>CM035134.1:135456049-136173549 GCA_020205605.1 Panax ginseng | reverse complement strand
TTCAAGAATACTGTGTAATACCGTGAGCTACTGTGCAACCACGTGTATTACTGCATTTTAACCACCGGGTATTCCAACAGTGTTAATGGTAACAACTACGTCGTTATTTATAAAAACTCAAACTTGTCGTTTTCTTTATCTGACAATTATTCTGTTATGGGGCCCACAAATGACTGCGCCGTCGTACGAGTATTCCTCGACAACAAGAATATTCCATGACCAAACGAATATTCCCCGACAAAAATGAGTATTTTATAACCACTTGCGTATTTTCAAAAATTTACATATATCACCCTTAACTTTAAACTTATATCAATTTAACCATTTACTGAATAATAATTATAAGAAAAATTGAATACTTTTATTTCATAAAATTCGGTGTCTTACAGTTACACTTTCAACTTCAGAAGTGATCGAGGCACCTGACTAACAGCCCTCGGGAGTTACACTTTCAACTTCAAAAGTGACTGAGGCACCTGAGTATAAGCCCTCAATCCCGAAAGTTACACTTTATCTTTAAAAGTGGCAAATGTTATGCTTTATTCGACAAAAGCAAGAAGGTTACACTTTATCTCTAAAAGTGGCAAACGTTATGCTTTCTTCGACAAAAGCAAGATCTACTCTATGAAACGTTATGCTTTTCGTTAAAAGCAATTTGGTTATCAATGAATTTACAACTTATACTTGAATGTTTTTTTTTAATTTTCTTAAAAAAATAGTATAAATTCAAGTGTTGGTTTGTGGAAATTATATACATGTGTTTTGAAAAAAAAAAGAAAAAATTAATTCATGTTTGCTTATAATACCTACTGTTGTCTTGGAATATTAATTTGAATAACTTGAAATTCAATGATAAATATTGAGTTTTAAGGAATCATTCAAATTAAAAGTAATCAACAAGGTTAAAGAAACTACATTCTGATAAATGAAACATGTGTAAATGAGTTTTTGAAATAGGAAATCGAAAAAAAAACTACTACAACAAGTTATGATCTAAAGGCCAAGACATATCAAACTGAAGTGGAGGCATAGCTAAAGCTTCCAACTCAGCAATGGTCGCATCTCGAACCTTAAGATTTGCAGCTTTCAGCTCCCTAACTTGTTGGGTAGTTGCCTCTAAGTCCCGTCGCTGGCACTCTACATCCTAAAATTTGGCATTTAGATCCCGAAGTTGGTCCTCTAAATTTTTAGATTGAATCTTCAATTCGTTTACGGCTTCGTCAAGCTCAGAAAGCTGCACTGAAAAGGATTCATCTTCACACTTACGAACAGCAACCTCCGAACGTAGTGCAACAAGATTAAAACTTGACTCAAGAAGATCCAGCCTAGTACAAAAAGGAGACATGTCAATACCCACGGCTGCAAGGTCGTCTACATCATTACTAAACTACTTCAGGTCCTCGACTCATAATGAATATAAAGAAGATTGTGCAAACGAAGAACAAGGCCTGCAAGCTGATCTAGAAAGAAGGTTTGGGAGGGAATCGACTTAATAATCAATCGGTCAAGTATCTGCGAGAACTGAGCTAGGAGACGCTCTAGAATTTCTCGACTAGAAGATGATATCTGGAAACCCATCCATGAAACAAGATCCCCGTTTGGATTGAAGGAAGCTCTGGCAGGAGCTACTTTATAGGCCACCATGGAATTTATTGAGACAAGGGATGGAGGAGCAGAAAGATGTTGTACGGCTGATGATTCCTCGAAACCTTGGCCACCTGGAGGATAACCAAGGTCACTATATGGTGAGTGGGCAACATCCGGATGGAGAGCATCAAATAAAGCGAGTGCCTCAACAGGCAAAGGCAAATCTTTCATCTTCTTGCTCTGAAAACAAAATGTCAAATCACAATATATTATTAAAAAAGAAAGAAAGAAAGGAAATTCAAGACAAATTGTGTGTTGACTAAAGAAGGATACTCACAATATAATCAATGGAAAAGGAGTCGGGAGATGCCATAGAAAGGGGAATGTCATTCAACCCACCCAAAGTACTATCAACAATGCCCTCTCGAGCAATCACCAACTCGGTAGAATCCTTCTGGGGAAGACGAACATCACCAATAGTTTCAGAATGATTCCCCCTCGGGGAAGTGAGAGTCACATCAACATCTTCAGACTCATCATGAGGAGAAGGCATAGGAAGGTTTAAAGAAATTACTGTATCACCCACATCAAGACTCGAGCTCACATCGGATAAGGTATCCTTAGCATCTAGGCTAACACAATCATCGCGAGGAGTAGATGACTCAATATCAACAAGGACAGGTTGAGGAGGCTCACGGCTAGTGGAAACCGCGGCGACCACCTCATTGGTAGTACTATACATAAATCCAAGTGGAACATCATCATCATCTTCGTTGACCTCTGTAATCTGAAAATCAAGGAGATCATTACCCAGGGAAATATGAAATCAGTTATACAATAAATGAAAGAAAAATGAGAATAGCATGACAAAATTACCAAATTTCTACGGCGATTCTTGGTCGGATCCTCAGCTGTCGGCATACTAGAATCAACACTATCAAGAGGGTGTTTTGCCAATGGCTTTATGATAAGCCTAATAGGAGGATGACTGACTGGAACCATGGCAGAAGCAATAGGAGGAGCTACTTTAGAATCAGTAGTAATACCTGCTCTCGTTTTAGAATGAGTAACTCTCATTACCTCGGCATCAGAGGATCCCTGGGGAGGAGCTGGAGGAGACACTCAAAACGGAGCCCGTGGTAGAAGACTCCTAGAAGTAGTGGGAGCCTTTGTGGGAAAAGTATTTGGATCATCTCGAGGAGGAATGTCTGCTAAATGAAGAAGAGAAGACTTAGGCATCAAAGCCTCACGCTCAATCAACCGGCTACTAGTTGGCCAAAGTTTTGAGCGGAAATTGGTCTTAGGAGAACACAATAGTCGGCCCCATTGGAGAAGTTTTAGAATGGAAACTGGCAATGAACAAATTAAGGTATCATCCTGCCATCTCTTAAGATTGACCAACTAGTAGCTACGTTCACCGATAGTATATCGCCCGCTTAGAGAATCATCTGGTATGACAAAGGGAAGAGATCTATGAAGATCACTTGGTAACCTTAGAAATGCCCATGTAAAAGAAGGAGAGGCAGGGACGAAGTTGAGAAGAGCAGCCTCATAATTCCCCCATCAGGTGTGACCGAAAGTGCATTCCTGGTCAAATTCGAATTGCCTCATGACCCTGTGAGGAGAATAAAGTACAGTGCCAAATCCATTATTCTCAGTAAAATAGGGAAGCTCTGTGGTCCGAAGGAATACGAACCAAGACAACGAAGAACCACTCAATCTGTCTCTGTTAAGGCTTGAGTAAGTGCAAAATTTGCGCTTGTAAAAATGAGGTAGATGACCGCAACCCTCTGAAATAATGGTATAGGGATGAGCGGTGAAGCATGAATAATCATCAAGGAAAGGCCGCAAATCCGTACTATTGAGACTAAATCGGTGATCAATCCAACTTGCCATGCGAGGAATGATGTTGGGTGATGAAAAAAGAGGAGACTTCTTCTTTTTCTTAGAGGAATAGCTCGAAAAGCGTCCAAAAAGAAAAATCTGAAGGAAGGAGCATGGAATGAAGCAATTGACATCATACCTGGATAAATAAAAATCAAATAAAAAAAAGGTTAAAGGAAAAGAAGTGCGGTTTGAAAGACAATTAATTAAAAAAATATGAAAGTGATTACCTCCCAACAGATTCTTTCATGGCAAGGGTTGTTTCGTCTAGGCGGCGATATAAGGTCCTTAGGAAGAGAGAAACAAGGGGAATCTCCAAGCCCCGAGATAAAAAAGCTACCAAACTAAACATACGGGTAGAAGGACCGTCTGTGGGACATTCGGGGAAAAGGAAGCGGGACAACCACATAGCCAAATAAGCTGCCAGAGAAAAGGGATAAGTCTCTTCACGGAAGGCAAGAACGGATTTATCGTGAACAAAACTATCCCACTGGTTAGTCTTTTAGTCACGAAAGAAGTAGCGTACCCAAGATAACCAATAATTCTTCTGCCGACTAGAGGTCTCGAAGTTCGAAAGGAGTGTATCACCTTTGAAGCGGGAAATGTAGTGGGAAGATTACTTGAAGGCTTCCATCAAGTAGGCAACACAGTCATTATCTCTGGTGGACATGCTCGAAGGGCCACAGGTGTTTGAAGCAACAATAGGAAGGCTACAAGATGTAATTCAAAATAAATATATATTTCAGAAAAAGGGGAATGAATGAAATAAATAGAAAAAAGAAGAGAACTTACTGATAGAGGGCATATACATCCTCTAGAGTAGGGGTGAATTTCCCCTAGGCGGTGATGAATATGAAAGTGGAGGAGCACCATCGTGAGATTAATACAGTGAGGGTGTTATGGTCATGTTGGATACGTAGGTCTCTACACAGTTGAACACAATGAAACATGCCCGCACTCTTGAGTATTTCCACGTAGTCAGCGTTGCCAAGGATCTCGTCGGTCCATTCTTGCCATCCTTGAATGCGACCAGATGAATCAGATAAAAAACGAAGAGGACTGAAAGGGTACTCTTGCTTCTCTATGCATATGCGGGGAATGCAATTGGCACGGGGGAAGTCATCCCAACCTCCAGAAGCTGGGGCATATAGAAATAGGCCTTCTTTCTCTGGTGGAGGAAAAGTTGTACGGTCATAGTCCTTAACTCTATCCCAGAAGGTGTTAGAAGGACCGAAGAAGGGAGACCTTCCCCAATTAGTGATGAAGGGGGACTTTCGGGTGGTTTTTGGTTCTGCAGAGCATTCAGGTGAAAGGGCCTACAAGCAAGGAAAGTTCATCATAAGAATTCTAAAAAAGCAATGTAAGGATGTCAATGATGTCAAAGGGGAAAGAAGTGCTCACCATGGCAAATAGGAAGGTCTGATATTTAACCTCAAAGACACCTGAAAAGAAGAAAAAAATGTCAAAAGGAGTTTGGAATCACAAATATGCAAGAAAAAATTTTTGAATTTTTTTTAAAAAAACTTTGGACAGCCCAAACGCATCCTTCGGAGCATTTTTTTGGACTTATAAAAGTATCTATCATGGTCAAAGGTGATGAATTTTTTAGGGCTCGTCGCTAGCTTCGTTTTGATATATTATGAGCCCCAAAACTCCAAACGAGGCGAAAGTTATGATCAAAATAGTAATTACTCCTCCAAAACTTCATTTTTTGCCGTCTAGACATTGATTTCCCCCAGGGTTTGGCCCCCTAGGGTTCGCCCCCCCTAGGGTTTGGCCCCCTAGTGTTCGGTCCTCCAGGGTTCGACCAATTAGAGTAATTTTGCCGCATGCAGAGAATTTTTTCTTTCTTTTGGTTTTTGTCAAAAAAAATATTTGCCAATCTTTCTTTATTATTCGAGGGAAAAAACCAAGATGTAATCAAGGTAATGGGGCTCGCAAAAATAAAAGAAAGAAAAAAGAATTTTTTTCCCTTCGTGGTTCATCGAAAAACACCAATCTTTCTTTATGATCCGAGGGAAAAAACCAAGATATGATCAAGGTAATGGGGCTCGGAAGACAAAAGAAAGACTAGAGTTACCTGAAAAAAAAAGAAGCAAGAAAAAGAGAACAAACAAAAGAAGCCATATTTTCATCATATATGTAACGTATTGGTTTGAGCGTGGAGCTATGTACCCGTGTTATGTATATATGTGTAAGAGGAAGATCTTATTTCAGATGTGTCACTTCAAATAACCCGATTCTGGGTATGGGAGTATTGGAAGCCCTCTGTTTCTTGTCTTGCTCCAAAGATTATTAATATAATTGACCTTTAGTGGCGAAGTGAACAAGAACTCTAAAGGATTGTATGATGAAAAGATTATAATTGAACCTGTACCTTCGGAAGAAAAAAAATCAAGTCTTTGATTTGTCAGTGCAAATGAGGTGATTTCTGCCCCCAAGAGAATTGATTGTTGATGGTCAATATGGGTGATTATAAAAGGATTCTTAGGTTCCTGCCTTAAGAGAAGACAATTATTATTCTTGATCTACAGTAAAAAAAAAAGTGTGAGTCAAAAAGGTTCGGCAGCGGAGGAATTTTATATAATAATAGCCTATATAATCAGAAGGGTTCGGTGTGAGTCAGAAGGGTTCGGCGTGAGCTGCTTATATATACTAATAGCCTATATAATCATGTTGCACCCAAATAAAGCAGCATCACCTAGCATTTTGGATGCAAGAAGTAAAAATTTTTGTTGGCTAACGAGGGAATGACATGTATAGGCTATAGCTTCAAGGGGTCCTTTATTAAGGCAAAAAAAAAAAAAACCAGCACCCAATGAAGTAATATGCATGGCAACCGATTTCCTACTGCAATTAGGGATGCAAGATGTGGTCATGGATATCAAATCCTTACCTCTCAAAAATAAGATAAGTAAATATTTTATTTATTTTCTGAAAAAATAAAATAAGATTTTATTTTATTTTCAAAAAAAAAAGATTTGATTTGCTTTTAAAAAATAAAACAAAATAATAATAATATTGTCAGGATCAAATAAAGAAAGATTTTATTTTATTTTCAAAATAAAATTAAGATTTGATTTTATTTCCAAAATAAAATTAAGATTTGAATTTATTTCTAAATAAAAAATAATATTTGATTTGATAAAAAAAAGGGAAAGATTTGGTGTATCAAAATAAAGATTTTTATTTGGTGATATTTGATGATCTTTACAGTTTTAATTTTCAGAAAAAAATAAGGAAACATATCTTGGGCAAATTATGGAAAGAGTTTTTATGAGAATTTCCCAATATGTTCAAGGAAGAGCTCTGCTAGGTTTTGCCTCCTTAGGGTTTAACCCTAATGGTTTGGCTCCCTAGGGGTTCCCTCTACCAGGACCATTGTCTTCAAGACCTGTAAAGTGAAGTCCTGCAAAATCATTCAAAGGCTTGAAGTATTCTTGCACGGTCGTCTATTTGGCAATGTGACTCTCACGCAGGGGGCAAATGTGGGCCTAAGTATAAAATTAGGGTTCACATAACCTAATTGAATTAAATACACAATTAGGGTTCCATGACCTCATTAAATATGCAAATTAGGAGTCGCATAACCTAATGGAATAAAGACGGAAAAGCCAGAAATAAATAGGCAAAACCCGAAAGAAACCTCCATGGGTCCCAAAACAGAAGGCTCGTGGAGGCAACTCGTTTTGAAAATTGATTAAGGGATTGGATTGGTGGATAGAAGGACATGACGATCTGGACATTACTCTGACAATTAAAGGGTATTTCTGGAATTTTCATGAAAGCATGTTGTCAGGAATAAACATGTGAATGATATTCATATTTATATATGATTTGATTATGATATACATGTGAATGAATATACAAGTATGCTTGCATTAAGAAAAGCTGTAAAGTCCTCTGAAAGATTATAGAAATATATGTACAAGGACTTAGAATGAATTGATCAAATATGTTAGGTTGATCCTACATAAGCAAAACAGCTTTGTAAAGTCCTTAAAAAGAAATGATGTACAAGGACTATAAACATAGATAGATCAAGCATGTTAGGTTGATCGAATGATGTAATAGATAGGCTTGTCTGATCGTCGAGCACTGCACCAAAAATTGTAGTCTGCCAGAAGAGTCAAGGATAACTCGAGAGCTATCGAGGCAGAATCGTAGTCTGCAAGATAGTAGATCTCAAAGTTCGTAGACTTCCAGGAGAGACAAGGAAAGATCGTAGTGTGTCGAGTAAAGCTTCCTTGGAGCCATAGTCTGCTGAGGAAGTCATGTTCAGAATTGTAGAGACAGCCTGCCTACGAGCCGACCGAGCATCTGCCAAAGTCAAGTCAAGAATCGTAGACTACACTCGGAGTCGTAGAGTCTACTAACGGCCAAGTCAAGGATCGTAGACTATACTCAGAATCGTAGACTCTACTGATCGTATCAAAGGCAGAAATCGTAGTCGAGCAAGATCAGATGAAGACAACAAGCACAACGACAAAAATCGTAGTGTCAAGATTTGATCTCGGAGTCGTAGTGTCTGAATCGTAGAGTGCAGAACTAAGACCTCAACAGATGTGCTCACAAAGCCAAAAAAGAATCGTAGAGCAAACATGATTCTCAACAATTGAGCACTCCCAGAGTATCCAAAGGAATGAAGCCTCTGGTTGGTACTGCAAGGATACATCTCACCTAAAGGAAGCCAGAGAGCACTCAACGAATGGCATGCAAGCTATTAGAAGATTTAAGCATCAACTTGATCAGCATCCAGATTGAGTTGTGAAGCCATTCATGATGAAGTCTTCCACAAGATGATCATAAGAAGACTTCAGTAGCTGACTAAGGAAAGTCAGCTTGTGCAGTAGCTGTCAAGTAGAAAGATGACAATGATCTTGGAAGTAACCAGGATCGTAGTGTTTGCCAAATGAAGAAGGAACTGATGGAGTATATACAAAGATACTGCTCTGCCTCTAAAGAACAAGGCTAAAGTGATGAAGCATTGGGTTAGTCCATTGATGATAAGTGAACAAGAGATCATAAGGAGAAAGCGAGCTGGACACGCCACAAATTTGAAGTGTCTTGTTATTCAGATGGGGCCAGAGCAAGGAGTCAAACCATCAGTATCTGAGAAAAGTTGAGGCAAACAAAAGTGTTGAAGCACTGCACGAAAGAAGGAAGAGTTGTTTTCACTAGAGATCAAGTGAACACTCTTCAAGATCGTAGTATTGACTCTACATGTTAATAAGCATCAGTCAATAAGACACTACGATCAGGTCCAAAAAGAAGTGCATCAGAATTGTTGAGTTTGAACAACTGAGGATTGAAGCATTGGCAACAGTTCAATCTAAAGGTTGGCATTCGGACAAAAGCTTATTGAGAGCATCGATACAAGGACAACCTCTGATCAAGAAATCAGAAGGGAGAAATAAAGTCGACGACCTGCCCAAGACATCAAAGTAACATATATCGACGGAGGTAGGTGAAACAAAGAGATCGCAGGTGTCGGAAAAATCGTAAAAAGATGTTATGTCACATCTGCGCAATTCAACCAAATAACTCGAGATCTGCGAAGCAATTTGAATAGCTTTCAACGGCTACTTTCCAACGGGAAGATTGGGAAGTAGTATAAATCAACAGAGCTTCAAAGATCAAAAGGAGCTGATGATTGAAAAGTTGCAGAATCGTTGAGTTGTTGGGAATGCTATTGTTGACTCTACGAGTTCCACTAAAGATTCACAGAACAAGTCTCAGTGATAGTGAGACTACTACGGTGGAAGTGAAGCGATTTGAAGAAGGACTTAACCAGATTAGAGCTTCACTCAACAAAGATGAGAATGCCATCAAGATGGCGACCCAAGTCGAGAGCCGAGAAGGCCAAAAGATAGCATTCGGAAGAGTGGCTAAGTACAAAGAAGATCAAGAGAGCCACTCTACTTAATCACCATGAACCAAAAAGTCGAATCGAACAAGTGCGTAACCATGTCTGCAAAACATTCAAGAAGGGTTCAGGGATTGCTAAGTGCCAGACGAAGTCTATCAAAAGAACAGAGACTTAGCAAATCCAGATGGTGATCTTTTTGCAATGAGCCTACTCTGGCTAGGTCAACCAGGAGACCGCCAGGCCCAAAGCTGAGGAGGGCCCAATTTTTTTTAAAAATTATGTATATATGTTTATAAAAAAATAAAAAAATAAAAAACTAAAAAAATAATTATAAAATATAATATAAAACAAATCAATAAATATGGAGAATCAAAATAGACTCTTAGCCACAAAAAGAAGGAAAAACTCTTCGACCCTCTCAGTTCATAAGACAATGCAAGTAATTTTTTTTTTGATTATTCTCCTTTTCTCCAACAAAGTTGGAAAATAAATCATCCACCAGCTAGACCAGTGCCTTTCTTTGAAGGTAATTTTTTTAAGATACATATAGAATCTAGATACAGTAAAACCTCTATTTACTAAATAGAGGTATTGGTACAAAATATTTTTCGATCCCCCAAAAATATCCACTTTGACAAAAATATAGATTTTATAACAAAAATTAAAAAAAACATAAATTATTTAGATTTTCAAACTAGGAAAATGTAGTTTTTTTATAGGAAATGTAGTTTTTTATAGGAAAATATGGTCTTTTATAAAAATGTAGTCTTTTATAGGAAAATGTGGTCCTTTATAGGAAATGTAGTCTTTTATAGGAAAATATAGTTCTTTATATGAAATGTAGTCTTTTATAAAAAATGTAGTCTTTTAAAATTAATATTGTCTCTTATATATATATAATTATTACTATATAGAGGTATAGTTTCTCAATACGGGACTTAAAAAGTCTATAACATATTACAATTTAGAGGTTATTTCAATTTATAACTGGCCCAAATTGGGACCAAATTTTTTTATAATATTGTAGAGGTTATTCTTATATAGAGTATTCTTAAATAGGGGTTTTACTGTATATAAATTTTGTAAATTATAATATATATTTTATTATTTTTGTTAACTTTTCTTATTTATTATTTAATTCAACAGAAAACTTGGCTGAAATTCTTGTTCTTCGTTTTTAATACAATGTTTACAATTCGGGGTACTCTTTTTCCTTTGTTTGGGTTTTGTCCCATTAGATTTTTCCCAAACAAATTTTTTAACGAGGCCCCAAAGTGTTATTACTTATCTTTTGTAAATTCTTATAATTTTAATAAAATTAATTAGTTGATAATTTATTTATTTTTTTGTTTAATTTATATAAAGGGGGCACACTTAAAAGTTTTTGCCCTGTGCCTTACAAAATCCAGGACCGGCTCTGGTGCACAACTGACATCAGATAAAGATGAACAGAAGAAGTAAAGATCTGCTGCACTAAAGAAGATGTGGTCCAGACTCAAAGTAGAATGCAAAGAGGACCACACCAAGATGCTAAGTACAAAAGATGTTAAGAGCCAAATGATATCTTAGCAGCTCAGCACCACCAACAACAACAACTACAACAACGAGAAGCCAGGGCCTGAGGGGACCTTGTCCGGAGGGACTAAATGAAGTTCCAAGCCTCATCGGCTCAAGAGTTCCTAGGGAACTAGAGAAGTTCCAAGGTCAGCTGGCCTTCAAGAGTTCTTAGTGAACTGAAGTCCCAAGGCTGTTGGCCTTGAAGGAATCTTAGTGATTCAGGGTGCTGCCCTTCCTTAGTGGAAATACTGCTAGTTGAAAGCAAAAGAGTGGATTAGGAGCTTGAGTCTCTGAACCACTTAAAACCCCTTGTGTCTTTTACTTTATGTCATTTACCTTATGTATATTAACTGCTATAACTGCTATGTATGTGTTAACTGCTTACCACTAAATTAACTATACGAACAATGGATGATTGATTATGAATATATATCAATGATGGGGATCTTTTACTTATTCCGCTGTGCTTGAAAAGATTCTTATGTTTGTTATATGCTACTTAATGAGCAATACCAAATAAACGAGAAAAAGTATTTGAAATTCAAAGGATCTATTCAACCCCCCCCTTCTAGATCTATATTGTGCCTCATCGAACTAACAATTGGTATCAGAAAGGTGTTCTCATGCTATATTCAAAAGCTAATTGCTTTGAGTCCGATCCTGAGCATAAGCATTGTTCTAAATTTAGTTTAGTAGTAAGTCACTTGTTATATGCGAGATGAGCTCACACGTTGGATATATTGTATGTAGTAAATGTATATATACACACGAACTTTCAGATTGGTCCATACTCGATTGCCATATCAACAAGACCAATCCTTGCTCACAGTCAATCCAGTTGTCTGAAGATCAGACTTGAAAGCTCAAATGACATCAACAAAAAAGAGTCAAACATCCACCAGTCTGAAAAGATGAAAAGGCCATACATGCTAAGAAATGTCTTTATTCAGAGAAGATAGAAAAACTTCTCAAACATGTATCTGGCCAACCAGCAGCTGGATGTAAGTCTTGCAAACTCAAGGATGTCAAAGAACTAAAGATGTTGATAGTCTCTTAGCTTGCATCTTCAAGACTACGACTGATTGATTGAAGATCAACTGGAGCAACTAACTGTCAGAAACAAATGAGAAAACATGCACATCAATGCCTAAACTCAGTATATCTAAGATAAATGACTGTTGAGAAACTGACAGTAAAAAGGTACGGTTCCTCACTAATATAAATATGATCATCGTAATTGCACCTCACTTATGAACTATAACATTTTTCCTTCAAGTATTCATAATCTACCTAAAAAGGTGAAGAGGGAAAGTACACTGATGATAGAAACTCAAATGTCTATAAACTTTCTCTCCATCCAAGTTTTAGGTTGAAGATGACAACTTGAAAGAGACCTAAAATGGTTTTTAAGGGCATCACAAGTCGAATGGAAGTAAAGTAATTTTTGCTGATGGGTTAATGAACATCCTATAGTCTAAGTGTTCAATAACACACAGAGTATGATCAGTTCTACAAGAGCATCTTGAAGATTCGTAGAAACTGATCACCTCCATGAATCAACCAGATACAAAATAATTGTAGAGTTGATTCTCACTCTGTGAACATTTAAACCCTGTGAACATAACCTAACAAATAATGAAACCATCAAAGAAAAAGAGTGTTTTATTAAAATAGCAAATCTCACACACACTCACCATCATGCATCTCAAAATGTATTATCTAAATTAGTTACATGCATGAATAATTGTTGGTGATCAATATGATGATTATCCTAATATATGAGGAACAAGGGTTTAGAAAACTAACCTAGCAGGACCCATCTAACCATGGGTACCAAAAATAGAAATCTATAACCTGCAGGTACCTGGTCTATATGGCCACACTAAGGAATGCTAAAGAAGAAGACTTCAGTCAAGAAGATTCAACCAGCAGAAGGCTTAAGATTGTTCAGAAATAATTTTGATAAAACTCCTATATGTCAAAGCCTGTCCTTGAAGACCTGCTGAGCTAATCTAAGTGAAGCTCACATGGCTGCTGATCTTTATATGAGAGCAGGCCATTCAACCAAAGATGAAAAAGGGTCTTAGACGCTGAATCATGCATAGCATGACATAAAAAAAGAATCCTCAAGGAAGCTCACCACAGAGGATCATCAAGCATCAAACATGAGGAACTCATTTTGGGAGCAGAACTCCACGAGCACAAGCTGACAAAGAAGACTACGTTTATAGTGATGTCAAATGATCATAGAATGATCAGTCCTGGAGATACTCATGTCTACGATGTAAACAGATTTGACTGTCAGTGGTGATTCCAGTCAGAAGGAGATATGCTGGGATGGTTCCTAATGCACATGAAAAAAGGAAATCACACCTCATTGAGAAGATAACATAAACATGGGGAAGCAGTGATCTGTTAAGAAACAACAGCACTGAGATATACTATGAAGCAATGTACCAACTACAGAGTCTCAAAACTTTATGGCTGATGAACCAAATAAAGATCCATAGTCAGTAGGAACATCTAAAAATGTACTACTGATAACCTTTTAGCCACCCAACTCAAAAATCGTGGAGCGCCTTGGATCAAACACCCGATCGTAGTATAAGAGCAGGAGGACACCACGATTACAACAAATGCAATTGTCTAAAGTTAGTAGAGGACCTCACCACCAGAAAAGGTCAAATGAGATATTGGTGCAAATCACTTCCAAATTATTTCATCTGGAAAGCGCCTCAGGGACAAACCTGACCCTTAGCTCACTCTAAGAGGTTGGCCCTTCCTGAGCTACCTTAACCCAGAAAGATTGCTTAGTCAAATTCATCTCAAGGACCAAGACAGTCAACGCGTAGAGTAAAGGTAGAAGCAAACTCAACGATCGTGTAGCAGCCTCAACGATCGTAGTGCAACCTCAGCAATCGTAAAAACAAACTCGACGATTGCAGTCTTACAAAAGGCTAATCTAACTCATGAAGAGCTTGGAAGAACATGACAATTGGTCAAACATTCAGATTATGGGAGATGAGTTCGAATGATGGTTGGGAGGATATCTTGCTGAAGAGAAGTGCCCAAGGCTTCATGAAGCACAATTGTGGCTGAGCCATGTAGGTTCAAAATGAGAAGAAATGTCAAAACCACTCACTGCAAAATCTCTCAAGAGTTGATCGTTGAGTCAACAAATGGAAAACATAGAGTACATAACTGTCATATCATGCTACTCTATGAACCCAAGAAGTCAACGGTCAATCCACGTCAATCAAACGTCTACTCTTCTAAAAGAGACATCTAACTGAAAAGTTATAGCTCGTTACTGGGCATCGTGCAACCAATGGCTAGTTGACACGTCATAGCATATGCAGTATAAGAAGGAACTGCGATAAAGATAAATTCAAAATCTGCAAACAATTACCAGAACCTATTGAATCCCTCTCCCTCCCATTTTCAAAATCTAGAATCCTCTTCGAAACCAAACCAATCAAACTTCCAGAGCCCAAATCACATTCAGCTAAATCTCTCCCAATCAGATACCATATACCTTGAACTCCTTAAATGGCAGAATGGAAAGTTATAACTGGTATTCTGTGACGCCTCCAAATCCGGGTATCTTCCAACCTGAAAGATGGTGCTACACGGTACTCATAACTGTACATTCATTCTATTGAAACGACATCAAAATGTGTGTATCAATGACATTATTATTACATTAATAATATTACATCTCGTTCCCAGGTTCTAAAACCATTACATTATTTGTTCATCATTTTATAATATATACAACTTACTAGTTTATTACAAGGTAAACTAATCGTTCAGCTTCGTCTTGCATCTATCCTTGTCAGATCCCTCAGTTTGTTCGGTCCTAGCTGCATTCATATGGTTCAAGCAAGAGTGAGCATAACAAGCTCAGCAACTACAACAATTTCTTTTAAACAACATGCTTGAAACATAGGAATCGTATATCTTCAATAACTGGATAATAGTTATGAAGTACTATCAATAATTCAAACTAGCATTTCTTTTCCTTCAAAACGTTTTAAAATAATAATATTTAGTAAAACATCAATTCTGGCTCAAGACCATAAGCATTTCATAATTTCTTTGAAAAGGACAACCCAACACTAAGTTCGTACGTCCAGCATATCTTACTAGCACTTCTGGGTGATCAACCCATAATACTCTATGTTGATTAACACTACATCCATTAAACGTATGTGCGTCTAAGTTTTGTTAACCTCACGTGCCCATCGAATAATCGATGAAAAATACATTTGTTTATTTATAATCAGGTTTACCTTGAATCTGTACTAAACAATTGGCGTAGGATAGCGTTAACAATTCTATATTGAAAGACTTGTAAATAAATCAATCAATCTTCAAGATTAGTCTAGCCGAGTTAAAACTGGCATCGACATTTTCGTAAAACAATTCATGCATCTCATAACATGAATCACAGAAAACTTGGCTAACACGAAGGTTAGACAAGCGTTTAAGAAAAACTTGCCTTCAAATATACGCCACAAAGATAATAACTTTTCCTTTCAGTCTTTACGGCCTCTACAACACATAACCACATAACATACCACATTAGGTCATGAATGAACATACATGGTTCCTAATGAATCTTACCCTTCTTCTCAATCTAATAATATATTAGATTTGTTATTATTGGTTTCGGCTTACCATTATCTTTTACATTATTCTTACCAACTTCTTTCTCTTCTATGTCTTATATAGATTTACTTCATTAATCCAACTCGTTTTGAGTTAATCATCCTTCCTCACAGCTTACTAACATTCTTACGTTATTAATCAAAACTCGACCGTCATTTGTTAAGTACACTTTATTGCATATTGGTTACGTTCACGTATTACTTAACAACTTTTAGTTGTAACTCTTAACGTTATAGGTCTTATCATTATTGAATACAGTTTACGTTCTTTATACATTACGTTCGTTGTTTAACTACTCATTAAACAACATTAAATTCCTAAAGTCATCACTATAACAATGATTTAGGAAAGGTCTTATCATGTTCATTAAGTAATTACATAACCCATACTGGTATTGCAAACAATTGGATTCATAATCAACTTGACCAAAAAATTTCTACAGCCGGCTTAGCACATTACGTTGTTCTCATTACATTCATCTTCAATTGATTATTAACCTTTAATCATCATACATTAAGTTTAAAAATAACTTTAACAATATCTTATTAAGTTCCTCAATTTATTATTTAATGAGTTCTTCTTTCCTTTATACTCATAAACATTCTCTTCGCTTCAACTTCCTAGGTTCATGCTGCTGTGCCGCCCATAGCTCTAGATCTTCATCTCATGCATGAGTTAATGAGAGATGCTCAGATCGGACTTAGCAAGATGACTTGAGTCCTTACCCTTATATTGTTACTATGTGTGCTTCCGGTGGCACCACCATTTGGCCTTGGCTTTATGGTCGTGAGTCGCGCGCCACTCTCGGACTACATGCCTTAGAAAAATTTTGCAGATTTTAAATTTTTGTGAAACTCCGGACGCATAACTTCTTCATTATAAGTCCGAATTGGCTCGTTCAAAACCCTACGGTTCACAAATTACATACTCTACACGTTCATGCAAGAATTTTATCTATTTGACTTTGTTTGCTAAAAATTCACCTATTAGTTCATTTTTAACGAAAACGATAAACGTTCGTGAACGTTCAACGCTCATTTCTTCGTTCTAAGTCAGAATCCGGTCATTTTTGAGTCCGCAACTCTATAATGCCAAATATGACTTGTCTCCATTGAAACCCAATGTTTCCTAGCTCAATATCAAAATTTGACTTCCATTCCGAGAATTTCACGAATTCGACGATTATCGTCCAAACTCGTAAATTTCGCCTTAACTTCATTTCTTATGATTTGTTCATCGTTTTAAATGGATACAATCCATCATATTAACATCATGACATACATACTTCATTAACTTATTGACATGATAATTTATTACTTGTTCTTCATTAGTCTATAACTTGTAAAAGTATGAACTACTTATGAATTCACTTTGCATGGCTTATCATAGCTTAAATCTTTTAACCATCATCCTTACTTCTTATTATCATAAAACCTTATTATTTCAACATAAAACAAGTTCCTACAAGTTCTTCCTTGTTTTATAACTTATATGATTACGAATAACTTATTCATGACTTATACGGCTTATTAAGACTTAAGCTCTTTGATTACTCATTCCTATCATTCTTTAGCATACATGTTCTACCACTACCAACCTCCCTACCAATGGAAGAGAAAGAGATTCATGGTTTAAGTTCTTACCTTTAAATATCACTTGACTAAGCTTTAATCTCCTTCTTGCTTCTTGAAAATCTCATAATGGAAGTTTGACTTATAAGTGCTTATTCTCAATAACCAATAAGTTGCTTAACTTAAGAGGAGTTGGGAGAAATTTTAATAAGCAACAAATGAAATCCTAAGCTTGCTATTTATAGGAAATTCTAAATGAGGGCTTAATGGTCAATAAGTCATTCCACCTCCTTTACTCCACCTCCTTACTATTCCTTATTTGCTCACCAAGTTTACTTGGCCTCCACAACTTTTATCTCTTGCTTGCTCACCACAAAACTTATCCTTTACTTAGCTTTTAAGTTACTTGGTCATCACATAACTTATCTCTTGCTTAGCCACCAAGCATAAGCACTTTACTTGGCCACCACTTGACTTATCCATTGCTTAATCATTAAGTTTACTTGCTCATTACTTTTACTTAGCCACCAAGTACTTTACTTGGCCACTACTTTGGGTTATACATGTGATCATGGGTTGCCCCATGGATCCTCCTAATCCATTGGATTATTACATTGGGCTTAAGTCTAATTAACTTAGCTTATTCATTTTGGGCTTGCATTAAGTTACTTTGGGCTTCTCATTAATCAACCACTTGGGCTTACACCTTAATTCTTATTGGACTTATCCATTCTTACATTTGGGCCTTACCAATTCTCATTGGACTTTACAATGTTCTACACAATCCTATAAATTAAATTCATTTAACTTAAAGCCTTATAACGTATAATTTACGTATTAATCTTGTATTCTAACTCGTATACTTATTTAATATACGACATTCCATCATTCATACTTGCTCGTATAATACCTCGTATTATACTCGTATTCATTACCTCGTACAATACTTACATATAATACAATCATTACTTTAATTCATTAATCGCATTTAAATTCCTTCTCAAATTCACTTTCCCTAACCGTTAGGTTTTAAGTCCGCAGCGTAAAAAACTGCGTTTGCCATAATTGAAATATTATTGGATATTCCATCTTGTCTTAGAATTCTATCATTACGTATTTCTAGGAAGTTCAAAAATAATTCCCAAGCAGAAATGTGTGAATAGTGTTTTTCAAAAAATTTCTCTGAAAGTTTTTATTTTCATCTTGGAAATTCAAACACTTTAATTCTATCACGTAGCCAAAATACTACGACATTTCGATATGTCTAGGTCATAGAAACGACCCTCAATTAGCTTTACTCCATAAATAATCAATTAAATTTTCATTTAATCCACATAATAAAAATAAAAATTTAATTCTCAAAAATCAAATTTTCTGGGGCGTTACATTCTTCCCCCTTATAAGGATTTTGTCCCCAGAATCACGCTAATAATACATACACCATTGAGGAAACATTTTTTTATTTTAATTTCAAGTTCCCACAATGCTTCTTCGACATTGTGGTTCTTTCATTTCACCTTCAACGAAGGTATTATCTTAATTCACATGACTTGTCACTTCCTATCAATAACATGAGTTGGAAGTTTAAACACTTATTAACACATTACGTTATTACCCTTTCATTAGATTTTAACTTAGAATTATTTGGAACTCAAATTCCTCCTTCAAAACAAGATTATACTTGATCTTCTCTTCATCATCGCATCCTCTTCTTCATCGCAGACATTCCTCATTACCTATTTGTATTTAATTAACTCGTTCAAGTATCGTGGATTGAGTCTATGCTGTGAATAACATTTCTACCACTTCATTCCACAATTTAACCTCTAACTCCGTTTTCGCCATTTCCGTTATTAACTCATTCTGAGTTGTTAACATCGATAGCTTTTCCCTACCCTTCCTACTTAACGCGTTGGCTTCTACGTTAACTTTCCCGGATTGATATAACATATCAACGTCAAAATCTCTTATCCATTCTAATTACCTTCTCTACCTCATATTCAACTCCTTTTGTGTGAAGATATATTTCAGACTCCTAGAGTCCGTGTATATCTCACACTTCTCACCGTATAAATACTATCTTCAAATTTTTAATTCAAAAACTATAGTTGCCAATTATAGATCATAAGTAGGATAGACCTTCTCATAATCCATTAACTGGCGTGATGCATACCTAATGACTTTGCCATGCTACATAAGCACGTAACCCCATCTTCTATGTGAAACATCGAGATATACTATAAAAATCCTCTGCATCAATTCGATAAAGACAATACAGATGTCTCACTTAATCTTCCTTTTTAGCTCTTAAAACTATTTTCTCACTTCTCATACCCAACACACTTCTCAATAACAAATTTTGTCTATCTCTTTAAGCTACCATTCACACGTAGTGAATTTCGTATCCAACTTCTCCCTCTGTAGTGTTTCTCACACTATCTTCAAATGTTCAACGTGATCTTTTGACATCTTAAATTAGACTAGAATACCACCAATGATCATTACGACACCCTCATCCAAATATTATTTGAACACCTGTGACGCTAATGGTACTTTCAACCATAACACCTCACAAGAGTACCTATCAATTTGCCACCGACTTGCTTTCAAAGCACCCATTACTGGAAAGTCTAACTTTCGCAGACATTAGTTAACCCAAACGACATAACCGTAAACTTGTCATAACTATAACGAGTTCTGAATGTCATCTTAGGTTCCTCCTCCTTCTTCCTTACTTTCAACCGACTATACCCCGTACGCAAATCTATCTTAGAAAAATTCTTTGCCCTCTTCAACTGATCAAATAGATCATCGATCCTGGGCCATGGGTATTCATTCTTAATTGCTAACTTACTCCTATTATGATAGTGGATACGTTAAACCGTAATGACTCATCCTATTCCTTAACATCCTCCCTAACTTGCGTCACCATTAGACAACAAGAGCGTCAGCGATATTTTATTACCATAAAATACTACCTTGGGTTACTTTAGAAAACCAAGATCCATACTTTTATTCTAACAATTTATTAAAGTTCTATAGTTAATCAACTCATTCATACCGAGAATTACTTCAAATTCTCTCAACTTTATCGGTACTTATCTACCGATACTTGCTTACATTCCTTATTCATGAAGCCTTTTTCAACGAATATAATTAACGAAAGTTATTTCCCATTCTCTACCTTAACGTATAAAAGGTACTTATAATCCCTTTTAGATAGACTCTCTAGATGAGTCTTTCCACATGTCTTACACACTTGATCTTACGCTTAGGATCCCTTGTCCCACTCAAAGTATTCTTTGAGTTAAAATTCTTTCTTTTTGGCTTACTATCACTACCTTGGCACTCTCTTCCTTGGTTCCTCCCTCTCCCTTGCTCTTATTCTTTTCTCTTTGTGGTATTGAGTCAACGCCTCACTACCTACCACCCTCGGCTATAATCACCTTTTTCCAAAATGGTCCCCATGTGAAACACTCTGGAACACAAAATCCTACTATAGAGCTGTGGTTTTAGGCCCAACTCAAACCTACGAGCCTTCCTAACCTCAGTGTCCACTTGGTGTGGAGCAAACCTTGCCAATTAATTGAATCTGGCCGCGTATTGGGGAACCGTCATGTCCCTTTGCTTAAGTTCTAAGAAATAATCTCCATCCTCCCTTACATGCTTGTAGGGAAATAATTCTCAAGAAAACCTTCTTGAATTGTTCCCACGTTACCCAGATCTGTTCTAGCCCCACCCTGGTGAGCCTCCCACAAAAAGTTGTCTTTCACTTTCATCATGTAAGTCGCAAAAGAAATCTATTGCGCCTCACCTACGTTTGTAATAACAAACGCCTTCTCTATTTCCTTTACCCATGTCTGGGCTTCTAATGGGTCCGTCGTTCCTTTGAACTCCGGTGGACCTATGCTTTTAAATTCTTTAAAGGTAGTTATTTTGGCTAACCTAGGTTCCGCAGGTACTCTACCCCCAGTTTAGTTAAATGCAGCCGTTAATAAATTAACGAACTCTTGCATAGGGTTAATTTAACCCCCCTGATTATTATTACTTGATTCCACATCCAGATTATATTGTCTTCTCCTTGACGGCATTTTCTGATTAAATAGAATTTCATTATTATTTATTTACTTATTTCATTATTATTCACCATATAACACCTCATACCATAACAAAGCTTATTAAATGAAAACTTCATTATATTCATATGCTTCTTCATAGTTTGAAACTATTTACACTCTGCTCCCATAGCCAGAAGCTATTACATTTCTATCCCGCAATTGAACTTCTCAAAAGTTGGTATTTATAAAAGACTACCCTTTTATACAAAAGAGGGTTTTACGTCACTACACACATATTTATAACTCTAGATTTCTAATAATGCATAACAGCGTCCTCGTGTTTCTCGTTCGCAATCTTCGCTATAGTATCCCGACTAAATAGTATGTCGAGTCTGCCCCGACTCAGTGGAATAACAAACAACTTTCAGTTTGAAATCCTTATGAGCACTCTCATGGATGTAAGACATCCGCGTTATCTTCCGGTCCTTCTCCCCCAATTCTTTATGAAGCTCATCGGCCTCCTTCTTAAAATCCCTAGCCTTATTTATCATGAGCACCTTCTCATCATGCTCGAACTCAAAATCTATTTCTGCAGACTCCTTCGATACATAAAGAGGACTAATCTCTTCATTCTGATTCTGCACAACTGTACTCAGTTGCACATTCCTGTCAAGCACTGCCAGATACAATGATCTCATTGTATCTGGAGGTGATGACTCTAGTGTAGGTACCACCGTACCAACCGACGTTATCTCCATTACTTCCTCCTCATTGCTCATCATATTAAGATATGATGTTATATCTATATCTCCCTCAGAGTAGTTCTCCACAGAAAAGTACTCCACTATTTCGACTCCTCTAGAATCACTAATGGTACCTCCACCACGGCATAGGTACATGTGCTCTACTCTATTCACAACTTCTTTGCTCACCGCGTGTATATCTCTATACATCAAGCTATCGATCGACATCCTACAATAAAACATATGTTGATTAGTACATAACACACAATAGTATAAGCACAAATCACATTTAATTTATTTAGGGTTACTTTCCATCTTTTAAATCTTTTCAGATCGAGTTTCCTCAATACCTTATTAACTCATTCAATCAAGTAAAGCTTGAGTTTACTTCTTCGGACTTTTCTTCCTTAACGAGGTTATTAGCCTAAGGTTCTTCCCCCTTAAGTTTTATAACCTAATGCTTTGATACCAACTTTGTGACGCCCCCAAATCCGGGTATCTTCCAACCCGACAGATGGTGTTATACAGTACTCATAATCGTACATTCATTCTATTGAAACGACATCAAAAATGTGTATCAACGACATTATTATTACATTAATAATATTACATCCCATTCCTGTGTTCTAAAACCATTACATTCTTTGTTCATCATTCTATAATATATACAACTTACTAGTTTATTACAAGGTAAACTAATCGTTCATCTTCGTCTTGCCTTTATCCTTGTCGATCCCTCGGTTTTGTTTGGCCCTAATTTGCATTCATATGGTTCAAGCAAGAGTGAGCATAACAAGCTCAAGCAAGTACAACAATTTCTTTTAAACAACATGCTTGAAACATAGGAATCGTATATCTTCAATAATCGGATAATAGTTATGAAGTACTATCAATAATTCAAAATAGCATTTCTTTTTCCTTCAAAATGTTTTACAATAACAATATTCAAGTAAAACATCAATTTCGCTCAAGACCATGAGCATTTCATAATTTCTTTGAAAAGGACAACCCGACACTAAGTCCAGTAAGTCCCAGCATATCTTATTTAGCACTTCGGGTGATCAACCCATAGTATTTCTATGTTGATCAACACTACATCCATTAAACGTATGTACGTTTAAGTTTTGGCAACCTCACGCGTGCCCATCGAATAATCGATGAAAAATACATTTGTTTATTCATAATCAAAGCTTACCTTGAATCCGTACTCAAAAAATTAAGCGTGTAGATAGCGTTAACAATTCTATATTGAAAGACTTGTAAATAAATCAATCAATCTTCAAGATTAGTCTAGCCGAGTTAAAACCCGCATCGACATTTTTGTAAAACAATTCATGCATCTCATAACATGAATCACTAAAAACCTGGCTAACACGAAGATTAGACAAGCGTTTAAGAAAAAAACTTGCCTTCAAAGCGTCGCTACAAATATAATAACTTTTCCTTTGAGTCTTTACTGGTCTCTACAACACATAACCACATAACATACCACATTAGGTCATGAATGAACATACATGGTTCCTAATGAATCTTACCCTTCTTCTCAATCTAATCATATATTAGATTTGTTATTATTGGTTCCGCTTGCCATTATATATTTTACATTATTCTTACCAACTTCTTTCTCTTCTATGTCTTATGTAGATTTACTTCATTAATCCAACTCGTTTTGAGTTAATCATCCTTCCTCACGGCTTACTAACATTCTTACGTTATTAATCAAAACTCGACCGTCATTTGTTAAGTACACTTTATTGCATATTGGTTATGTTCACGTATTACTTAACAACTTTTAGTTGTAACTCTTAACGTTATAGGTCTTATCATTATTGAATACGGTTCACATTCTCTTTATACTTTACGTTAAATCGTTTAACTACTCATTAAACAACATTAAATTCCTAAAGTCATCACTATAACAGTGATTTAGGAAAAGTCTTATCATGTTTATTAAGTAATTACATAACCCATACTGGTATTGCAAACCATTGGATTCATAATCAACTTGGTCAACAAATTTCTACAGTCGGCTTAACATATTACGTTGTTCTCATTACATTCATCTTCAATTGATTATTAACCTTTAATCATCATACGTTAAGTTTAAAAGTACCTTAAAATATCTTATTAAGTTTCTCAATTTATTATTATTAATGAGTTATCTTTTCAAGTTATACTCATAAACATTCTTCTTTGTCAACTTCCTAGGGTTGGGCTGAAATGGCGCCACCATTAGCTTTCTTTCATCTCGCTCGAGTTACAGCATGCTGAGTTAAGACTTATGATGCGTGACACAGGACTTACCCTTATGTCGCTTTGCAGTGGCACCATTATTTGGTTTTGGGTCAGCGCTACGACCACGGGCGCAACTCGTGAGTGCCTTTAGAAAATTTTTAATTTTGAGGTTTTTTAAATTTTGTGAACTTCCCGGACGCATAACTTCTTCGTTATAAGTCCGAATTGGCTCGTTCAAAAGCCTACGGTTCACAAATTACATACTCTACACGTTCATGCAAGAATTTTATCTATTTGACTTCGTTTGCTAAAAATTCACCTATTAGTTCATTTTTAACGAAAACGATAAACGTTCGTGAACGTTCAACGCTCGTTTCTTCGTTCTAAGTCGGAATCCGGTCATTTTTGAGTCCGCAACTCTATAATGCCAAATATGACTTGTCTCCATTGAAAACCAATGTTTCCAAGCTCAATATCAAAATTCGACTTCCATTCTGAGAATTTCACGAATTCAACGATTATCGTCCAAACTCGTAAATTTCGCCTTAACTTCATTTCTTATGATTTGTTCATCGTTTTAAATGGATTCAATCCATCATATTAACATCATTACATACATAATTCATTAACTTATTGACATGATAAGTTATTACTTGTTCTTCATTAGTCTATAACTTGTAAAAGTATGAACTACTTATGAATTCACTTTGCATGACTTATCATAACTTAAATCTTTTAACCATCATCCTTACTTCTTATTATCATACAACCTTATTATTTCAATATAAAACAAGTTCCTACAAGTTCTTCCTTTTTTCATAACTTATATGATTACGAATAGCTTATTCATGACTTATACGGCTTATTAAGACTTAAGCTCTTTGTTACTCATTCCTATCATTCCTTAGCATACAGTTCTACCACTACCCATCTCCCTACCAATGGAAGAGAAAGAGATTCATGGTTTAAGTTCTTACCTTTGAATATCACTTGATTAAGCTTTAATCTCCTTCTTGCTTCTTGAAAATCTCATAATGGAAGTTTGACTTATAAGTGCTTATTCTCTCTAACCAATAAGTTGCTTAACTTAAGAGGAGTTGGGAGAAATTTTAACAAGAAACAAATGAAATCCTAAGCTTACTATTTATAGGAAATTCTAAATGAGGGCTTAATGGTCAATAAACCATTCCACCTCCTTAACTCCACCTCCTTATTATTCCTTATTTGCTCACCAAGTTTACTTGGCCTCCACAATTTTTATCTCTTGCTTGCTCACCACAAAACTTATCCTTTACTTAGCTTTTAAGTTACTTGGTCATCACATAACTTATCTCTTGCTTAGCCATCAGCATAAGCACTTTACTTTGCCACCATTACTTATCCATTGCTTAATCATTAAGTTTACATGCTCATTACTTTTACTTAGCTACCAAGTACTTTACTTGGCCACTACTTTGGGTTATACATGTGATCATGGGTTGCCCCATGGATCCTCCTAATCCATTGGATTATTACATTGAGCTTAAGTCTAATTAACTTAGCTTATTCATTTTAGGCTTGCATTAAGTTACTTTGGGCTTCTCATTAATCAACCACTTGGGCTTACACCTTAATTCTTATTGGACTTATCCATTCTTACATTTGGGCCATACCAATTCTCATTGGACTTTACAATGTTCTACACAATCCTATAAATTAAATTCATTTAACTTAAAGCCTTATAACGTATAATTTACGTATTAATCTTGTATTCTAACTCGTATACTTATTTAATATACTACATTCCATCATTCATACTTTCGTCAGATAATACCTCGTATTATATTCGTATTCATTACCTCGCATAATACTTACATATATAATACAATCATTACTTTAATTCATTAATCGCATTTAAATTCCTTCTAAAATTCACTTTCCCTAACCGTTAGGTTTTAAGTCCCATGTGAAAAAATCTGCGTTTGCCATAATCGAAATATTATTGGATATTCCATCTTGTCTTAGAATTCTATCATTACGTATTTTCCCGAGAAGAAAGGAAAAAATAATTCCTTGGAAATTCAGCAGTAAATCACGTGAATAGTATTTTTCAAAAAATTTCTCGGAAAGCTTTTATTTTTTAATCTTGGAAATTCAAACACTTTAATTTATCACTTTACAAAGCCAAAATACTACGATATTCGATATATCTAGGTCAGAAACTCAAACCTTCAATTAGCTTACTCCATAAATAATCAATTAAATTTTCATTTAATCCACATAATAAAAATAAAAATTTAATTCTCAAAAATCCAAATTTTCAAGAATGTGAAGAATGCAGAGAGGCTTCGTCAAGACTTGTCTCCACCGACAAGAAGAAACAAGGAGCGAGGAGAAAACCAAAGATCAATGCCAAAAACCCAAAAAGAAGGAGTAACAAACTACTCCAAGAACCACCCAAGAAGAAAGCAAAAGGGATGAAGAAATCAGTTCTAGTTCCCCAAGGAAGCACATCTAACAAAAAAGAGGACGTAGAGTCAAAAGAAGAAAAAGAAACTGATGGTCTCAAGACTGAATCCCCGGAGAAAAGATCCAGCGATGAAGGTGGAGATGGATCCATGAAAGAGGATGTAAACTCTGCTGATGAAGAAGAATATGTAAGCCCATGGCCAATTCTCAGAGTACTCACTTTAAAGTTGAAGAGAAGCTGCAAGATGACCCATCTGAATCTCCAAATGCAAATGCTCTAATAAGCTCTCATTATGGATCAAAAGATGATGAGATTGAAAAAGAAATGCCTGCCCCTGCCAATGATGAACATCAAGGAATCTTGCCTGATGACTCAAAGGCCTCAGAGTCTGAAGAAGAAAAAGAGTCTGATTCTCCTATAGCTGAACCTCCAAGGAGGAGAAAGAGCTATAGACTACTTGCTCAATTTGCCTCCAAGAAGACAAGTGATCAATCTACTGCAGTCATTGAATTAAACGATGATGAATCTGAATCACAGGAAGAAGGTGCTGAAGATGGAACTAGTAATGAAGAAGATGAGTCCAAGGAAGATCTCTCTAAAGAAGGTTCTGACAATGAAATTCAACAAGAAGAATTCACTGATGAATTTGAGGAAAGGAGCCAACAAGATTCAGGCCCAACAAGAGAAGAAATAGAGAAAGATTCTGACTCTGCACATCAGGAATCAGAAGAACCAGAAGATTTTCCTGTCATTTCTCCAGCTAGGAGCAACAGAAGAATAGAAGTGGAAGCCTCGAATGAACCACCAGAAGTACTTCCAGAAATTCCAAGACTAGAACTGGTGGCTCAGAACTTCCCAAAGTTGAAGAGTGATGCAACAATGATGATCAAAGACAAGCCCCACTACAAAGTCTACAGACATGCTGGCAACCACTATATTCCCTTTGATCGCAGAGTGGACACTGAAGGCAGAAGGATTATGGCCAAGGGGATAATCATAGAGTCTGTTCACTCTACCACTGATGATGTTTAAATCCAAATTGAGAAGCCTCCATCTGTCCAATCTCAGATATCTGACATTCCTTCATCCTCCAATCACGATTGGTATTTAACGATTTTTTAGATTCTCACTGCCTTTGAAAATCTGTCAAAGGATGAAAATCGTAGAGTCCAATCTAGTGCTCAACAAGAAGCTGTCCAACTAGGTGATCAAATTCTTATGGAGCAGGAGCTAATGAAGAATTGTGCTGAGCTGGTTGAGAAGATATCTCAAATCAATGAGGAGTCAAAGATGGTGTTGACCACAACAGGAGATAATTCAGTTCAAAATAGACTCCAAGAAAATATGACTGATGTATCTCTCAAAATCAAAGAGAGAGATCAGATCTATCTGAAGGCCATAAATGATCAGAAGGCAGATGCGCTACGAGCTCAGAAAACAAATGAAAAGAAACTACAAACCCTCTCTGACAAGATTGACAACATGAATCAATCCTTCTCTATGCAACTTGAGTTAAGTCAACAAGAACTCAAGATTGAAATTGGCAACTCTTCTTATCTAATGGAGCAGCTTATGTCCAACATGGAACAACTCTCTCAAGTGATTAATGACAAAAAGGGGGAGAAAAAAAGGCATAGAAAGTGGCACAGTAAGAGGCATTCAAGAAAGGGCAAGGAGAGCAGGAGCAGACAAATCAAGAAGATAAAGAAGAAGAAAGCAGAAGAAGAAGATGGTTCATCAACTGAGGGGGAGCCAAAGGATGATGAGCCTAAGACTGAGGGGGAGCCAAAAGAAGAGGAGAAGGAGGAGGATCAAACAAATCAAACAGATGAGTAGCTAATCAACAGACATCCTGGAAACATACATGGAGCCAAAGAGGCACATCTCTAACTAGTTAGGTATGTTCTGGATCCAGGATGTAAAATGTCATAATGTATTAAATTCCATATTATTATAAATGATATTCATGATTATCTATTTTAGAAATACAGTAGCTCACTGTATATAAGATTCATTCATAACATGCATATGCACTTATTATTTTTGTCATAATCAAATAGGGGGAGATTGTCAGGAATAAACACGTGAATGATATTCCTATTTATATATGATTTGATTATAATATACATGTGAATGAATATGCAAGTATGCTTGCATTAAGAAACGTTATAAAGTCCTCTGAAAGATTATAGAAACATATGTACAAGGACTTAGAGCGAATTGATCAAATATGTTAGGTTGATCCTACATAAGCAAAACAGCTTTGTAAAGTCCTTAAAAAGAAATGATGTATAAGGACTATAAACATAGATAGATCAAGCATGTTAGGTTGATC
This sequence comes from Panax ginseng, assembly GCA_020205605.1. NCBI lineage: Eukaryota > Viridiplantae > Streptophyta > Magnoliopsida > Apiales > Araliaceae > Panax > Panax ginseng. Next base: position 136,144,590 of record CM035134.1, on the reverse strand, counting down.
GAATGATGTAATAGATAGGCTTGTCTGATCGTCGAGCACTGCACAAAAAATTATAGTCTGTCAGGAGAGACAAGGATAACTCGAGAGCTATCAAGGCAGAATCGTAGTATGCAAGATAGTAGATCTCGAAGTTTGTAGACTTCCAGGAGAGAAAAGGAAGGATCGTAGTGTGTCGAGTAAAGCTTCCTTGGAGCCGTAGTCTGTTGAGGAAGTCATGTTCAGAATCGTAGAGACAACCTGCCTACGAGCCGACCGAGCATCTGCCAAAGTCAAGTCAAGAATTATAGACTACACTCAGAGTCGTAGAGTCTACTAACGGCCAAGTCAAGGATCGTAGACTACACTCAGAATCGTAGAGTCTACTGATCGTATCAAAGGTAGAAATCATAGTCGAGCAAGATCAGATGAAGACAACAAGCATAACGACAGAAATTGTAGTGTCAAGATCTAATCTCGGAGTCGTAGTGTCTACATAGCCGAAGCTGAATCGTAGAGTGCAGAACTAAGACCTCAACAGATGTGCTCACAAAGCCAAAGAAGAATCATAGAGCAAACACGATTCTCAACAATTGAGCACTCCCAGAATATCCAAAGGAATGAAGCCTCTGGTTGGTATTGCAAGGATACATCTCACCTAAAGGAAGCCAGAGAGCACTCAACGAATGACATGCAAGCTATTAGAAGATCTAAGCATCAACTTAATCAGCATCCAGATTGAGTTGTGAAGCCATTCATGATGAAGTCTTCCACAAGATGATCATAAGAAGACTTTAGTAGCTGACTAAGGAAAGTCAGCTTGTGCAGTAGCTGTCAAGTAGAAAGATGACAATGATATTGGAAGTAACCAGGATCGTAATGTTTGCCAAACGAAGAAGGAACTGATGGAGTATATACAAAGATACTGGTTTGCCTCTGAAGAACAAGGCTAAAGTGATTAAGCATTGGGTCAGTCCATTGATGATAAGTGAACGGGAGATCACAAGGAGAAAGCGAGCTGGACACGCCATAAATTTGAAGTGTCTTGTTATTCAGAAGGGGCCAGAGCAAGGAGTTAAGCCCTCAGTATCTGAGAACAGTTGTGGCAAACTGAAGTGTTGAAGCACTGCACGAAAGAAGGAAGAGTTGTTTTTCACTAGAGATCAAGTGAACACTCTTCAAGATCGTAGTGTTGACTCTACATGTCAATAAGCATTAGTCAATAAGACACTATGATCAGGTCCGAAAAGAAGTGCATCAGAATCGTTGAGTTCGAACAACTGAGGATTGAAGCATTGGCAACGGTTCAATCTGAAGGTTGGCATCCAGACAAAAGCTTATTGAGAGCATCGATGCAAGGACAACCTCTGATCAAGAAATCAGAAGGGAGAAATAAAGTCGACGACCTGCCCGAGACATCAAAGTAACATATCTGACGGGGTAGGTGAAATAGTAGACTGCAGTGTCAGAAAGTCAGAAAAAGATGTCATGTCACATCTACAGTCTGAACCAAATAACTCGAGATCTGTGAAGCAATTTTAATAGCTTTCAATGGCTACTTTCCAATGAGAAGATTGGGAAGTAGTATAAATTAACAGAGCTTCAAAGATTAAAAGGAGCTGATGATTAAAAAGTTATAGAATCGTTGAGTTATTGGGAATGCTATTGTTGACTCTACGAGTTCCACTAAAGATTCACAGAACAAGTCTTAGTGACAGTGAGACTACTACGGTGGAAGTGAAGCAGATTTAAAGAATGACTTAACCAGATTAGAGCTTCACTCAACAAAGATGAGAATGCCACTGAAGATGGCAACCAAGTTAAGAGTCGAGGAGGCCAAAAAGATAGCATTCAGAAGAGTGGCTAAGTACAAAGAAGATCAAGAGAGCCACTCTACGAATCACCATGAACCAAAAGCTAAAACTGAACAAGTGCAGAACCATGTTTGTAAAACATTCAAGAAGGGTTCAGGGATTGCTAAGTGCCAGACGAAGTCTATTAAAAGCATAGAGACTTAGCAAATCCAGATGGTGATGGTGCACATCTGACATCAGATAAAGATGAACAGAAGGAGTAAAGATCAGATGCACTAAAGAAGATGTGGTCCAGACTCAAAGCAGAATGCAAAGATGACCACACCAAGCTGCTAAGTACAAAAGATGTTAAGAGCCAAATGACATCTTAGCAGCTCAGCACCAACAACAACAACAACTACGATAACGAGAAGCCAAGGCCTGAGGGGTCCTTGTTCGGAGGGACTAAATGAAGTTCCAAGCCTGTTGGGCTTGAAGAGTTCCTAAACTAGAGAAGTTCCAAGGCTGCTAGCCTTGAAGAGTTCTTAGTGAACTGAAGTCCCAAGGCTCTTGGCCTTGAAGGAATCTTAGTGATTCAGGGTGCTGCCCTTCCTTAGTGGAAATCCTGCTAGTTGAAAGCAGAAGAGTGGATTAGGAGCTTGAGTCTCTGAACCACTTAAAACCCCTTGTGTGTTTTACTTTATGTCATTTAGGTTATGTACATTAACTGCTATAACTGCTATGTATGTGTTAACTTCTTACTACTAAATTAACTCTACGAATAATATATGATTGATTATGAATATATCAATGAAGGGGATCTTTTACTTACTCCGCTGTTCTTGAAAAGATTCTTATGTTTGTTATATGCTACTTTATGAGCAATACAAAATAAACGAGAAAAAGTATTTAAAATTCAAAGGATCTATTCAACCCCCCCTTTCTAGATCTATATTGTGCCTACTGGGAACTAATACATGTGCCTGACACATGACTACTTTCCAAAAAACCTTATAAATACCCCTTCTATTCCATTGGGAAGGGGACCTCTCTGAAGACACATGACTTGAACTCTTTTGGTGACTTAATTAAGGCTTGGATATTCCACCTAAAAGCACTAAAAAGGGTTTGGACACTCCCTCTCAACTCGAAGGACTCAAGAAGGCTCTTGGAATCCCTGCTACCCTAACACGGTTCCCGGATTCTAGGAGTTCTGCCACGCGTCATTGGAGTAATTGCCCACTTGTCGTTCTCCCCTCTTCAATCAACCAATCAATTCTGAGCTCTTCGTGGATTTCTCTCCTCCTCAGCCAACACGAAACCCTAACTGGCAAGGCACGATTTCCTTGCCCACAATCATTAATAGACTCGGAGCCCGTATTATAGTTCTACGGACGGGCTGTATGACCTAAAATGGCGTCGTCTTCAAGGATTAACAACTGTCATACCTAGCATCTACAGGATTAAAGTGCGGATTGTCGAGGGGTATTTTGAACAATCATCCTATTCGCAATATTAAACTGCGAGTAACTACATATTAAATTGCGAATGGGAGGTCCTCCTTACCATTCGATCTGCAGATGGACGGCTAAGATTTGTTGTAAGGATAACTTTATTCTTACAATGTTAGTTATGGATCATTATATATATATATATATATATATATATATATATATATATATATATATATATATATAGAGAGAGAGAGAGAGAGAGAGAGAGAGAGGGAGAGAAAAAAAAAGGAAAATGTAATCTAAGGCAATACTTTAGTCAAACTTTGGTAAGACTACTTAACAAAACGACGTAATTTTATATTTTAGGATAATTTTTTTTTTGGATTTTATTAAAAATAATCTTTAATTTTAAAACTTATATAAAATCACGTCGTTTTATTAAGTAGTCACAACCAAACTTGGCTAAGGCAGCCTTAAATTACCTTTTCCTTATGATTCATAACATGTACGTGATATGGATCATAATATGGCGTACACCATCAATAGTATCCAATACATGAATGCTGGGATTAAAATTTTAAATTCGTTATTCGCTACTATTAGTATAAGCGGATGTGGTTCAAAATTTTAATTTGTCTGCTACTAATAGTAGCGAACACTCATCAGAATGGTTTCCAAAAATCCAAAGTATCATAACTTTAGTCTCCTTCATCTCTTTCACTCGAGTTATGGTCTAGGATTTATTAACTAGGGTATTTAGGGTTTATTAACCGAAGATTATGGTTTATTTACTAGGGTTTAATTAGGGTTTATTCACCCTATTTTGTCTTACGAATTTTTTTGATGTGTGTTCGCTACTATTAGTAGTGGACTAGTTAGAAATCATTTGTTTGTTTAGATCTCGAATGGTCAAATGGTCAAATTTATTAAGTGCGCTTTGTTTTGAAAAAAAAAAAAAAATTGTCTAAATAATTTAAATCATCAATCATTCAAATGATTTGGGTTGAATGGTTTATTGTCATTTTTTTTGTTGAATGGGTTGAATGAATTTATTTATTTTTACAATATTAAGTAGTATTAAATACATTTATAATAATTTTGAATTTTTTAGAAGAGTAAAATAATAAAAATCTGTTATTCAAATATTTTAAACATTTCAATTATCAAACAAATTTTTTCATTCAAATTCAGATTCAACTCATTCAGATTCAGATTCATTCAGTTTTTATCAAACATCCCCTTAGTATATTAGTACTTCCACTGCTAATATTAGCGGATGTCAATTTTTTATTTTTAATCATACCATTTGTTCTTATTTTATATAGTAATGATGGTGTATATCCATTTTTGTCCAAAGCACATCATTCCCCATATATAGTAATAATATGTAGGAGCCGCTACTATTAATAGTCGATGACAGGATTACATTCGGTATGATTATTAACGGATGATAAGTTACAAATTTACCACCACCGGCTACTATTTGTTTATTTGTATGAAAAGACAAAACGAAACCTTTCTAATAAACACTACACAAAGACATAACAAGAAGAAGAGATTCTTTCCCTCTCCCCTAGCAAGTTCAATTTGACAGTGGCAAAAATCCAACAAAAGGCATTCATATATGATGGAATTTTATACACTATTAAAAGGCCTAAAAAATTCAACAATTAATAACCACAACTTCAATTCACAGTTGTAGCCACAGTTAACACCTTCTCTCTTTTTCTCCAACTCTTCCTTGATTCTTCAATCTTAAAGATCCAGCTCCATACCATGGTTGGCGCAGACTTTATTGTTGGCATTATAGGTTAATTACTTATCTCTCATCTCTTTGTTCTTGTGCAAAATTAAGTATTTTATTACATTCCAAAATTAAGTATTTTTTTTATCATAATCTTTTTTAAAGTTTGTTTCTAATTTATTTTTTTTAAGGTTTTTTTAATCGAGATCTAACAACTTCCAGATATATTTATTTGTTGCAGGAAATGTAGTTTCAGTAAGTACTTTTCTTGCTCCGATGTAAGTATAGTATGTTAAAGGCAGCCGCCTTCAAAACTTTATATAAATTCATGTATATATATATATATATATATATATATATATATATATATATATATATATATATATATATATATATTTATTTAGTGCATGATACCTTTTATTTTACATATCGCTTACCACCTTTATGACGGATCGGCGACGGTTTTAGTCCGTCCGCTATAAATGAATAAACAGTTTATATAGATGCGCCGCTAAAAACTAAGATAATGGTTCTTCGATATACGCTGACGACCAAACCGTCGCCTTCGTCATCGCTAAAGATGATGAGAAAGGTATGTTAAAGAAAGGGGTATGCACTTGATCCTCTCCGAATATATATATGGTTAGGATCAAAGCAGATACTACTTATCTTACTTCACAGTGCTCACCTTCTTTAGCGACGGATTCGACGATGGTTGATCATTACATAACTGTCGTTTATGCTTTTAGCGACGCTATATGTTGTCCGTCGCTAAAAGTATAGACAATAGTTGTATGACCGAAACCGTCGTCGGGTCTGTCGCTAAAGGGGGGTAAGCATGAGTGAATAAGATAAGGGGTATGCACTTGATCCTTGCTCTCTCTCTCTCTCTATATATATATATATATATATATATATTAATTTGTATGACTTATAAGTCACTTATTATATGTTTGAAATTTAAAAAACTAGAGAAAAGAAAAAAATCTAAAAATTTATTAAAGATTTCATACCCATTTTTTCATTATGTTTTAATATTTTTGTTCGTATTAGAATTTTCAAAAGTATATATAGATAATAAGACTTAATTTATTCATTTTATTTTTTCTTTTAATAGTTAATTTTGTTTTTATTTTCCGATGTCTTAACCAAACCTTATAATTATGCATAGACTAAAAGACAATTTGAATCCCAAACTTTACTTTCTATTTACGTTTGTACTCTAAACTTAAAAAAGTGTCTAAAATACTTTTTTCATTATTATCATATAACGCACACTTTCTTTTTACTTAATAGGTCAAAAGTGACCGATTAAAAAGGTCATAACACAAGTTTAGGTGCAAATTGTCTTTTAATATTAAAAATTGGCAAAAATAATTAAATTTAAATAAAATAAAATAATTTTAAAATAATTAATTTTAAATAAAATATATAATTAGTTTTAAAAATAAAAATAAAATAATTAATTTTAAAATAAAATAATTAAAATAATAAAATTAAAATAAATATTTGAATTAATGATTAATCATTAACTAGTAAAATGATTATTTTATTTTATTTTTAAAATTAATTATTAATCATTAGGTTAAAAAATCATTAACTTGTCAAAAATTATTTTTGCCACATAAAAAAAATTTGCTTTTGTTTTTAAAAATAGAATTTTGTAAAAATAAAATTTTAAAAATAGAATTTTTTATAAAACAGAATTTTTCAAAAACAAAATTTTATTTTACAAGTTAAAAAAAATTTGTTTTGTTTTTTAAAACATAATTTTTTAAAAAAAATAAAATTCTGTTTTTAAAAATAATACAGAATTTTGTAAAAACAGAATTTTTTTTTAAAACAAAATTTTATTTTGTTTTAAAAAAATTCTTTTTAAAATAAAAACAAATTTTTTTTAAACAAAATTTTTAAAAACAGAATTTTATTTTGTTTTAAAAAAATTCTGTTTTTAAAAACAAAAACAGAATTATTTTTTAACTTGTAAAATAAAGATCTGTTTTTTTAAAATTCTATTTTAAAAATTCTGTTTTTACCAAATTCTGTTTTTAAAAACAAAAACAAAATTTTTTTATGTGGCAAAAATGATTTTTTTACAAGTTAATGATTTTTTAACGGAATGATTAATAATTAATTTTAAAATAAAATAAAATAATCATTTTACAAGTTAATGATTAATTATTAATCATTAATTTCAAATATTTATTTTAATTTTATTATTTTAATTATTTTATTTTAAAATTAATTATTTTATTTTTATTTTTAAAACTAATTATTTTATTTTATTTAAAATTAATTATTTTTGCCAATTTTTAAGATTAAAAGACAATTTGCACTCCAAACTTGTGTTACAGTCTTAGCCGGTCACTTTTGACCGGTTAAATGAAGAAAGTGTGCGTTTTGTTACGTATAATGAAGTTTGGGGGTGTACGTAGACACCTTTTTAAGTTTGAAGTTTAAACGTAAATAGAAAGTAAAGTTTAGGGTACAAATTGTCTTTTAATATTATACGTATGTATATGTGAACATGTACGTGGAAAGAGTCAATTAATAAATAGAAAATGTGTAAATAACGTATAAATATGAAATGATTATGTAGAGCGCAGTTTAAGGAGATGGTGAAAAATAAATCAGCCGAGAAGTATAATGGATCTCCATACGTAGCTTCATTGTTGAGCTGCTGTCTGTGGACTTTTTATGGAGTTCTTGATCCAGATGATGGTGTGCTTGTTATCACGGTCAACGCTATTGGTGTGACCACACAAGTCATCTATCTTGCCATGTTACTTTTCTATTATTCAAAAGTTAAAAAGGTGATGAATAACATGCATCTTTATATAAGTCATTTTTGCTATAATATTACATAAATATTCTCGGATAGGAGGTGAAAATTTCACTATAGTAAGTTTTATAACTTTTTATTGTATGAGTTGTAAAAAATGTTATTTTAATAAATTTTATAGTTTTTTATTAATGTAATATTTTTTATAACTTATGCAATAAAAAGTTATATAAATTTATTATAGTAAAATTGGTGTCAATTTCACCGTGACTAACCGAGTTCTTAATATTCACAGCAATAATAATAGAAAACGAGAGGCACCCGATTGTTTGACATATTTTTTTATAACACGCACAACATACAAGATATTAATTAATTGGTAAAATCATACAATCATTTTGATTTTTCAGGTTAAATATGCTGGATTTATTATAATAGATTTGGTGTTTATCGGATGCGTTATGGCTGTTACCATGGCTGCGTTCAACGGAGGTGGACGACGTACTTTTGTTGGTGTATTGTGCGCAACGTTCACAGTGGTAATGTATGCAGCTCCTCTAGCAGTCATGGTAAGCTTAAGCTATAAATTACACTTAAATTCAATATTTCATTATATTTATTTTATTTAAAGTTTTTATTCGACTCCAAGATAATCTAATTTTATTTTATTTTATATGTAGAAAACCGTAATACAGACAGAGAGTGTGGAATACATGCCAATTTTCCTCATAATTGCTCTTTGGATCAATGGATGTGTTTGGTTTGCTTTTGCACTACTCCTCGGTGACTATTATATCCTGGTGAGTTTTCTAATCAATTTTTAACTACATGCGATTTGCAAAGTAGTCTCATCATTTATTTTGATTAATTAATTTGTAAGATTTTAAAATTCAAAGTAGATATAAATTTATTTAATTTTGATTAATCAAATAGTTCCGTTATTTTGAAAATTAAAATAAATTCATATCACAATCTGAAATTTCAGATTCTCGCAAATTAACGAAGAACAAAGTCAAATGTAAAACTATTTAATTTTGTGGAGCTGATGGAGTATTTTTCCTATATATTTCAAATTTCTAAATTATGGATTCCGGCCTTTGAATGTAAAAGTTAATTGAAGTACTCCTATATCTGATATTACAATTTAATTTGCAGGTGCCAAATGCTGTTGGAATTGTATTAGGTGCTACCCAGGTTCTTGTCTTTTTTATTTACAAGAACTCGTCGTCCTCTAGATCAACAAGGATGATGGCAGATGAAGGTTCATCGTCTGATATTGTCAAAGAAGGAACCGACATCCAACATTTTGGTGAAGATATTGAAGACAAAGTGTAGAATATTTATATTTCTTTTTATTTTTTCTCATTTGTTGTTGTGCAAAATGAAATATCCAATATATCAAACTAGTGGCTCAGTTGCTACCCCAGACCTCTGACAAGATAGAGAGGTACGCACAAAAAATAATAATCCAATATTGAAGTGTAAACGACAATAAAATGATCCGCACGGAGTGTATTTTGTTCCTTTTTCAATATTTGATATAAATATAAGAATGTAGAATAGAAAAAAATGAAATTCATTACTTACTTCAATTATATAGTCCGTTTATGGTGCATATCCATTTATTTTACATACCCTGTTCACCATCTTTAGCGACGGACCGAGCGAAAGTTTGGTCCATCGCTATAGAACATATAAACGGTTTATATGTTATGACGACGGTTCGATGCATCGTTAAAAGTTAAGACGACGGTTCTCTGATATAAGATCGAACCGTCGCCTGGTCTGTCGCTAAAAGTGATGAGCAAAATATGTTAAATAAAGAGGTATGTACTTGATCCTCACCGTATATATATATCTGTGGGTAAGGAAATCGTGCCTTGCCAGTTAGGGTTTCGTGTTGGCTGAGGAGGAGAGAAATCCACAAAGAACACGTAATTGATTGGTTGATTGAAGAGGGGAGAACGACAGGTGGACGATTACTCCAACGACGCGTGACAGAACTCCTAGAATTCGAGAACCGTGTTAGGGTAGCAGGGATTCCAAGAGCCTTCTTGAGTCCTTTGAGTTTAGAGAATGTCCAAACTCTTTTTAGTGCTTTTAGGTGGAATATCCAAGCCTTTAAGTCACCAAAAAGAGTCCTTTTGATCTTCTAAGAGTCCAAGTCCTGAGTCTGAAGAGACGTCCAAACCCTTTAGTGCTTTTAGGTGGAAAATCCAAGCTTTTAAGTCACCAAAAAGAGTCCCCTCTCCCTTCCTAGAAGGGAAGAGGTATTTATAGAGTTTCCTGAAATTAAGTAGTCACATGTTAGGCACATATTTTCAGGAAAATTCCAGAAATACCCTTTAGTCATTAGAATAATGCCCATATTGCTCTGTCCTTCTAGCCACCAATCTAATCCCTCAATCAATTCCCAAAACGAGCTGCCTCCACGAGCCTTCTGCCTCGGGACCCGTGGAGGATTCTCTCGGGTCTCGCCTATTTATTTTCGGCTTTTCCGTCTTCATTCCATTAGGTTATGCGAACCCTAATTTACACATTTAATGAGGTCGCGGAACCCTAATTGTGCATTTAATTCAATTAGGTTATGTGAACCCTAATTTTCACTTGGGCCCACATTTGGCCCCTGCGCGAGAGTCGCATTTCCAAAGAGACGATCGTGCAAGAATAATGCAAGCTATTTGAACGATTTTGTTGGGCTCCACCCACAAATCTTGAAGACAATGGTCCTAGTAGAGGGAATCCCTAGGGAGCCCAAACCCTTAGGGTTAAACCCTAGAGAGGCAAAACCTAGCAGAGCTCTTCCTTGGACGAATTGAGAAATCCAAAAAATCTTTCCATAGCTTGGGCATTTGTTTCCTTATTTTTTTTGGAAATTGAAACAAGAAAACATAATTAAATATCACCCAATAGAATTTAGTTTAATAAAATCATTCTTTTCGTAAACCAAATCTTTCCTTTTTACCAAATAAAATAAAATAAAATCTTAATTTTATTTTAGAAATAAAATCAAATCTAAATTTTATTTTGGAAATAGGATTAAATCTTAATTTTATTTTGGAAATAAGATCAAATCTTAATTTTATTTTGGAAATAGGATTAAATCTTAATTTTATTTTGAAAATAAGATCAAATCTTAATTTTATTTTGGAAATAAGATCAAATCTTTCTTTATTTGATCTTGACAAGATTATGATTATATATATATATATATATATATATATATATATATATTATCAAATTAAATCAAATCTTATTTTTTCTAGAAATAAAATAAAATATTTTGGAATCTTATTTTATTCTATTCAAAAAATAAACTTTTTACTTATCTTATTTTGGAGAAGTAGGGAGTCGATATTCATAATCCATGGTCACATATCTTGCATCCTTATTGCAGTAGAGACCCATTCATAAACTATGCATGTTATTCTACTAACAGCCATCAAAGTTGCTAGGTGCTAATAGCCATCAAAGTTGCTTGCGTGCATGTGTCCAATAGTTGGATTTTAAACTTCAATTAAGATTGTCTCATGATCACTAGGAGCCACGAACCCATGTTGTAAGACCCCAACTTTTATGAATAAAGATGAATTTTTTATAATTATCATTTTTGAATATTATGGAATGAATTTGATATAATGTTATAGTTGTGGGTAATAGTTATAAATTTTGCAAAGTACGCAAGTTGTTATATAATATTCGATTGGTCGGGGAATATTCGTTTTAACAGGGAATATTCGTACGACGACACAATTATTGGTGGACCCCACAACGGAATTATTGTCGGATTGAGAAAACAACAAATATTTTATGAAAATAACGGCGGAATTTTTATCGTTAACTGTTGAAACACCCGATGTTAAAAGTACAGGAATACGCGTGGTTGCATAGTAGCACACGGTATTGATTATTGATGCTTACGTGAGAAGTCACTTAGTTTTGTTCAATTATTGCTTCAGTAATTGTTGCATAGTATCTCACGTTAATTGATTCAATTATTGTCGATATTTTATATATTATTAAATCAATAATTGAGACGACGAAGTTATTAATATTATTATTTGTAATATTAACGATGTCTAGAAGTTCTGTCAAGGAGAGGTTTGGTGACCTAATTGCGCGCTAATAGGGAGAAATTCTTATTGGAAAGTCCCCTCTTTCCTGAGAAGGACCTGGTCGATTAATATTGTGAATTATAATAATGATGATAAGTGTTGTTAAAAATATTGAGGAGATTTTTATGATGTATTTATGGAAAAATTTTACTTATTATTTGGACCCCCCACTTATTTTTTAAAAAAAATCAGAAAGTTATAATGTATATATGCGTATTATATATATATATATGTATGTATTTGACATGTGTGTGTGTGTTTACGTGTGTGTAGGAGTGTATGTGTGGTAGTGGGTTTTGGTGGGGGTGGGGAGAATATGGTATTCAGTGGGAGTATTATATATATATATGAAGTTTGAAAAGTGGACAGAGTGTGACGCCCCCAAAATAGGTATACATCACCCATTTTGAGTTGTCAATACATGGTACAGAAACAACTACAACTTTATTAATACAACATAAAAACTGTGAGTTTAAATACAAATATTATCATCTAGACAATATCCATACCCAACTAAGTCCTCATCACAATTATTAATACATTATTTTAAAAAAAATGGTGACGACTACTAAACAACTCTCTCTAGAACCATCATTCTATACCCCGACTCGTACTCGCTATATTCTCGCCTCCTGAGAAGAAAAATGGAACAAAAAAGAAAAGGGTGAGCTCAACTAGCCTAGTAAAGAACATTATGACTAAGATAATATAAAATAAATTATCGTTAGTTTTCAACAGGGAAAAAATCTGATAAAATACAATAGACAACAAGTTTCAGATCAATATTCAGAAATGAAATAATAATTCATAGAAGAGTTACGTAGAGAATGAAATCTACTATTATCTATGAATTTAATAAATTCATCATCAAAGATTTTTATCCTCGTAATATCAATCAATGCACATCTTGAATCATATATTCATCTTTGCACTCACAGTGCCAAAGATATTCATCAGTTGGTCATGTTCATCTCAACACCTGTTCATCTTTGCACTACGAGCCAAAGATATTCATCATAAAATCATTAATCTTTTGCACTCACTGTGCCAAAAATATTCAGTAATATCATCATTTAGGACTGAGGATGATAAAAAATATTTTAAAGAAAACGAATCCAGTGAAACAAAAGAATAAGTATTAAGGATTCGTATTTCAGCTATTTCATGTCCAAAAATACCTCATAAATAATCATAGTGAAGTAAAATTCAAGAATGATCAAAACATGGATACAATCAAAGCTAGTATCCATAATAGATATTTTGGATGAAAAGGAAAATTTTCATTTTTTAATGAATAGTGCCGTATTCGTGAATAGTGTCGTATACGTGAATAGTGCCGTATACGTGAATAGTAACCCCGACACAAAAAGTTCTAAATTTGATTAAAAGTTCAGATCAATACTTCGGAATAATGATATTGAAAGAAATAATATCATTTTTTTTAAAAAATAATATCCCTTACCTCAAAAGAATAGTACTTCTGGCTGGAATACTGGGTATAGTGTTGAAGGGAACTTGCACCGTATAACAACACTCAAAGTATCAAAATACTCACAAGAATACGCTCAAAATATCGAGAGAGAAAGAGAGAGAAAACTTCAGTTTCTGGTTTAATTTTCAATTCTAACCTAAACACCCTATTTATAGGAAAATGCTTAGAACACCAAAGCAGAAAATTTAATATAATATTAATATATATAATCAAATTTCTTACGCCCACTTTTCTAAATCTGAATTCAGCCATAACACATGTTAATGATGCCCCCAAACATTCCAAAAACATTTTTGTTATTTAAAATATTTTAAACTTCCAAAAATTAATTATTTTGGAGCTTCGGAACTTCAATAATTCATAATAAATAGCCTTTTTATCAGAAAAATTCGAATCACATGTCTTTTCCATAGGAAATTCCATTATCTACAACTTTGTAGAAGGAAAATTTTCCAAATTCTAAACAAAAATTGACCGAAATCCATAAACGGGCGATTTTACAGGCTATAATCAAATTTCAGTCAAGAAATGGGGTCCACAGACATGAAAAACATGTTTTAAATATTTTTGGTAACATAAATACTCCTCCTCCTCATATACTCATATATCCCACATTCATTGTAAAAATATCACCGTTATTATATTATTAAAATATAATAATATATTTAAATGAATTATTTTATCAGAAAAAGATAAAATATTAATTTTTAACAATTGTCACATTAAAAATTTTCTCCATCTATATCCACGTAAAATCAATATTTTCCTCATTATATAAATTAATAATTAATTATTCATAAATAATATTACAGAATTACAATACTGACAACCAGGCCGTTCCCAGGATAGAGGGGGCTTTCCAATAATGATTTTTCCTTACTCGCGCGCAATTAGATGACCTAACCTCTCCTTAGACAGAACTTTCTAGACATTGCCAACAATGTTATCCAATAATATTATTTAGATAATATGAATTATTGCTCCGATAATGGAAAATACTGTGTAATGACAATTATTAAAACAACAGTAATATAAAATATCAACGCAACAATTATAAAATAAAATACTGAACAGTAATTACTGTAACAATTATTGAGTAGTTCCTTCTTACGTGAGAATAAATAATTGGTGCAATACCGTGTGCTACTGTGTTTTAACCATCGAGTATTTTAACAGTATTAACGGTAATAACTACGCCGTTATTTATAAACAACTTATACTTGTCGTTTTTTTCATCTAATCGCTTTCCGTTATGGGGCCCACATTAAGGTCGTCTTGTCGCATTTAATATTCCCCGACAAAGATGAATATTTCACGACCAAACGAATATTTTATAACCACTTACTTATTTGAAATATTTGCGTATTTTACCCATAACTATCCACATTAATTAAATCAACCCTTACTATTTCAAAATAATAAATAGAAAATTTAATTTCATTAATAATAAGTTGGGGTCTTACAGGAGGAGTAAGATGATCAATTCACGGTGTTTCCACCCGTGAATTTTTTTTTTCTCTGCACATGTTTTATATATATATATATATATATATATATATATATATATATATATATATATATATATATATATATATATAATATTATATTTAAAAGTTTTGTTTTATTAGAATATTTTATGGATCGTCAGATTAAAAGTAAATTAATGGACTGCATTCATGGATTAGTTACTATTCAGTCCATTCTCCTATAAATAGAAGCTCATTCCTTCATTATTTCTTACGAATTCACTGAAACTCTAGAGGGAGAAATTATAGAGAGAAAGAAGAAAAGTATTCTGCTACTTCACTACTCCTATATCTAGTTTCTTTTACGGTAAGGGGTATTATTTCCTTTGTATTCATGAAGAGAACTTCTGCTATTCTATTATTTATTATTCTATTGGAATAACCTATATACGCGGGCTACCCTATACTTGGTGAAATTCTTCTGTTATTCCATTCTTTATTATTCTGTTAGAATATCTTGTCTGTGCGTTTTACGCAGGACCTGGTTCTCTCTTTATTATTCTGTTGAAATATCCTGTCGGACCTGGTTCCGTCTTTATTATTCTGTTGGAATATCACGCTCATGCGCTTTTACGCTGGGACCGGTTCCGTTATTTATTATTATTCATTGGAATAACTCGCACTGTCTTTGTCTATCGCAAAGTTCGATGATTTCTTTTGTTATTTCATTCTTTATTATATTCAGTTGGTTAAAGTTTTAACTTCTATACTCCATGAAATTAGTGGAATATCCTTGATATTTGCGCTTTATTGTAAAACCCCAATTTTTTCGAATAAAGATTTAATTTTCTCAAAATATTTTTTTTAATATTATGGTGTGAATTTAAGATAATGTTATAGTTGTGGGTAGTATTTATAAATTTTGTAAAGTATGCAAGTTGTTATATAATATTTGATTGGTCAGGGAATATTCGTTTTAACAGGGAATATTCGTACGACGTCACAATCATTGGTGGACCCCACAACGGAATTATTGTTGGATTGAGAAAACGAAAAAATATTTTTATAAAAATAACGGCAGAAGTTTTACTGATTATCTTTGTTGAACTACCTTAGTAAAAAAAAGTACGAGAATACGTGTGGTTGCATAGTAGCACATGGTATTGATTATTGATGCTTACGTGAGAAGTCACTCAGTTTTGATTCAATTATTGTCGATATTTTATATATTATTAAATCAATAATTGAGACGACAAAGTTATTAATATTATTATTTGCAATATTAACGATGTCTAGAAGTTTTTCCAAGGAGAGGTATGGTCACCTAATTGTGCGCCAATAGGGAGAAATCCTTATTGGAAAGCCCTCTCTTTCCTGGTCGATTAATAATGTGAATGGTAATAATGATGATGAGTTCAATTTTATTAGTATTATTAATGTAATAAAACAAAAAAAACTTTTTATATAAAACAAAATACTTTTATAAAGTTATTCGTTTTATTAGACTATAAATAGAATATATAATATTCTATTATGCATAGTGTTTTGCATAGTAAAATCTTTTTATATAAAACAGAATACTTTTATAAAGTTATTTGTTTTATTAGACAATAATTAAAATATATTATATTTTATTATGCATAGTGTTGCATAGTGCATGCATAGTGTTTTGCATAGTAAAATCTTTTTATATAAAATAGAATACTTTTATAAAGTTATTCATTTTATTAGATTATAAATAGAATATATTATATTTTATTTAAAAGATTTTTCTTTAAACATGGACCGTCCGATTAAAAGTAAATCAATCTGGACTGTTCATGAATTAGTTTCTATTCAATCCATTCTTCTATAAATAGAAGCTCATTCTTTCATTATTTTTTACGAATTCACTGAAACTCTAGAGAGAGAATTCTTCTTCTATAATCTTGGGCATATTTCTTTAGAGTTTAAGAAAGCTTTGAGTGTAGTTACCCATCGGAGTACTCTTCTTTATAAGGTAAGGGATATTATTTGTTGTACTCGTAAGGGGTATTATTTCTTTTGTATTCATGAAGGGAACTTCTGTTATTTCATTTTTTATTATTCTGTTAGAATAACCTATATACGCGGACTCCCCTATACTTGGTGAAATTCTTCTGTTATTCTATTCTTTATTATTATGTTGGAATAACCTGTCGATGCGAAGTACCGCATACATGGTGAAATTCTTATGTTATTCCATTCTTTATCATTCTCGGAATATAATATCCCGCTTGGCATGCGTATTACGCCTGACCTGGTTCCATTAATTATTATTCTATTGGAATAACTTGTTTGTGCGGTCTATCGCATGCATGGTGATTTCGTTGTTATTCCATTCTTTATTATTCTGTTGGAATATCCCGCTTGCATTTAATTTCACCGACCGTTCCGTTCCTTATTATTTTGTGGAATATCCCCGTCTCATGCGTTTAAGCATGACTTCGTTTTTTGGTCTTTATTATTATTCGAGAATATCCATGCGTGTGTTTACGCATGACCTGGTTCCATTTTTTATTATTCTATTGGGAATAACCTGTCTGTGCAGTCTATCGCACGCATGGTGAATCTTTCTATTATTCCATTCTTTATTATTTTGTTGGAATAACCTGTCTATGTGGATTACAACATGCATGGTGAATGATCCTTTGTATTCATTCCTTATTAAATTGTGGAAATGATCTGTATACGTGGATTACCGCATGGCGGGCGAAAATCCATTTGCAGTTTCATATATTCTATTATACTCAGTTGGTTAAAGTTTTGACTTCTATACTCCATGAAATTAGTGGCATATCCTTGATATTTGCATTTCATCCAAAGATCTTTTCATGGAAATATTCTTCTGAGCATTCTTGAATTTTACTCTACAAAGAAGTATTATGTTGACAATTTGGACATTATTGAGTTCAGGATAAATTAACTTATAAATCTTTAAAATTTATTCTTGAACTTATTTTATTAAATTATTATGTCATTGTCATGATGAGTTATGTTGGTTATTATGTGAAAACATGAAAGTTTCTTAGATATCACAAAGGGTTGAAAATCAAATTTTGGTGAAAATGGAACATGAAATTAAATTGACCATATCTCCTATTATATTTTGAATTTTTTGGTGTGGTCAAGTTCTAGAGTTAGATCTATGAGTTTTCTAACTTATCCAAGCGGAGTCACTAGAAAAGGTATTGTAGATTTTTGTGTGGACTGTTTTTAGCAAAGGAGTCAAAAGCTGCAAAAGAGAAAAATGCTACTGCCCGAAAATTTAAAAAGACTGTTTCAGCCACTTAATTTGTGAGAAAAATTCTGGCCTTTTGGGACATGAAAGTATATGGTATAAAGTACCTCCTGTCCAAAAATGAGCTCATTTCGACTTAAAATGAGCAAGTTATGACCATTTCAATATTTAGGTTTTTCCGACGAAAAACGTTATAACCGGAGTTCTATAACTTCGATGACCATGAAATTTAAACTGGAAGCTCAAGTTAACATGTGTAAGATCTTGCCAAGAGTTGGGAATTTCTGGAGTTAAACTTGAGGTAGCTAATTTCTTAAGGAATTAATTAGAAATTGATTTTTAAAAAATAGTAAATGAATTTTAAAAATTTCGAGAAAAATATATGTTCATTATGGGACTATATTCTGCTAAATCCCAGAAAAGAAATATTTTTGGGACTGATTTGGTATTTTTCATGAAAATAGTTTAATTACGAACATATGAGTTAAATATGTTACGTGAAGTAACAAAGTTGGAAAATAGGATTTTATGGCTTGAAAATCCTATATAGGGTATATGCAGATTTTTGATAAAGGATTTTATCATTGGTGATGAAATCTTATGAGTATGACATTTGTGAATGATTAAATGCATTATTTGGTAAAGTATAAACAATTGATATAAATGTTTATAAGTTTAAGAAGTGATTAAAATATTGTTATAATATTAATAATATTAGATTATGAGTTTATTAAGTGATTGATAATATTTGGATAAATTTAAAGTCTTTAATATTTATCCTTGTTTTCATTTGATTAATGCTTATGTCATTGTCATCATTCTCATGTTTATATTGTGATAAAAGTCATCTTTGGCTTACGTGCATAGATGGACTTGGTGTGATTATGACCAGAGATTATTCGGTATAGTCATGACAGTAATGTGACGAATGATGTGGTAAAAATCCTCAGTGGCCTGTAGTGCGTTGATGGACAATTTTTGGTATGATTATGACTAGGGATTATTCGGTATAGTCATGACCATTGATGATTTAATGAATATCCTTGGCCCGTAGTGCAGGGATGATTCGTTGATGTGGTTTATTTATTAAGCTGAGTCTCAGCGATAAAAATTGATGAAAACTTTTTTAATCATAGAAGATAGTAGATTTTATTCTCTACTTGACTCTTCTAATGGATTTCTTGTTCCGCTGCAGTTAAACTTGATGTCTATTGTATTTTATCGGTTTAACATTGTTTAAGGCTAATGATAATTTATTCTACATTATCTTAGTCATAATATTTCTTACTGAGCTAGTTGAGCTCACCCCTTTCTTTCACTGTTCTCTTCAGGAAACGAGAATATAGCTGGGACGAGTCGGGGAACGGAGTGACGGTCCAGATGATAGTATTAGTAGTCCTCACTATTCTGTAAAATAGTGTGATGATAAATGTAATGAGGACTCCATTGAGTGTGAATATTGTCTAGATGACAATATTTTTATTAAAACTCATATCATATGTTTTGTCGTATTGTTTACACGACGTTTGTATAACTAAGTTTTTATTTGTATTTTGTACCATGTATTTGAGTCGATGGGTGATGTATACCTATTTTTGGGGGCATCACAGTTGGTACCAAAGCTTAGGGATATGATCCCTGGCTGAGATGTGAGACAAGAACTAGGAGGGGAGAGACGGGAAATTCCTTCGCTAGTATGACCTACCTATGTTTATTTGGTATTTAATTGGTCGGTCAGAGTATAGGGATAACATGTGATATGTTAACTAACTCTTGTTTTGTGGCAGTGTTTGAAAATGGCAGCTGAAAATGTTAACAATGGAATGAATGAGACCATTGAGACATCTTTAATCACTAACCAAGTTAATGTGATGTCAGACGAAGAAGAAATTAGAGATATCTACGTGGTAAGTGAAGAACTAATAGTTGCACCCGAGCTAGTTGCAGAAGTAGCAGCTGAGAGTGAGGAAGAAGAGGAAGAAGAGGAACCTGAGGAGAATTGGTTAGTAGAAGTTTATGATCAAAATTTAGAATTACAAAATCGTATTCATGAGTTGGAAGAAGCAAAGTCAAGAAGCAGCGCAGCGGTTGTGGAGCAAAGATATACAATAATTCAAAATTATGTTACCCCGATGTGCGATGCTTGAATGAAGCACTCTTTGGCGTAATATAAGATATTTAAATTTGGAATCGAGAATGTTATGATCAAAGTTCGATGAAAGAAAAAGCAAATGAACGAATGAGAATAGATGATGCATGGGTAAAAGCCGTACGACGTGTTGATATTGTAGAAAAAGATGTCCGATCTAATAAGACCAAAATAAATGAAATGGATCGCTTTTTGGACAGCAATTGGGAGAATCCAACATCGAATTCAGAATTACCCTGTGCAGAGCGGTCAACCCCAATTCGATATGGATCAGAGAATAATGATTCGGATCATGGATCAGGAATGCAACGAAGCAATTAAGGGTGGAATGTACTCTACAGCAAAGTTAAGTCCAACTGGGATGTCCCAGACAAGTCAAAAGTCGGTAGTTTAAGTGAGAGTGTTTATCGAGGAACCCGAACGAGGTTATTACGGGTAAGTTAATCATAAGCTCTTACGAAGTCTATACCTTATTCAATACCGGTTCTACCTATTCTTTTATCTCTCTTACTTGCGCTTAACGTTTAAATTTGACTCTTGAGAAATTAGAATTTGACTTATCTGTTGAAACTCTGTTAGGAGAAACATTCGTTACCTACACTGTTTATAAATCTTGTTGATTCAAATTGACACTTTCACGTTACCTGTCGATCTTATCTCTTTGAAAATACTTGCCTTTGATGTGATTTTAGGAATCGATTGGTTGACTAATCATCATGCTTTTCGTAAGGTTGTTAGCTTTTATATTCCTAACCAACCTATTATACGAATTCAAGCAACCAAACCACTAAAGTTAATCACTGTTATATCAAGCCATAAGTAAAAAGCCCCGAGCCTTTATCTGGTGACTTCCAAGTCTTGGAATACACCGCCGAGATTATCCGTAGGGGACGCCGTGAATAACGATGGCAAGTTGATAGGTATCAATGTGACGTGTTATCCAAGTCTTGGATGAGGGTCACAGTTTTGAATGATATTTCTATTTTATTAATAAATTTCTTGACGTATTCTTGAAGACTTCTTAGCTTACCCCTAGAGCGTGAAATAAAATTTTGTATTGACCCCAGTACAAAAACCCATTTCGTATAAATTACAAATGATGAAGATAGAGTTAAAGACTCTAGAGCCCCACGTGAAGATAACGAATATACGAGTAGAATCGACTTTAATCGATAAAGTTAAAGCCGCTCAAGCTACACATCCGAATCTGATGAAATGTGAAGAAGAAGGTTCAAGAGGGCGTTATTCTAGAAGCAAGAATTGATGGAGAGAGGAAATCTCAACCCTCGATTTTATTGGCCCATTTGAAATCCTTGATTAAGTAGGAACTGTGGCCTATAGACTCGTTTTACCACCAAGTATGTCGCGTGTTCATAACATTTTTCACGTATCGATGTTATGTAAATATGTGGACGACCCAAACCAAATTATTAATTTAGAACTGGACGAGATAACAGATAATTTAACGTAAGAAGATGTACCTGTTAAAATCCTGGAATATATTCTACGCTTAAAGGTTATACCTCAAGAGTTAGAATCTAACGAAGTGTCTCATCTCTTTGGCATACCAGTGTATCGCGACGTAAATTTCGAGAGGCAAAATTTTATAATGAGGGAGATTGTAAAACCCCAAAATTTTTGAATAAAGATTTAATTTTCTCAAATATTTTTTTAATATTATGGTGTGAATTTGAGATAATGTTATAGTTGTGGGTAGTATTTATAAATTTTGCAAAGTATGCAATTTGTTATATAATATTCGATTGGTTGGGGAATATTCGCTTTAACAGGAATATTCGTGATAACAAGCACAATCATTGGTGGACCCCATAATGGAATTATTATCGGATTGAGAAAACGACAAAAATATTTTTATGAAATAACGGCGGAAGTTTTACCGCTATTATCTTGTTGAACTACTCAAGTAGTAAAAAGAATACGCGATGGTTTCGCAAGTGGTTGTATAGATTATTGATGGTATTGATTATTCGATTTTGTTCAATTATTGCTGAGAAGTGTAGTTTCTCACGTTATTTGATTTATTATTCGATATTTTATATATTATTAAATCAATAATTGAGACGAAAAAGTTATTAATATTATTATTTAAAATATTAACGAAGTCTAGAAGTTACGCCAAGGAGAGGTTTGGTCACCTAATTGCGCGCCAATAAGGAGAAATAATTATTGAAAAGCCCCCTCTTTCCTGGGAACGACCAGGTCGATTAATAATGTGAATGGTAATAATGATGATGAGTTCTGTTTTATTAGTATTATTAACGTAGTAAAACAGAAAAGCTTTTTATATAAAATAAAATACTTTTATAAAGTTATTCGTTTTATTAGACTATAAATAGAATATATAATATTCTATTATGCATAGTATTTTTCATAGTAAAATCTTTTTATATAAAATAGAATACTCTTATAAAGTTATTTGTTTATTAGACAATAATTAGAATATAATATATTTTATTATGCATAGTGTTGCATAGATCTTTCTGCGCATAGTGTTTTGCATAATAAAATCTTTTTTATATAAAGCAGAATACTTTTATAAAGTTATTCATTTTATTAGATTATAAATAGAATATATTATATTTTATTTAAAAGATTTTGCTTTAAATATGGACCGTCCGATTAAAAGTAAATCAATCTGGACCGTTCATGAATTAGTTAGTATTCAATCCATTCTTCTATAAATAGAAGTTCATTCCTTCATTATTTCTTACGAATTCTTTGAAACTCTAGAGAGAGAATTCTTTTCTATAAAGGCGTATTTCTTTAGAGTTTAAGAAAGCTTTATTAGTGTAAGTTTTCTTCAAGTATATCACCACTACTCTATCGTCAATGAGTTTCTTCTTAATAAGGTAAGGGATATTATTTGTTGTACTTCGTAAGGGGTATTATTTTTTTGTATTCATGAAGAGAACTTCTGTTATTCCATTCTTTATTATTCTATTGGAATAACCTGTATACGCGGGCTTCCCTATACTTGGTGAAATTCTTCTGTTATTCCATTCTTTATTATTATGTTGGAATAACCTGTATATGCGAAGTACCGCATACATGGTGAAATTCTTATGTTATTCCATTCTTTATTATTATGTTGGAATAACCTGTATATGCGAAGTACCACACTTGATATGGTTCCATTAATTATTATTTCGTTGGAATATTATTATGCATAATATTATATCGCAATGGTGATTTCGTTGTTATTCCATTCTTTATTATTTTGTTGGAATATCACGCTTGCATGTAATTTCTCATGACACTGGTTCCATTTTTATTATTCTCGTTGGAATAATATCCGTCATGCGATGCTACGCGTTATGCATGGTGATTTACCGGTTATTCCATTCTTTATTATTATTCTGTTGGAATATCCCGCTCGTGCGTATTTTACGTATTGACTGGTTCCATTCTTTATTATTACATTGAGAATAACTCGTCATTGTGATCTATCGAACGCATGGTGAATTTCTTCATTATTTATTCTTTATTATTTTGTTGGAATAACTCATACATGTGGATTACCACATGCATGGTGAATGATATTTTGTATTCATTCCTTATTAAATTGTGGAAATGAAATGATCCATATGCATGGCGAAAATCCATTTGCAGTTTCATATATTCTATTATACTCAGTTGGTTAAAGTTTTGACTTCTATACTCAATGAAATTAGTGGCATATCCTTGATATTTGCGCTTCATCCAGTATCTTTTCATGAAAATATTCTTCTGAGCATTCTTGAATTTTACTCTACAAAGAAGTATTATGTTGACAATTTGGACATTATTGAGTTCAGGATAAATTAACTTATAAATCTTTAAAATTTATTCTTGAACTTGTTTTATTGAATTATTATGTCATTGTCATGATGAGTTATGTTGGTTATTATGTGAAAACATGAAAGTTTCTTAGATATCACAAAGGGTTGAAAATCAGATTTTGGTGAAAATGGAACATAAAATTAAATTGACCATATCTCCTATTATATTTTGAATTTTTGGGTGTGGTCAAGTTCTAGAGTTAGATTTATGAGTTTTCTAACTTATTCAAGTGGAATCACTAGAAAAGGTGTTGTAGATTTTCGTGTGGACTGTTTTTAGCAAAGGAGTCCAAAGCTGCAAAAGAGAAAAATGCTACTGCCTGGAAATTTGAAAAGGCTATTTCGGCCACTTAATTTGTGAGAAAAATTCTGGCCTTTTGGGACATGAAAGTATATGGTATAAATTACATCCTATCCAAAAATGAGCTCATTCCGACTTAAAATGAGCAAGTTATGACCATTTCAATATTTAGGTTTTTCTGATGAAAAACACTATAACCGGAGTTTTATAACTCCGATGATCATGAAATTTAAACTGGAAGCTCACGTTAACATGTGTAAGATCCTGCAAAGAGTTGGGAATTTTTGGAGTTAAACTTGAGGTAGCTAATTTCTTAAGGATTTAATTAGAAATTGATTTTTGAAAAATAGTAAATGAATTTTAAAAATTCCGAGAAAAATATATGTTCATTATGGGACTATATTCTGCTAAATCCCAG
Source organism: Panax ginseng (assembly GCA_020205605.1). Taxonomy (NCBI): domain Eukaryota; kingdom Viridiplantae; phylum Streptophyta; class Magnoliopsida; order Apiales; family Araliaceae; genus Panax; species Panax ginseng. The sequence goes on along the minus strand of CM035134.1, from coordinate 136,119,802 downwards.
AAAAGAAATATTTTTGGGACTGATTTGGTATTTTTCATGAAAATAGTTTAATTACGAACATATGAGTTAAATATGTTACGTGAAGTAACAAAGTTGGAAAATAGGATTTTATGGCTTGAAAATCCTATATAGGGTATATGCAGATTTTTGATAAAGGATTTGATCATTGGTGATGAAATCTTATGAGTATGGCATTTGTGAATGATTAAATGCATTATTTGGTAAAGTATAAACAATTGAAATAAATGTTTATAAGTTTAAGAAGTGATTAAAATATTGTTATAATATTAATAATATTAGATTATGAGTTTATTAAGTGATTGATAATATTTGGATAAATTTAAAGTCTTTAATATTTATCCTTGTTTTCGTTTGATTAATGCTTACTTATGTCATTGTCATCATTCTCATGTTTATATTGGGATAAAAGTCATCTTTGGCTTACGTGCATAGATGGACTTAGTGTGATTATGACCAGGGATTATTCGGTATAGTCATGACTGTAATGTGACGAATGATGTGGTAAAAATCCTCAGTGGCCTGTAGTGCATTGATGGACAGTTTTTGGTATGATTATGACTAGGGATTATTCGGTATAGTCATGGCCATTGATGATTTAATGAATATCCTTGGCTCGTAGTGCAGGGATGATTCGATAATGTGGTTTATTTATTAAGCTGAGTCTCAGCGATAAAAATTGATGAAAACTTTTTAAATCATAGAAGATAGTAGATTTTATTCTCTACTTGACTCTTCTAATGAATTTCTTATTCCGCTGCAGTTAAACTTGATGTCTATTATATTTTATCGGTTTAACATTGTTGAAGGCTAATGATAATTTATTCTACATTATCTTAGTCATAATATTTCTTACTGGGCTAGTTGAGCTCACCCCTTTCTTTCACCTTTGTTCTCTTGTGAAATGAGAATATAGGTATTTGGGACTTAGAGTCGGGAAGCGGAGTGACGATCCAGATTATATTATTAGTAGTCCTCACTATTCTGTAAAATAGTGTGATAATAAATGTAATGAGGACTCCATTGAGTGTGGATATTGTCTAGATGACAATATTTGTATTAAAACTCATAGCATATGTTTTGTCGTATTGTTTACACGACGTTTGTATAATTAAGTTTTTATTTGTATTTTATACCATGTATTTGGCGACTCAAGATGGGTGATGTATACCTATTTTGGGGGCGTCACACATGTGCTATTTTTGTAATAGGTCTTGATTCATGTTATGTTCTTGTCACGTGTTCAAAAATTATGTTCCAAATAAAAGAAAACAAACCAACTTCTTTATCTTTGAATTCTTCTTGATTACTTCATCTATTTGTCTTTTCAGGTAATTGTAGCATTTCTTTGTTTTTGAGCCCCATTACCTTGATCATATCTTGGTTTTTTCCCTCGGAATTCATCAGAGGAAGGTTATAATTTTTGCGGCGAAACAGGATTCGTTCCAAGCAGTTGATTGGTAGAGCAACAGGACCTCAAAGGTATGAAGGGGAACAGCTCCTAGGTAGCTGAAGCCAACGTGGCTGAACCCTAGGGGGTTGAAGCCAACATGGCCGCACCCTATGGGAAAATTGAAGTTTAAATGAAAAAAATGAAGATTTGGAAGAACAGTTACTATTTTGATCATAACTTTTGACTCGTTTGGAGTTTCTGGGCCCACAATATATCAAAACGAAGCTAGCGAGGAGCCCTACGAAGCCAATATGGCCGAACCCTAGGTGGCCTAAGGCAACATGGCCGAACCCTATGGGAAACACGAAGTTTAAATAAAAAAATGAAGTTTTTGGAAGAGCAGTTACTATTTTGATCAATACTTTTGACTCGTTTGGAGTTTCGGGGCCCATAATATATCAAAACGAAGCTAGTGAGGAGCCCTACGAAGCCAATATAGCCGAACCCTAGGTGGTCTAAGGCAATATGGCCGAACCCTATGGGAAAAATGAAGTTTAAATAAAAAAAATGAAGTTTTTGGAGGAGCAACTACTATTTTGATCATAACTTTTGACTCGTTTGGAGTTTTGGGGCCCATAATATATCAAAACGAAGCTAGTGAGGAGCCCTACGAAGCCAATATGGCCAAACCCTGGGTGGCCTAAGGTAGCATGGCCGAATCCTATGGGAAAAATGAAGTTTAAATGAAAAAAATAATTTTTTTGGAGGAGCAACTACTATTTTGATCATAACTTTTGACTCATTTGGAGTCTTGGGACCCATAATATATCAAAATGAAGATATCGATGAGCCCTAAAATGTTCATCACCGACGGCCATAATTTATGCCATTATAATTCCAAAAAGGCTCCGAAGGATGCCTTTTGGCCGTCTAAAGTTTTTTTCGAAAACTTTCAAAAAATAATTGTGATTCCTAACTCTTTCCGACATTGTTTCTTCTTCTTTTAAGGTGTTTTGAAGCTTAAATCTCAGACTTTCCTCTTTTCCATGATGAGCACTTCAAGTTCAAATGCCTAATTTCCTTGCTATTTAGATCCCTTATGCTAAATTCTTTTTTCATGCAGGCCCTCCCTGTTGAACATTCTGCTGACTTGGGAACAACCAAGGAGGCCCCATTTCTCAATGATTGGGGAAGGGCTCCCCTCTTTTGGTCTTTCCGATGTCTTTTGAGAGCGAGTCTAGACTTATGATCATACAACACTTCCTCCGCCAGAGAAGAAAGGCTTGTTTCTATATGTAGCGGCTTGTGGAGATGGGATGACTTTCCCCATTCCTATAGCATTCCCCGCATATGCATAGAGAAGCAAGAATACCCTTTCAGTCCCCTTCGCTTCATGTCTGATTTATCTGGTCACCTTCAAGGATAGCAGGATTGGACTGATGAGATCTTTGGAAACACTGATTACGTGGATATACTCAAGAATGCGGGCATCTTTTGTTGTGTTCAACTATGCAGAGACTTATGTATGTAATAGAACCATCACGCCCTTACTTTATTGATCTCACGATGGTGCTCCTCTACTTGCACATTCGTCACTGCCTGGGGGAATATGCACCTCTACTCTAGAGGATGTCTATGCCATCTACCAATCTACTAGTAAGCATTTGTCCCCTGCGCGTGAGTCGCGTCTTTGGTGAGATGAGCGCGCAAAATATTGTAAGTGTGGAAGTCTTAATTCCAGTGTTTGAACACTTTGCGGGGCTTGATGTTTTGCAAGCCTCAAAAATGAAAGTCCTAGGAGAGGGAACCTCTAGGGGAGCAAACCCTAAAAGGGCGAGCCTTAGAGGAGCTCTCCTGGGATATTTTGAAAATCTTCGATCTAATCTTTCTTACCATCTCTTGAAAATTTTCTTTTCTTTAGAGTTAAGAAGTCATTAAGAATCAAGAAGTCCATGAAGGCATGATAGCCTCGAAGGCCTGATAGTCTCGAAGACCTAATAGCCTCGAAGGCCTGATAGCCACGAAGACCAAGCTTTGGGTATTCCTCTCTTCAATTCGACAGTTCATGGCCTTTAGATCATGAACTTTCGTAGTTTTTTCAATTTCCTGTATCAGAAAATTCATGTACATATATTTCATGCAAACTAACACTTGAATCTATACTTTTTTTTATATATAAATCAAAAGAAATAATCAAGTATAAGTGAAAGTTTAACAAATTTATTGATAATCAAATTGCTTTTAACTAAAAGAATAACGTTTCATATAATAAATCTTGTTTTTGTCGAAGAAAGCATAACTTTCACCACTTTTAGATATAAAGTGCAACTTTATTGCTTTTGTCGAATAAAGCATAACGTTCGCCACTTTTAAAGATAAAGTGTAACTTTTGGGGTTGAGGGCTTATACTCAGGTGCCTCAATCACCATTCACTTTTGATGATAAAGTGTAACACTCGGGTGCCTCATCACTTGGGTTGTCCAATTTCTTGGTAAGTGCAGTCTACGAGGACTTAAAATCGGGTGCCTCGTCACTTGGGTTATCCAATTTCTTGGCAAGTGCAGTCTACGAGGACTTGAAATTAGGTGCCTCGTCACTTGGGTCGTCTAATTTCTTGGCAAGTACAGTCTATGAGGACTTGAAATCAGGTGCCTCGTCACTTGGATCGTCCAATTTCTTGGCAAGTGCAGTCTACGAGGACTTGACCACCATTTAGAGTGGACCACCATCTTGGGTGGATTTATTTTTCCGTCAATTCTTGTACCTCCTCCCTTGGTCATCCAATTACTTGGCAAGGGATATTCTTGAGTACTTAAACCACCATTTTTGGTGGACCACCATCTTGGGTGGATTTTTAATTCATCTGTAGTTCAGAGTTTTTTCGATGGTAAAACCAGTATTTGGGTTCTTGACTTCTGGGATTGCACCATGAGTGATAGCGTTGCATGTTTTTTCTCCTAGTCCGATCTCCCTACCGTGTGACTTCTCATGGTATATCCTCATGAGACTATCTTGATCCATAGTGGAATGTCCTGCATATTGGTGGTATACACAGAAGTCCGACGTTCTTTTTATCTCTTCCGTTACGACCAATCGGGGCCTTGGAGGCTTCACCACTCCGTGCTCAACCCATTATTCATACAGGCCCCTGAATGCCTTCTCGCTGCATGTGATAGCCTCTAGAACTGGCATTCTGGTATACTTGTCACCATGCTTTTCTCTGTTTTGCTCAAATTTCTCATTCTTTTCTCTCTTGCCCCCTTGTGGTTTTGATTGAGAATCCGCCAAAGCCACAATTGCTATCCTCTTGCTCTTCCATGTAACCATCGCATGGCTGTTGGGAAATGTCATGATTCCCTCAAGTCTTGTGCAAAAGATGAGAGGGTCGCAAATGAATCACAAGCCTTGGTAATGAGGTGGGGCTTGAAGGAGTCTAAAGCACCATTATTGCATATGCTAACCAAGTTCTTTTCTTCAATCGGCTCTGCATACTTCTGTGCCTGGGCCCTGAACCTGTCAACGTAATCTGACAACTCCTCATTCGGCTTCTGCTTGAACTGCATGAGCTCTACAATGGTTACCTGTTTCTGCACATAGAAAAATTTCTTAAAAAATTGTAATTTTAGATCATCCCAATCATGGACTGATCCCTTCTCCAAGTTGCAGTACCAACTGAAGGAATTTTCCATCAAAGTCTTGTTAAATTCCCTCATTAATAAATTGTGATCGTTCACTTCATCATATCCTAACCATGGAGACATCGACTCCACGAACCTAGCAATGTGTTCCCTGGCATTTTCTTTCTCCCCATTATATTTTGGAAATTGCGGGGGATGCTCGATATACCCTGCCAGGTAAGGTTGTCTTCGAATATGTGCCGGGTAGGGTGGAGTAAAGTCTAACTCTGCAGGTCAGGATGCCTGCCTATGAAGTTGATTGATCACATCGATCATATCATCCTTTGTGACATATTGGCTTATGGTGTGTACTCTCTGTGGTGTTGTGATGTATGGAGGCATTGGTCGTGTGTATGGTACGGAAATTGGTTGATGTACACTGGCATCAAGTAAATTCTATATCGGTTGTGCTTGTGGATTGGTTCGTTGGACAATGCTTGGGATGGTTGGTATCTGCACTTGTGAAAATACGGGGATAGTGGTCAGAATGATGTTTTTCTGAGGCTGACTGACTTCCAGTCTGAGTTGTGGCACATCACCATTATTTTGAGGTTCCAAGTGGATGATTGGAACACACAGATTCTCCGTCAATGGAGGTGCAGTCTGATTCTCCTTATTGTTGCTATCGTTGTTGTCGTCCTCCACTCCTGCATGTTCTCCCTGTGAATTATCTGGGAACATGGCCTTGAAAGCGGGAATCTGCATCAACTGTTGGCGGAAATTTTCTATTTCCTCTTGCTTCCTCTGCATCTCCAGCATCATAGCCATCATCATCCCCTGCTCTTCATGTGCTTCCTTTAACGTCTTGAGCATCTCCAGTTGCACAACATTTGTTTGCTTTCCACTTTCTTCCTCGTCTTGCCTTCCCGCGCCTGTCTGCCTGACATTCGTTAATTGTTGATTAGCCATGTATGGTGATGTTAAACTTCCTTCTGAGGCATCTTCAAGAATGAGTTGATCGAGATCTAGATTCACGCCTTGGAAAGCTTGACTCGCTTTCTTAGGAATTGGACCCAGTGAGGTAATGCTATTTGTTGGTGAAGCTCTTCCTGTTGTCCTCCCACTTCCAGTTGTGGGCATACCTTCACGAATTCTACACCTCCCCAGCAGAGTCGCTAAATAAATGTGGGCAAGGAAATCGTGTCTTGCCGGTTAGGGTTTCATGTTGGCTGAGGAGGAGAGAAATCCACAAAGAGCACGGAATTGATTGGTTGATTGAAGAGGGGAGAACGACAGGTGGGCGATTACTCCAATGACGCGTGATAGAACTCCTAGAATCCAGGAACCGTGTTAGGGTAGCAGGGATTCCAAGAGCCTTCTTGAGTCCTTCGAGTTGAGAGAATGTCCAAACTCTTTTTAGTGCTTTTAGGTGGAATATCCAAGCCTTTAAGTCACCAAAAAGAGTCCTTTTGATCTTCCAAGAGTCTAAGTCCTGAGTCTGAATAGAGGTCCAAACCCTTTAGTGCTTTTAGGTGGAAAATCCAAGCCTTTAAGTCACCAAAAAGAGTCCCCTCTCCCTTCCTAGAAGGGAAGGGGTATTTATAGAGTTTCCTGGAATTAAGTAGTCACATGTTAGGCACATGTTTTCAGGAAAATTCCAGAAATACCCTTTAGTCATTAGAATAATGCCCATATTTCCCTGTCCTTCTAGCCACCAATCCAATCCCTCTATCAATTCCCAAAACGAGCTGCCTCCACGAGCCTTCTGCCTCGGGACCCGTGGAGGCTTCTCTCGGGTCTCGCCTATTTATTTTTGGCTTTTTCGTCTTCATTCCATTAGGTTATACGAACCCTAATTTGCACATTTAATGAGGTCGCAGAACCCTAATTGTGCATTTAATTCAATTAGGTCATGTGAACCATAATTTGCACTTGGGCCCACACTATCCTAACAGAACAAGAGAGAAAGTGATAAAATGACAAACTCATGTAACAAACTAACTAACATAACTGATAATGTGAAAAATACAAAACCGTCCTTCATTCTATATTATTAATATCAACATTCCCCTCAAGTTTGAAGTTTGAAGTAGATTACAAACTCCCAACTTGGAAACGAAAAACTGTAACTGTTTTGAGGCCAAAGCTTTGGTAAACACATCAGATGGTTTCTGATCTGTAGCTCATCAATAAGTGTTCCGAGCTTAGTGAAATAACCAATGATGGATAAGTTTGCCTGAGCACAAGTTGAAATTTCTTTTCTGAGAAAAAATAACCTAGGTACATTGCTTTTAGAATACCTAGTAGCTAGATCATCTCACATGTGTTTGGCAGTAAGGGAGATATACAATGCTATTTTTAATATCAGTAAAAACAGAATTGAGAAGCCATAAAACTACCATATCATTGCATGAACTCAATGACTAATATATGAAGAAGTAAAGGCTGGTTTCAGAAAAGATCACTTCGTTTATATATTTTTGATTTTAATGATGACAAGTTGCTTTGAAAAGTTATATATTATCATCATCAAAAAAGGGGAGACTATTTATTTATGAGTTTTATTTTAATGATGACAACATATATTTTGTATGAAGTTATTTTGTGATTCACATGTTAGAGATTGTTTATGCAAGATCTCAAGTGGACCAATGTGAAGAAATGTTGTTTAGAGCCACCACATGGTTAGGTCCCTACCTATATAATCAAATGTAAGAATTTCTAACTTGATTAATTAATTTCAAGGCAATTTCATTGTGTTGAAAATTATTTTGAAAAGAATGTTTCAGTGCTTAAAACATTTAAATCCTTTAAAGAGTTTATTTTTGAAAGATCACATCAATTCAGTTTTATTCCCTATTTCAAAGAGCTAAAAATTCAAATTCAGAAGATGAAAAATATATTATTTTGAAACCAAATCATTTGAGATATTAATCAGCTAAGTTTAAATATCTTATCCCTTTGATATAGTTGTTGATTTCCTTTATTCAATTTGTTGATCCTGCTGGGATCTTAAGTCCTTATCTCAAGCTGCTGATTTTGGCGTGATATTATCTCTTGAGTCAATCTGCCTTAATTCAAGTTGTTTAGTTTTCAAATTCAAAATCTTTCCTAACAACTTGATTCTATTGAAATTGCTGAAATTGAGGAATTGAATTCTTTTTGTCGTTGATCCTTCTCTCTATAATATCCTTTTCGGCTAAAAGGTTTAAGCAACTAATAGAAGAACATAGAGCCTTAAAGAAAAAGTTTCTAACACATTACTCTTGCTATGTTATGATGTGAAATGTCAATAATAATCTAGAAGGGGGGTTGAATAGATTATTACCAGTTAAAAATTATATTTTAACCCTTTTTGAATTTTTAGTTATTAATTAACAGTTTGAGTAATTTAGCATGCAAAATAACAAAAATTCAATCACAATGCACAGAGATTTATCTGGTTCACAACATACACCCTTTAGTATGTTGCTACGTCCAGTCTCAAGTTCCTACTTGGAACTTGAGATCCTATTACTATCAGTAATAATCAACTCCTTCAACAGGCGGAGAAGCCTTTACAAAGTTTTAAAGACAAACTTACAACTATTCCCAACTAATCTATTTTGGACAGCAAGCTCCCAGCTCCCTCCTCAAGCTTAGTTGTACTTCTTTTTGAGTTCGATTTCTATTACATGATCCGGTCTTGAAACAACAACCTCTTCCTCACCTCACAAGTACACTAGAGACCCAACTTCCCGCTGACCTCTCTAAGACTCTGGTCTTGGTCGAAGAATTACTCGTCTTTCTCACAGGTACATAAAATAAACTAACTCTGACCTTTTCTCCTTTTTACAAATGATTTACAATAATTTATTTCTCAAATAAGCAGATAAGAATTTAGTACATATGAATGCTTCTTTAAATAAGCAGATATAATTTAGTACAGATTGATGCTTCTCAAATAAGCAAATATTTAAAGAGCAAATATATATTTATAAAAGTTCAAAGACTTTTATATTTGAGAAATTATGCTTCTGATAAAGCAAGTATATGATTTTAAAACACTTTTATAAAGAATTTATAATTCTATAAAATAAAGAGTGTTTTTCTATGAATTTGAATTATTTTTGAGTTATCAAATATTTTATGAACTTATTTTATAAAACAATATTTGAATGAAAGAATAAATTAGATCAAGTATAATTTCGATTAAGCATAAATTGATATAACAAATATTATTTGTTTAACTCAAATAATATATAGGAATATTTTATCAATTATGTGAACTCTTTATAAATAGTGTCACTTGGTACTATAAGGAATCGTATGGTTGGATTCTCTCTCAGTATTTCATGCCTTAGAGTATATACTTGTAATTTATGATTTTCACAATTGATATTTATATAAATATTTTCAATAGATCACTACGATTCTCAAATCCGGTTCGGATGACTACTCTTTTTGGAGCAGTATCTCAATGTTATTTTGAGCTATCAAATGTCATATCTATTTTACGATATTTATATAAATAATATCAATAAAAGGTTACTGAAGACCATAAGGAATCATACGGTTGGATTCCTCTCCGTAGAGGTTTATCTCCGTAGCCTTGCGGTGCCCAAGTATCCTTTTATTTGATAAATAGATGAAATATAGATATATAGAATTGTGTAGAACAAAATATATTTGTATATCTATAGATAGAACACAAGTAAGAAATATTTTTAACAGAAAGTAAACTTATCTCAATACTTGGACCAATTTTCTCTTCAAAAAATTAATCAGAACTTTTTGTATGAAGAGATATATGATTTAGAGAGAATGTAGGCAAAGAGAGTATGATTTTCTTTTCATTGAATTGGTAAAAACCAAATGAATAAAATACTCCCTATTTATAGGATTTTTGAAGTTGGGGGCAAAATAGTAATTTCAAAACTAAAATTTTTGAATGAACGAATATGATCAATTATTTTTGAATGGATGGTCCAGATCAAAGCAACATTTTTACGCGGTAAGAGTTATAAAAACGCCTAGGTGTTTTTCAACCTTCTGAGCATTTATTGCTTATTTGACTAATGCCAGCCAACACATGCTTTCAATTTATTAGTCCCGAATTGTTTGTCACTTGCACACACATACACGGTTTATCACTTACAAGAAACAGCATATGCAATTATAACACACACTTATATATGTATTATAAATAAAGTAGTTTATATATATATATATATATATATATATATATATATATATTCGATTAATATATATAATGTTTTAGTATATATAAACAATTTTGCCCATTTAATAAATTTTTGAAAAACGAAATATGGTCTCTTTGCCATAAATAATATATGAATTAATTTATTTAACACTTGACATATAACTAATCAAGGTCAATAAAATTTAATTCAAGTAAAAACAAAAATAATAAAATAAATAAATAATTAAATATTTATTTAAAAAACATAATTGTTATCATCAAAATAATAAAAATTAATACCTATCAATCTCCCCTTTTTTGATGATGACAATTATATAAAAATTTTAGTTTTTAAGAAAACTCCCCCTTAAATTGTGAACCCTTTTTCAATCATAGCAGTTCAGTAATATTCATTCATGGCAATTTATATGGCAGTTCATAGTAGTAATGGCAACATGTATATTTTTCTTCTCCCCCTTTGTCATCATAAAAAATGACGGGGTAAAAGAAAATTGGGAAGGTTGTAGAAAATGTGGTAGGAAAACCTGCACTAAAAGTTAGTTAGCCAAAATAAATATATACAAGAAGAGGACGGAGAAGCAGTACTAGTAGCCAGGAAAGTTAGGAGAGGAGAGAAGGGTGAGGGATTAGGGAGTACAGTTATCCGAAGTAGTAGATAAAAGGAACAAATAGTCAGTCAAACATGATCATACAGTTGGATGTCCTCTAGATCAAGAGGAGAGAAATGAGACATATCCGGAATATTACCTTCTTCATTCGTTGGTGGAGGAATAGACACAGTAAAATATGGTGTAGTATTGGCATTGAATGGATTCAGCAGCATGTTGTTGTGCTCTAATAACAAACAGACCACAGATTTGACAGTGTGCAAGGAAAGCTGAGTATCTTCCAGTTTTTCCAGAAGCAGTGTTTGATTTTGCAGTAAGAGTTGATTCATACTGTTGAGAGAGTTAAGTTTGGAAGCCATGTTGATGGTGGTTTCAAAATTTTTATTATCAAGAGGTTTAAAGATAATGAGGGGTTGTGGTTGTAGATTGAGGTGAGCAATAATATTGCTAGTAGGAACATGCTGAGATTGATGAGTGGTCAGAGGAAGATCTAAGTAATTGAAAATTTTGGTGAGAAGGAGACTGAACCCGAGACAATTGTGCTGAAAACAGAATTCAAATGAAGAGAGCAGAAAATATGCCAGATTGTATGGCATACACTAATTTAGTAAATTCTTGATAATTTCTAAGTCAAATGGTAACATTTTGCAATCATCCCGAACAGGCATAAAATTTTGTCTTAGGATTTTGCCTAAAAATTGACACTCAGGGGTTAAAAACTCTAAACCAACTTTGCATGGAAAGTCAAACATAACAACTGGTACCATTTGGTCAGAAACCACAGAAAGATTGAATTTAAACAACATACATTCTTCAACTGATATTCCAGAGGGATGTAGATAGGAATTTACCCTAAGTAATTCTAGAGTAGAAGGAGATAACTTGAGAGCATTGACAATAAACAATTCATCAATTATATACGTTTGACCTTGAATACAAGTTGTTATACTCTTTAGTAACTCAGATAAATCAGTTGAAAACTCCATATGAGAATAAAATTCAGCAATTAGACTAGGATAAATCGATTTGTCATGGAAAGAAATCATACAGTCCCATCCAACATTTTTAAAGTTGTCAAAAAGTTTTGGAAAACCATGAAAGGTAATGACATTTCCAGGACAAAGATTATGTCGCATGGATCTATATTTAGATTGAGAAGATATGGTGGTAAGATGAGGGACAACATATGAAAATTGAAGTTTAGAATGAAGAGGTAAAGCCTTCTGTTTTGAAGAAAACAAGTTAGTCATGATGAGTATTGAGGCAGGAAGTAGAGGAGAAAGTATTAGATTGAGAAAAGGTTGCATAAAGAGATGCATTTTTGAAATGATCTATATATATAGAGAGAGAGGGAAAGGAAATATGATATCCGATAGGTAAGATGTTCTTCACATAAGTAGCAATTAATAAGTAGCATAGGAAACATGTAACAGAAGTTCACAGTAACTAGCGGTAATAAACATTTAAGAGAAACAGTAAAGTAAATATGGTATGATTACAAGAGACAGTAAGTATTTAAGATAAACAGGTGGGTAAAAAATGAAACAGTGAAAAAATCTCCACATGTCACTAAAACTTAGTCAAGTCATAAGAATGAGTACAGAAAGTCTGGAAACATTTTAGAAAACACGGCAAGAAATTATTATTTCAGTCATCAAATTTTCAAAGCAGCAGGTAAAGTGTAAGATGGCACCATTTATAGCAAATCATAGGAATATCAAATAACAGTTAATGCAATTAATCGACCCGAGAATACCAGTATGCACACACTATATTAGATGCAGAAAGTAATCTAGTGGACATCAGTATCCACATAAATAAGAATAGAGAGAGATAGAAGGGTTATACCTGAGGTGGTATTTATCATATACCAGTTTCAGTATGCTCATCATTTCGTCGTTCTTATTTCTCAGTGAAAGCAGCATAAGGCTTGACCGAAATGCAAATATATATTTATATATATATATATATATATGTGTGTGTATATATTTATCTATATATATATATATATATGAAAAAAAAATTAGATAAAATATTTTTATATACATGTTTTAGTAAAAGGTATTTTATTAGTAAAAATATTTGTTTATGGTAAAAAATGCAAACCGATCGTACTCAAAATGTTAAAGTAAAAAAAATGAACAGCAGAAGATTTAAAAATATATGGATTTGAACAAAATATATAATAATTTTAAAGACGATTTTTTTTAGGGTTTTATCAACACTGAGAATCCTTTAATTGTTATGAATAGAAGAACAAATACAAGTAAAAAAAAATTTAATCGGCATTCTCAGATCCTTTAAAACATTGATAAAAAAAGAATGCAGTTAAGTCCAACGAACAAACCCTAACCCTTTTTTAAAAAAAATTCCCTCTTTTTTTTTTAAAAAAAATGTAACACACAAAAAAAATGCCAGAACAGAGACGATCATCCGAAATATTTAAAGATTGAAGAAAAAAAATTCAATTGTTTTCAGATCTTAAAAATTTTGACAGATTAAAAAAAATCACAAAATCAAAAATTGTAAAATATTTGGCAAAATCCTAAATTTGGGATGAAAATGTGAGGTTCAGCTAAGAAACAAAAAAAAATGATCCAACCACTAGAAAGAATTTAAGAAACAGATTATATCAAACACTTGCCCGAAACCCTAAAAATTTAAATAAGTTTTGGAGGTTTCAAAATATATGTATGTATATAGATTTTGACAAGGAAGAAATCAGAGATTTGTCGATCAATCAAACATTTTTGATTCAAAGTTAGAGATGACAAAAAAAATAGAGGCGATTTATGAAAGAACTGTAAACAAAATTTGAGAGAAATCGTGACATATTTTGGAAAAATTTTATGGTTAAGAAGAGAAAAATAGAGAGTAGTAGGGTCAGAATAACGCCAGAGATGGCGATTAGAGTAATCGGAGATTTAGATCTGATGGACGAGAGAGAGAGCGAGAGATGAGAGAGTTGAGAAGAGAGAGAAAAGAATGTAAGAAAAATGAATAAAAAATAAAATTATATATATATATATATATATATATATATATATATATATATATATATAGTTTGATTTACCAGATGATCTGACGGTGGAGAAGATAGAGGAATTCTTGATCAATGGCCAGAAATGGATCTCAGTTGTGTTTCTTTCAAAGAACTGATCCAATGGCTGAGATTAATGCTTAGATTTGATCGAATGGCTTGAGAGGATGATCCGTGTGCAATTGATGCTGCAATATCATTGGCTGGATTCGTGGCACACAGCTTGACTGAGTTTGACCATTGGATGTGCATGTATATTGATGGTGCAGATTTGTAAAAGAATATATATGTATAAACATACCTTATTTTAATAATAAAAGTAATTTAGCTTAAAAATATAACTATATTTGTATATAGAAAATATATCAAGCATTTTATAAATTCTAAAAATAATGGAATAGAAAATAAATTAATTGTTAAAAAATTAGGGACAATTATCTAACATTCCTAGCTCAATTCTTAATTTGCAAAATCTTTCTGAACTTAGTGGTTTAGTAAATATATCAGCTATATTTAATTCAGTGTCAATATGTTCTAATTTAATGTTTCCGTTATTAACATGATCACGTAAAAAATGATGCCTAATGTCTATATGTTTTGACCTAACATGCAAGACTGTATTTTTGCTGAGATTAATTGTATTGGTGTTATCACATAAAATTGAGACACAGTCAAATTTTAAATTGTAATCAGCAAGGGTCTGTTTCATCCACAAGATTTGAGCACAGCATCGTGCGGCTGCAACATATTCTGCTTCAGTGGTTGAAATAGAGACAAAGTTTTGCTTTTTAGAAAACTAAGAAACCAAACATCCTCCTAGAAATTGACATGTACCACTAGTGCTTTTTCGATCAACATGATGACCTACATAGTCAGAGTCTGAAAAACATACAAGATTAAATGGTTGATCCTTAGGATACCATAGACCTAATTTAGTGGTTCCTTTAAGATATCGAAAAATTCTTTTCACTGCAGTCAGATGAGATTCTTTGGGATCAGCTTGAAACCTGGCACATTTATAAACACTAGACATGATGTCAGGTCTACAAGTAGTTATATACAATAGACTTCCGATCATTCCTCTATATTTCTTAGAGTCAACAGATTTTCCATTTTCGTCAATAATTAATTTATCCGTCGTTAACATAGGAGTGTTAAAAGGTTTTGCTGATTCTAGTCCAAATTTCTTGATCATTTTTTTATAGTATTTAGATTGAGATATATGAATACCTTTTTCTCCTTGTTTGATTTGCAGTTCGAGGAAGAAGTTTAATTCTCCCATCATGCTCATTTCAAATTCTTTACTCGTACTTTCAGAAAATTCATTACACATAGTAATGTTAGTAGAGCCAAAAATAATATCATCAACATATATTTGAATTACCAAAATATCATCATTTTTATTTTTAGTAAACAGGGTAGTATCAACAGTTCCTCGTTTAAAGCCATTTTCAACAAAAAATTACTCAACCTTTCATACCAAGCTCTTGGAGCCTGTTTTAAACTATATAGAGCTTTATGTAATTTATAAACATATTCAGGATGACTGATGTGATGCCCACAAAATAGGTATACATCACCTATTCTGAGTCACCAAATACATGGTACAAAATACAAATACAATCTTAAATATATAACAAGAGCTCTGAGTTTTAATACAAATATTGTCTTCTAGATAATATCTACTATCAGAATAAGTCCTCATTACATTTATTATCATACTATTTTATAGAATAGTGAGGACTACTAAGACACCATCTCGGACCGTCACTCCGTTCCTCGACTAGTCCCAGCCACGTTCTCATTTCACGAAGAGTAGTGAAAGAAAGGAGAGCTCAACTAGCCCAAGAAGAAATATTATGACTAAGATAATGCGAGAATAAATTATCATTAGTCTTCAACAATGTTAAACTGATAAAATATAATAGACATCAAGTTTAATTGCAGCGGAATAAGCAATCCATTAAAAGAGTCAAGTAGAGAATAAAATCTACTATCTTTTATGATTTAAAAGGTTTTTCATCACTTTTACCGTTGGGACTCAGCTTAATAAATAATCCACATCATCCCTGCACTACGACCAAGGATATTTATTAGTATCACAACCACAAATTATCCATGCACTACGGGCCAAGGATATTCGTGTATTCATCAATGGTCATGATCATGCCAACAATCGTCCATCAATGCACTACTGGGCCAATGAGGACTTTTACCACATCATTTGTAACATTACGGTCATGATTACAATCGAATAATCCTCGGTCATAATCATACCAAGTCCATCTATGCACCACAGCCACGAGATGACTTTCAAAAAATATAAACATGAGGATGATGACAATGATATAAGAATTCAATAAAAACAAGTTCTAGAATTAATTTATTAGGGAACTAATAACGTCCAAATTGTCAACATGATACTTCTTTGTAGAGTAAAATTCAAGAATGCTCAGAAGAATATTTCCATGAAAAGTTACTGGATGAAGCGTAAATATCAAGGATATTCCACTAATTTCATGGAGTATAAAAGTTAAAACTTTAACCAACTGAGTATAATAAAGAATGGAATAACAAAAGAAATCACCATGCATGCGGTACTTCGCATAGACAGGTTATTCCAACAGAATAATAAATAATGGAACCAGATCAGGCGAAATTCGCACCGATAGGATGTTCCAACAGAATAATAAAGAATGGAATAACAATAGAAATTACCATGCATGCGGCAGATTGCAGATGTAGAAAAGTTATTCCAATGTAATACTAAATAACGGGACCGGTCAGCGTAATATGCACAGATAGGATATTCTAATGAATAATAAAGAATGAAATAATGAAGAATTTCACCAAGTAGGGGTAGCAGCATATCTGAGTTATTCCAATGAGAATAATAAAGAATGGAATAACTGAAGTTCTTTTCATGAATACAAAAGAAATAATACCCCTTACCTTATAAAGAAGAAACTGGATATAGAAGTAGTGAAGTAGCAGAATACTTTTCTTCTTTCTCTCTATAGTTTTCTTTCTCTAGAGTTTCAATTGAATTCGTAAGAAATAATGAAGGAATGAGCTTCATTTATAGAAGAATAGATCGAATAGTAACCAATCCATGAACGGTCCGATTGATTTACTTTAAGCAGATTGATTACAGATTGGTTTAAAATAAAATATAATATATTCTATTTATAATCTAATAAAACGAATAACTTTATAAAAGTATTCATTTTTATATAAAAAAGATTTTACTATACAAACACTATGCATGTACTATGCAAACACTATGCAAACACTATGCATAATAAAATATAATATATTCTAATTATTGTCTAATAAAACAGATAACTTTATAAAAGTATTCTATTTTATATAAAAAGATTTTACTATTAGCCTAATAAAACGAATAACTTTATAAAAGTATTATGTTTTATATAAATATCTTTTCTGTTTTATTACATTAATAATACTAATAAAACAAAACTTCATCATCATTATTATTATTCACACTATTAATCGACATTGTGTCGCTCCCCGTGAAAGAGGGGCTTTTCAATAAGGATTTCTCCCTATTAGCGCGCAATTAGGTGACTAAACCTCTCCTTGGCAGAACTTCTAGACATCGTTAATATTTCAAATAATAATATTAATAACTTCGTCATCTCAATTATAAAATATCAACAATAATTAAATCAATTAACGTTCGATACTATGCAACATTTACTGAAGCAATAATTGAACAAAACTGAGTGACTTCTCACGTAAGCATCAATAATCAATACTGTGTGCTACTATGCAACCACGCGTATTCCTGTACTTTTAACACCGGGTGTTTCAACAGTTAAAGGTAAAACTTTCGCCGTTATTTTCATAAAAAATATTTTTGTCGTTTTCTCAATCCGACAATAATTTTGTTGTGGGGTCCACCAATGATTGCGCCGTCGTACGAATATTCTCCGACCAATCGAATATTATATAACAACTTGCGTACTTTCCAAAATTTATAAATATTACCCACAACTATAACATTATATCAAATTTATTTCCTAATATTCAAAAATGATATTTATAGAAAATTCATCTTTATTCATAAACGTTGGGGTCTTACAATCTCCCCTTCTTATGAAATTTCGCCCTCAAAATTAGGGTACGTACCTGGTATGTCGAAGAGGTAAGGATACCTTGATTTCATTTCAGATTCTAACTCCCAGGTCATCTCCTCAACATCGTGGTTCCTCCATAAAACTTTGACTTGAGGTATAACCTTGGAGCGTAGAATATGTTCCTTGTTATCCAAGATTTTAACAAGAACCTCTTCATACGTTAAATCTTCTGCTATTTCGTCCTGTTCTAACTCAATAATGTGGTTCGGGTCTTTCACATATTTACGTAACATGGATATATGAAAAATGTTATGAACACGAGACATACTTGGCGGTAAAGCAAGTCTATAAAGCTACTGATCCCTACTCGATCGAGGATTAAAATGGACCAATGAATCGAGGATTGAGCTTTCCTCTCTTTCCAAATCTCGTAACTCCTTTCCATGGAGCAACACGTAACAACACATGATCTCCAATATCGAATTCCACGTCCTTTCGATGAAGATCAACATAACTCTTTTGTCGATCTTGTGAGGTTTTTATATGTTGTCGGATCGTTTGAATCTTTTAAAGTAGTCATACACGTATCAACTCCGGTCCCAACAATGTTGCTTCACCCACCTCATCCCAACATACTGGAGAACGACACTTTCTTCCATACAACGCTTCGAATGGAGCCATGCCAATACTTGCTTCATAGCTGTTGTTATAGGAAAACTCCACCAATGGTAAGAACTTGTCCCATCTTCCCTTTAAGTCAAGGACACAGAGTCTTAATAAATCTTCAAGAGTTTGAATAGTGTTCTCTGATTGTCCGTCCGTCTGAGGATGATATGATGAACTAAATCGTAAATTCGTGCCCATAGCTTTTTGCAAACTAACCCAAAATCATGTAGTGAATCTTGGGTCTCGATCAGAAACTATGGATACTGGCATACCATGCAATCTTACCACCTCGTTTATGTACATACGAGTAAGACGTTCAAGTGTATAAGTTTCTCGTATTGGTAAGAAATGAGCAGATTTGGTCAATCTATCAATAATGACCCAAATTGCATCTATGCCTTGAGAAACCTTGGGAAGACCAGTAACGAAATCCATAGTAATGTGCTCCCACTTCCATTCTAGAATTTTAAGTGGTTACAATGGACCTTTTGGTACTTGATGTTCCGCCTTGACTCGTTGACAAGTTATACACCTTGAGATAAACAGCGCTATCTCTCTCTTCATATTGCCCCACCAAAATGTATGTCGAAGATCATGATACATTTTGGTACTCCCGGGATGGATTGTAAATGGTGTGTGATGCGCCTCCATCATGATTTTATACTTTAAATTAGGGTCGTTAGGAACACAAAGTCTGGAGTTGACTCGAAGTATTCCTTCATCATCGATTCTTGCTTCCGGCATAGCACCTTCTTGTACTTTCTTCCTCATACGCATCACCTCCAGTGCGTAGCTTGAAAGCGATTTTAACTTTATCGATTAAAGTCGATTCTACTTGTATATTCGCCATCATCATGTGGGTCCCTGGAGTCTTTATCTCTATCTCCATCCTTTGCAAGTCATACAAAATGGGCATTTGCGTTGACAATATATCGACTTTTCGTGCCGCATATGATCTTCTACTCAATCGTCACTACCACGTTCACTTTTCAGATGGTATGATCATAATCTTTCAGCAGATTCAAGCCAAAGTCATTTGTTGTATGTTGAGTTCCTTTTGAGTGAAGAAATATTTGAGGCTTTTATGATCCGTAAAGATCTCCACTTTCTCCCCATACAAGTAATGCCTCCAAATTTTAAGTGCTGAAGATAAAAATTTGCCAACTCTAGATCATGAGTAGGATAATTCCTCTCATATTCTTTGAGTTGTCGAGAGGCATAGGCTATGAATTTCCCATGTTGCATGAGAACACATCCTAACCCTTTGGCCGAAGCATCACTGTAGATGATAAATCCCTCCGAGCCAGATGGTATTGTCAGAACAGGTGCTGAAATGAGTCTCCTCTTGAGTTCTTGAAAACTCTTCTCGCATTCCTCACTCCAACTGAATTTTGTATCTTTCCGAGTCAGCTGAGTTAAGGGAGTAACGATTCGAGAAAACCCTTCTATGAATCTCCGCTAATAACCAGCTAAGCCAAGAAAGCTACGTACTCCAGTCACTGATTTAGGGTGCTCCCAGCTTTGAATAGCTTCAATCTTTACTGGGTCAACAAATATTCCATGACTTGACACTACGTGCCCAAGGAATGCTACTTCCTCAAGCCAGAACTTGCATTTCTTTAACTTGGCATAAAGTTTATATTCACGAAGCTTTTGGAGTATCAGCCTCAAGTGTTGCTCATGATCTTCATGGCTTTTGGAATAAATAAGGATGTCATCAATAAAGACGACCACAAAGTGATCCAAATATTCCTTGAATACTCGATTCATCATATCCATGAAGGCGGCAGGAGCATTAGTCAATCCAAAAGACATGACTAGGAATTCATAATGCTCGTACCGAGTTTTGAAAGCCGTCTTTGGAATGTCATCGGTTCTAATCTTCAATTGGTGATATCCGGAATGAAGATCAATCTTTGAAAAGAATTTGGTGCCTTGCAATTGGTCAAACAGGTCATCAATACGTGGCAATGGGTACCTATTTTTGATGGGGACATGATTCAACTCCCGATAATCAATACAAAGTCGCATACTCCCATCTTTCTTCTTCACGAATAGAATAGGAGCACCCCAAGGAGAAGTACTAGGACGAATAAAGCCAATGTCTAACAATTCCTGCAGTTGGGTCTTTAACTCCTGTAGTTCAATAGGAGCCATTCGATATGGGGCTTTGGAAATGGGTTTTGTACCGGGTTCTAGGTCAATACAAAATTCAATTTCACACTGGGGGGGTAGGCCGAGGAAGTTCTTCGTGGAATAAGTCGGAAATTCATTAACAATAGAAATATCATTCAAAACCCGGCGTATTTTTGTTTAGATCCGTGACATGAGCTAAGAAAGCTTGACATCTGTTTTTCAATAAACGAATAGCTTTATGGCTTGAGATGATAGTGATTGATTTTAATGGTTTGATTGCTTGAATTCGCATAATAGGTTGGTTAGGAATATGAAAGCTAACAACCTTACGAAAACAATCAATTTTTGCATGATGAGTGGTTAACCAATCAATCCTTAGAATTACGTCAAATGCAAGTATTTTTAATGAAATAAGATCGACAGGTAATGTGAGGGTACCGATTTGAACTAAACAAGACTTATAAACAGTGGATGTAATGAAGGTTTCTCCCAACGGAGTTTCAACAGATAAGTCAAAGTCTAATTTCTCCGAGTCAAATTTAAGCGTTGAAGCTTAAGTAGGAGAAATAAAAGAATGGGTAGAACCGGTATCAAATAAGGTATATACTTCGTTAGAGTTTATGATAAGCTTACCTGTGATGACCTCATTCGGGTTCCTTGCTTTCTGGGAGGTCACAACAAACGCTCTCCTTTGCACTACTGACTTTGACTTTTCTGGGGCGTCCTTTGGTGCCTCCATCCTAGCTGAACTTATCTTCGGTGAACGACAAAATCGGCTAGGTGACCTTCTCTTCCATAATTATAACATGCTTTGGACGGCATCGCGTAGTTTGGACTGATGTGTCCTTCCCCTCCGCATTTGAATCATATGATAGATGGTCGTTCTCCTTCCTTAACCACCACAGGTCTTTAGTCTTTGGCGTCTTTCCATCATTGTTGAATCTCTCTTCTTGAAATGTCCATTCTTATTGTTTTGGCCATGATTACCACCGAAGTGGTTACCATTTCTAGCATGTTGATTCCCTCCACGATTATTGTCACCGCTTCGATGACTGTTACCACTGGTATTATCATTTTGTCGGCTGCTCTCTTTTGGTTGGGTTGGCTCATTATCGCACTCCAATAACTGAGCCCTATTAACAACATCTGAATACAAACACAGTTTATGAGAGATAAGATATTGATGTATCTAGGGTTTCAAACCTCTTAGAAACATTCACGTCATTCTCTCCTCATTATCAACCAAATGGGACGCAAACCGTGACAACTCGGCAAACTTGTCTTCGTACTGCGACACAGACATGTTGTTTTGCTCCAGCTTAATGAACTCTACCTCTTTCATGTAATGAATACTTTAGGGAAAGTACTTGTCATTGAACAATTCTTGGAACTTCTCCCAAGTCATCTTCAGTGCGGCAGGTTGAGTACATTTTACAGATTCCCACCAGTAATCCGCCTCTGCACACAACATGAAGGTGGCAAAGGGAACCTTTTTCTCCTCGGAGCATCCCAAGACATCAAATATCTTGCAGATCTACTTTTTCCACGTCTCCTCCTTAAGTGGTTTTGGCTCTCCAAAAAACTCCGATGGTCCCAGTTCCTTGAACTGCTTAGTGGTGACCGTCCGAGAGTTACCAGCGTTTCCACCTGCATTTCGGACAGGAGTCTCTTTTGCCTGATGCTTCATGAATTGCAGAAAGCCTCTGAACATTCCATCGTTCATCATTTGGTCAGTGTTATTGTTTGCATGAGGATTGTCGCCTTCCTAATGCACATTGTCCTGATTATTGATCTGTGGAGACTCAACGGTATCCTGTGCTCCATTGATGTTCTCAACATTCTCGGATGCCATTTTCAAACACTGCCACAAAACAAGGGTTAATTAACATATCACATATTATCCCTATACTCTGACCGACCAATTAAATATCAAATAAACTTAGGTAGGTCATACTAGCGAAGGAATTCTCCGTCTCTCCCCTCCTAGTTCTTGTCTCACATCTTAGCCAGGGATCATATCCCTAAGCTTTGATACCAACTGTTATGCCCCAAAAATAGGTATACATCACCTATTCTAAGTCGCCAAATACATGGTACAGAATACAAATACAATCTTAAATATACAACAAGAGCTGTGAGTTTTAATACAAATATTGTCTTCTAGACAATATCTACTCTCAGAATAATTCCTCATTACATTTATTATCACACTATTTTATAGAATAGTGAGGACTACTAATACACCATCTCTTGACCGTCACTCCGTTCCCCGACTAGTCCCACGCTTATGTTCTCATTTCAAGAAGAAACGATGAAAGAAAAAGTCGAGCTCAACTAGCCCAGTAAGAAATATTATGACTAAGATAATGCAGAATAAATTATCATTAGTATTCAACAATGTTAAACTAATAAAAGATAATAGACATCAAGTTTAACTGCAGTGGAACAAGCAATCCATTAAAAGAGTCAAGTAGAAAATAAAATCTACTATCTTTTATGATTTAAAAGGTTTTTCATCACTTTTATCGCTGGGACTCAGCTTAATAAATTATCCACATCATCCCTACACTACGGCCAAGGATATTCATTAGTATCACGACCACAAATTATCCATGCACTAAGGGCCAAGGATATTCGTGTATTCATCAATGGTCATGATCATGCGAACAACTATCCATCAATTCACTATGGGCCAATGAGGACTTTTACCACATCATTTGTAACATTACGGTCATGATTACACCGAATAATCCCTGATCATAATCATACCAAGTCCATCTATACACCACAGGCCACAGATGACTTTCAAAAAAATATAAACATGAGGCTGATGACAATGATATAAGAATTTAATAAAACAAGTTCAAGAATTAATTTATTCAGGAACTAATAACGTCCAAATTGTCAACATGATACTTCTTTGAAGAGTAAAATTCAAGAATGCTCAGAAGAATATTTTCATGAAAAGATACTGGATGAAGCGCAAATATCAAGTATATTCCACTAATTTCATGGAGTATAGAAGTCAAAACTTTAACTTGTTGAGTATAATAAAGAATGGAATAACAAAAGAAATCATCATGCATGTGGTATCGTGATGAGCAAAAGTTATTCCAATGAATAATAAATAACGGAACGGTCGGTAAATTCGCACCAATAGGATGTTCCAAATGTAATAATACAGAATGAAATAACAATGTAAATCACCATGCATGCGGTACTTCGCATAGACAGGTTATTCCAACTGAATACTAAATAACGGAACCAGGTCAGGCGTAATATGCACAGATGGGATATTCTAACAGAATAATAAAGAATGAAATAACAGAATAATTTCACCAAGTATAGGGTAGCCCGCGTATACATGTTATTCCAACAGAATAATAAAGAATGGAATAACAGAAGTTCTTTTCATGAATACAAAAGAAATAATACCCCTTACCTTATAAAGAAGAAACTGGATATAGAAGTAGTGAAGTAGCAGAATACTTTTCTTCTTTCTCTCTATAGTTTTCTTTCTCTAGAGTTTCAGTGAATTCGTAAGAAATAATGAAGGAATGAGCTTCTATTTATAGAAGAATAGACTGAATAGTAACCAATCTATGAACGGTCCAGATTGATTTACTTTAAACGGATGGTCTAGATTGGTTTAAAATAAAATATAATATATTCTATTTATAATCTAATAAAACGAATAACTTTATAAAAGTATTACATTTTTATATAAAAAGATTTTACTATGCAAACACTATGCATGCACTATGCAAACACTATGCATAATAAAATATAATATATTCTAATTATTGTCTAATAAAACAGATAACTTTATAAAAGTATTCTATTTTATATAAAAAGATTTAACTATTAGCCTAATAAAATGAATAACTTTATAAAAGTATTATGTTTTATATAAATATCTTTTCTATTTTATTACATTAATAATACTAATAAAACAAAACTTCATCATCATTATTATTATTCACACTATTAATCGACCAGGTCGTTCCCAGGAAAAAGGGGGCTTTTCAATAAGGATTTCTCCCTATTAGCGCGCAATTAGGTGACTAAACCTCTCCTTGGCAGAACTTCTAGACATCGTTAATATTTCAAATAATAATATTAATAACTTCGTCATCTCAATTATAAAATATCAACAATAATTAAATCAATTAACGTTCGATACTATGCAACATTTACTGAAGCAATAATTGAACAAAACTGAGTGACTTCTCACGTACGCATCAATAATCAATACTGTGTGCTACTATGCAACCACGCGTATTCCTGTACTTTTAACACCGGGTGTTTCAACAGTTAAAGGTAAAACTTTCGCCGTTATCTTCATAAAAAATATTTTTGTCGTTTTCTCAATCCGACAATAATTTTGTTGTGGGGTCCACCAATGATTGCGCCGTCGTACGAATATTCTCCGACCAATCGAATATTATATAACAACTTGCGTACTTTCCAAAATTTATAAATATTACCCACAACTATAACATTATATCAAATTTATTCCCTAATATTCAAAAATGATATTTATAGAAAATTCATCTTTATTCATAAAAGTTTGGTCTTACAACTGAAATCTTCAAATCCAGGAGGTTGTTTAACATAAACTTCCTCTTCTATAACACCATTTTAAAATGCAGATTTAACGTCCATTTGAAATAGTTTAAAATTCTTGTGGCATGCAAATGCTAACAACATACGAATAGATTCAATTCTAGCAACAGGAGCATAGTTTCATCATAGTCAATTCCTTCCATTTGATTATATCCTTGTGCAACTAATCTTTCTTTACTATGAATAACAATTCCATTTTCATCAAGTTTATTATGAAATACCCATCGAGTTCCAATGATTGAAACATCTTCAGGTGGTGGAACTAATTCCCATACTTTGTTTCTAGTGAATTGTTCAAGTTCTTCTTGCATAGCCATTATCCAGTCTTCATCTAGTAAAGCATCTTTTATCAATTTAGGTTCAATTTGAGAGAAGAAGGATCGATGACCGGCTAGATTGTGCGCTTGTGATCTAGTGATAACTCCCTTTTCAATATTTCCAATAACATTTTCTATAGGATGATTTTTAATAACATGAGACTCTTTAGGGAAATCATTTAACTGGGGGTTTAGATTTTCAAGGGGATTTTCATTAATAAGTGGAGATTTATTATCAAGTTTTGGTTCTTCCATATTTCTGAGAATATCTTCAATGAGAACATCATTATCAGTCAGTTCTTTGTATTTTGGAGGAGGCTGAGTTTCATCAAAAGTCACATTCATCGATTCTTCCACAACTAGACTTCTTTTGTTGAAAACTCTATATTCTTTACTATTAAGAGAGTACCCAAGAAAAATTCCTTCACCAGATTTAGGATCAAATTTCAATAAGTTTCCTTTGGTGTTTAGAATAAAACATTTACTCACAAAAACACGAAAATAGTTTATTTTAGGAATTCTTTTATAGTAGAGCTCATAGTGAGTTTTGAGCAAAACGAGTCTTAATAAAACTCTGTTTAATATATAACATGATGTTGCCACTGCTTCAGCCCAGAAATACTTTGGAAGACGATATTCATTCAACATTGTGTTAGCCATTTCTTGCAAAGAACGATTTTTTCTTTCAACAACACCATTTGACTGAGGTGTATAAGGAGCAGAGAAGTTATGACTTATACAATTCTCATCACAGAACATAATGAAATCAGAATTGTCAAATCCTTTTTCGTGATCAGATCGAATATAAACAATAGAGCTTCCTTGTTGATTTTGAATCTTTTTACACAGAGTAGAAAAAGAGTTAATGGCCTCATTTTTAAATTTCAGAAAATCAACCCATGTAAATCGTGAATAATCGTAAACCAAAACTAGAATATATACAGCACCACCCATGTTTTGTTTAGGGATTAGTCCAACAAGATCCATGTGTAATAATTCTAAGGGTCGAGAAGTTGACACAGTAAACTTAGGTTTATGTGATGCATGAATTTGTTTTCCTAATTCACAAGCTTCACATATGTGGTCTTTAAAAAATTTTAATTTAGGAAGACCACGGACATGTTCTTTAGAGGAAATGTTATTTATGAGTTTCATATTTATATGTCCTAGTCTACAATGCCATAGCCAAGGATCTTCATTTGCAGATACAAGACAGATGTTATCTAAGTGAGAGTAAGCATCTAAGTCACAGGTATACACATTTTGATATCTAAGACAAACTAAGATCAATTTACCAGTTTGATCAAAAATAGAGCAATTATGTGTACTAAAGGATATTTTAAAACCACTATCACATAGTTGACTAATAGATAGAAGATTATACCTGAGTCCAGTAACTAACTGAACGTTGGAAATGGTTGTGTTTATTGCCAACACATCCAACTCCGATTATTTTACCTTTATTGTTATCACCGAAATTTACCTCACCAAAGTCTGTAGCTTGTAGATTTCTTAATTTGGACTTATCTCCAGTCATATGTCTTGAGCATCCACTATCAAGATACCATTTTCTTTTATTTAAGTCAGCTGCAAGACATACCTGCAATATATGTACTAATTTTATAGGTTGGCACCCTTTAAATTGAAGGGTCCTTAGGGTAAGTTTTCCATTTTGTATAAGGAGTATTTGAAGTTTCCTTTACAAAACTAGGCATAAGATAATCTATTTTAGCAGAAATGAGCATTTTATGAGTAACTGGATTATGAGAAGTATGATAATGCTGTTTGAGACATTATCTTATTGTGATGGTTGGTGCAGTGTATGTCCCCTTGGGAACCCAAATCATTTTTCCTTTATAGTTTCCATTTCTAGCATTGCACATATAAAAGGAGTGACCATTTCTGTTACAATATGAACATTTTATGAAGGGGGATATATGACTTTCATTTTCCTTAATTTTAACATGATATAGTCCTTTATCTTTTAATTTACTTGTTTCACTGGTATATCCTAATCCTTCTTTATTAAAGCTACATTTTTGTTGATTTAACATGACATCAAGATTTTCTTTTCCTTTTCCTTTTGTAAATTTGTAAATTATATTATTTAAATCTTCACGTTCTTTGGTTAAGTTTTCAATTTTGCAATTATAGTTTTTTATTTCTGACTTTAAACTTGAATTTTCATTTTTAATTTCTTCAATTACAGCTTGATCTTGCACTTGATTATCTTCAATGATTACAACAAGTGTTGAATTTTCAATTTCAAGATTTTCAATTGAGATGATAAGTGAAGAATTTTCTATTTCAAGATTTTTATTAATTTTCTTAAGTTGTGCTAATTCTTATTTATTTTCTAAGTTTATTTCATTTAAACGTTCGTTAGTGATAATTAAATTTGCATTTTTAATTTCAAGACTTGTATTTATTTTTCTTAATCTTTCTAATTCTTCTTTTAATAGTTCATTATTTTCATATAGATGACTATATGCTTCTTGTAATGCATAGTGTTCTTCATTTATATTTTCTAGTGTGTATGAAGAAAAAGAAGTGCTAGACAGTTGATGTTCAGAATTTACCTCAGATCTTAGTGATGAGTCATTATCTGCCATTAGGCAGAGATTTGCAACTTCTTCATTTTGCTCAGCAGTTTCTTCCTCTTCACTTAGGTCCCATCCTTCTTCAGCTACAAAAACTTTGTTGTTGACTAATTTTGGACAGTCCTTCTTGAAGTGACCAGGCTGCTTACATTCGAAACATGTGTTTGAATTTTCATTTGGATTGGTACTTCTGAAGTTGTTGTTATTTTCTTTGAAATTTCCTCCTTGCGTCTTTGGTTTGAAAAATTGTTTGCCTTTGTTGAAGTTGTTGTTTGTCTTCATAAAGCCTTTGCCATATTTTCTTGCTTTGCTTTGAATTACTCGTCTGAGTTGTCTGGACAATAGAGCAACTTCATTGTTGTCTAGACTAAGAAGTTCTTCATTTAATTCTTCATTGTCACTTTCTTGATCCACTGGGAGAGCTTTGAAGGCAATTCCTTTCTTTTTGAGATCAGTGTCTGATCCAGCTTTTTCAACGATCATATCGACTTCGTGGGCACGAAAATTTCTAATGAGATTATCCATAGGATATGTGGTTAGATCTTGCATTTCTTTTATCGTTGTAACCTTCATTTTCCAAATGGTGGAAGGGCTTTGAGAATTCTTCAGTTTTTCTCATTTGTAGTGTATGCTTTTCCCAATTGCTCTAACTCATCAATAATTCTGGAAAATCGAGTTTCTATATCAATGATTTTTTCTCCTTCTTAAAGCTTGAAACTTTCATATTCCTGAATTAGAGCATCTTTTCTGGTTTCTTTGATGTGATTGGTACCTTCATACGTTACAATCAGTTTTTCCCAGATTTCTTTTGTATTTTTGCAATTGCTAACTCTTTTGTATTCTTTTTCAATCAAGGCGCTGTTTAGTACTTGTTCTGCTCGGGATGCAACATTTATGATCTCTTCTTCTTCAGCAGTAAATTCATATACATCTTTCTCGATGGTCTTTTCTCCTTCAATTTTGGTTGGAATTTGTACACCTCGTTCGATGGCACACCAAATTTTGATTCCTTGGGATTTGGCATAGATCTTGAATCTATTTTTCCAGGTGGCAAAATTTGTTCCATCGAATAGTGGAGGTCTGGACATAGATAGTCCTTCCCCGCAACCAGTAGTATTATAGGCCATGGATCTACTCTTAAGTATGACTGTATATACTTAACAAACAAGTTAAAGAGCACTGCTCTGATACCAATTGAAAGGTCAATAATAATCTAGAAGGGGGGTTGAATAGATTATTACCAGTTAAAAATTATATTTTAACCCTTTTTGAATTTTTAGTTATTAATTAACAGTTTGAGTAATTTAACATGTAAAATAACAAAAATTCAATCACAATGCACAAAGATTTATCTGGTTCACAACATACAACCTTTAGTATGTTGCTACGTCCAGTCTCAAGTTCCTACTTGGAACTTGAGATCCTATTACTATCAGTAATAATCAACTCCTTCAACAGGCGGAGAAGCCTTTACAAAGTTTTAAAGACAAACTTCCAACTATTCCTAACTAATCTATTTTGGACAGCAAGCTCCCAGCTCCCTCCTCAAGCTTAGTTGTACTTCTTTTAAGTTCAGTTCTATTCTATGATCTGGTCTTGAAACAACAGCCTCTTCCTCACCTCAAGTACACTAGAGACCCAACTTCCCGCTGACCTCTCTAAGACTTTGGTCTTGGTCGAAGAATTACTCGTTTTTCTCACAGGAACATAAAATAAACTAACTCTAACCTTTTCTCTTTTTTACAAATGATTTACAATAATTTGCTTCTCAAATAAGCAGATAAGAATGTAGTACGTATGAATGCTTCTTTAAATAAGCAGATATAATTTAGTACAGATTGATGCTTCTCAAATAAGCAAATATTTAAAGAGCAAATATATATTTATAAAAGTTCAAAGACTTTTAAATTTGAGAAATTATGCTTCTGATAAAGCAAGTATATGATTTTAAAACACTTTTATAAAGAATTTATAATTCTATAAAATAAAGAGTGTTTTTCTATGGATTTGAATTGTTTTTGAGTTATCAAATATTTTATGAACTTATTTTATAAAACAATATTTGAATGAAAGAATAAATTAGATCAAGTATAATTTTAGTTAAACACAAATTGATATAACATATATTATTTGTTTAACTCAAATAATATATTGGAATATTTTATCTATTATGTGAACTCTTTATAAATAGTGTCACTTGGTACTATAAGGAATCGTACGATTGGATTCCTCTCCGTAGAGGTTTATCTCCGTAGCCTTGCGGCGCCCAAGTATAACAAGATTTATAATTTTCACAATTGATATTTATATAAATATTTTCAATAGATCACTACGATTCTCAAATCTGGTTCGGATGACTACTCTTTTTGGAGCAGTATCTCAGTGTTGTTTTGAGCTATCAAGTGTCGTATCTATTTTACGATATTTATATAAATAATATCAATAAAAGGTTATTAAAGACTATAAGGAATCGTACGGTTGGATTCCTCTCCGTAGAGGTTTATCTCCGTAGCCTTGCGCCCAAGTATCCTTTTATTTGATAAATAGATGAAATATAGATATATAGAATTGTGTAGAACAAAATATATTTGTATATCTATGGATAGAACACAAGTAAGAAATATTTTTAACAGAAAGTAAACTTATCTCAATACTTGGACCAATTTTCTCTTCAAAAAATTAATCAGAACTTTTTGTATGAAGAGATATATGATTTAAAGAGAATGTAGGCAAAGAGAGTATGATTTTCTTTTCACTGAATTGGTAAAAACCAAATGAATGAAATACTCCCTATTTATAGGATTTGTGAAGTTAGGGAAAAATAGTAATTTCAAAACTGAAATTTTTGAATGAACGAATATGATCAATTATTTTTGAATGGATGGTCCAGATCAAAGCAACATTTTTATGTGGTAAGAGTTATTAAAATGCCTAGGCGTTTTTCAACCTTCTGAGCATTTATTGCTTATTTGACTAATGTCAGCCAACACATGCTTTCAATTTATTAGTCCCGAATTGTTTGTCACTTGCACACACACACAGTTTATCACTTACAAGAAACAACACATGCAATTATAACACACACACACACACACACACACACTTATATATGTATTATAAATAAAGTAGTTTATATATATATTCGTTAATATATATAATGTTTTAGTATATATAAACAATTTTGCCCATTTAATAAATTTTTGAAAAACGAAATAGGGTCTCCTTGCCATAAATAATATATGAATTAATTTATTTAAAACTTGACATATAACTAATCAAGGTCAATAAAATTTAATTCAAGTAAAAACAAAAAATAATAAAATAAATAAATAATTAAATATTTATTTAAAAAACATAATTGTTATCATCAAAATAATAAAAAATAATACCTATCATGATGTCAGATAGTATGATGACGATGCTAAAGGACCAAAAGTTAAGGGATCAACGTAACGATATCGGTTGACTTCGGGGTCAAGCGTTCGATCCGTGTCTTCGGGGTCGGATTTCGGCTTCGGATGGCGTAATGATCTTGTCTTCAGGGTCGAAGTTCGGCTTCGGACAGAGTTCGGCTTCGGATGGCGTCATAACTTCGAGTGTGGCGAACTCCTTCTGAAGAGGTGTCATGACTTCGAAAGTCAATGGACATTATTATTATTATTATTATTATTATTATTATTATTATTATTATTATTATTTAGTTCTTTATAGTAATAGTATTTTATTAGGTAGTAAATCTGTGACACCCCCAAATTCAGGTACTTCATTCCCACAGGATCTGGTGTTCACTTAATCAAACATTCATATCTAACTACCCAATCACAATAAAACTGGATAAATAAAACCTTTCCCATTAAAGGGTTACATAACAAAATCTCCCAGGTTATCTAACCTTTAAATACAATCATTCAAATGCGGAATTAAATAAACATCATTAAAACCAAGTCATCATAATAAAAGTCTAAAGTAAAAATTACAAGTCTTCATCACTTGTACATTTTTCCCTTTCCTTTGCTAGACGAAGGTTCATCTACCTTCTCTTCTTTAGCTGAAATGAGTTTATAAATATGCAAGAGTGAGCAAAATAATTTCTCACTGGATACAATATGAAATCAACAGGAGTATAGTAATAATAACTGCCAATAATAGGCTCATCAACAATGAATAGTACTCTATCATCAATAATCAGAAACTGAATCCAAAATGTAGAATAACTATAACTGAGGGTCATAAGACCATGAACTATGTCCACAGTTGCGAGTCATCTTTCAACTCCAACTTTAACAGTCATAAGACTATAAGGACTCCTCGTACTTAGGGGGATTAGTCCTTCGTACCATGTATTATGCACAAACATTTAACGCTACGCGTAAGTTAACCCCTAATCATAACATTAGGGTTGTTCATCTCAGTATTTAGAGTACAAGTCCGCACCAAAGGAAGTTTGGTTTGGATAAGCTTTCAGGGTAATTTGGAATTCAACGAACATCAACTAAGGAGTAGTTGAATGAAACCAAGAACATTTCATTATAGAATAATCGTGATTGAATCAATCATAGTAAACTAAAGTCATGCTTTAGGAATAATCTAAGAGCATACAATTTGAATAACTATAACACCTTGCTTGAACAATACTAAGCCAAGGTTAATTAGAATTGAATACTAAGCATGCATAATAATTTGATCGATAAAAATGTTCAACATTAGAATATATAAATTTGCATGCTAAACAACAAGTTAAATACAAGAATAACTTGCTCAAGAATAACTTACATCATTATATCATAATCGAATTGAAAATAGTAGTTTGATTAACAAGATAATAGATTAGAAAACTTGCTCAAAGAAAATTTAAGCGATTGCACAATTCTAAAAGTAGAGTTAAAGAACTTGCATTACTATATTAGGAACAATAATTGATTCCAATTACAAAAGTAGAGTTAGAGAACTTGCCTTGCTCGTAGGCTAAACCAAATCAATACGAATCACAATATCCTATAAACATATGTCATCATGACATAGTTAGTCATTACCATTTTACAAACATAACTAAGTACGTTCATCATTTAAAAATTGGATTTTTAATCACATAATCAAGTTATAACACAAGTTAATTGTTAATAACATACTTATTCATGGTATAAAATACTAAAATCAATATTTTACAGTCCTACTATCATCCCATAACAATTCCTTAAAATTTCAAGTACAAAATCAACATTGTCAGACCATTACGCTAACTTCGTTGCGGCGCGCCACAGCTTTTTACATCGTGGTCGCACTATAAGCATGAGAATGGCATCGCTATGATGCGGTGAATAAGGCTACAAGGTCATACATATGACGCACGTGGTGTTAGCGCTGCTGGCGTGAAGCTACTATCTTTGGTCAGGCCATGGCGCACGAAAAACTACTAGCCTCGATCTCGATCGACCGACTTGAAAGAATAAAGACAGAAAAAGCCAATTTTAGCCTACAAGTTCGTTTCTAATGATCGATTTATATATAATTCATACAAAACTTCATGTAAACATAATTCAAGGATTCCTAACATGTTTCTACTCATATAACAACATAAACAACAAAATTAAATACACCCAATTTCATTATTTTTGGCTAAAACTCATTTTTTTATATATTTTGAAGAAAACAACCATTGTAATTTTGTTTTGCAACCAAAACCATTAATTCAAAGCATTTTATCAAAGTATATATATACTCTAACAAATTGAAAAGCCAATTTATCAATAAAACAACTATTCAACCCATAATTTCTACTTTAAACTAAACAATATATTTTCATAAAAACTCTCTGTAAAAAGGTTTTCTTCACAAACTACATACATAACAACAATACATTGATTATAATCATATATAACGTACAAAAATAACTTTACAACACTAGTTTATCATATGAACACACATAAAATCAACCATTATCCTACCACGAGAATTTTACAGAGAAATAGGAGAAGAGAAAGCTAAAACTTTTAAAACCAAAAGAAATAGGAGAATACCTTGAAGAAGATGATATGGCTATTCCTTTCTATTCTCAAGCCTCTCCTTCTCCAATCTCTAGCCTTTCTTCCTCTCTTCTCTTCTTCTTCTCTGAGTTTTCTTTCTTCTCTCTAACATCTCTCCTCTAACATACGTCTTAACCAAATAACGTATATAGATATTATATATATTAATTATATAATATAATTATAAACATAACTGATATCAGTTATGTGAATTTTAAAATCAAAAGCCATAAGGCTTGTTTGGTTACTAACTAGAAAAATAACTCATTAATCCTTATACCTTGTTTGGTAAAACTCAAATAGATTAAAGACTTAATAGACATTAGGTCTTGTTTGGCCAAAACTGAATTAAAACTCCTTTAAGTTATTTTAATAACTCCTTTATAAAAGGTTATTTGTCACACATTAACTTAAGTAAATTAATTCTAAAAATAATTTATTACATCACTTTAACACATAACTCAATACCACAAAATTATAATTTTCTATATAATTATAACTTTATTTAATCAAATAACACATCCTTTTAATTTACAATTTCAAATAAAAGAATAATAACTCAATTAATCAAACTCTCTAACTTAATAATTAAATTAAATTAGCATAAAATAATTAATTTCCTTAATTATTTACTTAACAAATAGTTAACCAAATTGAATCAAATTTGAACAATTATTCAATTAACAATAATCACATCCATTAAATACTTAAATAATTCAATAAATATTTAATATAATAATTAAAATTCTAGAATGTTATAAAATCTTTTTATAATAAGTTGTAACTTGTTAAAGATTTTATTTTTGTATTTTTAGGAAGTTTGTTAGGATATCTTTTTGATCTCTAGGAAGTTTGTTAAAATCTTTTTCACATCCCTAGAAGGATTTTATTTCTTTTTTTTTATTTTCATATATCTAGAAATATTCTAGAGTGATTTGGAGATAAAGTTTTGTTAACTATATATAAAGCCGGCTTGTGGGTTAAATGGAGAGACTTGAATTTTGATATATATATATATATATATATATATATATATATATATATATATATAACACATTAGAGAGATTTCCTTTGTATTTTACGGTGAATCTCTTGTTCCTTTATTTGTGAATTCAATTGTTTACCAGCCCGCAAGATAATCATTATCTCGCCCGGCGTCAGTTGGTATCAAAGCTCAAACATCTTTTTGGGAATTGACTCATCAATTTTAATGGCTGGTGGTCGTGGTTGTAGAGGACAGATTCCGGCTAAGGAAGTCCCGCAACAGGATTGTAAGATCCCAACTTTTATGAATAAAGATGAATTTTCTATAATTATCATTTTTAAATATTATGGAATGAATTTGATATAATGTTATAGTTGTGGGTAATATTTAGAAATTTTGTAAAGTATGCAAGTTGTTTATAATATTCGATTGGTCGGGGAATTTTCATTTTAACAGGGAATATTCGTACGTCGGCACAATCATTGGTTGACTCCACAACGGAATTATTGTCGGGTTGAGAAAATGACAAAAAAAAATATTTTATGAAAATAACGACGGAAGTTTTACCGTTAACTGTTGAAACACCCAGTGTTAAAAGTACAGGAATACGCGTGATTGCATAGTAGCACACGGTATTGATTATTGATGCTTACGTGAGAAGTCACTCAGTTTTGTTCAATTATTACTTCAGTAATTGCTGCATAGTGTCTCACGTTATTTGATTCAATTATTGTCAATATTTTATATATTATTAAATCAATAATTGAGATAACAAAGTTGTTAATATTATTATTTGCATTATTAACGATGTCTAGAAGTTCTGCCAAGGAGAGGTTTGGTCACCTAATTGCGCGCCAATAGGGAGAAATCCTTATTGGAAAGCCCCCTCTTTCCTAAGAACGACCTGGTCGATTAATAGTGTGAATTATGATAATGATGATGAAGTTTTGTTTTATTAGTATTATTAATGTAATAAAACAGAAAAACTTTTTATATAAAACAGAATACTTTTATAAAGTTATTCATTTTATTAGGCTAATAGTAAAATCTTTTTATATAAAACATAACACTTTTATAAAGTTATCTGTTTTATTAGACAATAATTAGAATATATTATATTTTATTATGCATAGTGTTTACATAGTAAGTACTGATAGTGTTTTTTCATAGTAAAATCTTTTTATATAAAAATGAATACTTTTATAAAGTTATTCATTTTATTAGATTATAAATAGAATATATTATATTTTATTGTAAACCAATCTGGACCGTCTGTTTAAAAGTAAATCAATCTAGGACTGTTCATAGATTGGTTATTATTCGATCCATTCTTCTATAAATAAGCTCATTCCTTCATTATTTCTACTTAATTCCTTTGAAACTCAGAGAGAGAAAGCGTAGAGAGAATTCTTCTTCTATAATCTTGGCGTATTTCTTTAGCGTTTAAGAAAGCTTTGAGCGTAGTGCAAGTTTCTTCAAGTATATCCCCGCCCCTCTACCGCTTGAAAGATACTCTTCTTTATAAGGTAAGGGGTATTATTTTTTCATATTCATGAAGAGAACTTACATTATTCCATTCTTTATTATTACATTGAATAACTCAGATATCTGTGGTCTCTACCTTATACTTGGTGAAATTCTTCTATTATTCCATTATTTATTATTCATTGGAATAACACATCATCAAGATATCGCATACATGGTAAATTTTTGTTGTTATTCCATTCTTTATTATTCATTTGGAATATCACATCTGCATGCGTTTACGTGAAACTGGTTCCGTCTTTATTATTCTATTGGAATATTCGTATGCATGCGTTTTCTGTGGGACTGGTAAAATCTTTATTATTCTCGTTAGAATATCTTGCTCATGCGTTTTACGTCGGACCTGGTTTCGTTATTTATTATTACGTTGGAATAACTTTGTCTATCTGCGGCACCGCATGCATGGTGATTTCTGTTGTTATTCCATTCTTTATTATTCATTGGAATATCACGCCGGTCGTATTACGCCGACACGGTTCCGTTATTTATTATTACGTTGGAATAACTTTATCATCGCAATACCGCATGCATGGTGATTTCTTTTGTTATTCCATTCTTTATTATACTCGGTTGGTTAAAGTTTTGACTTCTATACTCCATGAAATTAGTGGAATATCCTTAATATTTGCGCTTCATCCAAATATCTTTTCATGGAAATATTCTTCTGAGCATTCTTAAATTTTACTCTACAAAGAAGTATCATGTTGACAATTTGGATGTTATTAGTTCCTGGATAAATTAATTCTTGAACTTGTTTTATTGAACTCTTATATCATTGTCATCATCCTTATGTTTATATTTTTTTTGAAAGTCATCTGTGGCTGCGGTGCATAGATGGACTTGGTATGATTATGACCGAGGATTATTGATTGTAATCATGGTAGTAATGTTACAAATGATGTGGTAAAAGTCCTCATTGGCCCATAGTGCATTGATGGACAGTTGTTGGCATGATCATGACCATTGATGAATACACGAATATCCTTGGCCCATAGTGCATGGATAATTTGTGGTTGTGATACTAATGAATATCCTTGGCCGTAATGCAGGGATGATGTGGTTTATTTATTAAGCTGAGTCTCAGCGATAAAAGTGATGAAAAACCTTTTAAATCATAAAAGATAGTAGATTTTATTCTCTACTTGACTCTTTTAATGGATTGCTTGTTCCACTGCAGTTAAACTTGATGTCTATTATATTTTATCAGTTTAACATTGTTGAAGACTAATGATAATTTATTTAGCATTATCTTAATCATAATATTTCTTACTGGGCTAGTTGAGCTCACCCTTTCTTTCACTGTTCTCTTCAGAAAATGAGAACGTAGCCGGGACTAGTCGGGGAACGGAGTGACGGTCCAGATGATAGTATTAGTAGTCCTCACTATTCTATTAAATAGTGTGACAATAAATGTAATGAGGACTTATTCTAAGAGTGGATATTGTCTAGAAGACAATATTTGCATTAAAACTCACAGCTCTCTTGTTGTATATTAAAGATTGTATTTATATTTTGTACCATGTATTTGGCGACTCAGAATAAGTGAGTGTACTTATTTTGGGGGCGTCACAAGGATCGTAACATTCAAGACCCGATGATTGAGGATTTACAGAGATAGGTTTCAGAGTTAACCTGGCTTCTTAAGGTGCTAAATAGGGGTCGACGTGGACAGGTTCTGAAGGAGGAAGTCCCACACCTTGGTCACTATCGTGGATAGTTTTTGGCTGTGGAAGTCCCACACCTTGATCATGACGAGGAAGGGTATTATTCTCGTGGACAGTATCCGACCGAGGAAGTGCCGGAATATTTCTCACACCTTGATCATGATGAGGAATTTTATAATTTTAATTTTAATTTTGATGAAGAACAGTTGGTTGAGGAAAAAGTAGATGAGTATGGAGAACCTGTATATGATGAATATGCAGATGAAGAAGAAATATATGATGAATATGCAGAAGAAATGTATAATGAATATGCAGACGAGGAAGAAATTTATGGCGAATATGAAGATGAAGAAGAAATTTATGATGATTGTGAAGATGAAGGAGAACCTGAGTATGACAAATATGATGATGGTGACGAAGAGGAAAATGGATCGTATGAAGATAACAAGGAGACCCTGATCGTTCGCAAGAGTTTACCAACTGATAAAGGTGATTCCGAAGATGATTGGTTGAGAACCAATATCTTTCAAACAACTTGCACCATAGAAAATAAAGTCTGCAAGTTAATCATTAATGGTGGCAGTTATGAGAATGTAGTGTCCGAAGAGGCTGTCAAGAAATTAAAGTTGAAAGTGGATCGACATCCTATACTACATAAGTTGTCGTGGTTAAAAAAAGGTAATGAAGTAATAGTGGATAAAAAGTGCTTAATGTCTTTTTCCATCAGCAATAAATATTTTGATAAAACTTTGTGTGATGTGGTGTCTATGGATGCATGTCATCTGTTGTTGGGCCGACCTTGGCAATATGACCGAAGAGTCATTCATGATGGTTGGAAGAATACGTATTCCCTTTGTTTTAAAGGGAATAAGGTTGTACTAGCGCCTCGGCGAGAAATGGACAGTTCGACTCGAGCATTTGGGAATCCGAACCTATTATCCATGACTAGATTCCTAACAGAGGCCGATCGTAAAGGTGTGGTGTATGTCCTATTTCCTTGTGGGAGCGGTTCGACAGCTGAAAGCACTGAAGTGTCAACCGATGTATAGGAATTGCCCTAAGAGCTTCCATAAGGACTATCGACGATGAGGGACATTCAACAACAGATATATCTTGTCCCATGATTGAATCAAAAGGAAAATATTTTAGTTGTCGAAGTATCTTCTCGTACAGTTTCCATTCTATTTGTGTCGAACTGGAGGACGAGTTCTTTCCAACACGGAGAGACTGATGCAGGAGGATTTTTGGCCGAAGATCCTAAATATATGGTCAGATAGTACGATGACGATGCTGAAGGACCTAAAGCTAAGGGAACAACACAACGGTATCGGTTGACTTCGGGGTCAAGCGTTCGATCCATGTCTTTGGGGTTGGAGTTTGGCTTCAGATGGCGTTATGACCGTGTCTTCGGGGTCAGAGTTTGGCTACGGATGGCATCGTGACTTCGGGTGTGGCGAACTCCTTTTAAAGAGGTGTCATGACTTCAGAAGTCAATGGACTTTATTATTATTATTATTATTATTTAGTTCTTTATAGTAATAATATTTTATTAGGTAGTAAATCTTTTATAATAAGTTGTTACTTATTGAAGATTTTATATCCGTATTTTTAGGAAGTTTGTTAGGATATCTTTTCATATTTCTAGGAAGTTTGTTAGAATCTTTTTCAAGTCACTAGGAGAATTTTATTTCTTTTTTTTTATTTCTATATCTCTACGAATATTCTAGAGTGACTTGGAGATAAAGTTATGTTAGCTATATATAAACCCGGCTTGTGGGTTGAATGGAAAGACTTGAATTTTGATAAATATATTATACACATTAGAGAGATTTCTCTGTGTTTTCTGGTGAATCACTTGTTCCTTTATTTGTGAATTCAATTGTTTACCAGCCCGCATGATAATCGATATCCCGCCCGGCGTCATGTTATATATCTCCTGTTGCTAGAAATTCATAAATATTGTAATTATATTCGTTCTTGACAAAAACTTGTATATAAGCCTAGTTTGGCTTGTGATTGATCCAGTGGTGCATAAGCTTGTACAAAGAAACCTCTAAGATTGAAGTGGTGCAAGCGGTTGCAGTTGTTCAAAGGGGTAGTGGTGTCTAACAAGTTCAGAGCTAATTATACATGGAGTTATTTCGTAACTAATTGAATATTATTTTAATAAAAGGAGTCTCCACTACAAGTTTGTATTGGATGTGTATTAAGCCATTAGATTAGAGGTTAAGGGCTGGACTACGTAAAAAAATCTTGGTGTTGTTATTTACTGTTTATCTTGTTTGCATTGTTTAAATTCTTCACTTAAACACAAGTTATATCCAGCACTGATAAAAATTAAGAAGTTACTGCATAGCAAACCAATTTACATAGATACCTAAGCAGACATGTTTTGACTTGTCTGAATAATTCAAAGAAGTTTCTACATATGAATAGCTTCTGCGTATCAGTTTAATATACTGAAATAAACAAACGATAAGTTGTATGGATAGCATATTTATCATCATGAGCTAGCATATTTATACAAGAGTATGAATTGTTAAACTAGAAAAGAATGAGATGATCAAGGAAGCTCAAGCAAGGTTCCTCACTATAATGAATTCTCTTACCATGCTTGGGAGGAAAATTAATCAAAGAGAAATCAATAAAAAGTTACTATGAGTCATGCCCAAATGGTTTGCTCCAAAAGTCATCTGAAAGTCCAATATTAATAATCTAGAAGGAGGGTTAAATAGATAATTACAGATTAAAAAAATAATCGTAGACCTTTTTGAATTTTTAGATAATTAATTTGCAGTTTTAAAAATTAATATGCAAGACAATAAAAATTCAATCATAGAATGCACAGAGATTTGTCTGGTTTTCACAACATATATACTGGGTATGTTTCTACGTCCAGTCTCAATCTCCTCTCCAGGACTTGAGATCCTATTACTCTCAATAATAAATATTCATTCAACAGACGGAGAATCCTTTACAAAGTTTTATAGACAAACTTACAACTATTCTCGACTAACTATCTTGAACAACAAGCTTCTAGCTTCTTCCTCAAGTTTAGTTGTATCTTTCTTTTGAGTTCAGTTCTATTCTATGATATGACATTTAAACAACAACCTATTCCACACCTCACAAGTACACTAGAGACCCAACTCCCACTTGATCACCTCTTTAAGACTCTGGTCTTGGTTGAGGAATTACTTGTCTTTCTTATAGGTACATAAAATAAACTATCCTTTTTCCATTTTTCAAAAGTTTTGACAGAGAAATGCTTCTAAGATAAGCAGATAAAATTTAGTACAAATATAAATAAATGTTCAATGACCTTTATATATGTGAAATACGCTTATGTGTATGAAGATGTATATTTATGCT
Organism: Panax ginseng; assembly: GCA_020205605.1. Lineage (NCBI taxonomy): Eukaryota > Viridiplantae > Streptophyta > Magnoliopsida > Apiales > Araliaceae > Panax > Panax ginseng. Next base: position 136,077,889 of record CM035134.1, on the reverse strand, counting down.
CAGTTATAAAAGTTTTATATAACTTTTATACTTGTAAAAATATGCTTCTTGATTAAGCAAATATATTATTTTAGTCGTAAATCAAAAGAGCTTCTTTATAATCAGATATATAGTTTTAATGAGAGCTTATAAAGAATTATTTATTCTTTATAATAAAGAATGTGTTTATATAGATTTAAACTGGTATAAAAGTTTAAATAACTTTTATATTTAATAATTCTTCTGAGTAAGCAGATAATTAGATTTAAGCGTTGAACCGGATATATAATATTTGTGCAAGTTTATAAAGAATTATTTATTCTTTATAATAAAGAGTGTGTTTCTATGGATTAAAAATATAATTTTAATTTCAGATATTATGCAACAAGTATATATTCTATGAATGAATTTATGTTCAAATACTTGTAATTAAAAGTTATCAAGTATAATGACTAAATCAGTTAAGTAATACTTAGTATAACAAATATATTTGTTTAACTAAAAAAATATAATAATATATTTAAAGACCGTTTGAATAAGTCACTTTATCATTCGCTCAAAAGTCATAAATCCAAATTATATCGGTATCTAAGTACTGACCCAATTTACAGTTTCACAATTAATATTTATATAAGTATTTTCGATAGATCACTTAGAACTTCAAATACGGTTCGGATAATTCACTCTATCATTCCTCAAGAGGAATATCTCGGGGTTGTTTTGAGGATCAAGTGTTGATCTATTTTACGATATTTATATAAATAATATCAATAAAAGACTACTTATGACTTTGAACACTCATTCGGCTAATTCCCTCACTTAAGAGTAATATCTCCGCTATAGTCTCGATATCTAAGTATTGACTTTTTATTAATAAATAGATGAAAATATATATATATATATATATATATATATATATATATAAATATAATTATGTATAACAATTTATATTTGTATATCTATAAATATAAACAAGGAAGATATAATTCAATTAAATCATTCAAATAACTTATCTCAAATACTTTTGACATAAAATGAAGGGCTCGGATGAAATATACATTCACACTGATTGTAAACTTGGATGCCCATCAAAATAGATAATTTCCTTCCGATTTAATTTTTAGCCAATTAAAAAGGTTGACTACCTATTGTAGTAAATAAGCACATGGCAAATTCTAATCTTCCTACCTTTCATGCATACTTACGGATGAGACAAATGAATTGTCCCTTAGTTCATTAAATTCTCAGCCAATGCAAAAAGGTTGGTAACATTTTTGTTAAGTCAAACACATTCACTTTTAGACAAATCCAAGTACATTCGGATGAGACAAAACTTTGTCTCAATTAATTCTTTCATTTAGCACATGTCTATTTATTTTTTCAAATCTTCCATCACATGCTGCTAAAAACAACAATAAGTCTAGGTGACATTCTAGTGACCCTTTTTTTTTTTTTTTTTTTTGTAATACCTCCCAAAAAATATATAGTATTTATTTTAATTGAAATTTTTAGAGAAACAGTATTTTAGATGTAATTTGGATACATACAAGAAACAGGGTTGTACAGACTGTACATACCCCGTTTCTTGTATGTATCCAAATTACACTTAAAATACTGTTTTTTATAAAATTTTCAATTGGAATAAATACTATACATTTTTTAGAAGATACTACAAAAAAAAAACCAAAAAAAAAAAAAAAATCACTAAAATGTCACTAAAAAAATATTCCCCTTAGAAGGACTCAAACCTCCAGCACATTCACTTTTAGACAAGGCAAAATTTAATTCATGAACATTTTCGGACAAGTGAAAGAATTTGTCTCTTGCTTTCCTTCACACAAGGAACACACATGCACAAATAAATATTTCATATATAATCCCATGCATGCAACCAAAATACAAGAACATAAGGCATTTAATTTATTTTGGTAATCTTTTTACCCTTTTTTGTGAAAGTAATTTTGAATAGAAAAAATTATTTCAAAAATAATATGAGTTCTCCTTTCCTTAGGAAATATTACTTTATGAATTAATCTCTTTAACACTTTATATTAAATTATCAAGATCAAGAAAATTAATTCAATAAGATTTAGAAAATATTTTTGTTCAAAGTAAATAAGATAATTAAAACAATTATAATATAAATCCTATGGAGAGAATTCAACATTTTTAATTAATTCATTTACTAATTATTGTTATCATCAAAATAAACCTAAACGTTGAAGACCCATCATCATCATTCTACAAGATTCATCAACCATCAACACTATGGAAACTCTTACACTATTTGTGACAACCCGAAAATTTAGAAGATCTTGAATGATTAAATTAAGGGTTAAAGTTTAAAGCCTAGAGTGGAAATAGATGATTTATTTAAAATTTTTAAGAAAAATCTATACGGTTTAATAATTGAAAGGAGATAGGTGATATAAAATCTAAGGAAATGGTACGTTGAAAGGATTCAACAATAAGGTTACGAGAAAGAATAGGATCTAAACCGATTAAGAATGATTCGGTATTGTGATTCCGGGGACGGAATCCTTATAAGGGGAAAAAAATGTGATAACCCAAATTTTTGGGTAATATTAAAACAAGAATTTAATAAATAAAATTCTTATTAGATAATATGCTGTATGATATTATATTGCATAAGTGGATACGAACTATGCAATATGTGATGCTTATGCTTAATAAATATATTGGTATTATATATTTATTATATGTAAATAAATTGTAGGGGCAATTTGTGACGCCCCCAAAATAGGTATACATCACCTATCCTGAGTCGCCAAATACATGGTACAGAATACAAATACAATCTTTAATATACAACAAAAGAGCTGTGAGTTTTAATACAAATATTGTCTTCTAGACAATATCCACTCTCAGAATAAGTCCTCATTACATTTATTGTCACACTATTTAATAGAATAGTGAGGACTACTAATCTTATCCTTTGGAATGAGTCACTCTAGTTCCCATTAGTCCCGCTACGTTCTCATTTCTTGAAGAGAACAATGAAAGCAAAAGGTGAGCTCAACTAGCCCGAGAAGAAATATTATGACTAAGATAATGCAGAATAAATTATCATTAGTCTTCAACAATGTTAAACTGATAAAATACAATAGACATCAAGTTTAACTGCAGCGGAACAAACAATCCATTAAAAGAGTTAAGTAGAGAATAAAATCTACTATCTTTTATGATTTAAAAGGTTTTTCATCACTTTTATCATTTGGGACTCGACAATAAATAATCTACATCATCGAATCACCCCCACTACTACTGACGATGATGATATTCTTTAGTATCACGACCACAATTATCCATGCACTACTGGGCGAGGATATTCGTGTATTCATCAATGGTCATGATCATGCCAACAACTGTCCATCAATGCTGGCGGGCCAATGAGAACTTTTATCACATCATTTATAACATTACGGTCATAATTATACCGAATAATCCACGGTCATAATCATACCAAGTCCATCATACGCTTCTGGGGCCACAAATGACTTTCAAAAAAAAAAATATAAACATGAGGATGATGATAATGATATAAGAATTCAATAAAACAAGTTCACGAATTAATTTATCCAGGAACTAATAACGTCCAAATTGTCAATATGATACTTCTTTGTAGAGTAAAATTCAAGAATGCTCAGAAGAATATTTTTATGAAAAGATCTTTGGATGAAGCGCAAATATCAAGGATATTCTACTAATTTCATGGAGTATAGAAGTCAAAACTTTAACCAACCCGAGTATAATAAAGAATGGAATAACAAAAGAAATCACCAAGCACAGCGGTAGAAACGCATGCAGTGAGTTATTCAACAGAATAATAAAAAGGCGGAACCAGTCCGGCGTAAAAGCATATGATGAGGATATTCCAACATAATAATAAAAAGGCGGAGCGAAGGTCCGGCGTAAAACGCATAAACGAGGATATTCCAACGAGAATAATAAAGACGAAAACCGGTCCGGCATGCAGGGCGGGATGTTCCAATAGAATAATAAAAGCGGAACCGAAGTCCCGCGTAAAAGCCTGAATGAGGATATTCCAATGAGAATAATAAAGATGGAATAATAGAAGAATTTCACCATGTATGCGGTACTTCGCATAACCAGGTTATTCCAATATAATAATAAAGAATGGAATAACAGAAGTTCTCTTCATAAAGATGAAAGAAAGAAATAATACCCCTTACCTTTGAAAGAAACTAGATATAGGAGTAGTGAGGTAGTGAAAGAGCTTCTCTTCTTCTATAGATTTTCTCTCTATAATTTCTCTCTATAATAATTGCTCTATAGCTTTAGTGAATTGGTGAGAAATGAAGGAAGAATGAGCTTCTATTTATAGAAAAATATAGTTTCAATAATTGCACATTTTCCGTAGACGAGTATACAGAATGGAAGCATCTTGAGAAAGATTCGGATAATAGTCACGAATATAATTTGGACTTCCCAAAAATCTTTGCAGTTGATTAGTGTCTTTGATTTCATCCGGAAATTTAGATGCAAATTCAATACATCTATCAATTGGAATAATAGTTCCATTGGAAATATTATGTCCAAGAAATCTGATTCTTGTTTGGAAAAGTTTCATTTTAGGGGCAGAAACTACCAAACCATTTTTTATGATAACATTTTTAAAAATATTTAAATGTTTAATGTGTTGTTCAATGGATGAGGAGAAAATTAAGACATCATCAATGTAGCAAATAATAAATTCAGTAAAAGGATTAAAAATATCATTCATGATGTGCTGGAATTCTGAAGGTCCATTTTTTACTCCAAATGAAAGAGCACTCCATTCATAGTGACCAAAAGGTACTGTAAAAGCAGTTTTATAAGTATCATGTTCTCTAATTTGAATTTGCCAAAATCCTGATTTCATGTCAAATTTAGAGAAAATAGTGGTATCATGAAGTTTGTCAAGAAGATCCTTTTTGTTTGGAATTGGATATCTTATCCATTGAAGGGCTTCATTAAGCGGTTTATAATTGATAACGAGTCGGGGAGTTCCTCGCTCATTTTCTGAATTTTTATTAACATAGAAGGCAGTACAACTCCAGGGAGAAGTACTAGGCTTTATTAATTTTTTCTGTTGAAGAGACTCAATTTCAGTTTTGCAAAGGAGTAAATATTCCTTTTTCATCTGATTGGGTCGAGACTTAGTAGGAATATTCTTCTCATTAAAATTAGGGATATAAGGAAGAGAAATAATATGTTTCTTCCTATTCCAGGAAGCATTCGGGACATCACTACAGATTTCAGCTTGAAGAGTTTTGTGGATTAATTTTATTTTATCCTGTAAAGAAGGTTTTAAAATTCTTTGTCCTGTAGTAAGAAATTTTATTTTTTTTTGAAAAAAATTGATTTGTGTTATAGTTTTCTGTTCCATGCAGCAATGGAGGTCTATTGGTTGATTGACCTTCTTGATTGTTGTTTCTGAACTGTGCCATGTCAAAATCTTTTCCTACAAGTCACCTTTAAGACCAAGTAAGTAGAGCCTCGCTTTGATACCAAATGAAATTAGGATAAGGCACACTTAGAAGGGGGGTTGAATAAGTGTGGATACAAACTATGACCAATTTAAAAAATTTAAACCAAATTATTGAATGTAGCCTACTATGTTGATGAATGCAGCTTGCTGAATGAATATGGTCTACCGAATTGAATTTTTGTTTAATATAGCTTGGTGTTTTTGTAAGTTAAATAAAATATTTAATGATAACAAAAGTCCTCATGATTAAATTTTGTTTATTTAGTAAATCAATTAACTTGAGTGGAATTAAGTTAAATCAAGTAATAAAAATAACACCAAGATTTTTACGTGGTTCGGCTATTACCCTCTATAATAATAGCCTACTCCACGTCCAATACCAACTAGTATTGGAGACTCACTTTTATTTCTTTAAAAGACTCTTGTTACAATACAGATTCTACAAAATTTAATTACAATTATTCACTTGAGCACTCTTGCTCCTTGTGCACCAATGCACCCTTAAGCACTATCTTCCTTGAACACATTTGTAAACAAACCTTAATCCACCTAGATTAAAATTCCTTTAGACAACACTTAGTCTAAAAACAAATTAAGATTACAATAATTGAGGTCTAATGATCAAAGCAAATAAGCAATTTAACAATGCAAGGCTCAACTAATGAATGCAATGATTAAATAGAAATAGTAAAAGATATCACCAATATTATGCTTACGAAAAATTATTTGATTTTTAATAAAGTATGAAAGCACAGCAATTTGGAATATTGCACCAAAAATAATGAAATAACTTCTCAAGTATGTAAGTGCAATAATTAATTCAAGTGATGTAAGTGTTATCTTTTATCATAGATCTCAGTCTCTCTTATATAGCCCAATATATTACCGTTGCCAAAATATTTGTTCAGTGATCAAACTTTGTTTACGTTGCTACTGAAAAGAACCATCCCAACAATACAACCGTTGAAAGCAAAAAAATATTTTAGATAGTTACAAACATATGTTGGGCTCTTCAATCAGTTATCCACAAAGAGACCAAGAAAGATAAAACACTTCCAGACTTTTCAATTCTCCTAACAATAAAGTTTGCCGCCAGTTGTAACAAAATATATCATGATAACAATTTCCAATTATAAGGGATAATCATGACTTAAGATTTCCAAAGCATGTGTTAAGTGAAACCTTACCGCCATATATAATGCCTTTTACCGAGATTTGTGCAATTAAACTTCTAACAGATAATGACCATACCTAAGTTGGCACACACACACAATCTTTAAGTTACCAACACATGTAAAACTCAATTAATTCGGACAAAACTTTTTCCGCATGCATGCTAATTAAATCAGTTTTCTCAAATAGCAATAACATATCTTAAACACGCATAATTAATTAATTCATATTTTAATGCACACATGAAATGTCCTACAGCCTTGTATTGAAAAATCGAATATTTGCAACAATCATGAAACGTCATGTTCTTCTTGAATAGTCCATCAAACACTTCTTGAAACAATCTCCTGAAATTCACAATAAATAATTTAGTATCAATAAGCAAGTCATCATCAAAACATTAGGCTAGAACGTAACATAATCAACAGATACAAAGGATCATTCACCATACATGTGGTAATCCACATAGACAGGTTATTCCAACAGAATAATAAAGAATAGAATAACTGAAGAATTCACTATGCATGCGGTACTTCGCATAGACAGGTTATTCCCAACAGAATAATAAATAATGGAATAACTAAATAATTCACCATGCATGAGGTACTTCGTATAGACAGGTTATTCCAAATATAATAATAAATAATGGAACCAGGTCATGCGTAAACGCACAGACAGGATATTTTGATAGAATAATAAATAATGGAACCAGGTCATGCGTAAACGCACATACAGGATATTCCAACAGAATAATAAATAATGGAACCAGGTCATCCGTAAACGCACAGACATGATATTTTGACAGAATAATAAAGAATGGAATAATAGAAGAATTTCTCCATGTATGCGGTACTTCGCATAGACAGGTTACACCATGTATGCGGTACTTCGCATAGACAGGTTATTCCAATATAATAATAAAGAATGGAATAACAGAAGAATTTCACCATGTATACGGTAGTCCGCGTATACAGATTATTCCAACACAATAATAAAGAATGGAATAACAATAGCTCTCTTCATGAATATGAAAGAAATAATACCCCTTACCTTAGAAGAAACTGGATATTGGAAAAGTGAGGTAACTTCTCTTCTTCTTTCTCTCTATAATTTCTCTCTAGAGTTTGGTGAATTCGTAAGAAATAATAAAGGAATGAGCTTCTATTTATAGGAGAATGGACCTGAATAGTAACTAATTCATGAGCGGTCCAGATTGATTTACTTTTAAGCGGATGATCCATATTGATTTACTATTAAAACTTAAAGCAACAATCCATCTTGATTCAATATTAAAACTTTAAACCAATGATCCATATTGATTTACTATTAAAACTTTAAACCATCAATCCATATTGATTTCTTATTATAATTTCAACCAATGATGCGAAAAATTAGCACATCTCCTCATGGAATAATATTGTACCCAAAAATGATTTGGACCGAAAAGAAATATATTTTTCGGGTAAATAGTACCTCATGAATAGTACTTCGAGAATAGTATCCCGTGAATAGTAACCCGACACAAAAAGTATCCCAAATACCCGAGTGAACAATACTAGAGTGAATAGTAACTGGGTGAATAGTAACTCGTGAATTGTAACCTGTGAATAATATTCCGACACGAAAAGTGTCACAAATACCCGAGTGAATAACTAGAGTGAATAGTAATCTGGTGAATAGTAACCCGACACGTAAAGTGCCCCGAATACCCGATTGAACAATATAACCTCCATACATCAATTATTATCGAAATAAATGTCGATTTTCACTAATACTAATAATTCCAACACAATGGAACTATCAAATTCATCTTTAATCAACACGAACTTATTCATCATTAATATTATAACTCACAATATTTAACAACCAGGTTGTTCCTAGGAAAGAGGGGGCTTTCCAATAAGGATTTCTCCCTATTGGCGCGCAATTAGGTGACTAAACCTCTCCTTGACAGAATTTCTAGACATTGTAAATATTGCAATTTAATAATATGAACAACTTTGTCGTCTCAATTATTGTTTTAATAATATATCATATTATGTAGATGATACTGTGAAAATAATCGAATGAATAATATGAGAGATATGATACAGCAATTACTTTAGCAATAATTGAGTATAACTGAGTGACTTCTTACGTAAGCATCAATAATCAATACCGTGTGCTACTATATAACCACGTGTATTACTGTACTTTTACAACAAGGTAGTTCAACAGTTTTAACGGTAACACTTCCGCCGTTATTTTTATAAAAAGATAATCCTATCGTTTTCTTACTACGACAATACTTCTGTTGTGGGGTCTACCAATGATTGTGACGTCGTACGAATATTCCTTGTTAAAATGAATATTCCCCGACCAATCGAATATTATATAACCACTTGCTTACTTTGCAAATTTTGTAAATATCACCCACAACTATAACATTATATCAAATCCACACCATAATATTAAAAAAAATATTTCGAGAAATTTAAATCTTTATTCATAAAATTTGGGGTCTCACAACATTCTCTTTATAGCATCAGGCTATATCATTCCAATCATTTCATAGATTTTCTGCTATTCAATCTGATCACGTCGTGATCTTATCTTATAATCGTGTTATATTATGATTCTCTTCTATCTTATGATCATTTTGTTTTACGATCTCCTTTCCCTTTATACTTTTAGTCTCACGGACTCTATTCATTATTACTTTTTGTCTTTAACATCATAGTTAGGTAACTCTGGATCTTTATAACTTTTCAAGATTCTTCTTTGAATCTTATTTATTAAATAATGAATTTTCTAAATTCATCTCTTAACAAATTAAACTCTATTTGAGTTTATTCCTTATCCTCATCTCTGCGGTTATAGCCTAAGGTACACCTACCTAAGGTTTATAACCTCTGACTTTGATCTGTTTATGTGACCCCAAAATTGGGACAATTTCTCTCCCCGATCTTGTGCATTAATATTATTCTGTTCTAGCTTTAAAATATTATTGAAGGTTAAAATAGCTAAATATGCGAAATAATTTTTTTTTCTTTCCATTCATTCATTCCCTGAATCGCAACCTTTACAATTCTTCTTTATACTGAAATCATATTTATTATATGACTTATTTAGCCTGAGTAGATATGAATATATATACAATTCATTCTTTCAAACATATCCCCTTTTTAGAACAAATATTCTTCATCTATCGAATAATTCACAAATTTACACATCTGTGATTTACACATGAAAATACCATCAAATGATTCAACACAATCTCAATTAAATCACTAGTCTTCTTTTCATGCGCTCCTAATCACGATAGATTTCATCCTAGCTTTAACCTGCAAATTAAGCAAAATTGAGCACGACGGCCCAGCAAGTCTAACAGTCTATCATGCATCACGTAGCACATAGGTTTCACATTCAGTTCATGCATTTATATTCTTGGTGTTCAAACATATTACAAATGCATTATCACATTTTTGCCCTGCTGGTAGCAACATACATACTATAACATATTACACATGTCATGTACCTGTCATTCATTGCACATATATATTGAGTTCCCCGACTCAATTCAATAATTAGTCATAATTTGACATTCATCCTTCACAAAGCAAATAATGTAGTTCATAGGTATTAAATACTTATAAACATAAGTCATGCTAACAGTTATCTATAGCAATTATAAGTCCACATAAATAAACTGAGAAACTTGCCTTGAGTGATGTTTAATGTTATAACTTATCTGCTCGGTGATGATCCTACACAAATTGAGTATATATTCATACACACATTAGTTTCACATACTAAATTCACATACTCGATGTAAACTAATTTTATTTACATTAACTATAATATTTTGTTCTTGTGTTAAAACCATTCCATGTTTCTTTAGAAACTTTTGTCCGATATAACCTTTTTATGCCCAAAAAGGTTCTATAAAGGCTTTAGTAAATAAATACATTACGTTTCGAGTTATAAATCCTTTACAACCTGTTTTATGGATATTTCTTACCTTCTATACGTGTACTTAAATTTACATAGTTTATTGATGGTTTATTTTGCATGTACATATATCATCTATTGAACCGAATAGATTTATAGCTCCCATAGCTTTTATTTCTTTGCAATAGTCCATGTGTTAAACCATTTTGTAGCCACGTATACGGATGTCTTATACTTTTAGTTCACATTTTGTAACTCGTCTTTTCATATGTATATTAGTTTTATACATATGTTCCTTTAATGGATTCTCGACTCCGTTTGTATAATCTTTGCTTCGTATTTAAAAAAACTCTTTCATTATCAAATTTCCTTTCAATATAGCTTTAAATTCATACATATGTCATTACGTAATTCTGTGTTCAAAATCTTTGTTTCGAACTTCAGAATATAATTTTAAACGGTTTCGTTCATTTCATTTAGTTCCATACCCATTTTACATATTATTTCTAGGCTAACGTTTGCGTAAACATGTAAACTTATATTTGCATTATATTTTTATTGCTTTCTTTACGCTCTAGATGAATTTCTATTCCATATGATCATTTTATAACATTTATACATCTTTCTAGGTGTTTTGCTATGTGTTAAACCGTCACAAAACTACCCAAACGTGTTTCGGAAAAATTGCATGTCAAACCGCCCATGGCTTGACACACCTATATAGTACACATGAGATTACTATATAGCTTAGGGCTATTTTTTTTTTGTAACTTTAATCTAACTTGAGGTTTCAAACCCAATATTCCAATCTTAACTCTACTCATAGCAATATATTTGTCATATACATTCGCAACATTAACTTTTATTATTTTTCAATCATTTAGTATCTTAATAAACATATTTTTCTGTAATTATATACAACTTAATCCATTTAGTACATAACTATCTCTTGTACTAGCTTTATGTTGCAACTAGGACCATTTGTAGTTCACTTCCTATCAATTACATTATGTAATTAACTTAAACTTGTATTTTCTTATTTAAATCCAAATTAAAGTTATTTACAATACTATATATTCAACTATTTTAGTCATTTATTTTACTCATAAAACATCATGTTCAAACTAAATTCAATATATCAAAATAGATCCAAGATGCCAATCAGTTAAGCAAAGCCATCCAAGTCAATTTCATAGTGATGCGTAATCTTGTGCATGACTGAAATTCTTCTTTCTCATGATCAACTCATGCCAACCTGCCTCCTTCTCCATTTTCTAATTTGCAACACAAAACCAATTGCACTCGATCTTAAATATGTTATAGTTAGTACATGTTAGTATTTTAAAAAAAATATATAACTTAGCAATTCCAAACATTCTACAAAGTTTCTTTGGAAACCCAAGCGCCCTACTCATAACATTCACAAAGCCAACACATGTACGCTATTGCTACTTTGCCCATCTTCATTCTGTGACCACTTTGCCAATTTTATAACTTTTAGTCCACAACTCCAATTAATCTAATTTTTTGGATATGTTATACATGGCATACCAAAGTATTTTTAAAAAATATCACCCAATAATTTCGGACCTCTTAGGCAGCCTAAAACAGGCCCCAAAAATGTCCACTCGCAACAGTTTTCATCTTCTGTTTTTTTTCCCAGATTTACTCTCTTTTGCTAAAACAGTCATAACTTTTTCGTTTTAAAACATTTTTAGGCAATTCTTGAGTCCACGCAAAGCTTACTTCCGTGACAACAACTTTTATTCTTTGACCTTTTCCAAATTCTAAACACAAAATTCCAGAAATTCTGTGTAAAGGGACTGACCCGAGTTGGTTAGACAGTTTTGACGCGACTACTTGGAACGGTCAAAATTCTTTTCTCCGAAGTCGGAATTAGTCCGTTCCAGAGTCTATGGAAAGCTTATTCAGTGTACTATAATATACCAAAATCCCAAAAAATTTTGGAAACATATACTTGACCCAAAATTGGCCTCAAGGTCAGTAGCCAAACTAGTTTTAGATTTCTAACATGTTTAGAAATTCTTTAAAACTTGCTTTGGGCTTGATTTGATTCACCCAATTAGCTTAATTAACATTGTAACACATATATAAAGGTTACTTAGCCCCAAGCTTTGCTTAATTTTTGATTTTTAAGCATTAAACCCCTTTGAGGTATTTTATCAACCATTATGATGGCATCATGAAGTCTGTCAAGAAGATCCTTTTTGTTTGGAATTGGATATCTTATTCATTGAAGGGCTTCATTAAGCGGTTTATAATTGATAACGAGTCGGGGAGTTCCTCACTCAATTTCTGAATTTTTATTAACATAGAAGGATAATCTGACTCAGGAGAAATACTAGGCTTTATTAATTTTTTCTGTTGAAGAGACTCAATTTCAGTTTTGCAAAGGAGTAAATATTCCTTCTTCATCTGACTGGATCGAGACTTAGTAGGAATATTATTCTCATTAAAATTAGGGATATAAGGAAGAGAAATAATATGTTTCTTCCTATTCCAGAAAGCATTCGGGACATCACTACAGATTTCAGCTTGAAGAGTTTTGTGAATTAATTTTATTTTTTCCTGTAAAGAAGTTTGTAAAATTCTTTGTTCTGTAGTAAGAAATTTTATTTTTTTTTGAATAAAATTGATTTGTTTCTCTTTAGAATAAATCATGTGCTTAACTTGATTTAATTCTTTAGTATAAGGTTATGTAATGAATTCAAAAACAATATGTGTGTTGTTAAGAGTAGTATGAATTCCCAAAGTATCAATTTTAGAAATGGACATTCAAAGACACAAAAAAGGGGTGCCTAAGATGATACTTTGATTCATATTACGGATAAGAACAAAAGAAGTACGTAAACAAAGACCTTGATTTCAAATTAAGGCTTCAGGAATTTTATATTTAATATTCATGGTATTTCCACTTGCACTAGTTAAAGATTGAATGGTTTTCTGAAATTATTTGGTAGGGATTAATCCTTCCTGAATACAGTTCATATCAGCACCACTATCAACTAGGGCAATGACATCTTTTATAATAAAATCCGATTTGATAATAAAAGTAACTCTGATATACCATTTCTGAAAAACTACTTGATTCATAAGCATCAAATATTGTTCAGAATGCTATGGTTTATCAGAAGATTCAGGTTTGGAGGATGCTACATTATTATCTTGTTTATGATTTAACTGTTGTTTAATATTCTTTAAATTTTGGAAGATAATAACATTAGTATTTTGTAACTGTTTTATTCCAGATTTTAGAATATTTATTTCACCTTTAAGATCCTGAATAGTAGTAGGCTTTTCAGTGGTAGAAACATCTTGTATACGTTTCATAACTTCTTTCATACTATATTGATCAATGGGAAGAATATCTTCTGTTTTTTGATTTTTATAACAGATTTCTAAAAATTTTAATTTAATTTCTGGATCTTTAATTTGATCGGCTAGGTCGAGAAGTGATTTCTGAGTGTCGGTTAAGACATTAATACTGGGTCCTCCAATATCTAAACCATTCATCTCGACGATGGCTTTCTAGTAGTTAGCTTCAGTAGTTGTATTACAGTTATTAATTGTACAGGTTTGACATTGTTCATTGTTAGAATCATTGTCAGATTCAGAATAGATCTCAGCTAAATCATCATCTGAGTTTGATTCAGAATTACTACTTGACAAATAATTAAGAATCTGCTGTTGAATGTCCTCATCAAGGGACATTACATTAAGTTTTTGTTTTAATTTTGATTTGCATTTATTAGCGAAGTGTCCTATTTTTCCGCATTTATAACATTGAATTTTAGACTTATCTTTTTTATTACTGCTCTTTCTCTTCTTAGTAGATTTTTTAGGGGTTTTGTTTTTATAAGATTTCTTAGAAGAACGTCTTCGGTAAGATCTAAAGGGTTTAGAACTTTTTTATTTTTTAGTTTTTTGGGGATACTGTAATTTTGTATCATAAGAGAATTGATCGCAAAATTCTCCTATCTCATGTCTTTTAGTGAGATTCTGCTTTTTCAGTAATTATTGAATCTGATAAAGAATTCTGTTTTCCTTTGATATATTCAATATCAAAGTCAAATACGGATAAAGTACTTTGCCAAGTAGCAAATATCTGTTTAGTTGCTAAATTTTGAACATCCTTTTTAAATATCTGTTTTGCAGCTAAACAATCAACTCTAATTAAAAAGTGCTAATTTAAAAGATCATCCTGAAATTTTAAAACACATTTGACAATTGAAAGACATTCTTTCTTTATTGTGGGATAATTTAAAGAAGGTCCTTTCCAAGCTCCTGAAGTAAAACAAATAAGATCCTCTTTTTTACTGTTAAGATTAAATTATTTTAAAATACCACCATATCCTGTATTAGAAGAATCGGTTTGAACGATCTTTTTCCATTTGTGATTAGGTAGGGACAAACAAGGTAGCTGTTTAACTCTAGCTTTAATCTTTTTTACTGCATCAGTATGTTCTAAAGTCCAAGGTGAAGGATTTTTCCGTAGACGAGTATACAGAATGGAAGCATCTTGGGAAAGATTCAGATAATAGTCACGAATATAATTTAGGCTTCCCAAAAATCTTTCCAGTTGATTAGTGTCTTTGGTTTCATCCGAAAATTTAGATGAAAATTCAATACATCTATCAATTGGAATAATAGTTCCATTGGAAATATTATGTCCAAGAAATCTGATTCTTGTT
The DNA here is from genome assembly GCA_020205605.1 of Panax ginseng. NCBI lineage: Eukaryota > Viridiplantae > Streptophyta > Magnoliopsida > Apiales > Araliaceae > Panax > Panax ginseng. The sequence goes on along the minus strand of CM035134.1, from coordinate 136,062,583 downwards.
TGGAAAAGTTTCATTTTAGGGGCAGAAACTACCAAACCATTTTTTATGATAACATTTTTAAAAATATTTAAATGTTTAATGTGATGTTCAATGGATGAGGAGAAAATTAAGACATCATCAATGTAGCAAATAATAAATTCAGTAAAAGGATTAAAAATATCATTCATGATGTGCTGGAATTCTGAAGGTCCATTTTTTACTCCAAATGGAAGAGCATTCCATTCATAGTGACCAAAAGGTACTGTAAAAGCAGTTTTATAAGTATCATGTTCTCTAATTTGAATTTGCCAAAATCTTGATTTCATGTCAAATTTAGAGAAAATAGTGGCATCATGAAATCTGTCAAGAAGATCCTTTTTGTTTGGAATTGGATATCTTATCCATTGAAGGGCTTCATTAAGCGGTTTATAATTGATAACGAGTCGGGGATTTCCTCGCTCAATTTCTGAATTTTTATTAACATAGAAGGCAATACAACTCCAGGGAGAAGTACTAGGCTTTATTAATTTTTTCGATTGAAGAGACTCAATTTCAGTTTTGCAAAGGAGTAAATATTCCTTCTTCATCTGACTGGGTCGAGACTTAGTAGGAATATTCTTCTTATTAAAATTAGGGATATAAGGAAGAGAAATAATATGTTTCTTCCTATTCCAGAAAGCATTCGGGACATCACTACAAATTTCAGCTTGAAGAGTTTTGTGGATTAATTTTATTTTTTCCTGTAAAGAAGGTTGTAAAATTCTTTGTTCTGTAGTAAGAAATTTTATTTTTTTTTGAATAAAATTGATTTGTTTCTCTTTAGAATAAATCATGTGCTTAACTTGATTTAATTATTTAGTATAAGGTTCTGTAATGAATTCAAAAACAATATGTGTGTTGTTAAGAGTAGTATGAATTCCCAAAGTATCAATTTTAGAAATGGACATTCAAAGACACAAAAAGGGGGTGCCTAAGATGATACTTTGATTCATATTACGGATAAGAACAAAAGAAGTACGTAAACAAAGACCTTGATTACAGATTAAGGCCTAAGGAATTTTATATTTAATATTCATGGTATTTCCACTTGCACTAGTTAAAGACTGAGTGGTTTTCTGAAAGTATTTGGTAGGGATTGATCCTTCCTGAATACAGTTCATATCAGCACCACTATCAACTAGGGCAATGGCATCTTTTATATATAATAAAATCCGGTTTGATAATAAAAGTAATTCTAATATACCATTTTTGAAAAACTACTTGATTCAAAAGCATCAAATATTGTTCAGAATGCTCTGGTTTATCAGAAGATTCAGGTTTGGAGGATGCTACATTATTATCTTGTTTATGATTTAACTGTTGTTTAATATTATTTAAATTTTGGAAGATAATAACATTAGTATTTTGTAACTGTTTTATTCCAGATTTAGAATATTTATTTCACCTTTAAGATCCTGAATAGTAGTAGGCTTTTCAGTGGTAGAAACATCTTGTATACGTTTCATAACTTCTTTCATACTATATTGATAAATGGGAAGAATATCTTCTATTTTTTGATTTTTATAACAGATTTCTAAAAATTTTAATTTAATTTCTGGATCTTTAATTTGATCGGCTAGGTTGAGAAGTGATTTCTGAGTGTCGGTTAAGACATTAATACTTGGTCCTCCAATATCTAAACCATTCATCTCGACGATGGCTTTTCAGTACGTAGCTTCAGTAGTTGTATTACAGTTATTAATTGTACATGTTTGACATTGTTCGTTGTTAGAATCAATGTCAGATTCAGAATATATCTCAGCTAAATCATCATCTGAGTTTGATTCAGAATTACTACTTGACAAACAATTAAGAATCTGCTGTTGAATGTCCTCATCAAAGGACATTTCATTAAGTTTTTGTTTTAATTTTGATTTGCATTTATTAGCGAAGTGTCCTATTTTTCCGCATTTATAACATTGATTTTTAGACTTATCTTTTTTATTACTGCTCTTTCTCTTCTTAGTAGATTTTTTAAGGGTTTTGTTTTTATAAGATTTCTTAGAAGAACGTCTTCGGTAAGATCTAGAGGGTTTAGAACTTTGCTATTTTTAGTCTTTTGGGGATACTGTAATTTTGTATCATAAGAGAATTGATCGTAAAATTCTCCTATCTCATGTCTTTTAGTGAGATTCTGCTTTTTCATTAATTGTTGAAGTTTCATATCATTGCATAATGATAATCCTTCTTCAATAATTACTGAAATAAGATGGCCATAAGAATACTGGTCATAAGGGATACTCATTCGGTCATGTTTATCTCTTAGTTTTTTACGTATTTTTTCAGCAAAGAAGGTAGGAAGACCATTAATAAATTTGGCTTTCTAATGTTTACTGTTGGCATCCGTTCTTTGCATAACTTTCATTAAAAAGACATCCTTATACCATCTAAAATGGGTTAAGGATGGACAACGAAGATTCTGTAAGAGTTCTTTACCCCTATCATTATTCATGGGTCCTTGTCCGATAAAATGATGAATGATAGCATTGACTAAGGTATAGCAAGCATCTTCTCTTTTTGTTTCAGTTCTAGTAAGAGGGTCAGTTTCATTCTTATAGGATTGGAGAATTTCAGTTCGTTGTGTTTCAGTAAGTGCATTATCCCACCATCCTTTAAGAATGCCGGTAAATCCATTTAGTAAGAAACGATAGATCTGATGGTCTGTATTATCATTTTGTCTACAGACTGTTGCACACATCATGATATGATGGATGGTCTCAAAGATTTGATATTATGTTTTACCATCAATATTCCATTCATAAATGGTTTTACCATGGTAAGATTTTTGAGAATGAAGAAAGTCTTCTTCATACAGAATATCCTGAGGAGTAGTTCTGTTGTAATAGTACCTACTAGGTCCAGATAAAGCCATTCGATTTATAGGTTTTTGACTGTTAATGGTTTTATTGATATTTTGCATTTCCTAAAAATTATTTTGGATTTCCAAAATATGAATAGGAGAAATATCATCAGTATTATCTCCATCACTATCAATATTATTATTACTGGTATAAGAAGAGGGTTGTCTAGACATCATATTAATTTGAGATGAAGATGCAGTTGTAAGCTTTAAATCTTTCATTTTATTTAAAAGATTATCAATAAATTCATTATCAGCTTTAGAAGATTTCATTTTAAAATTACTAACTTCTAAAGGTGGCTTAATGGTTACAGGTTGGAGATCAATTTTTTGAGGAATAGTTTGACAATTATCATTAATATGATTTATTTTTTCTTCTATCCTAGTTAACTGTTTTCCTACTATTTGAAGGAATAAATTAGTATAATTATTCTATTTAGACAAGGGTAAAAGATCTTTTATCTTAACCTCTTCTTTTTGATGGGGGTATCTCAGATATATCAACATACGAATTGATAACTAAGGGTTTTAAATTTTCATTTCCTGGACTAAGTTCAAGAGACTTATGAGGGGGATGAATAGATTGAATAATGTTACCACTCGTGGTAATCCAATCCTTTTGAATTCTAGTTAAAACATTCAGTTGACTTTTAGTGTAAAAGTCAGAATTTAAAACAAAATCATAATTCCATTTAGTAAATGATAGAATACACTGGTTTTTATTCAGATAAGCATAATAATTAGCTTTAATATCTGCTAATTTTTTATTATCATGATTTTTAAAATACCAATTTCTAAAGTTCTGGTATTTATCCTGCATAAACTCCTAGTTTAAACATTGACGAATTTTACTATTAGGAGAAAAATCCATTAACATTCAAAATTCATATCACTAGCAGTTGGACTATAAGGTCTTCTATTTTGAGGAGTATTTGCTTCATAAATACCATGAGGTATTTGATTTTCAGAAATATGAATTCCTCTAATTAAGTCTTCATTTTTAATAGACTCATTATTGGGATTTTTAGACTCTTGATAAACAGATTCTAAAGGATCAGACACAGATTGTCTAGATGATTCAGGAAAATCAATATTCTAAGAGATATTATTTATAGATCGACTTCGGGTAAATGGTATTTGGAATTTTAAATAAACATTCCCATTACTGGTTTGGACCACATCCTCAATGGATTGTTTAATTATAGGTCTAGTAGCGACGGCCTTTGTAATTTGCCACTGTTTCTGAAAAATAATTTCTTCCCAAGGGATCATCCTGGGAATAGCTGTGAGACCCCGAATTTTATGAAATGAAAGTATTCAATTTTCTTATAATTATTCTATTTAGTAAATGGTTAAATTGATAAAAGTTTAAAGTTAAGGGTGATATTTGAAAATTTTTCAAAGTAAGCAAGTTGTAATAAAATAATCGGTAATAAAAGTATAGTAATACGCGTGGTTGCATAGTAGCACACGGTATTGCACAATATTTTTGATTATTGATGCTTACGTGAGAAGTTACTAAATTTTATTCAATTATTGTCACAATATTTTATATTATTAAATCAATAATTGAGATGACACAGCTATTTATATTATTATTTGCAATATTGACAATGTCTAGAAGTTTTGTCAAGGAGAGGTTAGATAATCTAATTGCGCGCCAATAGGGAAAAATCCTTATTGGAAAGCCCTATCTTTCCTGGAAACGACCTGGTTGTTAAATATTGTGAGTTATAATATTAATGATGAACAAGTTCGTGTTGATTAAAGATGAAATTGATAAATCCATTGTGTGGGAATTATTAGTATTAGTGGAAATCGACATTTATTTCGATAATAATTAATGTCTGGAGGTTATATTGACCAATCGGGTAATTAACCGAATAAATGAGCAATTAATTGCTATTAATTCACATGCTTATAACTATGTGTTCACATGTGTGTACTATTGATTCACATGATTTACTATTAGGGGAGTTGGTGTAAGTTTGATAATCCTTGCATGACTAAGTTAAAAATGGAGGTATAGTTGAAGGTACTATACTATAATTAATTTTTTCACATGTTTAGAACTATTGAGTCACATGATTTACTATTGATTCACATGATTTAGGTGGTGCAAGTTTAATAATACTTGCATGACTAAATTAAAAATAAAGGAAAAGATGAGGGTATTATACTGTAATATTTTGAGTCCCAAAATGTGCAATTATTGAAACTATATTTTTCTATAAATAGAAGCCCATTCTTCCTTCATTTCTCACCAATTCACTAAGTCTCACAAGAGCAATTATAGAGATAGAAGCTATAGAGAGAAAGAAGAAGAGTAGTCTGCTACTTCACTACTCCAGTATCCAGTCTTCTTCTGAGGTAAGGGTTATTATTTTTTTATATTCTGAAGAGATATTATTTTTCGTATTCGTATGAATATTATTATCGTTCAATATTCGTAAGGAATATTATTTCCGTTCAATATTCGTAAGGAATATTATTTTCGTTCAACCGTTGTAAATAAGGGGTTTCTGCCAGGGGCAGTTTCACTAAAATTCTGAAAAACTTTGAATGATAATTTGATGAGTTTTCTAGATTGTGTCCAAAAATGGCGATTTTTGGATGTATAGATTAGGAGTTATGAATTTTATGAGAAAAGACTATTTTCAAAGTAAACCCTTATAACTCCTTGTGGTTAACTTCAAAATTGATAAAATTTTTATTAGGAGTACATCTATATAATAGCAGTATACCCTATAAATTTCAGAATTTTTGGACAAAAGTATATTTTTTGATAAATGTCTAAATATTCGGCAGTTTTAGCCATATGAAAAATAGTAAATGAATTTTAAAAATTCTGAGAAAAATATATGTTCAATATGTGACTATATTTTGCTAAATCCCAGAAAAGAAAATTTGTTTGTACTGATTTGGTATTATTCATGAAAATACACTAGTTATGAGTAAATAAATTAAATATGTTATGTGAAGTAAGAAAATTGAAAAATAGGATTTTATGGCTTGAGAATCCTATATAAGGTATATGCAGATTTTTGACGAGAGTTTTGGTTATTGGGGATGAAATCTTATGATTTTGGCATTTTAGGATGATTAAATGCATTAATTAGTAAAGTGTAAACAATTAAAATAAATTATTTATAAGTTTAAGAAATGATTAAAATATTTTGGTAATATTAATAATATTAGATTATGAGATTATTAAGTGATTTATAACATTTAGATTAAGGTGTTATAAATATTGATATGGATTTTATTGTGAAACTTTATCTTTTTGTGTCGAGGTTACTATTCACGTATACGACATTATTCACGTATACGACACCATTCATGTATATGGCACTATTTGCGTATATGACATTATTTATGTATACGGTACTATGTACAAATACGGAGTACTATTTATGAGTTACTATTCATGAGTTACTATTTACGGGGTACTATTTACCCAAAAAAATATTTCTTTTCTGTCCAAATTATTTTTGGTACATGAATATTATTCTTGAATTTTACTACACAAAGCAGTATCATGTTGACAATTTGGATATTTTTAAACTCTGGATAAATTTAAAGTCTTTAATATTTATCCTTGATTTCATTTGATTAATGCTTATATCATTGTCATCATCCTCATGTTTATATTGTGATGAAAGTCATCTTTGGCTTACGTGCATAGATGGACTATTGATTATTGGTTTTACAGTTGTATATCTTTGGCTTACGTGCATAGATGGATTTGTTGATTATTAGTTTTCTGAGCTTATATATCTTTGGCTTATGTGCAAAGATGGACCGTTGATTATTGGTTTTATAGTTGTATATCTTTGGCTTACGTGCAAAGATGGACGGTGTATGACATGATCGTAACCATTGGTGATAATAACGTGAATATCCTTGGCCCGTCATCGCATGGATAATTCGATGATATGATTGGCAGGATCATGACCATTAGTTAACAGTTGAATATCTTTGGCCGTAGTGCACTGACAGACAATTGATTGGTATGATCATGACCATTGGTTTTATAGTTGAATATCTTTGGCCCATAGTGCAAAGGTAGACAACTGATTAGTATGATCATTGTTATTACATTTGAATATCTTTAGCCTTTGGGGTAAGGATATTGAGTAAACGTTCTATTAAGCTTTTGTGGAAAGGAGAAACTGTTGATTTACATGATCATAAAAATGAATTGTGGATTTAATTATAATCTTTGGTGGTTCAGGTGAAGACAGGTGATGATAGTTCTTTTTGTCTTGGGTATAATAAAGAACTGTTGATGAGTATTACATGAATGAAATATTAACGATGGACTTTTAATCTAGAGGAGATAGTAGACATTATGTTCTACTTGACTCTTCTAATGGATTGCTTATTCCACTGCAGTTAAACTTGATGTTTATTGTATTTTACCAGTTTAACACTGTTGAAGGCTAAGGATAATTTATTCTGCATTATCTTAGTCATAATATTTCTTACTGGGCTAGTTGAGCTCACCCTTTTCTTTCATTGTTCTCTTCAGGAAATGAGAATATAGCTGGGATGAGTCAGGGAATGGATTGACGGTCTGAGATGGTGGCTATAGTAGTCCTCACTATTTTTATAAAATAGTGTGATAATAATTGTAATGAAGACTCCATTGAGAGTGTATATTTTCTAGAAGGCAATATTCATGTTTAAACTCTCAGCTATGTTTTGTCGTATTTGCACGACAGTTGCATTAATTAAGTTATATTTGATTTATATAGTGTGATATCTGGCGACTCAAGATGGGTGATGTATACCTGTTTTGGGGGTGTCACAATAGCCACTTGACTACTAAAGAGATTAGTGTCTATAAGGATAGTATGTCCTTGTTGGCTTTGTTTTCAGACATAAGGGTTTAAAGTTGTTAAAACTTTAAGGTGAATACGGAATAATATGGTAAAAGGAGGAGATCCGGGTAGATACTCATAACCATGAGATATAATTCTCATTTCTAAAACTTTTGACAAATTATTATCAGTTAAAGGAATACTTAAATTCGGGTAGATATTAAAATATACTGGTCCATGAGCAAGACTGGTTTCAATAGTGCCCATAAGAGAGGCTTTCCAGTTAAGACACCTACCATCTCTATGTGTGCACTGAATACTGGTATTTTAACCAAGTAAAGTCAAAGGTTTGAAAGCTACTTGGACAAGTCCTATATGAACATATTTATATTTTTGCAAAAAAGGGTATAAATATTCAACATGCAATAAATATAAAATTTCATCATTAATTATTCTGTAAAGGAACAACATGTTCAAAGGTTTTAATGATTCTTCTACTGATAAAATCAAAGGTTCCAATTTTATAAATTGTTTCTGGTTTGATTTTAGGAATGGTCCATTTATCTAAGGCTTCCTTAACATCCTGATAGGCTATAGGTTCAGTTTCTTCCAAAGTAGAAGCTGAGGCATTTGCTACGGTTGAAAGAGAGGTTGAAAAATCAGTAATTTTTAAAAGCGATCATATATGCATAATTTATAAGTAATATATTTTTTAATATGTCAATAAAATAAAGTGGCTCTGATACCAAATAAGGCAGGATCGAAGATTGGAGAAAGGATCAAGCACGTCTGTCAACGATTTACAAAGGATAAAAGCCACGACGCCAAAACACGGCTAAAGGCAAAGTCCTAAACGCGACTTGGGTGACGTTCTAGTTAATCAAGCACCAAACTCATACTGTCTTAATTAATAAAATGGCATGGATATTTTAAAGGCATATTAAATATATAGTAACAGATAAATTATTACATATATGATCTCATAAAGTTACTGTTGGTTTGGGGGTCTTTCCAAAACTATAAGCCAATAGTTTTCTTCATGTATAGCGTTTTTAGTTAAAACAATAAATTGTTCAGATTTATTAAATTATTCTAAAAAATAAGAACGATTATGTTTATCTGTTGCAGTTGGATATGCTGTTGTATATCTATTACTGTTTTCAGTATGAAAATCTAAAAGTTCAAGTAAAGAAACATAGTATTGACGGAAGCAATAATGAAAACTTATAGAAGAGCCTTTGATATCTTCAAAATTCAAACAACATTCAAATAGTGGTAGGTTGCTTATGCCCATATACCAGTAAATAAAGATTTGTCTATGCTTAAACTACTGACTCATTTCATAATTTGTTTTGGAATCCCTTGGATCTGGAAATGGGATTTCCAATGTGACTATCAGAATAAGATTCCCCGTCTTAAAAGGGTATGTTTTACCAAATGGTGGGATAAAGGACTTAATCCCACACTACCAGAACTTCTGAAGACCATAAAGAATCACACTCAGGCTTGTCTTGACATCATTCCCCAAAGCCTTCCAGCACCAACATCGGTTAATCTTTTTGTCAAGATTCAGACCGATTTAAAACAGAAATTTCCAAATCTAACTGAAACATAATTAATAGTTAAGACTATGGACTATATGAAAACCCAATTCTTGCATTCCTTTATCCAGGATGACAGTTCCATGAAAACTATTAGCGATAATGAAGGATCTGAATAGGATGACAATGAATTTAGCATCTTAGCTAGTGAAAGTCAAGAACCGGAACCCACTATGGGAGACTTCTGGGATTCTCTCACTTCTATGATTTCCGAAAAGATGGAACAAGATAAAAAAGGAAAAGGAAAAACATAAAGCTATTCTCCACTACAACGTCAATAATCTGTAGGCGGTCTATCCCTTTTCCTAACAGGACTAGGAGTATAGTAAACTTGTACTTCGCTTGAGTTGGTAAAACAAGCGATTCGTTAGAGACACGCGAGACCTATGGAGGTCAATATCAACGATTCCATGCATCAACACGTATCCCTTTTTCTGAATCAAACCAACGGCACTTGAACAAGTGAATATGAACCCCATACGTGCCTTTATACGACAACTCTACGATTTCCTCCAACTCCCCATAAAAGGCACGACCAAGCTCATTGTAACAATCTCCTTGGACACACACTCCAGAGTTCGTTGTTCTTTTCTGGCGCCCATATGCCTTTGTGTGAAATTCACAACCATTTATTTTGTAACCATTGCGGGTGACTTGGTCCTATGCGGTCCCATAGCTAGGACTTGTACATTAGTGGAATCGTTGATCCTCAATCAAAGCCTACAAAAACTCCATCTTATTAAATGAAGTCATAGTTAACATGGAGTATATATATATATATATATATATATATATATATATATATATATATATATATATATATATACTACGCTTAAAAATTGAACTTACTTTGTCCTTTAGCCAAAATGCAAAGTTTTTATCCCGATTGATTTGAATATCTTTTATCGGTTACGCTTAGGGATGCTTCACTTTTAACTCGTCATCGTACAATCTATACCATGTTATAAACATTAACATATTGGAATAAATTTTCAACTTAAAAGATAAATTATCAAGTTTACATGTGTACCTCACAAATTAAGTCAATTTCTCACAATTGAGAAGAATGTAAGTATATGTGACATGTAATTCTTCTTCGAGAGAGGAATATCGCTTCCCTTTTCCATAAAGCCATAGATGATAGACCAAATAGAGAGCCAAACCGTTTAGTTCAACATTTCCCCATCATCATGTCTCGATACTCGATTGGCCTTTGTCAAGACTTCGTCCAAAAAAATGATGCGAGACAAACGTAGATATCTCATGGCTGTATGCCTCACATATCGACCCCTCAACATAAGCTCTATTCTTCACCTTCCTCTTAAGGTTTCCCATCACCCTCTCGAAAGGGTACATCCATCTATATTGAACTGGACCCCCCAACACGAGCTTCATAGGGAAGATGAATTTTGCAAATGCTCCGTGGAGTCAAAAAATCCGGTGGGAATATTTTTTCCGGTTTACACGTGATCTCTATGATGTTATTCTCAAGTACAAACATGTCCTTCTCATTCAATGATTTTGAACACAAGTCTTTGAAGAAGCGACTAAGATCCGTCAAAGCATCCCATATTGGTTTATCAAGCGGATCCCGAAATGCTATAGGCATGAGTCTCTCCATGAACACATGAGCGATCATGACTCTTCATTCCTTGCAATTTCCCACCCGTAACACACCTTGCAATGTTTGGACGATATCCATCTGGGTAGTTTCAGAGACTTAACCCATGTGCACACATCTTCAACTTGCTTTTTGGACAATGTGTACCTTGCATGCGGTTTTGACAATCTTACCATTAGGAGATTCATAAAGTTCTAATCTGGGACGCTTTACAAATATCTTTCATGTCCAAGCGTGCCTTTATCGTTATCTTTTGTCTTCCCCGTAACATTCATCACGATTGTTAAACACATTGTCAAACACATTCTTCTCAATATGCATCACATCTAGATTATGATTGAATCAAATTTGTAGACCAATATGGCGGTTCCCAAAAAGATGCTTCTCCGAACCCGGTTATGAGATTCACCAAACCCATTGATTATGTTTGTGACATCAACCTTACCAAATGGGATAACCGACAATCTCATCACACGATCTCGCATCTCTGTTCTCGACAATCGTGATGCAGGCATATCATTATCTACTTTCCCTTTCACGAAGTGTTCTCTATTTCTTGAAGCGGGTGATCTACCTAGGAAGAGGCGAGCGATGATGTGATCAAACCAACAAGGCTTTCGACCTTTTGATAGATTAAACGACTTTGTATGCTCCATACAATACGGACAAGCCAACTTCCCCGTGTGTACTCCATCCAATTAACATACCATAAGTCGGGAAGTCACTTATAGTCCACATATGCTTACGCCCTAAGGTTGAAATTTGTTTTCGTTGCAACATCCCAAATCAGACTCCATCCTCCCACAATACCTTCAACTCGTCTATAAGAGGTCTCAAGTAAACATCTAAGTTCTTTCCAGGACTCTTAGGACCAGGAACCACGAGTGAAAGAAACAAGTATGGCTATTTCATACACATCCAAGGAGGCAAGTTATGCAGAATGTAATCAACAAAGCCAACATGAGTACGCGAAGAAATTTGAGTGGCCAAAGCAGATTGAAACCATTGGTGGACAATCCAAGCCTCACATTTCTAGGTTCTAATGCAAATCTAGGATGTGCTAAGTTGAAATCTTTCCAAGCCTTCCCATCTGCGGGATGATTTAGTTCTCCATCTTTAGCTGGAGATTTCGCATGCCAACTCATATGTTCAGCTGTTCTTGAAGACATGTACAATCTTTTTAGTCGATGTGTTATTGGAAAATACCTTAGAATCTTAAATGGTATACTTGATATTTTTGTAGTCACACCCTCTTTATTAGGCCTAAACCGATCATGGTCGCAAAGCGTGCACCTTGTCAACTGTTCATTTTCCTTATAAAACAACATGCAATCGTTGGGACATGCATCGATCTTTTGGTATCCAAGACCCAACTTCTTCACCATTTTTCTTACAAAAGTAATAGTTACGGGTAATTTCTCACCGTCAGCAACATACTCTTAATGGCATTCAAGAGTGACTCAAAACACTCATGGCTCATGTTGTGATCGACCTTGATGTTAAGTAATGTCGCCATCGCAGACAATATAGTGTGTTTGGTGCACCCATGCCACAATGGCTCATTACCCTCGTCTAACAACTTAAAGAAGTCTTTGGCATCAGAATTCATAGGTTGCTCTCTGCCTTGCTCCCAATCAAAATCTGGCCCTGCAATATCATGAACCATTTCATTCATACGATGAGTACTACTGCCTGAATTGTGTACTTGTGTGATGCCACCATCTCTTCTCTGCCCATGTGCCCACCAGCATTCTTCGTAATTTCTCATGAACCCAGAAACAAGTAAATGATAGTTTACTATATCTCTCATCCATATAATTTACATTCTTACACTTCAAACATGGACATCGATTCTGCGATTTACCATTCATACATTAGGGTGACTATACGCATACTCAAAAAACACTTGGCAACCAAATTTCTAAATTCAAAACAGAAGCACTATCTGGGCACTTGACTTTCGTCGTGCCATCCAACTACGGTCTGAATAGAGGTCCATGATTCCACGGTACCTACTACAGACAACATTATAAATGTTAACATATGACTTGAGCATACTTGTAAGCATGTAAGCATGCAGTATGAACAATTTATAGCTTTTATAACATTTTGTAGTTTTATTCTTTTATACATAAGTGTTAAATACCCTTATTTTTCTGGTATAGCCAAAATAGTCTCTTTATTGACCAAGTGAATCTAGTTACCTTCTCTGTTGCACTAACAGTTCTCTAGCACTGCCTATTTTGGCTTAACAGCCCCCTAATAGCTTACCATGTTAACAACCAAGCTTGGCTTGGCCCCGTGAGGCTTGGCTAAGCTTGGTGTGGCCTCGTGTGGCCTCGCGGTGCCAAGCCCAGCCCATCAGCTCCAACATCCCCTTAATAGGCTCTAGTGGATCACCAATAGGCTCGGTAATAGTATAAATGTTCGCAACTACCCGACCAATAAAAAATTTTTGCCAGAGTCTCCCCTGTAATATGGACTAGCCACATGCACGACAGCATGTATATAAGATTCAATCAATCAGAATATAACAGGAATAAAAAGATATTCAATCAACCAACAAATGGTCTTCAATATTTACTCTCAAGTCCTATCTGGGTTTTTAGTTTATTTATTTTTTCTGTATGAGTAATGTTAGATGTTTCAAATGATTTGATATTATTATATTGATATTTTGATATTTTTGTGTACATCACATTAATTAGTCACTGATTTCTAAGAATACATGTTTGGTGAAAATGATAATTTGTGGCATGTTTAGAAACCTCTATGGGCCTTTCCTTCCTCCAGAGGAATGGTAGTGACTAGTGAGTGAGATTGCCATTGTCTTTTTTTTTGACTAGTTCATTATGTTTATTGATACCAAGGAATATGATAATATTAATTATTAGGATATTATGGCATGTTTTTCATGATACATCATATGTGATGCGAGAGGCCTGTAATGTCAATGATACATCATGTTTTTCTGTATGGGTTTTTGCACCATTTTCGATTATCAATGATAATCTTTAGCAACAAATCTATTTTGATATTAAATATAAGAAGTATGTGGAAACACGAGATATGTGACTCCATTTTATCGTTCATAATTTTTATGTTACTTGCAAATTTGCAATCAATATTCCACATAAAATTAGTCGAAGATATAAATCATTTATAGAGAATTAACTTGTCTACACAACTATCATAACGGTTGTGCTGATTAGGGTCTCACATTTAAAAAAAGTCGATTAACAGTTGTCTATATTAGATAATTATTTTTTTTTAATGTGGGACCTTAATCAACACAACTGTTATGCGAATCACGAAATGGACGTGTTATGCGAACAGGGTTACTATTTGATCACGAAATGGACGGTTGTCCCTCATTCATGTGTGCAATTACGAAATTGGATGATCACAAAAAAAAAAAAAATCAAGCCTACTTATCATCATCCAATTACAACAGTGTGCAAGACTTGGCCTCTTTCTTAAAAAGAGTTGGTTGGCAAATTTGGAATTTTCAAGTAAAATGCAAGTCAGTCGGTGTTGATGACATGGTTAATGAATGAAAACGTTTGAGATTTGTATCAAACTTTAAGAATATAAAATTAGAAAGAACTAATTAAGAAGAAAATACCCCCAAGAAAATGAATTAGCATCAATGAAGAACATTAAAACCATTTCCTTATAAAAGAAAAACTATAATACATCTTTTGTTGGGTTCCAGTCAAAGATTTAGCCACTCATTAATACAACAAAATAAAATTAGAACATGAAAATTTAGCCACTCATTAACACAACATTTAAATCTACTAAGATTTGTATATGCTGAACCAAATAAAATTAGTACAAAGATTTAGGGATTTAAGGATTTAGGGATAATTGAGGGGTTCTGGGTCAGCGTGGTGTGGTGGTGGTGGTGCAAGGCGATTGGGCTTGATGGTGGTGGTGCGGTGGTGCAGGAAGTGCAGTAGTCTGTTGGCGGTGGTCGATTCTCTTCCCCCCTACTCCCTCTTCTCACTCGTCTGTGTAACTCCCTCTTTTTTTTTCTTCTGTGATACTGATGTCGCGAGCCTGAGACTGATTTATTTTAGTTGATCAGCGACTGCTTTCTGCGACCGCGTGCGGTCGCAGATATTTAATGATGTGGATATATCAATGACCGCGATCACGATCGTCATTGATTTTAAGTGGTCGCCACAAAACCTTGGCGCCAACATTTCCTACCAAAATTAGGAGGCAAAATTGTGGTAGCGGCCGATCAATGATGATGCGATCAGCAGAGAGAGTGGTATTAATGACCGGGTTAATACGATCGAGATAGTAGTATTAGCGCATTTGCATATGCGGTCACGATATTATTAATTCATTTGTTAGGCTGTTTCTTGTAGTGAGTGTCTCCACCACGAAAAAAGCATAACCAATTTGCCCTCGATTATCGAGAAGAAGATGACACCGGTATCCTCTATAATGCGCCACTTAACCGACAGTTTGTCTCATGCCATTCCACTTTCTACGGCTGAGAGTTAAGAAGAAAAGATAAGGATTACAGATCGACTCCACTATCAAGGACACGCTAGATCCTTTCTTATCTTCTCACTTGTATAAATTGGGAGACCTCACCCATTGTTGAGGCAGAACTTTTCTTCACAATTTCCTTTTGTACTCTCTCTCTCTCTCTCTTTGTCTATGCTGAAATTACTAACTCATTTCATAATTCGTTTTGGAATCCCTTGGATCTGGAAATGGGATTTCCAATGTGACTATCAGAATAAGATTCCCTGTCTTAAAAGGGTATTTTTTACCAAATAGTGGGATAAAGGACTTAATCCCACACTTCCAGAACTTTTGAAGACCATAAAGAATCACACTCAGGCTTGTCTTGATGTCATTCCCCAAAGCCTTCCAGCACCAACATCAGTTAATCCTTTTGTCAACATTCAGACCGATTTAAAACAGAAATTTCCAAATCTAACTGAAACAGAATTAATAGTTAAGACTATGGACTATATGAAAACCTAATTCTTGCAATCCTTTGTCCAGGATGACAGTTCCATGAAAACTGTTAGTGATAATGAAGGATCTGAACAGGATGACAATGAATTCAGCGTCTTAGCTGATGAAAGTTAAGAACTGGAACCCACTATGGGAGACTTTTGGGATTCTCTCACTTCTATGATTTCCGAAAAGATGGAACAAGATAAAAAAGGAAAAGGAAAAGCATAAAGCTATTCTCCACTACAACATCAATAATCAGAAACAGACAACCACAGTGTCTCCACCAGCAGTAAAGCATAACCAGCTGCCCTCAATTATCAGAAGATGACACCAGCTGTCCTCTATAATGCGCCACTTAACCGACAGTTTGTCTCATGCCATTCCACTTTCTACGGCTGAGAGTTAAGAAGAAAAGATAAGGATTACAGATCGACTCCACTATTAAGGACACGCCAGATCCTTTCTTATCTTCTCACTTGTATAAATTGGGAGACCTCACCCATTGTTGAGGCAGAACTTTTCTTTGCAAACGATTACACTTTGGAAGAGAGTCTTCATCGCCTTCGTCATCGTCCTTACTTTACCACTTGTGCTGAACAGCGGGCCAATCTCGAGGATATTGATTAATTGTGGTCCTCTCTTTTTGCATGATGACAAAGGGGGAGAATTTCTGAGAATTTCATATCCTGGATTTAATTTTTCAAAGACTATGGTTTCATTTGGTTTTTGGTAGGCATGTTTTGCTTGGATGTTTAGACTTTTGGCGGTTTCGTTTTGTCATTTTTTTCAATTCGGTAGACCATATTCATTCAGCAAGATGCATTCATCAACATAGTAGGCTACATTCAATAATTTGGTTTAAATTTTTTAAATTGGTCATAGTTTGTATCCACACTTATTCAACCCCCCCTTCTAAGTGTGCCTTATCCTAATTTCAGTATTCATTCCTTATTAAATTGTGGAAATGATCTGTTTACGTGGATTATGATGAAAGTCATAATATAAGCATTGGATTGTTGATTATGATGAAAGTCATAATAAAAGCATTGGACTGATGAAAATCATGGGTATATGTAGTATTAGTAAATGTTATGATATGTTATGTTGGTTATTATGTGAAAACATGAATGTTTCTTAGAAATCACAAAGGGTTGAAAATCAGATTTTGGTAAAAATGGTACATGAAATTCAATTGACCATATCTCCTATTATATTTTGAATTTTTGAGTGTGGTCAAGTTCTAAAGTTAGATCTATGAGTTTTCTAACCTATTCAAGTGGAATCACTGAAAAAGGTATTGTAGATTTTCGTGTGGACTGATTTTAGCAAAGGAGTCAGAAATTGCAAAGTACCAAAAAGCTACTGCCCAGAAATTTAAAAGGGCATTTTCGGCCACTTAGTTTGTGAAATAAATTTCGGCCTTTTGGGACATAAAAATATATGGTATAAAGTACCTACTGTCCAAAAATGAGCTCATTCCGAATTAAAATGACCAAGTTATGACCATTTTAATTTTTGTGATTTTCTGACGAAAATGGCTATAACTGGAGTTCTATAACTCCGATGGCCACAAAATTTAAACTGGAGGCTCATGTTAACATGTATAAGATTGTGTCAAGATATTGGAATTTATGGAGTTATGCATGATAGGGCTAAATTTTTAGCTACACACTAAAAATAATTTTACAGTTAAATATATTTGGCTTACGTGCAAGATGTACTGTTGATTATTGGTTTTACAGGTGTATATCTTTAGATTACGTGCAAGATAAATTGTTTAATGGTATCTTTATAACCAGGGATCATTCGGTATAATCATGACCCGTAATGTTATAGATGATGGGATAAAATTCCTCAGTGGCCTGTAATGCATTGATGGACAGTTTTTGGTATGATTACACTACTAAAAAAATGGTCATTTGTGATGGCCAAAATCCATCACAAAAAGTAGGAAAACCATCACAAAAGGTTTACGTGATGGCTTTAAGCATCACAACGGTCGTCTTGTATACGCCTATCATGAAAGGTTTTACGTGATGGTTTTGGCAATCACGCAAACGCTTAGTGTTTTTGTGATGATTAATACAATCACATTAACACGTAATCTATTGTGATTGTCAAAGTCATCACAAAAAAAAGACTAGGGATCAAATGTAAGAACGTGAATATCTATTTACGTATAATTTATTTCACTGTATTAATTGTATCTATATTAATTGTATCAAATGCTACTTGTAGGATTCGAACCCTCCCCCTATTTGCAAACTAAATAACGAGTATTACCACTACACCAAAGCCGAGATCATGATTATAATTTTAAAACAAAATATAAAAGGAAACATATGTGAGTTGACTTACTAAACAAAATTACTTTCACATAAGATTTGGTGATTGTAATGGCAGTCACAAATACTCTATAATGATGGTAATATTAGTCATCACAGAGAGCCATCATATATTTTATTATTTTGTGATGGCTTAAAAATTTCATCACAAAATACCTTCTTTTTGTAATTGCAAATAAAAGTCGTCACAAAAATCTATCTTTTTTAATGATTGTCATGACCATCACAAAATATTATTTTGATTATTTCTTATATTAAAATATTAGTGATAGCTTAATTGTAATCACGAAAAGGGTATATCTATAAGTGATGACTTAGTGCATCACAAAAAGAAAATTTATTTTGCGTGAAAAAATTGGTGTGATTGACTTGGCCATCACAATTATAATACATTGATGACAAGATTAGTCATCACTAAGAGCCATCATATATACTATTATTTTGTGATTGCTTAAAAAGTCCATCACAAATTACTATCTTTTGTGATTGTTTTTAAAAACTATCACAAAGTTCTGTCACGTATTCTTGTTTTTCTAGTAGTGTTATGACCAGGGATTATTCGGTATAGTCATGACCATTGATGATTTAATGAATATCATTGGCCCGTAGTGCAGGGATGACTTGATGATGTGGTTTATTTATTAAGCTGAGTCTCAGCGATAAAAATTGATGAAAACATTTTAAATCATAGAAGATAGTAGATATCATGCTCTACTTGACTCTTCTAATGGATTGCTTATTCCGCTGTAGTTAAACTTGATGTCTATTGTATTTTATCAGTTTAACATTGTTAAAGACTAATGATAATTTATTATGCATTATCTTAGTCATAATATTTCTTCTTGGGCTAGTTGAGCTCACCCTTTTGCTTTCATTGTTCTCTTGAAATGAAATGAGAATATAGTGGGACGAGTCGAGAGGGAGCGGGTGGCCGGTCGGATGATAGCATTAGTAGTCCTCACTATTCTGTTAAATAGTGTGACAATAAATGTAATGAGGACTCCATTGAGTGTGAATATTGTCTAGATGACAATATTCTTATTAAAACTCTCAATTTATGTTTTGTCATATTTTACACAACAGTTATATTTATATTTTTTTACCATGTATTTGGCGACTCAAGATGGGTGATATATATCTATTTTGGGGGCGTCACATTTGGTATCAAAGCTTAGGGATATGATCCCTTGCTGAGATGTGAGGCAAGAACTAGGAGGGGAGAGACAGGGAATTCCTTCACTAGTATGACCTACCTAAGTTTATTGGTATTTAATTGGTCGGTCAGAGTATAGGGATAATATGTGATATGTTAATTAACTCTTGTTTTGTGGCAGTATTTGAAAAATGGCAGCTAAAAATGTTAACAATGGAGTGAATGAGACCATTGAGACACCTTTAATCACTAATGTGATGTCAGAAGAAGAAGAAATTAGAGATATCTACGTGGTGAGTGAAGAACTAATAGTTGCACAGAAATTTAGTCAGAGGTAAAGCGGTGAGTGGTGAGTGAGAAGAAGAGAAATCGAGGAGAATTTATTAGAAGAATTTTATGATCAAATTTTAGAATTACAAAATCGTATTCATGAGTTAGAAGAAGCGAAAGTGAAGAAGCGGTGATGCGCCGTGGAGCAAAGAGATGCAAAAATTCAAAATTGTGTTTTGATGTGCGATGCTTGAGCGAAGCACTCTTTGGTAGAGTATAAGATATTAAATTTGGAATCGAGAATGCTATGATCAAAGTTTCGATGAAAGCGAAACAACTAAACGAAGGAGAATAAATGATGCGTGGGTAAAAGTCGCACGACGCATTGATATTGTCAAAAAAGACGTCCGATCCAATAAAGTCAAAATAGATGAAATGGATTTTTCTTTTTGGACAACAATTGGGAGAATATAACATCGAATTCGGAATTACCCTGTACAGAGTGGTCAACCCCAATTCGATATGGATCGAAGAGTAATGATTCGAATCATGGATCAAGAATGTGATGAAGCAATTAAGTGTGGAATGTACTCTATAGCAAAGCCAAATCCGATAGTTTAAGTGAGAGCGTTTGTCAAGAAACCCAAATGAAGTTATTACGGGTAAGTTAATTATAAACTCTTGCAAAGTCTATGCCTTATTAGATACTGGTTCTACCCATTATTTTATCTCTCTTGCTTGCGTTCAATGTTTAAATTTGACTCCGAAGAAATTATACTTTGATTTATCTGTTGAAACTCCGTTGGGAGAAACCTTCGTTACCTCCACTGTTTATAAATCTTGTTTGATTCAAATCGACACTTTCACGTTACCTGTCGATCTTATCTCTTCAAAAATACTTGCCTTTAATGTGATTTTAGGGATTGATTGGTTAACTACTCACATACTAAAATTGATTGTTTTCGTAAGGTTGTTAGCTTTCATATTCCTAACCAACCTATTATACGAATTCAAGCAACCAAACCACTAAAGTTAATCACTGTCATATCAAGCCATAAGTAAAGAGCCCCAATCCTTTCGTTGTTGACTTCCTTGTGTGGAATGCACCGAAGTGATAGGTGGGTTTTACACCTACTTATTGGATATTAATTCACGCGAACTATGCCCATCTCAAGTACATTTTAGTGTGTTTTTAGTTGCATTTCATGTTATTTTGCATTGCATTTACTTAAAACTCCTTTGGTGGAACAATTGCAGGAAATGGCATGATTTGGTGAGGCTAGATGGCATAATTTGATGGATGCATGGCATGAGGATCAATTGGAGCAGAGAAGCTAAGCATGGTCATTGATGGACAAGAAATGAGCAATGAGAACATATCGATTATCGTGAGAATCGAGAACTCGAGAGTTATAGAAAATGGCAGTGGCTATCTGAGCCAACACTTACGCTGCATTGCTGACCACTCTATTTGGACAGAAGCGCACTTGCGGCCTCACGAGAAATACATAGATGAGGAGGAGCAGCGGGCGCATGAATGATAATTTCTTCTTCTTTGAGCTATTTATTTTAATTTTTAATTTTAAAGGTTGTAATTAATTAAAAATGATTTCTGACTGGTGTCAGATGTATCATTCAGTACTTTTTACGTATTTTCATATTGGAACTAGGGTTTACACTCTGGGAGAGATTCCAACGGAGAACAAAGCCTAAATTTCATCTTTTCTAATTCTTCGTGGGATTTCCAATCATTGTGGATAACTCTTGTTATTTTGATGGATTTATATGAGGATTTGAACGTTAATATTGGTTTATAATCAGCAATTGGGTTTGATCGTTTCTATCCCTTCTCTTTCAATTGTTTGCTTATTAGCTATGTTTAGCTTTGATCCCATAATGGCTTTTGGTTCAGTCATGAACTAAACTCCATTATGGGATTCTAACGGATTTTAATATGTAGTTCAATTGCATGCTTGAATGTTGGACTGTTTTGCATATCATAAGGAATTTCTATCATGGTTGTTTTGCATGCATGAATGACTGATCACCATTCGTTTTCAGTACTTGTATGGAATTGACAATGAACATGCGAGTATGGATTGTAATCATGATAGCATACATATATGGGAAATTTTTTTTTTTGGCTTATGTGAACGTGAATAGATATACATATATTGTTTTTCAGTAGTATGAGTTAATATAAGGGCTTGTGCTTAAATTCAATATAGTTGCAATTTCACATAGAGATATAGTGATTTTGGTTATATTGATGATTACATGGTGTCTATCGCTTGTGGATACTGTGTGAGTAGGTCATAGTGCATTGAAAAATATCTATAACTATTTTAGTGCTCTTGACTACTTTTCTATGATATGTAAACAATCTTGCATGATGGTGGCAATTAGATGAAGTATTAAATGAAGTTAGGATCCCATTATTTCCAGATTTGCTTTATTACATTCTTATTCTCATTTTAGTTATTATTTGCATTTAGAATAAATTCACAATTATAATCATTAGTTTAAGCATATAAAATAGTGATTTAGTTGATGCATAAGAGTTTAAATTAAACAACTTTTCATGTGGGACGATACTCTACTTACTCTCTTGTATTACTTGTTGACACATGTATGCTTGCATGAGTTAGAGCTCTTTTGTTAGAAGCGAAAAAAGAGGCAACAAGTTTTTAAGCGGCAGATTAACAGGGAAAGGCATTTAAATTTAAATAATTATCATCAATTTTAAGTTATATTGTATGACTTAGACATATCTATTCTTATCTCATTTCTATTTTTTTTGTTTTGTTTGTGGTTTCAGGTACTTGTAGATTTTTATGCACACGCGTTCATCTAATTCTGAATTAATACTAGCGCAGGATAACATTAACGGAAAAGGTTGGAAAGCAAGTGTGCGGAGAAATTTACAAGCTCAGTTGGAAATATGGTAGAAAAACAAAGAGAGGAGCACAAGACTCTAAGGGATTATTCCATGCCGAATATAAATGGACTACAGTCGAGCATATTCAAGCCGGCGATAGCAGCGAATACTTTCGAGATAAAACCGGGCACTATTCAGATGGTGCGAGAATTGATCTGATTTGGAGGTCTTTGCTACAGATGATCCGAATGAACACCTATTGAGTTTTATAGAGATTTGTGATACATTCAAATACAACGGTGTGACGAAGGATGCTATCAGACTTAGGCTATTCCCATTCTCATTGAGGGATAAGGCGAGGAGTTGGCTACATTCTTTCTTTGGTCGGTCGATCACTACATGGGAGGACTTATACGAAATTCTTAGCCAAGTTTTTCTCAATGGCTAAGACTGCAAAAGAAGAGGACGACTATCTCTCGGTTTTTGAACAACAACAGGTAGAGTCCTTATATGAAGCATGGGAGAGATATAAAGAGATCTTTGAGAAAGTGTCGCATCATGGTATCTTAGGATTGGATGGTAATCAAGACGTTTACAATGGATTGGGTTGGCAATCGAGACCTATTATAGATCAATTTGCGGGAGGGCATTATGGGCAAAGAGCTATGATAAGGCCTATACACTTATCGAGACTATGGCGGTGAATGATTTTGAGAATCCTACATCTTGGATGCCATGATTGAGGTTGCGAGGTTTGTTGGAGGTAGATGTTATTACTCGGTTATAAGCACGGATGGCGGTGATGGAAAAGAAAATAGATACACTGGCAGAGAGCAAAGTGAAAACAGTTGCCTTCGTATGTGAGATTTGTGTGGGGTCACACTCGACGAGATCATGTCTTTATCATTTCGAGTCGATGCGAGTATGTGAGTAATTACAGGAAAGACCAAGGACAATTTTAGAACACATACCACCCCAACAACCGAAATCATCCAAACTTCAGTTGGTCAAACAATCATGGGAATCAGCAGAATCAGTTTCAACCGAATTAACAATTTCAGTCACAATCGTCTCAGCCATAGTTTACACCAAAACCACCGTTTCCGCCGAGATTTTCTCAACAACAACAATATCACACTCCAGCTCCACCTCAGTAAGAAAAGAAATCAGAAGTGGAGGAGATGATGTTGAAATACATGGCAAACATGGAGGTGATGATCAAAAAAGCCAAGTAGTGGCTATTAAAATTTGGAGACTCAAATGGGGCAAATGGCGAGCATGCTTAACAACGAGCCCCAATGTTCTTTTGCCAAGTAACACGAAGAGACAAATCCAAGAGATTACACTAGAAGGAAGGAATGCAGATTGCCAAGCCATCACATTAAGATGCAGGAAAGATCTTGCAGTAGCTTCATTGAGAAGGAAAATCTGGAAAATTTTGAGGTACAACATGAAGAGAAGAGAAAGATAAAAGAGGTCGAGTTGAGAAGCCTATGAGTGCAATACCACAGTTCACCCTCGGGTTCCGTATCCATGAGAGATTAAATAAGCGAGAGAGGAAGATAAGCAATTGACAAGTTTTTGGAGGTATTTAAAAAGCTACAAATCAACATCTTTCGCCGAGGCATTGGAACAAATGCCAAGCTATGCAAAGTTTATGAAGGGTATATTATCAAGGAAGAGGAGATTAGGCGAGTTTAAGGCGGTAGCCTTGAGAGGAGGAATGCGGGCGATGCTTTGTGAAATTACCTCAAAAAAGTGAAGGATCAAGGCGGTTTCACAATTTCGTACACAATCGGGAATATGAGTTTGATGAAGTGTTTATGTGATCTTGGGGCAAGTATAAATTTGATGCCCTCACAAGTATTCAATCAATTGGGATTGTCGAATCCAAGACCGACAAACATTTCATTACAGCTAGCTGACAGATCCATCACGTATCCACGGGGAATTGTTGAGGATGTCTTGGTGAAGGTGGATAAATTTATCTTTCTGGCTGACTTCATCATTTTAGATTACGAGGAAGACAAGAGCATACCAATCATACTAGGGAGACCATTCTTAGCTACAGGCAGGACTTCGATAGATGTACAAAAAGGGGAACTCACGATGCGTGTACATGATCAGGAAGTTACCTTTAATGTCTTCAAACCCATGAAGTTCCCATCAAATGAAGAAGAATGTTTTCGGATTGATTCGGTGGATAGAGGCCTAAATGATGAGGTACAAAATTGGGTAAACTATGAACCATGAAGTTGTGTACTTGGTGAAAATCCGGAGTTGAAGGTAAGGCCATTGACGAAAACTGAAGTCATTAAATTATGGGGTGAGGTGGATAGCCAGGAAGTCACCTCAATTCTTCCTTTGACTTGAGATTCAGAGATAGTCAAGCTAATTGACTATAACTTAGCGCTTGATGGGAGGCAACCCATTATTTCTATCTCTATTTTCTTTTTAATCATTCAGTTAGGTTGATTTGGTTAGCTCATTTTTATTTCATTTATGTTTTTCATAATTGAGTGTGTAGCATGATTTACATTGAGAATGTTTGAAATAGGCACAACTTTCTTTGGTTGTTGATTCATGTCTTAACAGTGGGCATTAATGTCTATGTAGGTATCAACAATTGAAGGCATCACTGATATGCAGATTGGAGTTTAACATTAGCAGTGCAGATAATAGGATCGTGCGGCTACGCAAGGACTATGATACAAATGTGCGCGCTGCGTGCGATATGCCAATCACTGACTAACTTTCATACTCGCTACCGCGCTGCGCGAAACACATTGAATACACTGACGGTGCGCTTGAACACCGGTGAGAGCAGTTTAAAAAGTTTAAAAACATGTTGGGGACCATTTGGGCTCTCATTTGAAATCATAACAGAAGCATAATCATCTCAGCCTCCATAACGCACGTCTCTTCCTCTCTATCAGTTACAATATCGAAGCCATCAATCTCTCCACCACGTAATCATCCACGATTTCTTCCACGTTCCCTATCTACTCAACCTCTACACTGCAGTATAAAGCTAGGGTTTTCGATTGAGTTTGTAGAAACAAGTTTGGAGGTTATCACATCATAAGCTGTCATTTATTCTCAATCAATTCATCTGCATTATCTCTCTCAAAGCAAATGGGTCCGAAAAGAGCTCGCTCAGCTTCATCTTCTTCTTCATCTTCCTCTGGCAGTCAAGGGGAAGACATTATCGATCATAACAAATTTCTGAATTTGGAAGCTCAGAAGGAGTATTACAGAATTATGGCAAAGACGTTTGTCAAGGAACGCGGTTTCAAATCGGAAGGACAAGATGGGCAGCTATGTGTCATGATCCATGAGAGAGGCTGGGGTGGACTGACTGCCACTCCCATGCCCATTCCGATGAGCATAGTTTGAGAGTTTTATGCCAATGCCAAGGTCACCATAAGCGGTATCTCTATGGTTCGCGGGCTCGAGATAGATTACAGACCCCCCGCTATCAGAACTATTTTCAGACTCACTGATACACCGCCAACAGGGACTGCCAACTGGGTCACCGGTGCACATATGGAAACATACTTGGAATTGGTGATTGCCAAGTTGTGCGTGCCTGACACGAAATGGACGTATAAAGCTAGCACAAATCAGCCACGCATATTCTCAGTCGCAGCCCTGAACCGATACACAAAGGCGTGGAATCTGTTCATCTGTGCCAAGCTAGTGCCTTCGTCTCATCAGCACGAGATCACAGTGGAGGGAGCAATTATTCTGTGGGGCATAATCATCGGGAAATATATTGACATTGGCCATCTCGTCCATCAGAATATGTTGCGATATCTGCGGGGAAGCACCACTGGGAGCATTCCACACGCATCAGTGGTTGCTATGTTATGTGCTCATCAGGGATGCAACTGGGGCAACGAATAAATGCAATACCCAAGCCAGGACATAACTCATGCCACTATTGCAAAATTTGAGGATTGGGCAGGAGGCGAACCACACCCGCGCGGACGAGGATTTATTCTCCGGCCCATATTCCCAGAGCCATCACAGCAGCCTTCTCAGACAGATGAGGTAGGCCCGTCCACGCAAGCACCTGCTGCCCATGGTGATCGCCAGCTCCGAAGGTTGGAGCGAAAAGTCGATGCCATGTACGATAATTTCAGAGCGTTTGTTACGGGACTCACGAGGGCCTTGGCCAAGGCTTTTGCACAGCAAGGAACGATGCTAGAGTGGCCTCAGTTCGGGACAGCAGTGCCATATCCACCACCAGATTCACCACCCGAGGAGGGTGGTGCCACTATTCATTAGGGGAGTTTTCTTTTCCCTTCACCTTCATTCAATGGGGCATTGAATATTATAAGTTTGGGGGTATTGGGGTAGTAGGATAGTTGCATGTAGTTTTTGCATGATTAGTTTAAAATTTTGCATGTTTATTTGTCATGTTGCATGTTTAGTTTATTTGTTTACGTGTTAGAATTTTTTTTTTGTTTTAGTTAGTTCGCATGTCTCACAAAGTTCTTGCTTTATGGAAATTTTTGTCTAGTTGATGATGATAGTGAATTGTGAAGGATTTTTAAATATTTAGGATAACATGAACTGAGTTATAATGTTTTACATGATGCAATTCATGTTGTTGTTTAAATGCTTTCGGTTTGCACGAATGTGTTCACAATCACTTGTAGGTATAAGAAGTATGTGTTGCATTGCTCGATAGAAAATATAGTTTTAAAAAGAGAAATATGTGGAAAATGAGCTTAGACTGTATAAAACATTGATATTTAAACTTTGGGAAAACATGGGTATACTATATAAAAAAAATAAAATATATATATATATAAAATAACGTGGTAGTCTTATTTAGGGCCCTGCTACTTGAGTAAAAGGGGATTGTCTCTACACCTAAGCGCCTAAGGTCTTTCATGGTGCAGGAGTCATTGGTTGAACGCTTGCTAAGGGGGCAGTGAGTGTTTCCTAATGAAATAAAACATTGCACAGTCATGTGAAAAAAAAAGAAAAAAAAAATATAGCAATAAACACCGCGGGAAAGTGCGAAAATCGCCCTCGTGAGTAGCAATAAAGTAGTTAAGCCCATTGTTGAACCTCGGTTTGTTTTGATATGTTGGAGCAGGTCTTACGTTTATATAAGTATACATGAGTCTTGATTTAGACTATAATTTTCTGTTTTGAGTAATTTAACATGTGTATTCTTTGCTTAAATCAAGTTTTGGTGAACACAAAACACACACACAGCATCTCTATAGCATGTATGAATTATCTGAGTGTATGATATTATGCCTATCGTTTGGTTTGAATTTGCATTCTTGAATCTGGATAATTCGTTGAGGCATTTTGGACTGAAATTCTATTAGAGTTGGAACAATGTGAGACAAGTTTGCATATTAATTTAGTTACATAGTAATGCTTTTGCATTTTCATTGTTATTTAGCATGCATTTCTTGAGGGCAAACAATAGTTCAAGTTTGGGGGTATTTGATAAGTGGGTTTTACACCTACTTATTGGATATTAATTCACGCGAACTATGCCCATCTCAAGTACATTTTAGTGTGTTTTTAGCTGCATTCATGTTATTTTCCATTGCATTTACTTAAAACTCCTTTGGTGGAACAATTCTGAGGAATGGCATGATTTGGTGAGGCTAGATGGCATGAGATTTGATGGATGCATGGCATGAGGATCAAGTTAGCGGAGAAGTTTAAGCATGGGTGTTGATGGACAAAAAACTGAAGCGTGAGAACATATCGATTATCATTGCAGAATCGAAACTCAAGGTTTGCAGGCCGTAGCGGCTATCTGAAAGCACTGACATGTACGCTTCACAGTAACCACTCAGTGGACAGAAACTACACATGCATGGCCCATACGAGAATACATAGGGAAGAGGAGTCTTGCATGTATATGATCTTCTTCTTCTTTTGGTCATTTATTTTAATTTTTAATTTTAAAGGTTGTAATTAATTAAAAATGATTTTTGACTGGTGTTAGACGTATCATTCAGTACTTTTTATGTATTTTCATATTAAAACTAGGGTTTACACTCTGGGGGAGATTCTAACGAAGAACAAAGCCTAAATTTCATCTTTTCTAATTCTTCGTGGGATTTCCAATCATTGTGGATAACTCTTGTTATTTTGCTAGATTTATATGAGGATTTGAACGTTAATATTGGTTTATAATCAGCAATTGGGTTTGATCGTTTCTATCCCTTCTTTTTCAATTATTTGCTTATTAGCCATGTTTAGCTTTGATCCCATAATGGCTTTTGGTTCAGTCATGAACTAAACTCCATTATGGGATTCTAACGGATTTTAATATGTAGTTCAATTGCATGCTTGAATGCTGGACTATTTTACATATCATAAGGAATTTCTATCATGGCTGTTTTGCATGCATGAATGACTGATCACCATTCATTTTCAGTACTTGTATGGAATTGACAATGAACATGCGAATATGGATTGTAATCATGATAGCATACGTATATGGGGCTATTTTGCATGGCTTGTGTATTTCGTGAACCAGATAGACATATATTGTTTCACCGTATGAGTTAATATAAGGGTTTGTGCTTAAATTCAATATAATTGCAATTTCACATAGAGATATAGTGATTTTTGTTATATTGATGATTACATGGTGTCTATCGGTTGTGGATACTGTGTGAGTAGGTCATAGTGCATTGAAAAATGGCTATGACTATTTTAGTGCTCTTGACTACTTTTCTGTGATATGTAAGCCATCTTGCATGATGGTGGCAATTAGATGAAGTATTAAATGAAGTTAGGATCCCATTATTTCCAGATTTGCTTTATTACATTCTTATTCTCATTTTAGTTATTATTTGCATTTAGAATAAATTCACAATTATAATCATTAGTTTAAGCATATAAAAATAGTGATTTAGTTGATGCATAAGAGTTTAAATTAAACAACTTTCTGTGTGGGACGATACTCTACTTACTCTGTATTACTTGTTGACACATGTATGCTTGCATGAGTTAGAGCTCTTTTGTTAGAACTGAAAAAGAGGCAACACAAAGCCAGACTTTCTGTAGGCGACGTCGTGAATGACGATGACAAGTTGATAGGTATTAATATGATGTACTATCCAAGTCTTGGATGAGAGTCACAGTTTTGAATGATATTTCTATCGTTAATAAATTTCTTGACGTATTCCATGAAGACTTCTTTACCTACCCCAGAGTATGAAAGCGAATTTTGTATTGACCCTAGTACAAAACCCATTTCTAAAACCCTTAAATATTTCTTCAACCAAAACGAACGTATAATGCGCCAAAGTCGTTGGCTCGAGCTGTTGAAGATTACGATCATACCATTCAATATCATCGTAAAAGAGAGAACGTGGTAGCTGACGCGTTAAGTAGAAGATCGTATACGTTTACGAGTGCGATGTTGCTAACATAAAAACCCATTTCGTATAACTTATAAATGATGAAGATAAAGTTAAAGACTCTAGGGACCCACGTGAAGATAACGAATATACGAGTAAAATCGACTTTAATCGATAAAGTTAAAGCCGCTCAAAGTACACACCTGGAGCTGATGAATGTGAAGAAGAAGGTTCAAGAAGGCGTTATCTCAACCCTCGATTTTATTGGCCCATTTGAAATCCTTGATTGAGTAGGAATTGTGGCCTATAGACTCGTTTTACCGCCAAATATGTTGCGTGCTCATAATGTTTATCACGTACCGATGTTATGTAAATATGTGGACAACCCGAACCACATTATTGATTTAGAACCGAACGAGATAGCGGAAGATTTAACGTGTGAGGAAATACGTGTTAAAATCTTGAAAAAGAAGGATCGTAATAAACACTCAAAGGTTATACCTCAAGAGTTAGAATCTGAAATGAAGTCAAGGTATTCTCATCTGTTCGGCATACCAGGTACGTACGTAAATTTTGAGGGTGAAATTTCATAAGGAGGGGAGATTGTGAGACCCCAAATTTTATGAATAAAGATTTAAATTTCTCGAAATATTTTTTTTAATATTATGGTGTGGATTTGATATAATGTTATAGTTGTGGGTGATATTTACAAAATTTGCAAAGTAAGCAAGTGGTTATATAATATTCGATTGGTGGGGAATATTCATTTTAACGGGGAATATTAAATGACGACGACACAATCATTGGTGGACCCTATAATGTAAGTATTATCGTAGTAAGAAAAGCATGTAATTATCTTTTTATAAAAATAACGGCGGAAGTGTTACCGTTAAAAATGTTGAACTACCCGGTAGTAAAAGTACAGTAATACGCGTGATTGCATAGTAGCATACGGTATTGATTATTGATGTTTACGTAAGAAGTCACTCAGTTATACTCAATTATTGCTACAGTAATTGCTACATCATATCTCTCATATTATTGATTCGATTATTGTCACAGTATCATCTTCATAATATGATATATTATTAAAACAATAATTGAGACGACAAAGTTGTTCATATTATTAAATTGCAATATTTACAATGTCTAGAAGTTCTGTCAATGAGAGGTTTGGTCACCTAATCAATTGCTGGCATGATAGGGAGAAATCCTTATTGGAAAGCCCCTCTTTCACCGGGAGCGACTTGGTTGTTAAATATTGTGAGTTATAATATTAATGATGAATAAGTTCGTGTTGATTAAAGATGAATTTGATAGTTCCATTGTGTTGGAATTATTAGTGTTAGTGAAAATCGACATTTATTTTGATAATAATTGATGTCTGGAGGTTATATTGTTCAATCGGGTATTCGGGGCACTTTTTGTGTCAGAGTACTATTCACAAGTTACTATTCACCCAATTACTATTCACTCTAGTATTATTCACTCAGGTATTTGTGACACTTTCGTGTCAAAATACTATTCACGAGTTACTATTCACGAATTATTATTCACCCGGTTACTATTCACTCTAGTATTGTTCACTCGGGTATTTGGGATACTTTTTGTGTCGGGGTACTATTCATAGGGTACTATTCTCGAAGTACTATTCACGGGGTACTATTCACCCGAAAAATATATTTCTTTTCGGTCCAAATCATTTTTGGGTACAATATTATTCCATGAGGAGATGTGCTAATTTTTCAGACCGTTGGTTGAAATTATAATAGTAAATCAATATGGATTGATGGTTTAAAGTTTTAATAGTAAATCAATATGGATCGCTGGTTTAAAGTTTTAATAGTGAATCAATATGGATCGCTAGTTTAAAGTTTTAATAGTGAATCAGTATGGATCGTTGCTTTAAGTTTTAATAGTAAATCAATATGGATCGTCCGTTTAAAAGTAAATCAATCTGGACCGTTCATGAATTAGTTACTATTCAGTCCATTCTCCTATAAATAGAAGCTCATTCCTTCATTATTTCTTACGAATTCACTGAAACTCTAGAGAGAGAAATTATAGAGAGAAAGAAGAAGAAAAGTCTGCTACCTCACTTTTCCAATATCTAGTTTCTTCTAAGGTAAGGGGTATTATTTCTTTTGTATTCATGAAGGGAGCTATTGTTATTCCATTCTTTATTATTACATTGGAATAATCATATACATGACTCTAGTATACATGGTGAAATTCTTACATTATTCCATTCTTTATTATTATGTTGGAATACTTTATCTATGCAAAAAATCGCATACATGGTGAAATTCTTACATTATTCCATTCTTTATTATTATGTTGGAATAACTTTATCTATGCTAATACCGCATACATGGTGAAATTCTTCTATTATTCCATTCTTTATTATTCGTTCGGAATATCATGTAAATGCGTGCGTTACGCATGACTGTTCCATTATTTATTATTACCGTCGAGAATATCTCTGTATGTGCGTTCACGCATGACCTGGTTCTATTATTTATTATTCGCCGGAATATCACGTCCAAGCGTTCACGCATGACCTAGTTCCATTATTTATTATTACGCCGGAATATCACTGTTTTTGCGTTTACGCATGACACAGTTCCATTATTTATTATTACATTGGGAATAACTTCGTCATGAAAAGTACCGCATGCATGGTGAATTCTTGATTATTCCATTATTTATTATTCTATTGGGAATAACTTTGTCTACATCAAGAAATACCGCATGCATGGTGAATTCTTGATTATTCCATTATTTATTATTCTATTGGGAATAACTTTGTCTATCAAATACCGCATGCATGGTGAATTCTTCAGTTATTCCATTTTTTATTATTCTGTTGGAATAACCTGTCTATGTGGATTACCACATGCATGGTGAATGATCCTTTGTATTTGTTGATTATGTTACGTTCTAGCCTAATGTTTTGATGATGACTTGCTTATTGATACTAAATTATTTATTGTGAATTTCAGGAGATTGTTTCAAGAAGTGTTTGATGGACTATTCAAGAAGAACATGACGTTTCATGATTGTTGCAAATATTCGATTTTTCAATACAAGGCTCTAGGACATTTCATGTGTGCATTAAAATATGAATTAATTAATTATGCATGTTTAAGATATGTTATTGCTATTTGAGAAAACTGATTTAATTAGCATGCATGCGGAAAAAGTTTTGTCCGAATTAATTGAGTTTTACATGTGTTGGTAACTTAAAGATTTTGTGTGTGTGCCAACTGAGGTATGATCATTATCTGTTAGAAGTTTAATTGCACAAATCTCGGTAAAAGGCATTATATATGGCGGTAAGGTTTCACTTAACACATGTTTTGGAAATCTTAAGTCATGATTATCCCTTAT
Source organism: Panax ginseng (assembly GCA_020205605.1). NCBI lineage: Eukaryota > Viridiplantae > Streptophyta > Magnoliopsida > Apiales > Araliaceae > Panax > Panax ginseng. The sequence goes on along the minus strand of CM035134.1, from coordinate 136,029,286 downwards.
AGTTGGAAATTGTTATCATGATATCTTTTGTTACAACTGGCGGCAGACTTTATTGTTGGGAGAATTGAAAAGTTTGGAAGTGTTTTATCTTTCTTGGTCTCTTTGTGGATAACTGATTGAAGAGCCCAACATATGTTTGTAACTATCTAATATATTTTTTTGCTTTCAACGGTTGTATTGTTGGGATGGTTCTTTTCAGTAGCAACGTAAACAAAGTTTGATAACTGAACAAATATTTTGGCAACGGTAATATTTTGGGCTATATAAGAGAGACAGAGATCTGTGATAAAAGATAACACTTACATCACTTGAATTAATTATTGCATTTACATACTTGAGAAGTTATTTCATTATTTTCGGTGCAATATTCCAGCTGTTGTGCTTTCATACTCAGATTAAAAAATCAGCAATTTTCGTGAGCATAATATTGGTGATATCTTTTACTATTTCTATTTAATCATTGCATTCATTAGTTGAGCCTTGCATTGTTAAATTGCTTATTTGCTTTGATCATTAGACCTCTATTATTGTAATCTTAATTTGTTTTTAGACTAAGTGTTATCTAAAGGAATTTTAATCTAGGTGGATTAAGGTTTGTTTACAAACAGGTTCAAGGAAGCATAGGTGCTTAAGGGGTGCATTGGTGCACATGGAGCAAGAGTGCTCAAGTGAATTATTGTAATTAAATTTTATAGAATCTGTATTGTAACAAGAGTCTTTTAAAGAAATAAAAGTGAGTCTCCAATACTAGTTGGTATTGGACGTGGAGTAAAGCTATTATTATAGAGGGTAATAAATAGAACCACGTAAAAATCTTGGTGTTATTTTTATTACTTGATTTAACTTAATTCCACTCAAGTTAATTGATTTGCTAAATAAACAAAATTTAATCGTGAGAACTTTTTTGTTATCATTAAATATTTTATTTAACTTACAAAACACCAAGATATTTTCTTAAACAAAAATTCAATTCTAGAGACCATATTCATTCAAAGAAGTTTGCATTCATCAACATAGTAGGCTACATTCAATAATTTGGTTTAAATTTTTTAAATTGGTCATAGTTTGTATCCACACTTATTCAATCCCCCCTTCTAAGTGCGCATTATCCTAATTTCACTTGGTATCAAAGCGAGGCTCTATTTACATGTTATAGCCACTTGATCAACAAGCCTGAGCTTCAGCCTCAAAAGAATGTGCCGAAAGAAGTATGAATAATACTAAGCAAAAAGTTTATATTATCCACTCTGTCTTTATAGATTTCTTTTGAATGAATGATGGAGAAAGCAGGGTGATTGGACAGGATTATGTAAAGGCACATATAGCAAACGGCCAATTTTGGGTAAGCATTTGAAATTTCAACGATATATTCTCTATTTTGTTAATGTTTTTATGATTAATTATGTGGGGTTTAATGGAAGGTTAATTTGGATTTTCTTCAGGAAACAATAGTAGGAACTCTTCTATTTTTTCACCATATCTGCATAAGATTGCTTTCTATTTGAAATATAAGCTTAAATAATTTTAAAATATATACTAACAAAATTGTTATAAGCTTTCTTTTTGAAATATAAGCTTTCTATTTGAAATATTTTGTTAGTATATAAAAATTTTTTTGGTGAACATATATATATGATCATCTTATACAAAGTGAACATATATATATAAACCGAACCAATTTGATTTACTAACATAATTGAACTAGAAGTCTAGGTTATGCGATTGTCATATTCGAGTTCTTGAATCAACATAAGTAAATATCTATGTGTTGTTATTGGGATTTGAAATATCTCATTGACATTTCATATGTGGATGATATTGAAGTTTTTAAGGTATGGTCGATGTCCGTTTTGCTAGACCTTTTTACTTACGAATGTTACTATATGCATTTCTATTCCACCTCCCCCTCTCTATGTTTTCTATTTCTTTTAAGGTCTTTGTGCGGTTGGAGCTATATTGGGTCTTATTTTCTCTATTGAGGTGTTGAATCATCTCTTATTCTATGGCAATCAAACGAGTCCAAGGCTTGGTTTTTAGACTTGGTGAAGCGACTTAGCTAGCCGATCATGTGTTTAGATTTTAGGTTTATAAAATCATTGCTTACGATATATCGAGAAATGAAGAGATAGATTAGCCATTGGTGAATCTTATAAGCTGTTAGTTTAGCAAATATGCCTTTCAAACTACAAATACAAATTGAAAATACTTTTAGATTGACTAAAAAATTTATGGAAACTTCAAAACTTTTGCATTGATTGATGTCATTGTAAGCCTATTAAGTGGTAGACTTGTTTGTGTGAGAATTAGTCCGGCTATGCTAAGTGCGGTCTTGAGTCATGTACTTTTAGGCTGTTAATTGAATAATTCCAGTGTGTAAACTTTCACATAGCGGTGGCCGTGATTTAGTCTCAATTGCGTATATCTTCCGCTTAATTTAATCGGATGGGAGCCATTGAAACAAGCAATGTTGATGCAGTTTTCAACTTTTCATTCATTTTCCATTCCGGTAAAGGATTAACAGATTCTAGATAATAAGGCTCCTTCCTTAGCCTATTATTCGATTTGATTCCATGATAGTTTAGCTTTTGTTCCATAAGATATGGATGAATTTAAATTGGCTTTTGTCTTCTTTGCGATCTGTGGCAACCTTCTTGATCATGTTATGTCCGCGATTGGCGTAAACTCTTGTTGGTCCATGTTAGTAGTATTAAACTACTCTATTCCAACATTTAAGATCACTTGTCTTTGTATTTTACAAAGACAACTGATATTATATTTTGGAAATGACATGTTTTTTTAATCTATTTTTTATATAGCTTACTTACCTTCAATCAATGTTCGAAAAAGCTAAAATCGGTACGAGGCATTTTTCTCTGGGCTATGCAAGGCGTAAGCCTCGAGGCGGAGCAAGGTGGAAGCCTTGATTTAAAGACCTAAATGTCCCCAAAAAATTATGAAAAAATACTAATAAAACCATAAAATAATTCATCATTACAATTAAGGTCATAGAGGACATAAATAACCAATACATCAAGATTCTTTGCTATCTTTGTTCAAAAAGAAATTAATAAAAACACAAACAGAACAATACATCAAGATTCTTTCAAGTACACAACAAAAACTGTTTGACAAGTTTATAACGTTGATCTGCTTTGTTCAAAACTATTTTGTTACATTTGATCACGTGCAAAGAACGAAAAAAAAAACCCCTTAACCAAATGAATGGAAATAAGCAGAGACTACATTGTTGGAAAAAGACAAAATAGAAGACTTAACCAAATAATGAGTCACTTAGCAGCTAGCATTCGCAGAAGTCGAACTCGAAATATTAGCTAATACTCCCTCCGTCCCAAATTAATTGCTCGATTTTGACTTTTTAAGTCAAATTGACTATTTTAGAATTAATAATTAAGCATATATAAATATATTTCTAAAATTATAAAAATTGAGGTTAGTAATAAATTGTATATACTTTCTTTTGGTTATAATTTCTTCACCTATATTTTAGAAAAATAGTAAAAAAATTAGTTTTAAAATGGTCATTTTGACTTTAAAAGTCAAAATTGAAGCAATTAATTTGGGACGGAGGGAGTAATTTCGTAATAGCAAGTGTTATCGGTAATGATAGTAACAAAATAATGCTAAATAGACTTTCACTTTAGCAGTTTGTCATACAGAGCTTGCATACGATATCAACATTGCAACTCCCAATGAAAATTGGCTCTGTAGCTTTAACTTTCATATAAATCTGATGAAATTGACATAAAGACTCCACAATTGCAAGTAAATTTCCATTCATTTAGTATTAACTCGCAATTGTATTCTTAATATTAAAATATAAAGAAAAAGAAAACAGAAAATGAAAGCAGATACGGTAATCAGGAAAAAGAAGGAGAAGAAGGAGAAGAAAGAGGAGAAGGAGAAGAAGAAGAAGAAAGAGTAGAAGAGAGAAGCAGAATACTTGACGAAGAAGAGGAGAGCAGAGAGCCGACGCCATGACGACGAAGAAGAAATAGGCGAAGGAAAAAAAAAAAAAAGAAGAAGGAGAAGAAGAAGAAGAAGAAGAAAGAGGAGAAGGAACATACCTGCAACGAAGTCAAGGAGAGAAGCAATAAGTCAATCAAAACAAATTGGTAAGCCAAATCTAAACATTAAGCCAAATCGATATTAGGGTTTTTTAAAGCTAAAATGAGGATGCGCCTCGCGGCGCATGAGGTATAACGCGACGAGGCTTAAGCCTCACCAAAAAAGGCGTAAGTCTCACCAATTCCATGAAAAGCTCACGCCCGACCAGACTTTGTCGCCACGCTCTGGCGCCGAGGCGCACGCCTCGAGCGCTATTTCAACATTGCCTTCAATTTCGATGCTAAAATACCCTCTTATGATTGGTCGGGGATCTTTGTTGTCAATGTTTATATAAACCATGAAAAGAAGTTTGTTTTTGTGGAGATGAGATTCATTGAGGAGGCCAAGAATGCAATGGCATTAGATGGCGAGTATCTTGTGTTTTACAATGTTACGATGTTATCATAAGAATTATGTTTATTTGGATATATAAATTTGGTTACAATGTTACAAATATTTATGGGATCAGATTTGGTATTCTTGTGTTTTACAGCTTATCTTGCAATACATCGATTATTGGTCGATTTGGTATCCTTTTTTTACAGTTATCTTGCCATACATCAGTAGCAGGACATTTATTTGGATATATAAATTTGGTTAGGAATTATGTTAAAAGTCATTCTTGTGATTGGTCAGTTATCTTGTCATACATCAGTACCAGGTCACATTTTTGGTGAACCACATCCTTTTTTTTTCTTTTTTTTTAATCTACAACATTTAAAAAATGTTGTCTGATATACTAAACAACAACATTTTTATCCAAAAAATTTTGTGGAATCATACCTTCTACAACATTTTTAAGCATCTGCTAATTTTTGGAAAATAAATCTACAACGTTTTTTTTCTAAAAAACGTTGTGTATTGTGCTTAACTACAACGTTTTAAAAATGTTGTGCTACAGTTAAACTTGATGTCTATTGTATTTTATCAGTTTAAAGACTAATGATAATTTATTATGCATTATCTTAGTCATAATATTTCTTACTGGGCTAGTTGAGCTCACCCTTTTGCTTTCATTGTTCTCTTCAGGAAATGAGAATATAATTGGACGGCGAGTCTGAGAACGGAGTGACGGTCCAGATGATAGCATTAGTAGTCCTCACTATTCTGTTAAATAGTGTGATAATAAATGTAATGAGGACTCCATTGAGTGTGGATATTGTCTAAATGACAATATTCTTATTAAAACTCTCAGTTTATATTTTGTCGTATTTTACACGACAGTTGTATTATTAAGTTGTATTTGTATTTTTGTACCATGTATTTGGCGACTCAAGATGGGTGATGTATACCTATTTTGGTGAAGTCACAAATGTACTATGCAAACTCAGAAAAGAGTTGTAGATGATGAGATAGAGATTAAATGAAATTCGTATTGAGTAAAGAGAAAGCTAGAATTATGTGGGATTTCAATTGAGAACTCATGTCAGCGGCTAAGTTGTATGATTCTTTGTATGGTATGGAATTGTACTTGGTGTAACAACCACTTAGCTTCCGTAGTGATAATCATTGAAATATTTGTGTCGTATTTATTTGCTATATATACCGTTGAGAATGTGATTCTTTTCTCATGTGTATAACAGATAGGTAGAGAATATAAGATTAGGTTAGATGATATTAAGATTAGGTACGGTTCTTAAAACTAATGCATATGGTAAGTTCGTGACTCATAATCATATGGTATGTTTTGAACCCCTCAGCGAATGGACGCCTATGGTCTGACTAGGATAAGTTTCTAAACTCATATGATTATGGCAAGTTCATGGATTTCCAAAGTGAGCTAAGTTTAATGAACTGGGGTATAACTAAGTGTGAATGAAGTATTGAGGATAATAGGAATAGATAGACTTATTAAGCGATGGATCATTATAGAAAGTGGAGTTGATGGTGGAAGCATAGATATTCCAAAACTTCTAACTATGTTAGACTTCAAAATTTTTGACATCAAGCTAAATTCGCACTATGTACCTTTTAAAAATGAATTTTTATTCTCAACGTATAGTGACAAATGTGTATGTGTGGACTTCGGGACACTGACACATCGTTACCTGTTGAGATATGATAGCACTAAAACTGATTGTCAAAGATTTTTGAACTGTTTAAAGAATAGTCTATGCTAATTGTTCGGCTAGACGAAAATGATTTAAAAATATCAAAATGTATTTTATATCAGTAATGCATCATGTAACCTGGTGCAAAGATGATAAAAATGATGATGTTATCAATGCAGAATTACTTAGTGTTGGATGTGATCTAAGGATCGTCAGCCCACTATGGTATGATGTAGTATGACAAAGTCACAAAATGACGGAATCCTCAAACGGACTGTAAATACAGTGCGGTATAACGACGTCATAAAATGATTTTCAGAATTTTAAACCAGTTAAAGAAAATTCAATGCCAATTATAGTGGCTAGACAAATGTTTCGATTGATGTTCGAATTATTGATATGCGTCTAAGCTTATTTGATTCAAATTTAGGCAAATGTTTATGAAAATTCAAGTATTTCTTTGAGAATTTATCCCGAACCAAATTGTTTTGGTGCGGAATCTTATGCTAAGTCTGAGGTGAACAACCCGGATTGGATAAAATAATCCAATCTAGTAGCGCAAATAATTCGCTAAACAAGATTGATACGTTGTGCATGACGAGGGTAAGTAGAGGTCGATCACCTAACATATTCAGATTCTGTACATCAGTCGTGATCACCCAAGTACAACATGTTTCTGTAATTGGTTGTGGTGAATACCGTTAAACCTGAGAGTTCATGGTCTATATGACCCCTCAGCATAATATAAAAAGTTTTTAACTTCTTAAAAAAGGGAAGAAATGGTTGAATAAGATGATGAAGAAATCCTCAGAGGAGGAAAATGTAAAGGTTAAATTGAAAACTTATTTTCGGTGAATAAAAGAAACAAAGATTAGTAGACTGTAATTTCGAGGACGAAATTCTTAGAAGAAGGGGTGAATGTGACAACCCGAAAATTTAGAAGATCTTGAATGATTAAATTAAGGGTTAAAGTTTAAAGCCTAGAGTGGAAATAGATGATTTATTTAAAAAAAATCTATGCGGTTTAATAATTGAAAGGAGATAAGTGACATAAAATCTAAGGAAATAGTACGTTGAAAGGATTCAACGATAAGGTTACGAGAAAGAATAGGATCTAAACCGATTAAGAATGATTCGGTATTGTGATTCCGGGGACGGAATCCTTATAAGGGAAAAAAATGTGATAACCCAAATTTTTGGGTAATATTAAAACAAGAATTTAATAAATAAAATTCTTATTAGATAATATGTTGTATGATATTATATTGCATAAGTGGGTATGAACTATGCAATATGTGATGCTTATGCTTAATAAATATATTGGTATTATATATTTATTATATGTAAGTAAATTGTAGGGGCAATTTATTAAAGGAAATGAGATGGGTAGAATTAAAATAATCTATAATATTAAATTATTTTAATGTGGTAAATTGGTGGCATTAAATATATACTTAATGTATAACCACCCTTTTATTGAGGAAATCATGTATTACATTATTAGGCGTAATGTATGTATGTTTTTAATGTAGTAAATATATTATTATATTTATTACAGCTTAAATTGTTGAAAACAATTTATAAAAGGAAAAGAAAGTAATTAGTATACAAGAATTATTGTATACTTTAAATAAATGATATTAAAATAAATTCTAGAGTTGAATTATTTTAATAAAGAAAAGATATCATTTTAATTATAATATCTTATTTCTTGAATAAATTTCCAAATATAAGGTAAATATATTAAGTTATACTTACTATATGTAAATAAATTGATATAAACAATTTATAAGGCTAGAGAATAAATTTATTATTTAATTACTATATTTGATGTGAGTACATGTGCATTATAAAGAATATTTGCAAGGTGATAAATATAAATATATATTAATTACGCAGAGAAATAAAATTGTTGGGAACAATTTGGGTAATGAGGCAAAAAGAGGCGGGTTAAGCATATAATATTTATATATATACTTTACCCAAGAGTATTAGAATAAATTCTTATATAAAATTAATTTAATAAAGAAAAGATATTATATTTATCTTAATAAAGTAAATAAATTCTTGATTGAATTTATGATAATAAAGTAAGGATATTATATTATAATATCTTGGGTATGTAAATAGTTGTATTTACATAAGAAATTATATGTAACATATTTATTTTACAATTATAAAATAAATATGTAATTTGAATATGTAATATGTATATGTGTTATATATTGGTATCGAGCCAATGAATTAAATTAATATCAAATGAGGGTTAAGTATAGTAAATAAATATATTTATTGTGTGAATAAATTGTTTAGAAAACAATTCATGGAATGAACAAAATTTAATTTAATTATACAATATTAATTGTATAAGTTTATTTAAAATAATTAATGAATAAAATATTAATTATGTGATGTAATGATTCGTTACACTAAAAGTAATAATTTTATTATGGATTAATTCCATAATTAGTGGGATGATTTTATACATAATTATAAGTGTATAAATTTCCAAATTATGTATTTTTTTATATAATACATGTAACGTTATAATGAGGTATGTGTAAGTGTGTGTAAGTATTGATATGCTGAACTTTGGTTGGTATGATGAATGAGTAAGCTTTTAAGCCTAAGAGAGATTTTTGTTAGGGGGCAACTAGGAGGCATAGGGGGCAACTAGGAGCTTACATGATAGGTCACGTAGTGGCTGCCTATAGGCCAATTTATAGGGGCAAAGCATGAGCTGTAAATCAGTTTAGCTAATATAGACAACACTAACTGCTATCAGCCCCAAAACAAACCATTCTCAGCCTTCTCTTCCTTCGACCATTTCGTTCCAAAAAGAAAGTCAAGAAAAACAATCTCTGCTCCTTTACTATGTTATGCCTTCCATCTGAACCAAAGAAGAAAAAGAAATATAAAATCAATCTTCATTCTCAAATTAGTAGCATGTCAAGGGAAGTAGAGAAAATGAAAAATTAGCATCTGAACTAGGGGAAAAGTTAGAGCTACTAGTGGCAAAAAGAACTGGTATTCACTCATCATCAAGCTTAGGATTGTATCAATCAAGAGGTAATTTGTTTGTTCATATTATGTTAATGAGAAAGTAAGTAAATACATATATGTCTGATGCAATGTTCTAAAAGGCGCTAGGCGGGAGGCGGGCGGCCGGCGGCCGAGGGGGGCCTAGGCGAGGCCTGGGCAAAGCCTAGGCAGAATTTTTTATTTTAAGCTAATTTTTATATTTTATCTTACATTTATCCAAACAAAGCAATAATATAAAGTAAAACAATTTATAATAAAGATAATAAAGGTACTTTCTTAAAGTTCAAACACATATCCATATTGCTAATGTCAAAGGTCAAACACATACATGCAATTGTTCAAAGTTCAAACATATTTTTAACGTATTAGTTTTATTTATAAATAATATTGCTATTAAATAATAAAATTTAAAATTTCAAGATTTTAATTCAATATTAAAACTTAAGAAATTAAACATAAATTTAAGAATTATATTTAATTAAACTAAATATTACAAATGTATCATCATTAATATAATTTAAAGTTGGTACAAGTTCAAAAAATTACAACTATAATAAAATTATCCATTTTGACTTGATATTGTTCACTTCTTGTTGTGATTTGATATATTACAACCTGTATTATGAATATGGTAAATCATTAAAAAATAAATATATCAAGATCTGGTTTGGGTAGTTATTAAAAAAAAAACTCTCCGCTTAATCCCCGCCTAATTTTCTAGAGGATTTTTTTTGCCGCCTTCGGCCTAGGCGGGGCGCCAAGGGGGGGCCTAGGCGGACCTAGGCGGGAATTTTTAGAACACTGGTCTGATGATATAATTGCTATGTTGGGATGTGAATTGGTAAAGGGGGGGATGTTGTATATGTTTTGCGAACAAATAAGGATGGAAATACATGGCTGAACCATAAACCAACACATGAAAATCTGGAAAATAAACTATGCACACATAATGGTTGATAAAATACCTCAAAAATTAAGCAAAGCTTAGGGCTAAGTAACCTTTATATATGTGTTACAATGTTAATTAAGCTAATTGGGTGAATCAAATCAAGCCCAAAGCAAGTTTTAAAGAATTTCTAAACATGTTAGAAATCGAAAACTAGTTTGGCTACTGACCTTGAGGCCAATTTCGGGTCTAGTATATGTTTCCAGAAAAATTTGGGCTTTTGGTATATTATATTACACTGAATAAGCTTTCCATAGACTCCGGAACGGACTAATTTCAACTTCGGAGCAAAGCGTTATGACCGTTCCAAGTAGTCGCGTCAAAACTGTCTAACTAACTCGGGTTAGTCCCTTTACACAGAATTTCTGGAATTTTGTGTTTAGAATTTGGAAAATGTCAAAGAATAAAAGTTGTTGTCCCGGAAGTTAGCTTCGCGTGGGCTCAAGAATCGCCTAAAAATGTTTTAAAACGAAAAAGTTATGACTGTTTTTGAAGAAAAAGAGTAACCGGGAAAAAAAAAAAAAGATGAAAATTGTTATGAGTGGACATTTTTGGGGCTATTTTTAGGTCGCTTAAGAGGTCCGAAATTACTGGGTGATATTTTTTAAAATACTTTGGTATGCCATGTATAACATATCCAAAAATAAGATTAATTGGAGTTGTGGACTAAAAGTTATAAAATTGGCAGAAAAAGTGGTGGCAGAATAAGATGGGCAATGAAGGCCAGGGTACAACTTATTTGTCTTCTTTGTGAATGTTATGAGTAAGGGCGATTGGGTTTCAAAGAAACTGTCTAGAATGTTTGGAATTGCTAAGTTATATATTTTTTTAAAATACTACCATATACCAACTATAACATATTTAAGATCGAGTGCAATTGGTTTTGTGTTGCAAATTAGAAAATGGAGAAGGAGGTAGGTTGGCATGAGTTAATGTGGATAGCAAAGAATTCTTATACTTGTGGCATGATACTGCAACTGTGACTATGACGGTGACTTGGATGTCTTTGCTTAACTGATTGGCATCTTGGATCTATTTTGATATATTGAATTTATTTTGAACATGATGTTTTTTGAGTAAAATCAATGACTAAAATAGTTGAATATATAATATTGTAGATAACTTTAATTTGGATTTAAATAAGAAAATACAAGTTTAAGTTAATTACATAATGTAATTGATAGGAATTGAACTACAAATGGTCCTAGTTGCAACATAAAGCTAGTATAAGAGATAGTTATGTACTAAATGGATTAAGTTGTATATAATTACAGCAAAATATGTTTATTAAGCTACTAAATGATTGAAAAATAATAAAAGTTAATGTTGCGAATGTATATGAAAAATATATTGCTATGAGTAGAGTTAAGATTGGAATATTGGGTTTGAAACCTCAAGTTAGATTAAAGTTACAAAAAAAAAATTAGCACTAAGCTATATAGTAATCTCATGTGTACTATATAGGTGTGTCAAGCCATGGGCTGTTTGACATGCAATTTTTCTGAAATGCATTTGGGTAGTTTTGTGACGGTTTAACACATCAAAACACCGAGAAAGATGTATAAATGTTATAAAATGATCATATGGCATAGAAATTCATCTACATCGTAAAGAAAGCGATAAAAATATAATGCAAATGTAAGTTTACATGTTTACGCAAACGTTAGCCGGGAAATAATATGTAAACGGATATGGAACTAAATGAAATGAACGAACCCGTTTAAAATTATATTCTGAAGTTCGAAACAAAGATTTTGAACACGGAATTACGTAATGACATATGTATGAATTTAAAGCTATATTGAAAGGAAAATTTGATAACAAAAGAGTTTTTTTAAATACGAAGCAAAGATTATACAAACGGAGTCGAGAATCCATTAAAGGAACATATGTATAAAACTAATATACATATGAAAAGATGAGTTACAAAATGTGAACTAAAAGTATAAGACATCCGTATACGTGGTTACAAAATGGTTTAGCACACGGACTATTGCGAAGAAATAAAAGTTATGGGAGCTGTAAATCTATTCGGTTCAATAGATGATATATGTACATGCAAAATAAACCATCAATAAACTATGTAAATTTAAGTACACGTAGAGAAGGTAAGAAATATCCGTAAAACGAGTTGTAAAGGATTTATAACTCGAAACGTAATGTATTTATATACTAAAGCCTTTATGGAACCTTTTTGGGCATAAAAAGGTTATATCGGACAAAAGTTTCTAAAGGAACATGGAATGGTTTTAAGACAAGAATAAAATATTATAGTTAATGTAAATAAAATTAGTTTACATCGAGTATGTGAATTTAGTATGTGAAACTAATGTGTGTATGAATATATACTCAATTTGTGTAGGATCATCACCGAGTAGATAAGTTATAACATTAAACATCACTCAAGGCAAGTTTCTCAGTTTATTTATGTGGACTTATAATTGTTATAGATAACTGTTAGCATGACTTATGTTTATAAGTATGTAATACCTATGAACTGCATTATTTGCTTTATGAAGGATGAATGTCAAATTATGACTGATTATTGAATTGAGTCGGGGAACTCAATATATATGTGCAATGAATGACAGGTACATGACATGTGTAGTATGTTATGGTATGTATGTTGCTACCAGCAGGGCATAAATGTGATAATGTATTTGTAATATGCTTGAACACCAAGAATATAATTGCATGAACTGAATGTGAAACCTATGTGCTACGTGATGCATGATAGACTGTTAGACTTGCTTGGCCGTCGTGCTCAATCTTGCTTAATTTGCAGGTTAAAGCTAGGATGCAATCTATCGTGATTAGGAGCTCATGAAAAGAAGACTAGTTATTTAATTGAGATTGTGTTGAATCATTTGATGGTATTTTCATGTGTAAATCACAGATGTGTAAATTTGTGAATTATTCGATAGATGAAGAATATTTGTTCTAAAAAGGGGATATGTTTGAAAGAATGAATTGTATATATATTCATATCTACTCAGGCTAAATAAGTCATATAATAAATATGATTTCAGTATAAAGAAGAATTGTAAAGGTTGCAATTCAGAGAATGAATGAATAGAAAGAAAAAAAAAATTATTTCGCATTTTTAGCTATTTTAACCTTAAATAATGTTTTAAAGCTAGAACATGATAATATTAACGCACAAGATCGGGGAGAGAAATTATCCCGATTTTGGGGTTGTTACACTATTTGGAGAGCTTGAAGACTTTGAGAACCAGCTTAGAAGATATGATGAAGAAATGGAAGCACCAATCAAGAAGACATTGATACTTCAAGCTGAGAGTAAGTATAATGATCAAAACAAAGATTTCGATGAAGAAATTGAAATGCTATCTAGAAAACTCGAGAGACTTCTCCAAAGGAAGAAACAAAAAATGAATAAAAAAGATAGTTCAACTCCAGTGAGTAAGTCCAAAACAAAACAAGAAGAATAAATTGCCCAAATCTGTTTCATGAGATTAGAAGACAATGATCAACTTGAGGTAAATAATTTTCATTTTAATGAAGTTCTTGAAACAACTATGTCGTATTATTTTTCTTTGCAAAATGAAAATCAATAGCTCAAATAGTAAACTGTCTATTTAAAGAATTGCGTAAATGAGTTAATGAATGAAGTTGTGTCACCTATTGAAAAGAAAAAAGAAAAAAGAAAATGAATATCTTAAGAATGAAAATGAAGTTTAGAATTAAAGAAAATTTTAATATGAGAGAGGCATGCATAAATGCTTTTAATGATGAAAAAATGATGAATGTGCAACATGATGCTAATGTAACAAATGCAGAAAATACCATCTTTAAAAAGTGATCTAGCTAAATTTGTGTGAGGAAAAGAGAACATAAATGTTATGTTAGGGGCACAAATTAAGATCTAGTATTGAGAAACAAGGAATTGGATATAATATTGTTTCAAATGTTGATTATAAATCTAATAATAATTTTAGAAATGATTAATAATAAATCAATGCATAAATTACTTTATTGTTCACCGTTTGTTACTTGTAAAAAATGTGGTTTTAAAGGTCATTTTGATTTTAATTGTAATAAAATTAAGATAAAACAAATTTGGGTAAAGACATATAATTTATATGCTACTAACCCAAAAGATTTGGGTGCCAAAAAGGTAGAGATTATTTATTTATTTTGTAGATGTCTTTAGGTTAAAAAGAAGATGGAGAGTACTTTACTTTGAGAGAGTAAACTGCCTATACATTATCTGGCAAAATCTAGAATGAAGTTATTGTAGAAATAGAATCTAAAAGTTTAAATCAACCTAACTATATATGCGATAACTGACCACCGTCTGCTTCGTGAAAGAGAGAAATCAAATAAAATAGCAACATCCAGACAGCCTGACTATCTATCTGCTTTAGAAGACAAATCAGATGATCTTGCAGAAGCAGAAATTGATATTCTTGAGCATGATCCAAAAGAGCAAATGACCAATGTCAGACTGCTAAGAACATCTAGAACAGTGAAAAATCATCCTTTTAACCTGAACATTAAAGACCTTGAAATTGGGATGACCAAAAAAGAGCTTTTGAAGAGATTTGTTTATTAAAATAAAAAATTCAAAATTACACTAAGTAGCAAAACTATCAATATTACTATTGGTAAAATAAAATATTGATATATAGGTAACAAAACTCAAAGGTATGATCAATTTGGTAACTTGCTATATGGGTTATTGCTATATGTGCTATATTGGTGGCCTTGCGCTTATTTTTTTTTAATGATGCCAAATGAGGAGAGATAAGTAAATAAATAAATTGATATGAATTATTTTTGTTGATGACAAAAGGGGAGAGATATCTTAATTGATATGCATATGTTATAATTCATGAATATCTAAATGAATTAATCAACTTGTACTTAATGATTATATGCATAGTTTTAGGGGGAGCCATATATTTAAGGGGAGTTATATATTTTAGGTTGTCATAATTAAAAAGGGGAAGAATGTTGGTTTATATATTTTTGGTTTTATGATTACAAGTTGCTTTAAAGAGTTATACATTATCATCATCAAAAAGGGGGAGAATGTTGATTTATGAGTTTTATTTTAATGATGACAATATATATTTTGTATGTAGTTATTTTGTGATTCACAGTTTAGGGACTTATTATACAAGATCTCAAGTTGACCAATGTGAAGAAATGTTGTTTAGAACCACACATGGTTAAGTCCCACGGACTTCACCTAGATAATTAAATGTGAGGATTTCTAGCTTGATTAATTAATTTCAAGGCAATTTCATTGTGCTGGAAATTATTTTGAAAAGAAGGGTTCATGTGCTTAAAAGATTCAAATCCTTTAAAGAGGTTATTTTCGAAAGACCAAATTAATTCAGTTTTATTCCCTATTTCAAATAGCTGAAAAATCAAATTCAAAAGCTAAAAATATATTTTTGGAAACCAAATCATTTGAGATATTAATCAACCATGTTTTAAGATTTTATCCCTTTGATATAGTTGTTGGTTTCCTTTATTCAAATCGTTGATTCTGTTGGGATCCTAATTCCTTATCTCAAGCTGTTGATTTTGGTGTGATATTATCTCTTGAGTCAAGCTGCCTTAATTATTTCAAGTTGTCTAGTTTTCAAATTCAAAATCCTTTCCTAAAAACTTGATTCTATTGAAATTGCTGAAATTAAGCAATTGAATTCTTTTTGTCGTTGGTCATTCTCTCTATAAATATCCTTCTCGACTAAAAGGTTTAAGCAACGAATAGAAGAACACATAGATTTAATGAAAAAGTTTCTAGCATATTACTCTTGCCTTGTTATTAATCTCTTGTTGCTAGAAATTTATAGATATTGTAATCATATTCGTTCTTGACTAAACTTGTATACAAGTCTAGTTTGGCTTGTGATTGATCCAGTGGTGGATAGGCATGCACAAAGAAAACTCTAAGATTGCAATGGTGCAAGCGGTTGCATTTGTGCAAAGGAGGCAATGGTTTCCAACTAGTTCAGAACTACTTGTACAATGAGTTATTTTGTAACTAATTGAATATTATTTTAACAGAAGGAGTCTCCAATACTAGTTGATATTGGACGTGGACTAAACTATTAGATTAGAGGTTAAGGGCAGAATCACGTAAAAAATCTTAGTGTTGTTATTTATTGTTTATCTTATTTGCATTGTTTAAATTATGCACTTAAACACAAGTTATATCCAACACCGATAAAAACTAAGAAGTTACTGCATAACATGTTTACATAGATACCTAAGCAGACATGTTTTGACTTGTCTGAATAATTCAAAGAAGTTTCTACGTATGAATAGGTTCTGCATATCAGTTTAATATACTTAATTAGACAGACGATAACCTATCTTGATATTTCAGTTAATAGATAATTTTAAAAGTATCGTTGTTAATCAGTTAAATTAGATACACCTATTCAACTCCCATTCTAGGTGTGCCCACACTCTGAATTTCAAGATCAATCCACCAATCCTAGTTTATATTTTGTAGATAAAGCAATCATCAGAGATCTCCCCCGTTGATTATAATTGGAATCAATTAGTGGTTGAGAAATAAGAGTCATATATACCATGATGATCAGAAGTTTGGAGAAAATATGGATGATTAACATCAATCGGATATGTAGTACTTTGATTTAGAGTACTAGCAGCAGCAGGGGTGAATGCATATAAGGGACAGCATAGGCAGATGCCCCTGATGAATTTTTTTTATAAGTATAGGGGTAGGGCAGATATATAAATTAAAAAATTTAAGGGGCAGATTAATGAAAGAGTTAAATTTGGAGGGGGCAAAAAAAATTTCACAAATAAATTCTAAATACTAGTACAAAAATCTTCTTAGTTGGTGAAATCTTAGAAATATTTTTTGTATAGTTTTTGGTTTTGATTGTTCATCAGTGTGTGAACTGTGAGGGATTGTTTGATTCAAGTCTGAATTTTTTTTGTTATTGATTTGATTGACCGTGGTTACTGTATGTTTGGTTTGATTGAGTTTTTTTTGGGTTATTTGATCTTCAATTGAAAATATAATTATTTTGATTGAGTAGTATCTGTCTTTTATTGTGATAGCTTACCATAATTTTGCCTTATTTTATAATGGGAAATGAAAAATGGAAAATGGAAAGTGATTATGAGCCTTTAGCAACTCCTCATTTCTAGTTGTCATGATTTTGTTTGAATATAGAAAACAAGTTTGGTTTGAGACTTTGAGCATTTGGAGAATACAAGTAACCGAAGTGAGTTTCTAAATTTTGTCTAAATATTTTTTATTTGAAATTCCTTTTTTAGTTTGGATTATGAATATTTTTTGTAATTTTTAAACATTATTATGATTAGTTCAAGTTATCTTTATTTAATTTTAAGAAAACAATTAGTTAAAATTGCCTGCTAGAAAAAATTTCTAGATCCTCCCCTGAGCATCAGCAACAATATAAGTGGCCATTGTTGAGAAATTGAACAGGATTCACAAGTAGCAACACTGTAATTAGAGATAGGAAAATATAAAGGATGAAGCACAAATGATAATTACAATTCAAAGAATACTCATAATTGAAATTTTAGGGAAAAATTACCAAAAAGAATGGTTGGAAAGTGATGCAAGTATGAAATGATAGTCTCCGTGTTAATTCTAAAGTAGATTCATTTGCTTAGGTCAGTACTCAGTTGATGTACAAACGGATCGATCTCTTCAAATCATACTTCAAATTAATCAAACTATTATTTATTTTTGGATCATCGATAAACAAATCTCTAGCTACTTCCACTTATCAGCTTAAGTTTTGGCACAATATATATGATTTAAAAGCATACCTCTTAAATAGCATATATTTATTAAAATTATATCGTTTTGGAGATTCTTTTAAAAAACAAATTGGGTCGCGGGTGGTATTTTTGTAAATAAAAGGAAAACAAGTGGAATCACTCTTTTTTAATATTATTTTAATTTGTTTTTAAAAAAAAAATCTCCAAAATAACGTAGTTTTAATAAAGGTATTCTATTTAAGAGAGGTATGATATTTAAGAGTTATGCTTTAGATCCGTTCTCTCTATATATATATATATATATATATATATATATATATATATATATATATATATATATATGAAAAATGAAATATGTGTCTTAGACACACAAGTCAGTGTTTGTCATGTTATTTGAAGAGATTTTATATAAAATTTTATATTTTATTTGTCTGATATGATATTTAATATTATCTCAATCATCACCTCACGTGCGATGTAATTTGAGCTAATTAAACATGTGGATAATATATATTAAGTAAGGTTAATTTGTGAGGTATTGGATCTAACACATGTGTTGTTTCTTAGAGGCATACTAGAGACCTAGAAGGGGGGTTGAATAGATCTTCAAAATTTTCCGATTAATTAAAAATGTATTACCAAATAATCAGATAATCAATATTGATTATGCACAACAGAATATTATTTGAAAAATTCCCCTTAAAGATTAAGGAAATCTCAGATCTAAATTTAATCTTCTGGTTGTAAAATACTTAGCAGATATATAATATATAAAAGACAGAATTATGTAAATGACACAAGATATTTAAAGTGGTTCGGAGACTGAATAAATCACAATCCACTCTTCCACTCCAACGAGCAGGATATCCACTAAGGATAAGATCACTCAGACCAGATCACACAAATCTATTATAATTCGGTCACATAGACCAGATCACTAAGATAATCGATTTCTTTTTTGTTGATAGATGTTGGATGTGCAGCAAAGATGGAATTAAAGCTCTTTCTTCTTCTGGTACTTAGCAGCTTGATTGAGATCATCTTCAAAGTGTTGATGATCTTTGCATTGAGGCTTGGCTCCTTTTGGTACTCAACATCTTCGAATGATAATCTTTAATGTGCTGCTAAACTTTGCAATAAGGTTTGACATCTTCTGGTGCTTAGCAACCTTGAACACATTTTGATCTACCATTCTATTTTCAATGCTATCAACAACTTCTCGAATTTGAATTCTTGAAGTTATTTATAGTCTTTGAAAAGACTTCCTATTGCAAAGTGTCTGTTAGAGCTTTTATGCTACAAATACCTTTAAATCCTTGAAGTTGACTTTATGGAGTTTTCGTGTCAAGTTGATTTTTGGCTAGTCACATTAGTCTGAAGCTTTACCTACCAACTTGTTGATGTCTCTTTCATTAAACTAGCTATTTAGACACAACAATCTGATCTTCAATTAACATTTCACTATTATAACAAACCCACTTTATTATTAATACTAATATAAAAATAAATATTAATACAAGATAAAATGTCTTATTCAAACCTTTTGGGGGAAATATAATGTTTTAATATAAAGACTAATCCTTGCAAGAAATTAATAGCTAGGCCCGTGGTGTTCGGGTGGTCATATGATGAGGGTTTGAAGTGGAAGGTTGCGAGTTTGAAATAGGGGAAGAAAAATTATTTTTGGAAATAATTCGAAGGAGCCACGTCGGCGTGATTTTAAAGGCATTAAGAATTTTTTTTATTGTAAGCCGGCACAACTTGTAGCGGCCGTGCTTATTTTTTTTTTTAAGTTTGTCAAATGAGCTGAGTCATGACTATAATGGGGGAAATGCTTTAAAAAAAAAATTATAGCGGGACACCATGGGATAGATAAACTAAACCGCTACAAATGTCGCGGCTTATAATTTTTTTATTTTTTTATTATACGACAATGTATGGGGGAAATGCTTTTAAAAAAAGAACAAGGGCCAAGCCGCTACATGTAGCGGTTGGTGTATTATTATATTAAAAATTCTTTTTGTTTAACCAAACTGACAACATGTTTGACTATGTGGGGCCCTTATATTAAAATAAAAGCCGCTACAACATGTTTTTCGGGCACAACATGTTGTAGCGGCTGTGTAGATTTTATCTTTCAATCTAAGCCTTCCAATAAGTTGATCAATGGTCCGAAAGTGGGTTCTTAGAATAGTGACCATGGCAACCGGTTGTCATCGATGGAATCCCTATATATATCTCGCTACATAATTCTCAGCTCAAAAACCTCATTTTGAACCCCAGAAAATCTCAAAAATATCATTTTTATAATTTATACAAAATTTTAAAGGTTTCTCGTCCTTCGTTGCACCATAAAATAATTTTATAGGCAACTATATTTTTTATTTCGCTTAAATATGAAATTTATATTTATTACATATTTTTATTGCTTTATATATGCTTGAAAAGAAGTTTCTCGGCATAAAATATCATTTATAGTCAAATCTCGCCCCGTAGGAATTTATTAGATTTATTATTACTTATTATTTCGCCGGAACGCGATTTAGAACGTTGAATGTCAAAATTGATTGACGCGCCGACGCTCGGCGTTCGCTCATTTTTAAGATCTGACATGCTCCTTTGCTCATTTTTAATTCTCAAATGATGAGTCATATAACAGTGAAATTTTGGACATGTTTATAGACCTCATGTAATAGTATTTTAGAAAATTTTCAAAATGCGAAAATAAATCACGGAAGTTCGTCAAAGCAACACTCAAAAATGGCACCAACAATGATAATGCGAGGTAAGCGTTGGTATTCACTACGCAATTGCCTTTGGAGCTCTTTGTAGTGCTTAACGAGTCCACTACTTCACGAATTTCTCACGCGTTGCTCATAACTTCGATTGATCTGATTTTTGGATAAGTTTTTCGTATCATATGAGACTATTTTGAAAAAAATATCAAACTCCCAATTCAGTATCATTAGGCAGTCCAAATAATTCGCCAAAAGTGGACGTTCATAACAATTTTCACATTTTCCCAGATTTACCCTCCCTCGCTAAAACAGTCATAACTTTTTAACTTCAAAACATTTTTAGGCGATTCTTGAGCCCACATGAAGCTAACTTCTGGGACTACAACTCTTCCTTAATGACTTTTTTCTAGATTCTGAAGATATCAACCTAGAAATTCTGTGCAAGGAGACTGCACCGCATTCCTTGGACAGTTTCGATTCTACTACTTTGAAATGGCATAACGCTTTTCTACGAAGTCAGATTTAGTCCGTTTCAGAGTCTATGGAAAGCTTATTCAGTGTATTACAACATACCAAAAGCCTATAATTTTCTAGAACATCTAACCAAACCCCAAATTTTCCTTTTATGGTCAACAGTCTACTAATTTTTCTAAGTTTTAATTTTTTTTTTTACTTTTCTTTCTTTAGATCAAACTTTTATTACCTAAAATGGTTAGATCCATACAAAATACACTATATAACATGTACATCTAAAGTTTTTTTAAAGTTCAAAATCATAACTTGATAGCTCATCAAAATCAAACATAATAAAAGGAATAAACTAAATTAGGGTGTTATACCTTTCTTATTGCTCTCTTCCTTCTTCTTCTTTCTCCTTTGCCTTCTTTAGTGGCTGATCTCTTTCTCTTTTTTTTTTTCTAAGTGGGCGGGTGCGTGAGAGAAAAATAAGAGAGAATGTTTTCTTTGCTAACTCTCATCTTCTCTTTCTTCATACTTGAATACCTAATCTTTCTCTTTTTAATATCTCAATGGATTTTGGGAGATATTCAAGGTGGCAAAGAAATTTAGTTAGCATGCTAATACTCCCTTCTTCCACCCGACACAATGCACCCTCTCCTTTCTCTTATTTGACTTGTGATCTTTGAAACAAGATAAGGCTAACTAGGATGGAGACACATAAGCTATTATGGAGATTTACCAAGATTTAGTCACATGCTCCTTATTTCCTTCTCCGTGTCGGGTTCAATGCTCCCAATTTGCCAAATTGAGATTTTATTTTATTTGCCCAATTTGCTTAGTTAAATAATTAAATCAAATATTCTTTTAATGCTTTTGTTAAGTAATTTAATTACTCAACCTTAGTAACTTAATTTAATCAAATAAGTTACTACATAAATCTCTTTAAATTATTTTACCCTCTTGAAATCATATAATTTATATAATTTCATCTTTGATATATAAATTATATAAAACATAACATTACATACATAAATTACATATTTATTTTATAATTACAAAATAAATATGCTACACATAATTCCTCATGTAAATAAAATTATTTACATACCCAAGATATTATAATATAATATTCTTACCTCATTAACATAAATTCAATTAAGAATTTATTTACTTCCTTTAGATATTACGATAAATATAATATTCTTTTTTTATTAAAATAATTTCTTATAGTAATTTATTTTAATACTCTTGGGTAAAGTATATATAAATACTATATGCTTAACCTGCCTATTTTTTGCTTCATCACTCAAAATTGGTCCCAACAATTTTATTTTCCTCACGTAATAAATACATATATATATATATATATATATATATATATAATATATATATATTCATTAACTCCCAATTACCAGTTATACCAAACATGCACACGTCACATATAGAAAATAAGTAATAAAATTTTTTCTCACATTATAAATTGTTTATATCAATTTATTTACATATAGAAAATATAATTTAATATATTTACCAAATTATGTAAATATACTTATCCTTCATAAATCATAAAATAATTTATATACTCATAAATTAGACTATACTTTTAATTTAATGTCTATTAAACCTCTTAATAGGATTTGCTACATTTAATAAGCCTTCTTCATATGGCTTGCCATATTTATTATTACATAATTTCTTTCAGTTATTAAACCGTATAGATTTTTCTTAAAAAATTTAAATAAATCCTCTATTTTCACTCTAGGTTTTAAACTTTAACATTTAATTTAATCATTTAAGATTTTTTAAATTTTCGGGATTTCACATAGTTCATTATCCATGCATATCATAATTCAAAAATAATCTCATTCCTTGCGAAATTATACCTTCCCTTTAACTAGTTGCTGCTCTGATCCCTTGTTCTACGAACTTGAATTCTTTTTCTTCTTGCTTCTATTGCTGCTTCTTTTCTTCTCATTCTTCTGTTGCTGCTACTCCATTCCTTCTTGTTGTTCCTCCTCTTGGTGTTTCTCTTTCTCTTTCTGAGCTTTACCTTCTGGCTCCCCCTCAATATGCTCAACTCCTGCTTCTACAAACTCTTGATCATTTTGTCCTTCGGGCTCCGTCTGTCCTTCAGGCTCCCCCTTAGCCTGCTTAGCTGCTAGCTCCTTGCTTTACATCTTTTTCTTCTTTAGCTTTCTCTCTTTCTCCTTTATTCTCTTCCCTTTAGCCTTTTTCTTTTTCTTTCTATCCCCTTTTTTGTCATCAACCATCTGAGAGAGATACTGGACGTGGTTAATGAGCTCTTGAATTAGGTACGAGGATGTGGCAACTTTAGTTCATATTTCTTACTGATTTATTTCCATCTGAGAGCTTTAGGAGGACATAGTAGAGTGATACTGAGAGAGTGACAGAGTGAGTTCTGCTACATTATTGGAGAGGGTCAAAATTGTTTTCTTATTTTTCTTCTGGAGTTTCAAGGTTTCCTTCTTCTGTTGTTCAATTGACTTCAATTATATCTGATCTCTCCCATGAAGTTGGAGAGACATATTAGTGAATGTTGATTGCAAGTTTTTGTAAAACTCATTCCCCTTGTCTCCAGGGAGTTCCTTAGCCTTAATAGTGATGTTGGATATCTTCTCAAACATTTCTTTAGATTTATTTACTAATTCTTGATCAAACAATTGTTCTTCAAGGATTGGAACACTGGGGTTGGGTTTCTCATTCTTATACAGATTATCAAGTGCAGTAACGATGTCAAAGAATTCATTTGTTGAGGATAATGGAATATTTGAGGGAATAACTGGGATGCCATTTGGAATTTAAGTGTTTGGGGGTGATGACTTATTCAGTGTTTTGGTTGATGGGATTGTTTAGGGAATTTTGATTTCTTCAGTCGTAGAGCTCTGGTGCTCTATGACCGGGTGCTCTATGACTTTAGACTTAGACGATAACTTAGTAGAAACAAGTTTGTACAAGCTTTCAATAAGATGGAATGGAGTATAGATACCTTATGGTTTATGTTGATAGGCTTTATAATGGCGAGAGTTGCTGATTAAATTGGTTGGGTATGACTGGACCCTTGGGAAGTTCCTAGAAATCAGTTTCAGATTCGAAAAATTTGAATAACAGCATCTGATGAAACTTTGATCTCCTACGGAAATTACCTTAAGCCAATGGTATCCAAGGATAGAAGTATGCTAATTACTTACTGAAGGAAATATCTTCCGTGAGTCTTTCTCATTACACAAACTCAGTATATATACATGATTACAATGATTGATTCTAGGCTATGATTACAATACTTGATTCTAGGCTATGATTACAATGCTTGATTCTAGGCTATAATTAAGGACATGAAGATTATTTACATACTAAATATATACTCTATCATACCCCCGCAGTCGAAGCGGGAGGCTGTCGTACGTTGAGACTGTTCTGAAAATCATCAAAGAGTATGCGCGGAAGTCCTTTCGTGAAAATATCAGCTATCTGGTAGCGAGATGGGACATGAAGCACAGGAACTTGTCCTCTTTCAACTTTCTCTTGGACAAATAAGATATCCATCTCAATATGCTTACTGCATTGATGTTATACAGGATTACCAGAAAGATAGATGGCACTGACGTTATCACAGTACACCATCGTTGCCTTCTTGATCGGAACATGTAATTCTAACAGTAGATTTCGAAGCCAACATGATTCTGCAACAACATTGGCGACACCTCTATACTCAACTTCAGCACTAGACCGAGATAAGGTGGGTTGTCGCTTAGACGACCAAGTAATCAAATTATCTCCAAGAAATACACAGTAACCGGATGTTGATCGTCGAGTGTCAGGACACCCTCCCCAATCCGCATCCGTATAGCCAGTATAGATGCAAACCGAAGTCGAGCGATCCACGAAGATATCACAGGATTCTCTTAAGTGCAGTCATGTGTTCGCTCTTGGGGTCATGCATATGCAAACATACCTACTGGACCGCATATGAGATATCTGGGCGGGTAAACGTAAGATATTGCAAGGCTCCGACTAAGCTGGGATAGTGCGTGGGGTCTGCATAAGGTGCTCCACCCGAATTGCTCAATTTCGCCTTCGTATCCACATGAGTGGGTGACGGCTTGCATGAAGACATACCTTCCCTCTCAATGATGTCTTCAGCATATTTTTTTTGGCAAAGAAATAAACCTCTTTCGTGATGGGTCACAGCAATTCCCAAGAAATAATGTAAGGGACCCAAATCTTTCATAGCAAATTCAGATGCCAGAATAGACATGATATGTCGACAAAGAGCCTCAGATGATGTGGTAAGGATTATGTCGTCAACATAGAGAAGAATGTATGCCATGTCATTTCATTTGCAATATATAAACAAAGAATGATCTGATTGGCTATGCTTAAACCCCATTGTAGAGACAAAATTTGTAAACCATTTATACCAAGCCCGGGGTGCCTGTTTGAGGCCATACAGGGACTTCTTGAGCAAGCATACATAGTCTGGATGGTTCGGGTCGCGAAAGCCCATAGGTTGCTGCATGTAGACAGTTTCTTGTAAGTGACCGTGTAAAAATGCATTCTTGACATCCAGTTGATGTATGGACCAAGAATTTGATAAAGCCAAACCGAAAGACACAAGTGTGAATTGTGGAAGGTTTCACTTTGGGGTGAATGTTTGACCACAATCGACACCAACCTGCTGAGACCTGCCATCACCAACAAGACGGGCTTTATGCCGCTCAAAAGATCCATCAGATTTCTTTTTATGACAAAAAATCCCCATACACCGAATAATATTCACATTAGACGGACGGGGCACTAACTCCCACGTCTTATTTTTAATAAGAGCATCATATTCATCCAACATGGCCGCTTTCCAATTCGGGTCGGACAACGCGGTTTTGGGGTTAGATGGCAGAGGGGATTGAGAAACCGAAGAAGTTAAATTAAAATGACGTTTGGGCTTAAAAATCCCATGCATGCTGCGTGTGGCCATGGAGCGGTTTTGGTTTGGAAGGAAGGGGTGTATGTGTGGATCAGGTGGGGAGGTGGGTGGGTTGGGCTGGGTGCTTGATGGGCTAGGGAGAAATAGGGAGTTTTCTGGGTCAGGTGTAGGATTGGTTGCTGGAAAAGGGGATTGTAGTGGGCTGGGTAGAGGATCACTAGGAGTGTTATTAGAGTTGTGCCCAATTTGCGGACTGATGGTGGGAGTAAGAAGAATAGCGAGCTCATGTAACACGAGATGGATTCCATCATCAAGAAATTTATAGGTATGGGATGGAGGCGTATGAAAATTAGCAAAGGGGAATTTAGTCTCATCAAACACAACATGTCGAGAGATAATTATTTTGTGACTCGAGAGGTCATAACACTTATATCCTCTATGGTTTTGTGGGTAGCCCGAAAAAACACTGCAGGTTAGAAACGAGCTTGGAGTTTATTAATATTGGTGGGGGGAAGAAGAGGAAAACACAAGCAACCAAATACTCTTAAATGTGCATATGAGGGATCACGAACGTAAAGAATTTGAGTAGGAGAAAAGTGTTTAAGATTTTTATTTGGGAGAATGTTTAATAAATATGTTGCCATATGTAAAGCATGATGCCGGAATGACGGTGGCATAGATGAGTGAGCAAGAAGGGTTCGAATCAAGTTGTTTATGGTTCAAATTTTACGTTCGGCTTTCCCATTTTGAGAGGAGGTGTGGGGACACTAGAACCGAAAACTCATACCATGGTTGCGATAAAAAGATTGGAAATGTTCATTATCAAATTCCTTCCCGTTATCACTTTAAAAACATTTAATTTCCTTCTCAAATTGAGTTTTAATATAAGCTTTAAAGGAAAGGAAACTGGTGTAGACTTGCGATTTCTTGCCAATAGGAAAGGACCACAGAAAATTAGAATAATCATCAAGAAAAAAAATATAATACTTGTGTCCTGCTGAACTTAAAACGGGAGATGTCCACAAGTCACTATGAATAATGTCAAATGGCATAGTAGTACAAGAAGTAGATGGATAAAATGGCAACCGAACATGTTTCCCAAAAATACATGAAACACAAATACTAGTGCATGAAGATTGTTTACATGTAATCAATTTAGAGCGGCCCAAACGATTATGCCATAAAGTAGGAGAAAGAGCAACAAAAGTTGATGGAGTGGTGGCAGGAGGACTCATGGTAGTGGATAAGGGGTATAAGTCCCCGGTGCTATCACATCTCATTATGGGAATCCCCGTCTGCATATCCTTCACAAAAAACCCAAAAGGATTAAATTCAACAGAAACATGATTATCGGGCCAGAAACGCATTTAACACAAACCAAGTTTTTAATTAAGTTTGGGGCATGGAGGACATTGGATAGTGTTAGGGGTGGATGAGGTGGAGATAGTGATTTTTATCCATAACCACGAATCGGAATAACATGACCACTGCCAACAATTATATTTTTATTATTGCTCGAATTAAAATAAGACGAAAGAGTACCTTGCGACGCCGTTATATGCGAAGTAGCACCGGTGTCCATGTACCAATTGTCATCGGGAACGGTGAGAGACATAGTATGCATCGTTGTTTCAATATCCGTGGGTTCACGGAGGAGGGAAATTTGGCGCTGGCCGAGCATCAAAGTTCGTTGCGGACGTTGTCCTAAAATTCTCGGTTGACATACTGATGGGGGGTGTGTCTAGGAAGATGATGGGTAAGGGCATGGAGGCACTGCCCAACCCGA
This sequence comes from Panax ginseng, assembly GCA_020205605.1. Lineage (NCBI taxonomy): Eukaryota > Viridiplantae > Streptophyta > Magnoliopsida > Apiales > Araliaceae > Panax > Panax ginseng. Next base: position 136,001,433 of record CM035134.1, on the reverse strand, counting down.
TGGAGCCCAACCGGCGTTATACTACCACCATGGTGGCGGATGCTGCCATGGACGGGGATGGGTGGCCTGTTGGTGGTTGCCTCCACCGAAGGACTGGTTTGGACCACCCTTTCCTCATCCACGTCCGCTATTATTCTTCCCTCTATTATTAGTACGGTTGTTCCGGCTATTATTGTGCTTCCCACGTCCACCGGTATTATTTCGATTTTGACCATTACCATGGCTTGTTCCCCGTCCAAAACCGTGTGTCTCTTCAGTGCCGGTGTTGGTTGTTACGAGAGCCGTGCCGGAGGCACTTGACGCCTTAGCCACCTGTTTGGCTTTGCACTTCTCTTCGAGAATTAGTTTCGAGCGAGCCTCATAAAACGGAGGTAATGGGTCACTTTGTTGTATGAACATAGCCACACTATCATAGTTCTCATTTACTCCGACAATCAATTGGAGAACCAACCTGTGATTATTAATCGGAGCCCCAACATTTGACAGTTGATCCGCAAGCATCTTGAGTTCTTGGCAATACGCCGAGACATTAGGAAAAGTATCCATATGAACTTGGGTGAATTGATTTTCCAAGTAAACTGCCCGTGAGTGTTTGTTGTCTTGAAAAATGCTTTGCAAGCGTTCCCATGCTTGTTGTGCCGAAGAGTCGGGTTCCAAGATAGTGTGGAGGAGATTGTTCGAAATCGTTCCATAAATCCATTGAAGGACTATTGCATCCAAACGAGACCACAATTCATTGTCTTGAACTGTCGCCGTCTCCTTACCCTTGTCAGACGACATGGGTGGCGTAGGGATGATATGGCACCTGATACGCACGGCAATAGATCTTAAAAAGCTCTGCCCATGACGAGTATTGTCCTTTCTCCATCTCAAGAATAATTGGGATAAAGTTCTTGACATTGCTTACAGCTAAGGCCGGATGGAAGCGTGAGTTATCAGCCATGGAGAATAAGAGGGGAGGAGAAAAAAAACGAGATAAGGTAGAAGAAGGAGATGGGCAATAGAGAAACACCTAGGGTACCATGAAGGAAATATCTTCCGTGAGTCTTTCTCATTACACAAACTCAGTATATATACATGATTACAATGATTGATTCTAGGCTATGATTACAATGCTTGATTCTAGGCTATGATTACAATGCTTGATTCTAGGCTATAATTAAGGACATGAAGATTATTTACATACTAAATATATACTCTATCACTTACTTTCAAAGTAATATAAGGTGGAACTACGATCCAACTCTATGTCTTAAAATTTGTTTAGAAGCTCTTCAGTGGTCATGGTAACCACTCTAATCTTTTCATCACCATAGTCGATCTACTTTTCTAGTAGCATTACCTTAGGGTCTTCAACAGCTTCCAGCACAATTCTTCTATGTATTCCTTTGGAGGTAGATGGAACTAATGGAAGTGGAACTGATATCCTATTGGTTCTTCACTCTCTGAGTCAGGTCTTTATGCTTTACGATGGTAGGATCAAAAACTAAGTTTGGTGCTTCTAAGGGTTCTGACTCATCCCTCTTTCTTGGTTCCCTTCTTTTCTGTAATGACCCAAAAATTGAGACCAACTTAATCCAAATAAGGACTAACTTAAGCTCGACCTTGTTCGTCAAAAACTATCTTGATTCAGCTTTATATCATACCAATATGAGATAATAGCCAAAAATACGAAATAATTAAAATTGCCCTGTCTTCATTTTTCTTCATTCCCTGAATCGCAACCTTTACGATTACATATATTGTGGAATCATATTTATTAAATGATTCCTTTTATCAGAGTGATATGTGTATATATATAACTCATTTCTTCACTCATATCCTGTCTTATACAGTATCATTCCTATAAAATATTACTTTTTAAGGTAATTGCGAAACTGTATTTCAATCTTAACAAAAACATTCTTCATTTATTGAATAACTCAATATTTACACAATTCTCATTTTACACTTTAAAAATTGTTATTTTGATATAATATTGTTCCTATTTAAAGGAGTCAACTTGTGACGCCCCCAAAATAGGTATACATCACCCATCTTGAGTCGCCAAATATATGGTACAAAATTCAAATACAACTTAATTATACAACAGTCGTGTAAAATACGACAAAACATGATCTAAGAGTTTTAATAAGAATATTGTCATCTAGACAATATCCACACTCAATGGAGTTCTCATTACATTTATTATCACACTATTTAACAGAATAGTGAGGACTACTAATGCTATCATCTGGACCGTCACTCCATTCCCCGACTAGTCCCGGCTACGTTCTCAATACAGTGAAAGAAAGGGTGAGCTCAATTAGCCCAGTAAGAAATATTATGACTAAGATAATGCAGAATAAAATTATCATTAGTCTTCAACAATGTTAAACTAATAAAATACAATTAATAGACATCAAGTTTAACTGCAGAGGAATAAGCAATCCATTATAAGTGTCAAGTAGAGCATGATATCTACTATCTTCTATGATTTAAAATGTTTTCATCAATTTTTATCGCTGAGACTCAGCTTAATAAATAAACCACATCATCGAATCATCCCTGCACTTCGGGCCAATGATATTCATTAAATCATCAATGGTCATGACTATACCGAATAATCCCTGATCATAATCATACCAAAAACTATCCATCAATGCACTATAGGTCACTGAGGACTTTTACCACATCATTTATAACATTACAGGTCATGATTATACCGAATGATCCCTGGTCATAATCATACCAAGTCCATCTATGCACATAAGCCAAAGATGACTTTCATCACAATATAAGCATGAGGATGATGACAATGACATAATAATCCAATAAAAAAAGTTCAAGAATAAATTTTAAAGATTTATAAGTTAATTTATCTTGAAATTAATAATGTCCAAATTGTCAACATGATACTGCTTTGTAGAGTAAAATTCAAGAATGTTTAAAAGAATATTTCCATGAAAAGATACTGGATGAAGCGCAAATATCCAGGATATTCCACTAATTTCATGGAGTATAGAAGCCAAAACTTTAACCAACTGAGTATAATAGAATATATCAAACTGCAAATGGATTTTCGCCCACCATGTGGTAATCCACGTTGACAGATCATTTCCACAATTTAATAAGAAGTGAATACAAAGGATCATTCACCATGCATGTGGTAATCCACATAGACAGGTTATTCCAACAGAATAATAAAGAATGGAATAACAGAAGGATTCACCATGAATGCGATAGACCGCACAAACAGGTTACTCCCAATAGAATAATAAAGATTGGAACCAGGTCATGCGTAAACTACACAGAGAGTATATTCCAACAGAATAATAAAGAATGGAACCAGGTCATGCGTAAACCACACAGACAGGATATTCCAACAGAATAATAGAGAATGGAACCAGGTCATGCGTAAACTGCACAGACAGGATATTCCAATAGAATAATAAAGAATTAGAATAACAACAAAATTCACCAGGCATGCGATAGACCTCACAGACAAGTTATTCCAACAGAATAATAAAGAATGAAATAACAGAAGAATTTCACCATGTATGCGGTACTTCGCATAGACAGGTTATTCCAACATAATAATAAGGAATGGAATAACAATAGTTCTCTTCATGAATAACAATAGTCTCACGGTACGATGCTTTCACAGTTCGTATGTACGACTTTCAAGGGATGAATGCTCGTTTGGAATCATTTAGGCAGCTTGAACCATTTGAAGGTCACCAAGTCCGTAGTAGCTGTTGGAGCCCCACCGCAGACCGATTTTTATGTGTCACAGGTTCAGCTCAAGCAAAGGTACTGCTAGTTACTCTTTGGTTTATAGCCGGGTCAAACTCAGCTTGCAACTGTTTTTGAATACTATTTGATTGATAGTTTTATTGTCATTTCAGATTTATGATCGTGATGGACTGACTCAGCTTTTTATTCTTCAATTTTTTTTATTCCCTATTCAAGGTTTGTATTCTTACTATTTTTCTGGTTAAAAATTGTTGTGATTCGGAGTTGACTTAGCTGAATATATGAAGCCAGCTTTAGTGGTTGATCCTGTGATGGTATGTACTAGTGGAGATGTACTGGCTGGTCCTTCAATTCTTGATACATTTCGGTAAGAGAGCTCTGACCAAATTACGAGTTTTCTATGAACTTCAATGAAATATTTGTTATTTCGTATTATGTCGTAGCTCCATCAATTTGATTTGTTTACCTTTATGCAGACTCACCAGCTCATTGTTTGCTTATGCCTTCTCATGTATATAGTATACTGCTAGTTTGTTTGAGAGTTGTTGCCATATGCAGAACCAATGCTGGAACATAGTTTTTCTGTTCATTATTTTGAAATATTTGTTAGTATATAAACAATTTTTGTTATGAAAAAATATTTTGAAATAGAAAGCTTATATTTCAAAAAAAAGAAGTGCGACTGGGGGAAGTTATGTACTAATGTTTTCTTTTGTAAAAATTTCACTCTAATATATTAAGATTTTGTTCTTAAAAAGATTGACCCTTACTATGGTAATGCTTTTGTACTATTTACAATTATGTTTTACCTGTGCGTGTAAATCAGCTATCTATTTGTCCCCAGTTCTAGCTTAATGTATTTTTTAGTGTGTTTAGAAAATTCACTAGAGTATAACAATAGACCATTCTTGTATATCCTTGGTAAGTATAGAAGAGCAATATGTAAGCATGTATCTGTAGCATTTCAATCCCAGAATATGTATCTATCTTGTTGAGGCTAGATTTCAGACCAGGTAATATCCAACCACCCCCAGTCATCGCGATGAAAGCCCAGAGACCTTCCCATACAGATTTCAAAGCATCAACAATGTTGTTAGAACATGGAGGCTGATAGTTATGAACGCCATCACACCCTCATAGTCGAATTGCACTCATCAACCACCATGGCCATCACGCTCCAACCATTACCACTTATAGCGATATTGTGGAAGCATCTTTGCTTTTTGTTGAACGATCATGTTGATAATGCCACTACCGGTGTGCCATCCGAGTAGTACTGTTTGTCCGATGGCCCACCACCGTCTCTGCCCATTTGAAATCTGTTGAGGGTGAGAACAGCCTTGGTGTGGCTGGACACCATTGGCGAGCACTTAAAAGTAGTGTAGTGCTTGCCTTCAACACAACAATCGGAGTCATTCTATTTGTTGCATTTTCCAGGAGGCGGTTTCTTGCCTATAATCTTGCCACTTGATCAACAAGCCTGAGCTTCAGCCTCAAAAGAATGTGCCGAAAGAAGTATGAATAATACTAAGCAAAAAGTTTATATTATCCACTCTGTCTATATAGATTTCTTTTTGAATGAATGATGGAGAAACAGGGTGATTGACAGGATTATATAAAGGCCTGTATAGCAAACTGACAATTTTTGGGTAAGCATTTGAAATTTCTGCTGATATATTCTCTATTTTGTTAATGTTTTTATGATTAATTATGTGGGGGTTTAATGGAAGGTTAATTTGGATTTTCTTCAGGAAACAATAGTGGGAACTCTTCTATTTTTTCACCATATACAGACAAGATTGCTTTCTATTTGAAATATAAGCTTAAATAATTTTAAAATATATACTAACAAAATTGTTATAAGCTTTCTTTTTGAAATATAAGCTTTCTATTTGAAATATTTTGTTAGTATATAAACAATTTTTTTGGTGAACATATATATATGATCATCTTATACAGTGAACATATATATATAAACTGAACCAATTTGATTTACTAACATAATTGAACTAGAAGTCTAGGTTATGCAGTGTCATATTCGAGTTCTTGAATCAACATAAGTAAATATCTCTGCGTTGCTATTGGGACTGAAATATCTCATTGACATTTCATATGTGGATGATACTGAAGTTTTTAAGGTATGGTCAATGTTCGTTTTGCTAGACCTTTTCACTTACGAATGTTACTATATGCATTTCTATTCCACCTCCCCTTCTCTATGTTTTCTCTTTCTTTTAAGGTGCTGCGGTTGGAGCTATATTGGGTGTTGTTTTCTCTATTGAGGTGTTCGAATCATCTCTTGTTCTATGGCAATCAGACGAGTCCGGGCTTGGCTGTCTTCTGTACTTGGTGAGCAGCTTAGCTAACTGATCATGTGTTTAGATTTTAGGTTTACAAAATCATTGCTTCTGATATCTGAGAAATGAAGAGATAGATTAGCCGTTGGTGAATCTTATAACTGTTAGTTTAGCAAATATGCCTTTCAAACTACAAATACAAATTGAAAATACTTTTAGATTGACTAAAAAAATTTATGGAAACTTCAAAACTTTTGCAGATTGATGTCATTGTAAGCCTATTAAGTGGTAGACTTGTTCGTGTGAGAATTGGTCTGGCTATGCTAAGTGCGGTGCAGAGTCATGTACTTTTAGCTGTTAATTGAATAATTCCAGGCTGTGTAAACTTTCACATAGCAGTGCCAGTATTTAGTCTCAATTGCGTATATCTTCTGCTTAATTTAATCAGATGGGAGCTATTGAAACAAGCAATGTTGATGCAGTTTTCAACTTTTCATTCATTTTCCATTCCAGTAAAGGATTAAACAGATTCTAGATAATAAGGCTCCTTCCTTAGCCTATTATTCGATTTGATTCCATGATAGTTTAGCTTTTGTTCCATAAGATATGGATGCATTTAAATTGGCTTTTGTCTTCTTGCAGTCTGTGGCAACCTTCTTCAGTCATGTTATGTCTGCAATTGGCGGAAACACTGTTGGTCCATGTCAGTAGTATTAAACTACTATATTCCAACATTTAAGATCACTTGTCTTTGTATTTTACAAAGACAACTGATATTATATTTTGGAAATGACATGTTTTTTTAATCTATTTTTTATATAGCGTACTTACCTTCAATTTTTGATGCTAAAATACCCTCTTATGATTGGTCAGGGGATGCTGTTGTCAATGTTTATATAAACCATGAAAAGAAGTTTGCTTTTGTGGAGATGAGATCTGTTGAGGAGGCCAGTAATGTAATGGCATTAGATGGCCAGTATCTTGTGTTTTACAATGTTACGATGTTATCATAAGAATTATGTTTATTTGGATATATAAATTTGGTTACAATGTTACAAATATTTATGGGATCAGATTTGGTATTCTTGTGTTTTACAGTTATCTTGCAATACATCAGTTATTGGTCAGATTTGGTATCCTTTTTTTTACAGTTATCTTGCCATACATCAGTAGCAGGACATTTATTTGGATATATAAATTTGGTTAGGAATTATGTTAAAAGTCATTCCTGTGATTGGTCGATTATCTTGTCATACATCGATTGCCCGGGTCACATTTTGGTGAACCACATCCTTTTTTTTTCTTTTTTTTTAATCTACAACATTTAAAAAATGTTGTCTGATATACTAAACAACATTTTTATCCAAAAAACTTTGTGGAATCATACCTTCTACAACGTTTTTAAGCATCTGCTAATTTTTGGAAAATAAATCTACAACGTTTTTTTTCTAAAAAACGTTGTGTATTGTGCTTAACTACAACGTTTTAAAAATTTTGTGTAAGGGTGTCAAATAGACAACACCCTTAACCACGACATTTTTCTGACTGAAATCACAACGTTTTTTCCACGTTGTCTATTTACTATTTTGTAGTGGTGTTCTTTTATAGCTTTAACCCTCTTGGAATTATATTACTATAATCAAAATTATGTATTTCGCCATAACATAAAATAAGATGTTTTTATCATGTTTTCTCTAAAAATAGGAACTAATCATAATAAAACGATTTAATCATTTTCTCAAGATATTACTCTTAATATAATATCTATGTATTATTAAAATATTTACATGCACAACACAATTACACACTATATATATAAAATAAGATTATTTCTTATTATGATAAATTATTTCCATCAACTTATATAGCAAATATGTTTTAATATATTTACCATATTACTTAATCACACACATTACCTCGTACAAAACTATATAAGGTAATATCAAAATAATATTCCCCCTTTTATTAAAATAATCAAATGCTAGAATTTATTTTAATATCCTTTATTAGAAATATACTATAATTATTTCTCTTTCCTTTCTATAGATTGTCTCAACACACTTTCTTTAATCTATACATTTAACCATATCTCAATATTAATCAATAAATCTCTAACCAATATTTATCTAAAGATATATCTATTTTCTTCTCTCGTCAACAACGTACATATATACAAGTCTAAACCTAGCACACGTCGAGTCTTTAATAGTATTCAATATAGTACACTGAGTGGTTTCCCACAAACAACCAACAAATTAGTTTCCGTCTCATCTACCCTGTTTTCACAATGAGTTAGATCGGTTACTAATTCATATATACCTCTGCTCTTTGAAGGAATCGTTTAGCCCAGCTCCTATACATCCACCATTAAAAGTGCAGTGCATACTTTTAGACTTGATACTTACTCGTACATACTCAAGAAATTGGTGATTATCAAAAATATTTAATGTCACCAACTTACTATGATAAAATAATTTCACATAAATTATTTAATATCGATAGATAAATTTCTATCCATCTTCTTTACTTCAAATAACTCGCCTCTTCAATAAATAACAAATATATAATAATAATATATTTATTAAACAAAGAAATCCCTTATTGCATAGTTTATATTACCCCATGCAACACCATACCACATACCTCACAATGCATATATATATATATATATATATATATATATATATATATATATATATATTCTTATTGAACTCTTCTCATGCCTTAAGAATTTTATTTACTAAATTCTTATTTTAATATTTTCTAAAAATTCGGATTCTTACACATACTATTCAATTGTACAACCAATTCAAACATATATCATTAGTTTATAAACTAAATAGTTTACTAACTTACTAACCTTTATTAACTTTGAAATTTTCAATATCAAAACCATATTATAAAGGATTTCAAATACCCATAAGTGATCGATTGTTACATGATTAACTTACAACTGTTTTCATAGTTAACTTTCTTTTTATCCAACCAATTGCTAATTCACATTTGATTTAATATAAACATAGCAAATGTATGCTTACCTCTTAATTGCATGTTTCTAATTACTCTTATATTTCTTCCTTAGCTTCACCTCTTATATATAACTGAACAAAATGGACTTGTCTTGGAAGGGGTCTGGACTACCAGGGAGAGGTTTGGCAGCTTGGCAAGAGAGGCAGGGGAGAGGATGGAGTTGGGCGGATGCATGAGGAAGAAGAGCAAAAGAAGTTGGTTTTCTTTTTATAAATCTCAAGCCTTGATCATCATGAAAGTTTCCTTTCTCCCCACATTTTTTCCGTGATTTCTACTCAATGAAAATGTTGAGTCTGAGTTCAAACTTCTCACACAAAGACAACTCTTGCTCTCCTTTGCATTAGTATACTGATTTTACCACCAGCTCATGCTATGCACCTTTGTTGTTTTTTTATATCCTTTCCTGACTTGCTAATTTATATATAAAACTTGCTCTTATATACATAGTATATATTACCCATAATATATATATATATATATATATATATATATATATATATATATATATATATATATTACATAACATTTTCCATACAAATGGAAACAATATTTGATGTGATAATTTTTCCTTATTAAAATAATTTACAAAGCGATTAAGAGATGAGGAGTTGAGTTTCCTACATTATGATTCTTCTCGTTTATTCATAAACGAACGACTTGATCTTACGTTTTCTTCCTCCAAGACTTAAAGATCCGAGACTCTCACTTCCTCTCTTTAATTGTCTAGAGTTTTCTTTCTTGGATTTGATGAATTGGTGAAGAAAGAAGAGAAATGAGCTTGGTATATATAGAAAACCAAGACTTAGGGCATGTTTTGGTCATTTGCCATATAATACCTTGGATTTTTACCCTTTTACCATTGGATATTCCTTGGAATATTCCTTTCTTAACTCTTAAGTATCGTTTAGCTTCTCCTGGAAGCTTCACTGTTCCATGATATTTTAAATGTCGAATTTCGCTCCGTAGTCGAAAAATTGTGTTCTCCGTTTTTAAATTTTTTTAGATATTTCGGCTTTCATCTTCATCTTAACATTTATGCATTCGTCGAAAAATTGAAAAATGAGAAAAGAGTTTTTAGTGAATAGTATTTTCGGCGACGTTTTCCCAGAAATGGTTAAACGATCGAAAAGTCGATAAAAATAATTTTCGTCTTATTACTGCATGATTTTTGAGAAAAATATTTATTGGATAATATGACTTTTCATGATATATTACCGGAAGACTTTGAAACGAAATGTCATTATGACATACGGATATCTCAAAAGAGCTTAGGGTCTAACCCTAACTCGTATCGTTCTTCAGGTGAATAATGTTTTTACGAAAATTTTCTCGAATTTTTTTATTTCTGTCTTCAAAATTCTTACTCATTTATTCTTGCATGTAACAAAAATCCTAACGTATAAACACTATCATAGGTCATAAAACGACCTTTAAACATGTAATATAAATAATATTCATTAAATATTATTTTATTTAATAATATTCCATAAAAACTTAATTATCAAACTAAATGGAATTTTCCTATCGTTACATTCTTCCCCCCTTATTAGGATTCTGTCCCCAGAATCATGATACAAATTACCCATAAAATATGGATAATTATTATTCTTCTTTATCTTTACATTCTTACTTTTCTTTAAAAGCATTGTGTTACATTCATACTACCTTTACAAAAGGTATACGTTAGTTCTTAATACTTACTTTTTCCTATCAATTACTCATATAATATTTCTCAATTTACAACCTTTCTATACTCTCGTATAGTTTCTCAAACTTACCACACACTACAAAAAAATGGGCCTTTAGCAACGATTTTTTAGGCAACGACTTTATAAGTCGTTGCTAAAAGTATATGTTTAGCAACGAAATTTATCCTTCGTTGCAGATTGTGTCAGGCTTTCATTTTTTTCAACAAAATTCATAAGTCATTGCAAAAATTCGTTTCTAATTCATTGACGGGAAAAAATTTCGTTAGAAATTCGTTACAAAATTTTCGACCACTTGTTTTTCCGTCATGGTGGGCAACGAAAATTTTTTTGTTACTAAAAATGGGGCTTTAGCAATGATTTTTTAGGCAACGACTTTGTAAGTCGTTGCTAAAAGTGTATGTTTAGCAACGAAACTTGTCCTTCATTGCAGATTGTGTCAGTCTTTCACTTTTTGCAACGAAATTCATAAGTAGTTGCAAAATTTGGAAACAAAATTCGTTAGAAATTCGTTGCAAAATTTCTAACCACTTAATTTCTCCACATCGTAAAGCAACGAAAGTTTTTTTGTTCTTTATATTTCGTTTTTAATATGGACCACATTCATTGACAACAATTTTTATTTTTGTTGCATATTTTATACAACTTTTTTGCAAGCGACTATTAAAATGTTACCTTAAATTAAGATAATAATAATAATAATAATAATAATAATAATAATAATAATAATAATAATAATAACCAAACATCACAATCGCCTAACTCAAAACCCTAATTGAATCCCAACTCCGAGTCCCAATCCATAACCAAACCCTCTCCACCAACCAAAACCTCCTACTCACCAAAACCCTACTCCAAATCTCCCAATTCTCCAACATGTCCAACCCCCAAACGCTAATCTCCTCCCTCAACATCTCTCACGGCTCCATCGTCTACCTGGCCTATGAAGGCGAAACCCGAAGATACTGTACAAATCTCTCCCTTGTATCTCTTTATTCGATATTCATTTTTTTAAATTCACACATTGATATTGACTTGTAGCTATCTTGTAATTTGAGACTGTACTAGGGTTTTTAAATTCACACATTGATATTCATTTTTTCCGTACATTTCTTTTGTATTGTTTTGGTTTGAATTTTGTTTGCGGTGATGTGAATTAGAGCGTGGAAATGGATGATCGAGGAGGAGGATCATTTGTCGCTGTCAGGAGGATTTCACAAGGTTTTGATCGAGGCAACACCTGTCATTCATCTTCTAGTATCTTCTCTTTACTCATTTTGGTGAACTAAATTTCTTACTCTCTGTTTCTATGTAAATATATGTGTACTTGTACTTTTCTGTATCAGGAGTAGTTTTGTGGAAGTTTGGATCTGTCGATTGAAATTAGATCATATACCTAGTTTTCATGTCTAATTACATTGATATATGTGGTGAGTGACCTGCTTGCTTGCTTCTCTAATTTTTAATTTATTTATGCATCAAAGCGTATTTCCGCAAATGAAAACTTATGAAAATAAACATGGTCTCTTGTATATGGAGGGAATCTTGAAAGTCCAGTTGTGTGCATTTCCTTTCAGCCAAGAACACTTAAAACAACTAGTAATGGAGAGAATTAGCTGAATTGCAATTAGAGCCCTTAGACCACCATCCTCATGTAGATCTTAGCTGATGCTGGCGACACCTGACATATGCGAGAGTACAAAAGATATCAGTTGAACTTTTTAAGACAACAGAGATGAGTAGAATATGATTTGTCTTTTGTGTTCTCTTGTTTTCAATTATACATCTCAATCATTACCAGATTCCTGCTAGTGGGATGATCAATAAGACAATAAGAAACTCAGTCTTCATTTTAAAGAAGACTATCCCTCCCCACACACCAAAAAAAAACTATGTGGAAAGAAGGATCTTTTTTTTGTACTTCATATTCAAATTTTGTTGGAGTCGTGTCTCTGATGCCAATGGTTTGAAGCTGCATGGAACATTATTTCCCCATATCCTTTCTGCCTCCCTTTCATATGTCTCTCATTAGCTTGTCTGTGAGAAGTTTTATGTTTGGTTGGTTTATATACGTACAAGTCTGTGAATATTTTTAGTTTCTTTTTCTTACTTCCTTTGTTTTTCCTCAACTATGGGTTAGGAATTACCTTTTATTAAAGTAAGATGACTTTTTTAAATGATTTTTTTTAATTCTTTTTGCATTAATGCAGACATATGAGGAGTATCTGGAGGCCCAAAGCAGAAGCAATAGAAGATCACACTATCCTGTTAGTATACTTTTCTGATGCTATCCCACTATGACTATAGCTACTTTTTATCAAACTTGTATTTTTCTTTTCCATATTACTTGTTGATACCTATAGTGTATACTTAAGCAGTCTGAACATCCTAATTTACTGAGGCCAAAGTCTACTTTTTAAGTAGTCTGAACTTCACTTTAATTGCATTTTATTATCTGTAAAGATGTAGGTAACACAATTGCTCTTTTACTGATATATTCAAAACTAATCTCACTGTCATTAGAATGAATAGTTATCTCCTCATCAATCAAAGTGGGTGAAATGATGAAGTAGTAGGACTTTCTTTCAATTGCATCTTTAGCATAACTATCTACTCACCAACTGATTGTTAAGCTTAGTGATGTAGAGTGAAAGTGGATATATTATGGCCTATTTGAAGCTACTTGTCTCAGCTAGTTACTCTATGGTTCTGTCAGCCTGACCTATTTTAAGCGACTTGTCTCAGCTCGTTACTCTGTGGTTCTGCCAGCCTAAAATCCTAACTTAGTGGTCCTATATTGATTAGAAGTTGTAAGCTTGAGCAAGGTCTCATTCCATTTAACTTTGCTTGAGTAAGCTTGAGCTGAAATTATAACTTTGTTGCATGCTTGTCTTGATATGAAAGTCATTATACTTGGAAAATATCATTATATTCTTTACTTTCTTTTTTTGGCAATGCAGGTTTGTTATTGATCTGAATCAGCTCATCATTATTTTTACCACACACACACACATATTGATTTGAAAAAGCAGCCATGCTTAAAGTATGGTGTGGTATTTGAATGAGTGGTGATAATGTAATTGTTTGGGTGGAACATCGAAACTGAAATAGTTATAATGCAACTTCTATTTAGTTAGATCCGGGATAGGGTTGAACTATTCAGTTATATAGGTACATTTATCTTATGTCATGGTGCCGTCAATAACCAGTCACACCCTTCATTTTTGTAATATAACTATTTTACCTACCGTAAGAAAGAATTTAAATATATTACTGATTCTGTATGTATTCTGTAACCATTGTAGACTAAAGTGTCATCAAGCAGGGCATCAACCACATCAGTTGTACCTTCAAGTACGGTGAGTTCAAAGCCGTGTTTGTCTTGTAATTTGAATTATAGTATCACAATCAGATGCTTGGCAGCAGACTTTGTTAGATAAAATTTACATCTATTGTCAACTAATTTCAAATTTATAAAGATAAAGAGAAATGAAGAACAAAAGGAGTAAAATATCATTTATCATAACATTATTATAAGATTTGCAGATTAGAAAAGTTTTTTGCAGTCTTATTGTGAAGAGATAAACACAATCGCATCTGAGCTTTCCCTCTGCTAAATTTCTGGGTATGTGTTTGGCAGGAGTAATTAGTTGAGTACTGATGAGGGTAAGTAGATTTGGTGCTTCCTCAGGTTTAGTTTTGGGTTTCCCAAAATTGCTTTGTTGCATGTAAACTTTTCATTCCTATATTCAGGTACTAGGTACAGGGGTTTAATTTTTTATGTATGGGACTTTGAACTTATCAAGGAGATTTTTTTAATCAAATCTCAATCCACTTCATTTGAATAAAACCAAATATTTTTTTTTATGATTGTTTCCTTCTGCCAGGGAAAAGTTTGGGAGTTTTTCTTTTATATATTTATTATATTATTATTATTATTATTATTATTATTATTTTGGAATTTTGGTGGCTACTTAGATGTTAAATCTCTCAACATTTTACCTTAAATTCTCTAAGCTTTTTTATTAGAAAATGAAAATCCTCCCCCAACCTTTTTTTTTTGGGTTGGTGGTGGTGGTGGTGTTGTTGAGAACACTTTTTAGATAAATATAAAAATGATAACAACTTGGGAACTGATTATCCCTAGTATATTCTCTACAATCCTATGCTGCAAACTTGAGAGGATATGTGAAATATGGTTAAGTTTAGGGTAAATTACATTTACATTTGGAGAATACATTGGCCCCTCCTAAAAGCCAAACTTTACTAACAGTTTCCCCCATTTTTTGACCTTCTGCATTTCTTTAACTCCACATACCTTACTATTCAACTCAACAACGCCTTATATCTCAAACTAGCGAGGTTATCCGAAAATGAATTCCAATTGTAAGCATAACTTAGTCCACCTTTCTTGCAAAATTGAAAAAACTTATCATTTTTATTGGCACAAATACGCTTACAAATGTGATTTGACTTTATTAAAATATGCTTAAATGCATGAAAATGCCAATACCGGAAAGATGAATGGTTTATCCAACATTCCCATATGACAAGCATGTGCTTTGTAAATCACACTTTTTTTTATTGTTATATGTGTTTCATAGTTTAATTTGGTGAAGTTTCACAATATATATTTTAGAGAAGGTGAATTGAGCAAAAGAGCCACAACAGATTCACAAGCGACAATTACTGATAGAATAATGACCAAATATATTACAACAAGATCGACATCTACTAAGGCACCAAACATCGGACTTCGTTCGAAACATCATGCAATTAAGCAGAAAAGCGATTATCATAATCGCCAATTTCCTTTCCAAGCAGAATCATCAAGTATGTTTCGACTTTCGCTACACGCATACGAACCTATTTATCAAGTTGTCTTGTCATCATTATAAGCTGTAAAATGTACATTCACTTGTAGCATTATTTATGAGCACCAATTATTATCTTGATCCATGTGTGTGATGTATACCCACGGGAGGAGGTTCACGAAGAACATGCTTGTCTTCTTTAGGATATTTGATTTAGATATTAATTTGGTAGTCAATAAAAAGGGTATTACCTTCTTTCATGTCCCTTTATTAGTAAGAAAACAACACAACATTGTTGTTTTTGTGTATTGATTTTGGCACTAAGTGCCTCTGGTGACCTATTTGCTTCATTTTTCTGACTTGCTATTATTTTTAAATATGTGCAGGAAAACTGCTTCTACGACCTGTCTTACAATACGGGTATCAAATTTTTGTGCTACGTTTACGAAAGACAAGGGACAAAATTATGAAGTGTACTCTCTCTATATATGTAGATATATACTGATTGAAGAATTGTGGTGGCTTTAGATAGTTAATTGTAAAGATAATAAATGATTATGTAGTGGATGATTTTATTAAGTTAATAATATTTTAGTTTTTTGTATTTTTGCCATTATTTGCTATGAGGACATTGAGCTAGCCAGGTACACAAAAAGAATGTCAAATTTTGATTTGGCAACAATATAATTCGTTACCAAAGCATTGAACAAGTTTTAATATAGCAACAACTTTTTATACATTTAGCAACAAATTTTTGTTGCTAATGGCATTAAAAATATAATACTTGGCAACGAAAAATTAACCTAATAACAACGGAGAGGATATTGTTGCTAGTACTAAAATAAAAGGCAATATTTTTTATCATTGCAAATCAGATCAACTTTCGTTGCACATATAAAGAAACGGCAACATATAATTTGTTGCTAATTTGTCGACTTTCGTTCTTTATTGAAAATAACCAACCAACAAACATTTTCGTTCTTGATTCAAAGATAATGTCGTTGCCAAATAATATAATCAGCAACGAAAAATCGTTGCTAAAAAGTTTACATTTCGCAACGAAAGCAAGCTTAGGCAACAATTTTCATAATTTACTGCAACAAAAAATGTCGTTGCAAAATGGTGTCAATTGCAATGAAAATGTATGGTCGTTGCAAAAAAGAGAGTTCATTTTGTTGTCAATTAGCAGGCTTTTGTAACGAAATGGGGTTTTTAGCAACGAAATTTTAATTATTCTGCAATAATACATTTTGTTGCTAAAGGATCGATGTCTTTGTATGAAAGCCAAATTTCGTTGCAAAATGTATTACTTTTGGCAACGAAAAAAATACGTTCATTGTGGAATAATTATAGCGCTCATTCATGACAAACGAAAAGATGCAACGACGGAAGAAAGTCGTTGCCAAAACCCTTTAGCAACGAAAATCGGTTGTTGCTGAAGCCCCATTTTTTTGTAGTGACATGTTATAAGTTCAGGAACCTGTCCTAGTAATATGCAGTCCAAGAACAAATCAAGAACTGATAATACGCTTAGAGGCTCAAAACATACCATACGACTATGAGTCACAAACTTACCACAAGTATGAGTTTCAAGAGCTCGCACTTAATCTTAATCTTCTCTAACTATCAAATACATATATGAGAAAAGAATCACCTTCTCACCATATATATATCAATAGTGCGTCACCAATATTTCAACGATTATCGATATGATAAACTGTGTAGTCGTTAAACCAAGCACAAAACCCCTGCCCATACAAAGGTTTGTACAACTCAGTTACCACATGAGTCCTCAATTGAAAACTCACCAAGTACTTTTTTGTATTTCATTTTCTTTATAGTGTTAAGCTATATACTTTCAATCATTTAACAGATAATCTGTCATTTCATAACTTAATTTGATCACGTCATGATCTCATTTCACAATCATTTTATATGATGATTTCCTTTATGCTTTTCTCCTTATATCTTAAAACTATTATTAAGTTTCTCCTTTTAATTCAGGTACTACTACCCTATTTCTTCGCTTACATATTATCATTACCACTTAATTAAGTTAAACTTAATTCTTTCACATATGGAAAATTTCTTCCTTAATCCTTAACATTCCTCAACTAAGATTTGTGTCTTCGATACTCTATCCATTAAAATGAATGAGTTCCCATTATCATTACCTTTCATTCAACTCTTTCTCCTTACTCTTAACCCCACTTTATACATTTCTGTTATTAACTCAACTTGAGCTGTTAACACTGACAACTTTTCCCAACCTTTTAATCTTAAGGTGTCGGTCATTACCCTTATTTTTCATGTGTGATATAAAAATCCTCAATCTTAAGATTTAACTAATTATGGCTTATTCCTTAGCTTCACCGTTATCTCCTTCTACACACGGATATATGCTAAACCTCGTTGGTCTGGACATACCTCATATTTCTCACTATATAACTAATATCTCCAAAGCTCAAGCAAACACTACTGTTGCTAACTCCAGATTATGAGTAGAGCATCCTCTTTCATAATCCTTTACTACTGTGGTGCATACAGAACAACTCTGCCGTATAGTATAAACACTCAACCTAATTTCTTATGTGTTACGTCACTACACGTAACAAAATTCACCAACATCATCAAATAATGACAATACCAGGACCTTACTCAATCTCTTCATTATCTCAAAAATATTCCTTATACTTCTTTGACTATAAATAACTTCATAGTTCTTTTCATCTTCTCGAGTTAATAGATTTAACTATATTAGAAAAATCTTAAATAAATCCTTGATAGCGACCTGCTAACACTAACACTGCATACTTTTGTTGACTTCCTCGATTACTTCTTCTTATTCATAACTTCTTCCTTCATCAATTCTACGAATACACCGTCTCATTAAAGACCGTAAGACCCAAAATTAACTTACTCATCCAAAATTCATAAGAAATGAACTTAGCGCACAACTTCACCCGTTTTTAATGTTTCCACGCTATCCTTACTTGTTCAACATAATCCTTCTATGTCTTAAGATAGACTAGAACATCATCCATGAACACCGTATAATTCATTCGACTATTTATTTACTTAATTGATTCATTTTATTCTTAAATGCATTTAAAACGTACATCCATTAAATATCATCATCCAAAATTGTAACAAGTCCTAAACACCAACTCAAAACATTTCCTCATTACACATCTACTGGCAATACCTAGTTCTTAAATCTATTTTCAAAAATATTTTCCAATCCTTCAACTAATCAAAAAGAACTTCTTGCATAACAATTTGTACTTACTTTTAATCGTTACTTTGTTCAACTACTTATAGTCAATCCAAAGTTTCAACACTTCACTTTTTTTTCCTTACCAACAACACTGATGCTTCCAACAGAAACACACTCGGTTGATTACACTTTATACCTAATAATTGTTTATTTCTATCATTAATTCCTCCATTTACTTTACATTATCTTATATAGTATCCTCAAAACTGGTGCCTTTCCAACCTCTTTCACAACTTCTTATCCTTATCTAGCGAAAAAACCTGACAATTAGTCCGGAACTATATCCATTAATTTCCCTATTATAGGTATTTAATCCGTCTCTTACTCTTACTCTTACTCATTGGGTATCTACAACGTAAGTTAAATAACCCATACTTCCCGTTCTCTTCATAGCCTTCAAGCCCTTATCATCGTTAAATCACCAAAAATATTACGAAAACTTACTACCTCAAAAACATTACTTTAGACTATCTTAAAATTCAAGCCTTACAATTATCTTCTAGCATTTAATCATTTCCATCTAGTTAAACAACCAATCCTTCACATATTTACATTAACTCATTGCATCTTAATAGAAATTAAATATATCAACATCTTACATCTTCAAATCTCAGCACATCACTTCCTATGATCAAACTCCATAGAAATTTCTTCCTTATTCTTTTTCTCTTTAACATATATGTTTATCTCACTTTTTCATTCGGCTATACTAGCCTTCCGCAAAATTCTTCAAATAACTCCTTCTAGAGTATCGACACTATTATAGAGCCAAATTTCCATCCCTGCACAAACCTTTTTTTCTCTTTTTCCTTGTTAACCACTTACAGTGGAACAAATTTAACTAGGTCATTAGACAAGGAGGCGTACTAGAGATCTAACATATCCCTATACTTTACTTTTAGAACCTATATTTACATGCGATCATCTTCACTACAATTCCTTACTTGACCTGACATTACTAGCTGCCTTCTCTTTCGCTCAATCTCTAATTGAACCTTTAACAACTAAGTGGCCTCCTTAAACTTAGGAGGTACCAAACTCTTAAAAATCCTTTTAAACTAGCTACTTGAATAGATAGAGGATTTACGTTCCCTTCGGTGGAATTTTTATTAAATACCTCCATTAGGAGGTCTCTAATTTACTGCTTTGGGTTCTCTTGACCTTTATACCCATTTATTATAATGAGTTTCTCCTTCTTGTGTTCTTTGCATTACATAACCTCTTCTTTACAACATTCATTCTTAATGAAATACTTCATTATTATTTCATTTCTTATTTTAAAGTATTCTTATTTTAATTCTAATACATATTCATTATAAGCACATTTAATAATTATGGTATATTAATATGCTTCTGACAGTTTATGCTTCTTATATTGCTATAGCTTCTGATATTTATAATTTTATAGCACTTGTTGTTATTTACAACTTACTTTCTCTATTGCTTATCAAAGATAAGATTTAAATAATTATTCCATAACTTATATTAAAGTTGGGACTTACAAATCATTACACAGATATATATATATATATATATATATATATATATATATATATATATATATTCTGATATACATATTCCTATTCGCTAACTATGATACTACCATAGTTCTTTCTAACCAATACTAACACACTTTTCTTCTGTAACGGTATTCATACGACCCTGATTACTAACATAACAATTTGTCCTACCTCTTCAGAGCAAGGCCATATCCTATCTTGAACTTGGTCATTCAAAATTGTACGAGCGTAATTCATCTTGCCATTCTCTCTTCATCTCTCTATGTGTCCCCTCATCGGACAACTCTAACTAGAGGATCAAATGATCCATACTTGAAGCACATTTTTTCCTTAGTTCGGGGAAGTCAGGAGAATGTGTCCCTCCTGCCCACAATTAGAACATACATGCTTTCCTTTCCTACATACATTTATGTGGCTCTTCCCACAATTCTTTTATCCTTTACTCTACTTCTTAGAGTCTCATCATTGCTTAATATCACCATTACTCATTCCTTTATCTTTCCTCTTCTTAGTCGGAGCTTCAGATAGTATATTACTTTTAGCTCCCATTCCATCCACTTGAGCTTTTAATTTATCGTGCTATTCCACCATTCCTTTTAACGTTAATGCTAACTGTCTAGTTAACACTCTCTCTTTCTTCCTCCTTTTCCTTTAGGATGAACATCTTAATGTCCAGAGTCTATAATCCCCTGATGTTTGACCATCTATGGTCGTTGCTATTCCTTTAACTTTTCTTTCTTTCTCTACTTGTGAATTTATATGGGTCTCCTTGAAATCTATTTCTTCTTCACTCATTTCTATCTTAGTGTGATCTTCATTATGACTATTCAAATCTACCATAGGTTCATCTCTAAAAATATCTTCAAACGGTACAGTCGTCAGACAGTACAGTCTTCAGACGATACAGTCTTAACTATTGCACCATCAACTACCTCAACCAACACTTCCAAATTCACTTCAAAATCTTTCTCCATAACCCTCTTCTAACCATTCCGAGTTCACACCTCGGCTAATAACTCTGATGCAACCACTAACATTTCAATATCCAAATAGATATCTCTAATCTTATCATTTTACGACATCCTTCAATCAGTTTTACATCTTGATTAACATAAAACACTAATTTTTATCCATAATCACAAATAACTATTTATTTTAGGTTATTTTTATTTCTTTAGACTTGTCGATGAATTTCCTTAATTCATCTCTTACAAACTCTTCTAGAGTTTAACTACCTATTTACATTTCTATCTTCTCCAAGATTATAGCCTCAAGTACCCATACTTAAGTTTTCTAACCTATCAGCTCTAATACCAACCTGTGATGCCCCAAAATCCAGGTACCTTCAAACCCAAGTTCGGTGCTATATGGTGCTACAACATTCACATATATCTAGTTATAGAAGCTTAATGATATAAATGTAATCAATATATTATCACATCATATCCGTTCAATCCCAGATTCTGTAACCATTACATGTTCATAATCTTATAATATTACATATTACAAAGTAATATTAAACTCTTACAAGATCTTTTATCATTCTTCGATTTCCTTCCTCTATCTTTAATGAATTTTTCAATACATTCATCCTTAGTTGAAAATCATATAGTTT
Organism: Panax ginseng; assembly: GCA_020205605.1. NCBI lineage: Eukaryota > Viridiplantae > Streptophyta > Magnoliopsida > Apiales > Araliaceae > Panax > Panax ginseng. Next base: position 135,979,439 of record CM035134.1, on the reverse strand, counting down.
AAGCAAGGATAAACATTAAAGTGCCCAACAAGTATAACATTTCAACAACAAAATCAAGAATCATATGATTTCATTCAAAATCTAAATAATAGTTGTGAACTACTTCGAATAAACTGGAATAATACACAAAATAAACTAGAGTAGAAATTTTCATCACTCTAAAACATTTTTTGAAAAAACATAATAGTCATTTGTAATAAGATGGTCGTCAGACCAAAAACATTCTTTATTTCATTAAAAAGGATAACCCCAGTCATTAAGACTGTAAATCCGATATCTCTTACGAGTACGTCTAGGTGATCAACCTATAGTACCCTATGTTTTACAACACTAATATGTTAAACGTATTTACGTTTAAATTTTGACACAATGCGTGTCAGTCAAAAATTCGACTAAATACATTTTGTTTGTTCAATTTCAAACTTAACTTTGAATCCTCACCAAAACAATTTGGTTTAGACAGTGCTACTTAACATCAATAATATTTCAAAGATTTAATATCAAATCGATAAAACTTTTAAACAGTTGTCAAGACAAAATAAATGGTATCGACACTTCCTTAAATAATTAATGTCATAACATAGCTTGAATACTTGTACAAATACTAAGATTTGCACAAGTATGGAATTTACAATAATACAAGAGTTATGTTCATTTTATTTTTAAAACATCACAAAGGCTTCATAAGAATACAATCAAAAGAAATAAGAAACTTGCTCAAATAAATCAGAGTAACTTCTAGAAACTTGCCTTAAGCGTTCTTCTACTAGTTTACGCTAATTTGCTTGTCAAATGGCCTACACAATTATGTTTACACACATACCAATTAGGCACATAATTGATATCAAATATTGGTTTATATTAACTTTACTTGTTACTTTTCATGTCCGTGTCATTAGACCTGGAATACTTTTCAAGTTTATTATTACTTGTCATAGCGTTTTGGCGTTCATTCGCCATACTCTCATCATAGCTTTCGCGAATGCCCAAACTTTGCATATGCTTTGCACGACCCTATAATCCTTTATAATAACCCTTAAATTTAAGTTAGGTGTTTTACATTCACTTTATTTCTTATTTCACGTTGTTCACATTTTATGATCTAATCAATACGCCATACTTCTATTTTACATTTTATGTTACACGTATAAGCAGACAGCTTGACACATCTACTTTGTGTTGTCTGCTTTAGCTTTAAACTCCCTGTCTATTAATCCAAACAAGCTAACATGTATGCTTTATTGTGTCTGCTTTAGCAACTCCTTGTCTGTTAATCCAGACAGCCTAACTCGTTTGCTTTCCTGTCTGTTTTAGTAGAAAACCTACTGTAAGTGATGTTATACTAATTCGGACAGAAAAAACCCTTCTATTTTAGTTCAAAACTTCCTCAACCTGAAACCAAAATGGGTTGTATTTTCTTAACGACGTACTCACTTTGCAACGTCATAACTTGACCCTCCGTTATCGAAACGAGTCCGTTCTTAAGCCATATTCTAGCTCTTAACATTATTTAAAACTTCCCCCAGACGGATTATCATTTCTAATCCTCTAATAAGCCAAAATATTGGATCAAAAGTCCCTCGTTGGACTGTTTCTTAACTTAATGTTCATTTCTTCGTAACTTACTCATCCAAACCCGGAATGAGTTTGTTCTTGAGCCCACAACTCATATTTTCTATGTTCTACAACATTCTTATGAAACCATAATTATTTAGATTCATTATCTTATACCATAACTTCGTTCGGAAGTTATAACAAACCATAATTTCTACATTTAACATCTTTTACTAAAATTTTCACCATAACTTCGTTATAGCTTGATTTTAATCCGTTTATAGATGATGGTTTCAAACTTGTTTATCAACAACCTAATAGAGATGGTTTTCAATTTTTTCATCAACAACATCCTAAAGATGGTTTTAAATTTGTCCATCAACTTTTACTACATTCTTCGTTCGTTCTTCATTTTTTATCATTATTTTGATTACGATTCACTTTGCACATGTAAATTTTGAATCCACTAGTTCTTCATTATTTCTCAATAACACTCATATGATTCATACGAATCGTCCAACCACCAACACAACACTTCATAAAAATCTACAAAGCAATTAAGAGATGAAGAGTGAGTTTTATTTCCTACCTTATGATTCTTCTCGTTTCTTCATTAACAAACGACTTGATCTTACGTTTTCTTCCTTCGAGACTTGAAGATCCGAGTCTCTCACTTCCTCTCTTCAATTGTCTAGAGTTTTCTTTCTTGGATTTGATGAATTTGTGAAGAAAGAAGATAAATTAGTTTGGTACATATAAAAAACCAAGACTTAGGGCATTTTGGTCATTTGCCATATAATATCTTTTGGCTTTTTACCCTTTTAACATTGGATATTCCTTGGAATATTCCTTTCTTAACTCTTAAGTATCGTTTAGCTTCTCTTGGAAGCTTCGATTTTCCCTGATATTTCATCACTACAAAAAAATGGTGATTTTGCAACAAACAGTTTTCGTTGCTAAATGTGCGAAATTTCATTGCCAAATGTCATTGCAACGATTTTTTGGTCGTTGGACATTTCATTGCGTAATGAGCGTTGCTAATTATCTAGCAATGAATTTTTTTTCGTTGCAGAAAGTAATATATTTCGCAACAAAATTTTGTTTTCGTGTAAAATCATAAATCATTTAGCAACAAAATATTTTGTAGCAAATTTATTAAGAAATTGTTACTGAAAAATAATTTTCGTTGCAAAATACGCCTAATTGGCAACGAAAAGAATCTTTTTATTTTCTAACGAATATAAAATTCGTTGCATTTGATACACGTTTGCCAACGAAATTTACCGTTACTGAACAATATAGAAATTGTTGCCTTAATTGGTTTTCGTTGCTAATTCTGTACTTTTTGGTAACGATGTTTGTTGGTAAATATACAAAATAAACCAGTTATAAATTAATTTGCAACGAAATTTTATGTTGCCGTTGGTTTTTTTATGGATAATTATGATGAATTAGCAACAATACTATTCGAAGGTGATTGCTTTTAGGGAGCAACAAAAGTTATTGTCAATTAGCAATGACACTATACGTTATCGTTTACTTTTCATGTGCAACGAAATTTGTTATGATTTGCAATGATATAAATATTGCCTTTTCTTTTGTTAGATATTAATATTTTTTATAAATATTTATATGAATATTTAGAGATAAATTTAAAAATATTGGAGACTATAAAAATACTTTTTTTGTAAAGAGAAACATTTATATATATATATATATATATATATATATATATAGATGGCGATAAAATTTATCTAATACATAAAAATATAGCACATGAAGCATGAAAAAATTTAATAATGACTTATAATTCAAAAAAAGTTAAAATTTAAGTTATTGTAAAACACTAAATAATAACAAATGACTTATAACTTAGTTTGACCAACTTATAAGTCATTACCAAACACCCTCTAATTCAAGATATAAAGAGAAATTAATATTTGATTATAAAATTTATAAGTCAAGAAAAATGAGAATTTGAAAAATTAAGGGGAGTTAAAAAAGAACTTACACACCATTAGTGCAACTTAATTTGTCTATGCCGAAATCATTGATGCGACTTAATCGGTGCAGTTTGGTCGATTTTTGGTGCAATTTCGATTCCTTGCCCATCCCTTGTCAAAAAGTATATATGTAAAATAACAAGATACGTACATGAAAAATTCATATAAATTATTTTAGAAATTATATTTTTTTTTCAAAATTATAAGTGTGCGAATATGATCATTATAAACTACATCCAATTAACTACAAACTTTAATTTTTGTAAATTAGAAAATATATCTATATGTGCTCAATTTAAATTTCAAAAATTATAAGTTTAAAAAAAATAAAACTGTGCATTTATTTTGAGACGGAAGGAGTGAAACATTTTCACTGTATAAAATTGTGTCCAAATAAATGAAAAATGATACGTTGGGGGGGGAAGAGGCATGCTTATTCGGTTTGTCTTAATTTTGGGCAACAATTTACTAGTCGGTTTGTCTTAATTTTGGTGTGATCAGTCCACAGCGTCTTCGTTTGTGCTTCGGTAGGAGTTGGTCATTTGATGATTTTGTGTGGGAGACGTATGGGTCGACCCTAGTTTTCAGTTCTGTTTTGCGAAGTGGTGATATTTGTGTCAAACACGCCTTCTGATTGTACATGCATTGGATTCGCGGTCCAATGTGTGTAACTTGCCTGTGTGACATTATTTGATTTGCATGTGTGACATTATTTGACTTGCCTGTGTGACAAGGTATATTTATGTTTTGTTTTGAGCTCGTTATGAAATAACCCCAGCCATTTGTTTCAGCCTATTATCTTGTTATATTAGTTTTGTTCGTTACAGTTCAGTTCATTAAATTGAGTTAGTTGTTTTTCTTCTGGCAGGTAATCAGGGGGATCAAGCGCAAGGGGGATAAGAGTTCCCTTCTATCTAATGATTTTGATATATTTTGTTAGGCTATGATACATTGATTTATTTAGGGTTGCGATAGTTATTTCAGATTGTGGTTTGAGCCAGTGTGACATTTATTATAGTTTGTCTTATGGTATTTAATCATTATGAGATTATTCTTTTGTGGAGTCTTGTTAGTTATTCATCACTTTTATTGTATTTTAAATAACTTCTCTTTTTATTTCGAAAATAGGATGTACATCCTTTTAGTGCATCCTTTGGCCTAGCAAAGCCTTGTTATCTTAAAATAAGAAAATAAGAAAGGCTAAACTAATTTAGTTAGGTTAGAGTTCTACTGGAAACCTAAATTAAATACTTTTCTCCTCCCTAGATGAGATTTTCACTTAGACTTTAACTTTTTCTATATGATGGCGATTCTACCGCGTAATACTAAATAATTTTCATGATAAGTTTCTTATAATATCCCACATCTTATTCATAAATTTTATTATTGAAAAAATCATCAAAAGATCGAGTATTTTGTCATGCTTCTAACAAACTTTAAAATGAATAATAGAATTACACGTACCCTCTTTTTGGGTCAGACAGAGTATATTCATTAAATTAACTTCTCATTAACCCTACTAAAATAATTTTAACTTACAGCCGTGCTCCTAAATGATCCATTCAAATACAAAAGATTCATTATTTATTATCCATACATTCGGTTGGCATCTCAGTCATCAAGAAATGTACAAACGACTGGAAACAATATCTCCAACATTCTCTATATTTTGATACTTATGTTTGTAGTTTAGGAAAAGAAAGAAAACATTAATCTATACAAGAACTCAAAACTTTTTGTAGACATTGAGGACTTCATTGATTGGCGGGAAGATGAAAATCAAAAATTTTACCTACATGAAAATTAGAAATGCATTTTTTAATCTGTTATAAAATTAGAGAATATTTTTATTTTAGCACGATAAAGTGAACTACTATTCCTAATTTGATATTATTATTATTATTATTATTATTATTATTATTATTATTATTATTATTATTATTATTATTATTATTAATTTATCTAGCATCACACTATCACTACTAAATTATTAACTAATATCAAAATATTACACGTGAAAATATAAAAATATATTTAAAATTTGTTGTTTTAAAATATATCTTTTTGAAACTTAATTTCTGGGTATATCTTAAGCAAGCCGCACAACATAAATAGATTTTACAATCATTTTTTTAAGACACCAAATCTTTAAATAGATCTAACATTTCAAATCCAAGTTATTTCTCTTTTCCAATGTCCAAAACCATAAGGAAAATAAAATGCAAATCATGTCAATCTTGCAAACAAAATTATGAATTCAAGGTTTTAATATAAATGAAATCGAATTGAAATAAACAAAAGAAGCCGAAGCTCAAAATCATATAATGATCTTAATTAATTAGTTGACCATTTTATTGTTGAAGAGAAAGAAACACTAAATTACAAGTAAAGTTAAGCGTAGAATCATGAGCATTAACAATTAATATACATTTTTATGGAATACGCAAGTCGGTATATGGAAATTACATTAATCATAAATAAGGTTCAAACATCCAACAATGAGTATCCCATATACTTTGAAACACTATAAAACCATCACCAGCTTTATCATCAACCAAAATAGCTGCCAACATCTCTCTCTCTCTCTCTCTCTCTCTCTCTCTCTCTCTCTCTCTCTCCCTCCATTCGCAGCAGTTCGACGTAGAATGGTTTCCCCAGATTTCATCGTTGGCATCATAGGTTAACTTATTTCCATTTAGTAAAACATCTTCCGATTAACTTTCATGTATCTGAAATTTTAAATTATACAATATTTTCCCCAAATAATTTTTTTAATGTTTTTTGCAGGCAATGTAATATCCGTTCTACTTTGTGCTGCCCCTGCGTAAGTATAATAATAATAATTATTATTTTTTATTTTTTTATTTTTTCTGGAACAGTATAATCACTTCAAACAACCTTTATTAATACATTTTATATGTAAACATGAAATAAATTGAAGTAAAAAGAACATATGTCATCAAATGTATTATATAAACATTCCTAATTATTAGATCCCGTATATAACACTGGAGTGCCATACTTAGTTTTAGCACATGTTTACTGTTTAGTCAAACTGATTAAAATTGGGTTGTTCATACTGGCAAGCAAAATTTTGTTGCTAGATCAAATATACATGTAGCCACATTTAACACTTTAAACCATATTTATTGTTATGATAACATATCATTTTTTTTTAGTCTAACAATATCAACTACCTAAAATCGAGAAAACTTCATGCACGCAAAATTAATCAATCTCAGGAAGCATTAATTCGATCCATTATTGAATGATCTGTATAGAGGGGCATTTTGGGAGCTGGCGAAGAGGAGATCTTCAGAGAACTACAATGCATTTCCATATATAACCGGACTATTGGCCAAAAGCTTATGGGCATTCTATGGAACTCTTGATGCAGATGGCTTGCTAATTGTAACAGTAAATTCTATCGGTGTATTCTCACAGCTCATCTATGTCATTATATATCTCATCTTTGCTCCAACCAATAAAAAGGTAAACAAAAAATAAAAAAAAATATTCCTCTATATATACAAAAAAAAAAATCAGTAATATTTGGCTTAATTGAATGTCAAGCTGCCCTCATGTTTTAGCACTTGTTAATGATATGCAGATGAAATCATTGGTTTTGGTGGGCATATTAAACATAGGTATTCCAGGACCAGTTATAGCTGCGACTCTGATAGCATTTCATGGAACAGCACGGCATACCTTCATTGGAATTCTATGTGCAGTTGTCACTATTGCCATGTATGCAGCACCTCTATCAGTCATGGTAACATAATACTTAATTTCATTGGTTACTATTGTAAACTTTTTTTTTTGACGTGGAATCTGTCTAACTAAGTGATATTAAATGGAGTCGAGACTGCACTGTAAACTTTGAAAAAACACGCAATCATTAACAAAAATCACACGTATAAATTCAGCCCAGGTGTTTTCTCAACTCCTACTATTATATTGACTCGTGACTATATTGTAAATTTGAATGCATGAATAATCAATGAATCACATGTATCATTTAAGCCAAGGTGATTTTTCACCCCATGCATGCTATTATATGAACACACGACTACATCGTAAACCTGAATACATGTAATTATTCACAAATCATGTGTATCGTTTATGCCCCAAATATTTGTAAATCTGAACCTATTATCTGGACTCATAAACACATCATAAACCCTAGATACATGCAATTAGCAACCTGTGAGCCTTCCTTTTGTATTGTAATATGCAAGCAAATGAATGCCCCAAAAGATTTTTGCATAATAAAATCAAACAAACTTTTATTCTATGCAGTCAATGTTCTATTCTAAGCTTTAGTGTCTTACATAGTTTTTTTTCCCCTTAATTGTTGTTAGAGAACAGTGATAAAGACCAAGAGCGTGGAGTATATGCCATTTCCCCTATCATTTTTCTTGTTGCTCAATGCTGGAGCTTGGTTTACTTTTGCAATGATCCAAAACGACTATTATGTCATAGTAAGCAATTCTTTTGCCTGCCTTTATAAATTGAATTAATTCATAGCTCAAGTGCTCTCTCTTTTTCATCAAATATTTATATATAAGCAATTCTTTTGTCTGTCTATTGAAATTTTACGTGCTAGCTGCTATTATTCATAAAATCTTCAGTGAATGAATAAATATCTCGCGCAATTTCAGGCTGCAAATGCAGTCGGAATCTTGTCTAGCTCAGCTCAATTGATTATTTACATGATTTACAAGTCATCTTCATCAGTTATATCAATGGAGATGATGGATGAGGATGGGTCAATTCACCCGGTGACAGTGGATATCAAAGTCGAAGACTTAAATGGAAATGTCGAAGACGCAAAAATGGAAAATCAAACTGCTAGTCTTCCAAGGGAATCGCTATCTAGAGATAATAGTTTGCAAAAAATGCTGAGGACATTTTCTTCGGCTCAGTATGGGTTACACTCCAATTTTATTTTAGTCCCTTGAAAATAATCATGTCAACCAATTGGCCCTTGGCTCAGTTGGTGCCTCTGGCCTCTTGCAAAACAAGAGGTCCTGGGATCAACTTCCACTCTCGAATTACCAAAAAAATAAATAAATAATCATGTTCAAAATTGAATCGAGTCAAGGTTCATCTTTTCTTTGAAAGAATTAACTTGTTCCTATAGATGAAGAAAATTTGTATTAGCATTCCCAAAATTTCAATCTTTCTTTATATGTCTAAGCGGTGAGATTTTCACCAAGAGATCGAATATTGGAGTGTACATGATCCCAGGTTCTCAATTTTTATTCAAGGTTAGGTGCCTTCTATTAGTTGTCAGTTTTTATGGTAAGGAGCCTGGCTAGTCCAAATAGAAGGGATCCGGTTATTGAAATTGACACCAACTTTTTATAGTTTTTTATTGCATGAGTTATAGAAATTGTTATATTGATAAGTTATATAACTTTTTTATTGAATCGATTAATGCAATATTTTCTACAACTCATGTAATGAAAAACTATATAAACTTACTACGGCGAAAAGAAAAATATAAATTATAAAAGATATTTCTTTTGTTAATAACTATATTATTACTATATTATTTTCTTCTTGTTTGTTTTTACTAAAAAAACTCCTCATACGAGGGAATGAATTTATTCACAAAATTTCCTTCAATATCCCTAATTTCTTGTATATGGGATCCTGCTAGAGAAGGTGCTAAGATAAATATTCTTGAACCCAATTTGACCCAAAAAGTTAAGTTAATAAGTCTTAAATAAGCTTTATATATTAAGCCTTCATTTTATATAGGATTGAGCCAATTCACATGTTACCTTAATAATTGATATTGTCAATGGAAAAGCAAATGTTGCATATAATACAAGAAAGTTCTTGAATTTTATGGTATTGTACCAAGTGTATTACGATGCATGCAAAAACGATGGGTCTATATTTTAAACTATCACGATGTGTCTATCTCTCCTCACATGTCTTTTGTCTCTCAAACAAGGGAGATACTCTCTCTATTCCTTAATATATGTCGTTTTAGATATGTGCACAAGAATTAAGGAAATGATTGAAAAACATTAACTATACTATCAATTGTCTATAATACCTTTCACCTCACTTATCTCATACTCTCTCTTCAATAACAGATTAACAATTTCCTATTTACTCCTAAAAAAACTCATAGTCTCATTTACTCTTATTTTCTCTCTTTCTCTCTCCCGATAAAACACTTTAATTATCAGATTTTTTTTAAAAAAAAGATGAAAGAGTTTTGTTGGAAGGAGAGAAAGGCTTAAGAGTAGAGGAGTAATATATGATAATGATAAATATGGATCAAAAAATTAGGTGGAATAATAAGGGACAATTTGGAAAAAATAGTGATCAATTCTCCTAGATAACCACAAATAACAAATAATTAAGAATAACAAAAAAAAATCTAAAACAGCCTACATATAAAAATGGAGGGAGTATATAATTACTTTTTTTATGGCTTTAAAGTTTACACAATATATATACTTATACTTCCAAGTTCTTACCTCTTTATGAGTACTTGTCAGCCACTGGAACTTCTGTTAATGAGAATAAGGTATTATAAGGATAGTGTATGTACGTCATACGCCAAATATGTGAAAGTAGTATGCACACAAACCAATCATATTTAATGATAAAACATATACTTTATAACAATCTTATTCTTTTATTAATAAAAAGTATTAATTTATTAAAGACTTTTAATTATCTACATGATGCTGCTTTATAATATGTGATAAATCTATAGTTTTAAGCAATGCTTTTAGAATAATGATGATGATCATTCTAATGAGATCTAAATTCTTAGAAAGCTTAAAACTAAAATAGTTCCTAATCGTTGGATTACTAAATTGGGGATTAGTGAATCATGATAGATTGGTACATACGTTGTTTGCTCATTAGATGAGGATGATTGATCTCATGATCATTTATGTAGAGACACTAAAGCAAGTATGTAGGTGCTTATTAGAGAATAAGTTCTTTGAGCATTGGCTCGCTAAGGAATACCTAATGGAGTTTTACTTGTACATCGATAGAAATTCTGTAGTGATAGTAGTACAAGTGATCCTTGGACTTGAGATCATCATAGTATCTTGTGTATGATGAGTTATACTTTGACTTATTCCTTAAGACCCTTAGGGTATATCAAAGGGTATGCTTAAGTTGTACATGGAGATAATGTATGATCAATAAAGAATCTACCGCTTCTAGTAAAAGAAGAGAAATATCCTATGTGATTCGATAAATGACAACCCAGTAGTCATTGGCCAAGACAGAACGAAATTAGAAAGGAGTTTCTAATTTGCGTTATTTGGAGTTAATGCATTTAAGAGTGAAATACATATAATTAAATAAAATAAGACTTGTGGTAATTCCATGTCTTATATTTAATTGGGACATTGTATGGTGGAAGGATTGAATTGTACGGTAACTATTTACTCAAATGTTTTTTTATGATTAATGTTGAAATCTATATTATCTGAAAAGTCATTGATCGTTAGGGAGACTTATCCCTATTGTAGAATAAATATTATTTATTTAAATAAATTAATAGTTTAATTTATTTATTTAAATAAGATTAGAATTGTTCTAATTGATTTATTCACAATCGGTTTAATATGGAGAACCTAAAGGGTCACACCATAAAAGGAAGAATAATTATTTAAGAAGTTAATGGCATAATCGTAATAATATATTAAGTGGATTTAATTTAATCTATGGTGATAGAATAAATTAAATAGCTTAATATTTATTATTTAATATTTTGGAAATATTAAATATATAAATTAATAAGAGGAGTCTTATTAATATTATTACAATTATTATTATTTTAATTTTTAAAGAGTTGAAAATTAATTTAATATTAGTACTCTCTTTTATTCCTAATAAGATTAAGACTTTAATTAATTAAAATAAAACCAAATTCCTTAATTGTTAAGGAGGGTTGCCCACATCTATAAATAAGAGGAGTCTTATTATGGGTGAAGTGGTTGTTGACTTTTTCACAACATACGTGATTCCAATTGTTGGAGAGTACGCTCTTTTTCTATATAGAGATAGAAAACTAGGGTTTAGCCAACCACCCTTCTTCTTAAATATTTCTTCTTCCTTGATGGATCACCTCTAGAGGCCAAACACTTGGGTGGCTAACGTTGATCAAAGGAAGGAACCAATCCCGGTGGATTCAAGTTGAACGCGAAAAGGATTGGAGGTGAACTTGTACCTGAGGAAGCTCGAATCTTCAAGGGTATGATTCTTGTTCTTTATCTTTTCGTTTAATTAATAATTGCGCATAAAGGATGATCCGGGTATATGGTTTGTAAAATTTTTAAACTCTGTTTTTCCATGCTTTCGCTTATTTTGTGCAATTTGATTGCGTTCATGAATATTACAAACCTAACAGTGACATTAGAGCCAAACCATTATGCAAATTATTAATTGTTTTATTTATATGTATATTGATATGTGTTTAGAATAATTTAATTAGGCATAATTTTGTTGTATAAAATTTAATTAAAAAAAAAACAAACAGAAAAGCTGTCAATTCGCGTAACCAGTTTTCGCGAGGCTTGTTTGCAGGATTCACATCTTATTCAATGATTCACGGTTTGCTTCAATGTGGTTAATAATAATATATATTATCTTATATAATATATGATTCACGAATCTCCTGAAGCATATGTTAATTGGGCATAATATGTTAAAGCATAATATATTAAAGCATATGTTAATTGCGCTGATCCTGAAGAATATGTTAATCATACTTCCAGGAGAATTACTTAACATTATCCAACTTGATTTACGTGAATCTTTTTTAAGAAGATGCGGATATATATATTATATATTATATATTATATATATGATATATGATATATATATATATATATATATATATTCGGTTATTTTATAATATATTATATATATAATATATTATTTTTAATTATTTTATAATTAAAATAAAAGTTTATTTTAATTTTAAAATTAAATTTCATGCTAACTAATTAGAGTTGGAATTGGATTCCATGATAATTAATTAGAGTTGAAATTGGATTCCATGTTTCCTTAAATAAAGGAGTTTATTTGTGAATAAGAAAAAGAATCCGTATTCTTAAATAAAAGAGTTTATTTAGATATGGAATAAAATTTCATATTATTCAAAATAAAATAGTTTATTTGTGAATAGGAAAGAGAATCCGTGTTTCTTTTAATAAAAGAGTTTTATTTTGACTTGTAATTGGATTCATAATTAATTAAAATAAATGAGTTTATTTTGATTAAAGAATTTTGATTAAAATAAAATAGTTTATTTTATTCAAGATTGGATAAATTAAAATAAAAGAGGTTTATTTTAATTTAAATTTGAATTAAAATAAAGAAGTTTATTTTGATTCAAAATTAGATTTTATACTAACTAAATTTGCCCATTAAATGATATCAATATTTATTGATGCATATGGTGATGTGTATGATAATAAATGGGATTGATTATGGACTATTGACCAATGTGATTGGATTTTATTTTAGTTCGATGCATGAATGTATGAGTTTTATTAAATGGGGTCTGCGTACCTCGTCTTCTCTAATTTTTCTTAATGTAAATTTTAACTCCCTCCTATGTACTTCCCCTTGACTGCTGATCAAAGTTTCTATTTATTTTAAAATAATTTTGTAATAGGAATAGTTAGAATTAATTTTGAAGAATTGGAGATCAAGGAGCAAGGAGCGTTTGAAGACTCGTTTGTAATGGAGCCTGGGTTTAAATGTAATAGTTATATTTAAATATTAATTCTTGTACCCCTAGAGTTTGACCTTTTGGTTCACTTGGTGGCTCTAGTGAACCAAACTAGAATAAAAGTCCATAATCAATCCGAGTAGAATATTGTATTCTATATGTGCATGCTTATATTATATATATTATATAGTATGCAAACATGCTTCGCATGTTAATTAATATGACGCGTATTTTATATATATATATATGTGTGTGTGTGTGTGTGTGTGTGTGTGTGTGTGTGTGTGTGTGTGCATGCGCGCTAAACAAGATGAGACAAAATAATAACATGAAAACCCCTCAAATTTTTTATATTAAGTCCTAAGCGTTCAAAGATATTTGGAATATCGAACGTCGCCTTCTAGCATGATAAAAATAATAGAGTATTAATTAATTATTATAAGTTTGTTGTGTCACCACAAAGCTTATCTTAATTCTTTAAGATGTTAATTTTATCACATTTGATGCTTATAAAGAAAATTGAACAACATTGTTTTGTTGTGTCACCACAAGGACAATATTTTTCTTTTTTGAATATATGGAGTGCTAGGTTGGACTTAACTTAAATCATTTTAGTTCGGATGTGCATACACTTGGCCATTATTATCTAAGAGGCAAAATACAAGGAGTTGCATAGTTGATGTAATTGACAAGAGTTATCTACCTATTTATTTATATATAGTTTGTTGTGTCACCACAAGGCTATATACATTTGAAATGAGATCCTTATTCTCACTAGCAAATCTTTAATTAGATTTTGCCGAACTATATAAGTGAGGGTAATATAGTTTGATGAAAATAGTGGGATATACCAATTTAAAACAATACCTAATTTATTTTGGTAATTAATAAAAGAATGTATGCTAAAATGTTGTTAATTACAAATTCATTTACAAAATTTTATAATGTCTAAATTAATATCACCGCGTAGCATATTAGATGCTAAATTAATCGGACCGAATTAAACGGATTGGTTAAGAAATTTGAGAATAGTTCTCATGGCTGAAAAACTATCTTATTTCCTTAATACGCCTATCCCTGCAATGGTTGCAGACAATGCCTCCAAGGAAGAGATTACTACTTTTAGAAAGTGACAAGATGATGCACAGTTGGCTCAATGCATCATGCTCGCATCCATGAGTAATGAGCTTCAGCGTCAGCATAAAACTATGGATGCTCCTACTATATTCCTTCATATCAAGAAGTTGATGGTAAGGAAAGTAGGACTAATAGATATCAGATATCTAAGGAGCTCTTCTGATCTAGAATGACTGATGACACTACAGTACAGACAAAAGTTCTTAACATGATCAATTTGATTGAACAATTAGGACAACAAGTTTTGACATGGATGGGGAGTTGTGCCAAGATTTGATCTTGCACTCACTCCCGGACTCCTTTCACAATTGTTATGAATTTTTTCATATGAACAAGCTAGATATCAGCTTCGCTGATTTGCTTAATATGTTGAAAAATGTTTAGAGTCACTTTCCAACCAAGAAAGACCAAGTCTTACTGGTAGGGCCAAAGGATCTTCTGAAAAGAAGAACGATTCAAAGAAGGTAAATAGAAAGACAAAAACAAAGGATACTAAGAACAAAATTGATATGGATAGCGAAAGAGTTTGCTTCCACTGCGATAAGCCACGACACTGGAAAGGAAACTGCGAGAAGCATCTTGCAGAGCTAACCAGAAGAAGTTTACTGAAGTTTCGGTTACAAATACAAATTTGTTCATGATTTAAAATAAATTTTTCTTTCAAGGTTCTACTTGGGTATTGGATACCGACTTTTGGTTATCATAAATATAGATTCATGAAGGAACCAAGCAGAAGTAGAAAGTTAAACAAATATAAGTAATCCTATGTGTGGGAAATGAAGCAAAGGTTGCTACATTAGCCATAGAAACTCAACTTATAGTTTAGCAATGCCTACGGGAAAATCTATTAAGTCAATAAGTTGTTATTGTATTTCAGTTCGCGTTAGAAACATTATTTCTATTTTATTGTTGGATAATGAAATCTTTATTATAATTAAGAACAATTGTTGTTCTATTTATAATAATAATGTTTTGTATAGAACTAAAATATTACTTAATAGATTTTGTGTACTTGACTTACGTGAAAATATATTTTACAAATTGAACAAACTAGTATTAGAAAAGGAGATGATCATTCAAAGAGTTGAATGTGTGTATTTGCTGAAATACAAGTGTGAATTATTTGAAATGGTCAAATAATTTAGAAGTGAAACAAATTAGCAAAGTATTAGGATTGTTTGATCTGATCAAGGAAGGAATACTTGTGTAATAAGTTTTTAGATCATCTCAAATGGTTTTCTCATAATGGACGCCTCCTGATACGTAATAATTGATTGATGTATCTGAAAGGAAAAATCGTACCTTGTTGGACATGGTACAGTCCATAATGATTTTACCGACATTCCAGTATCCTTCTGGGATAATATCCTAGAAATGGTTGCATATCTACGGAAAAGGTAACCTCAAAATCCGGCCCCAAGACTCCATAAAAGTTATGGACAGGGAAGATTCCTAATCTTAAGTATGTTAAGATAAAGGGTTGTCCAACTTATGTGAAAAGGTTTCAAAGGATAAGCTTGGGACAGGATTTGACAAGTATAGATTTGTGGGACATCCTAAATTAAGTTTAGGGTATATATTTTATAATCCTACTTAGCAAAAGGTGTTTGTTACGAAACATGTTGCCTTCTAAGATAAAAGTGTTTATCATTGAAGGGGCTAGTGGGAGGATAATAGATCTTGAAGATCTCACGAACCACGAAACACTATAAGTCAAATAAGAGGAACCTATAGATAGACCTATTATTCCACAACTGAATCGTAAATCTGAAACAGTACCGAAGATACCTAGGAGGTATGGATTCATCATAGATGATGATGATGATGTACACATCATAAAAGATGATGATCCAGTTACATACAATGAGGTAAGAGTTGTAGACACTCAGAGAAATGGATTGAATCAAGCTTCTAAAAATGGAACATTCGTTTTGCTGAAACAAATCAAAAGAGTTTAATTTTATCACAAATAAGAATGAACCTAGTGTGTACAAAAGGGCCAGTGGGAGCGCCGTGACATTCCTAATATTATATGTTGATATACTATGGATAAAGAATGACATACTAATGCTACAATCAGTAAAGATAAAGTTGTCTAAACATTCCTCCATGAATGATTTGGGAAGAGTATATTAATTGGGGATACAAATCTATATAGATAGATTCAAGAGGATACTCGACTTAACCTAAGGAACGTATATTCATTTGATGATAAAGTCATTTAGCATGGCAAACTCCAAAAGATGTCTCATGTTGATGAGACATGGAGTGTATCTCTCTTAATAGTCCCCAAAGACTCCAAAAGGAGAGATCGCATGTGTAAGACCCCGAATTTTATGAAATAAAAGTATTCAATTTTTCTATTTAGTAAATGGTTAAATTCATAAAAAAGTTAAAGTTAAGGGAGATATATATAAAATTTTCAAAATACACAAGTGGTTATAAAATACTCATTTCTGTTGGGGAATATTCGTTTGGTCGTGGAATATTCTTGTTGTCGGAGATATATTAAATGCGGCCAGTAGCCTATTTGTGGGCCCCATAATGAGAATAAGCATGTCGGATGAAGAAAATGACAAGTTTGAGTTTTATAAATAACGACGTAGTTATTCTGAATTAACCTTTGTTGGAATACCCGATTGGTTAAAATACGATGTCTGGCGTGGTTGCTTAAAGATGGCTGCGGTATTGCACAATATTTTGAATTATTAATTCTTACGTGAAGAAGCACTACTCAATAATTGTTACAGTAAGTTCAATATTTTATTTTATTGATTCAATAATTGTTGCGTTGATATTTTATATTATTGTTGTTTCAATAATTGTCACTGCACAGTATTTTCTATTATCAGATCAATAATTCATATTATTTGAATAATATTATTAGATAGAATTATTGGCAATGTCTAGAAAGTTCTGTCAAGGAGAGGTTTGGTCACCTAATTGGGCGCCAGTAAGGAGAAATCCTTATCGGAAAGCCCCCTCTTTCCTGGGAACTGCCTGGTTGTCATTATTGTGATTCTGTAATATTATTTGTGAATAATTAATTATTGATTTATATGATAAAGAAATATTTTTTTGATGCGGATATAAATGATGAATTTATTTATGTGGTTATACATGAAAGAATTAATGTTGAGGTATTTTATCAGTATTTTATCGGATTGGAGGTATTAAAAGATCAAATCGGTGTTCTTAAATCTCTGTTGCGTGAGTTATAATTTTAATTCGACCATTGGATCGTTGTGATTTTTGAATATGTTATACATATATATGTTGAGTATATATCCACAAATTTTGAACCATTAAAAATTAACGTATGATTTGTTATGAATTTTAAGAGGTGTTGAAAATCATCCGTTTGTGGAATTCGAATATTTTTTGTTGAGAATTTGGAAAAGCGTAAAGCTACAAAGTTGTAGAGAATTCGATTTCGTGTGGAATGGACATAAAATTTGTATTTTTCTGATAAACGGGCTATTTTCTATGAATTATTGAAGTTTCGGAAAATAAAATAATTTTTATTAAAATTGGGTGGGACCCACTTTTGTTGTTTAAAACATGTGGGGTGCTATTTTCTTGTTCCAAGATGGCTGGCATGCTTTGATTCAAATGGTTGGTGAAGAAATGTGTTGAAATTCTAATTCAAATGTGGTGGGTGGCAATAGTAACAAGTAAAGCCATCAGGTAGCAGATCAAGTCTACTTCGACGTGCTAATATTTTCCTATAAATAGAGGGCTAAGTTAGAATTGAAAATCACACCAGAAACATAAGCTTTCTTTCATTCTCTCTTTATATTATCGAGCGTATTTTGTGAGTATTTTGATACTTTGAGAGTTGCTAATGAGTGCAAGTTTCCTTCAGCGTCATATCCGATATTCCAATCAGAAATACTGCTCTTTTGAGGTAGGAGATTTTAAGGGTTATTATGTTTTTCAGTTTCAAAATTTTTCTGAACCTTCAAAAATTCTGAAAAAATTTGAAATGATAATTTGATGAGTTTTCTTGATTGTGTCCAAAAATGGCATTTTTTGGATGTATAGATTATGAGTTATGAATTTTATGGGAAAAGACTATTTTAAAAGTAAACCCTTATAACTCTTTGTGTTTAACTCCAAAATTGGTAAAAATTTTATTGGGAGTACATCTATATAACATCAGTATATTCTGTAAATTTCGGAATTTTTGGACAAAAGTACAATTTATGATAAATGTCTAAATATTCGGCAGTTTTGGCCATGTGAAAAATAGTTAATGAATTTTAAAAATTCCGAGAAAAATATATGTTCAATATAGGACTATATTCTGCTAAATGCCAGAAAAGAAATATTTTTGGAACTGATTTGGTATTTTTCATGAAAATGGACTAGTTATGAGTAAATAAATTAAATATGTTATGTGAAGTAACAAAATTGAAAAATAGGATTTTATGGCTTGGGAATCCTATATAAGGTATATGCATATTTTTGATGAGGGTTTTGGTTATTGGTGATGAAATTTTATGATTTTGGCATTTTAGGTGATTAAATGCATTAATTGGTAAAGTATAAACAATTAAAATAAATTATTTATAAGTTTAAGAAAAGATTAAAATATTGTGGTAATATTAATAATATTAGAGTATGAGATTATCAAGTGATTTATAACATTTGGATTAAGGTGTTATGAAATCATTGATTCATGAATATTACTCTTGAAATTAAATGTAGTTGTTGATCGTATTGTTTTTATTATCATATATAACATTTTTATAATCCCGGTGATGAAATTTCTCTTTGACTTAAGTGTAAAGATGAGTAGATTATTGGTATAATCGTGACTATGGGTTCTCTTTGGCCGATAGTGCAAAAGATGAATTGTTATTGGTGGTATGATCATGACCATTGAATTTTCAATTGAATATTTTTAGCTTAAGAAGCAAAGGTGAATTGATCAACATGGTTATAATTATTGTTTATATAAATTCTGAAATGATTATATATTTCTTTGAAATATTAACATCTTTTCCCTGTAGTGCAAAGATGAATTGTTGATGAATATCTTTGGCGTGTAGTGCAAAGATGACCACGTTGTTGAATATCTTTGGCCTGTAGTGCAAAGATGATCTGTTTTTGAATATCTTTGGCCCGTAGTGCAAAGATGACTTGTTGATGAATATCTTTGGCCCGTAGTGCAAAGATGAATTTATTAGTATGATTATGAGCAAGAACTGTGATTTGGTATAACCATGATATTTGATATTTCAGATAAAGACATGTAATGAAAAATATCTTCGTCTTGGATGAGAAGAGAAAATTAGAACTACAATTATGATTATGAGTTATTCACATGACTGTGAACAGGAATTATTGATTGATATTACAGGGATAAAACATTGTTGGTGGACTTTTAACGTGGAGAAGATAATAGACTTTATGGTCTATTTGACTCTTTTAATGGATTGCTCGTTCTGCTGCAACTATGGTTGAAAAGTTTTATCATCTACCATATATTCTAAATCTTTGATTTATTACTGATGAAGGCTATTGATAATTTAATTATCTTTAGTCATGATATTCTTTACTGAGCTAGTTGTGCTCACCCTTTTGCTTCACAATTCCTTTCAGGTAATAAGAGTGTTGCAGGGTCGAGCGGGGATAACAGGGGAATAGAACGGTGGTCTATAGCTGTTGAGGTTCTCTCAAAATAGTATGGAAATAATTTTATTGAGAACTTTAGATAAGTGTGTCGTATTGTATACATCATTTGATATTTAATTTTGGTGAACCGAATAGGGTGAAGTGAACCCAACTTTGGAAGGGTGTTTTGCCACTATCATACAAGATGTCTAATGACATACAACCTCGTGTTATCATAAGGCAAGGTTGTACACATCTACTTACTGAATATATTTACGAGCACTACCTATATGATCTTGGAGTTGGGTTGAAATATAATTTTTAATTGCAGACAGTGGAGATAGTTATTTGTCAAGAAAAGACTCACCATTGGAAAGAACATGATAGTAATCTTCTCGTTTTTCTTTGGGGTCGATTGGGTCAACCAAGGATAATTCTGTGGACATATGATAGCTATCATAACCTAGACGCATGGCCTCCCATGTACGAAGGTTTTCTTGAGCACTTTCCAAAGATTTTAATTTCTAAAACAGTTTTTGACTGTACCTTTATGTAAGGTGCCATTGTGACGTGATATCCAAGTTGGTGTCAAGAGTCACAGTTGGTATATATATTTGTATCAAAACTCATAATATATGCGTTGTTGTATTTTTCACGACAATTGTAGTAATAAAGTTGTAGTTGTTCTCTATACCATGTATTTGGCGACTCAGAATAGGTTGGATGGATTGGACCTATTTTGGGGGCGTCACAACATGAGTAACTATCATGTATGCAATGAAATGTACGAGACCTGATGTTAATCAGTCATATTCTGGAGAAGTTCACTATGAGTCAGTGAAAAACATCTTAAAGTACTTAATCGTCACTAAGGATGTGATCATGTTCATGGTGGGTCTAAATTAAAACTAGAGGGCGTAACAGACTCAAGTTTTTCAAACAGACCGAGATGACAGAAAATCCACTTTAAGGTAAAGTGTTACCTTGAACGATGGTGCAGTGAATTGGAAAGGTTCCAAACAGCAAAGTGTTGCTGGTTTAGTGATAAAGACAAAGTATATAGCTGTAAATGAAGCTGCAAATTAATTGTTTAGATGTAAAGTTTATTATAGAACTAGGAATATTTCCTAAGTCTCATCTTGGATCTAAACATGTGTTGTGGCACTTTCATTTGATTATAGGAATCATTGAAAGATGAGAAATCACTTTAGAGATAGTGGACTCTCAAGAACAACATTACATATCCATTAACTAAAGCTTATCCAACAGCAGGATAATCGTCACTTAAAGAAGAAGGGTATGAGATACCATGACGATTGACTTTAGTGTAAGTGAGAGATTGAAAGTAGTATGCACACAAGCCAATCATGTTTGATGATAAAGCATATACTTTGTAACAATCTTATTCATTTATTAATAAAAAGTATTAATTTATTAAAGGCTTTTAATTATATACATGATGTTGCTTTATAATATGTGATAAACCCATAGTTTTAAGCAATGTTTTTAGAATAATGATGATGATCATTCTAATGAGATCTAAATTCTTAGAAGCTTAAAACTAAAATAGTTCCCAATCGTTGGATTACTAAATTAGGGATTGGTGAATCCGGATAGATTGGTACATACGTTGCTTGCTCATTGGATGAGGATGATTGATCTCATAATCATTTGTGTGGAGACACTAAAGCAAGTATGTAGGTGCTTATTAGAGAATAAGTTAACTGAACGTGGCTCGCTAAGGAATACCTAATGGAGTTTTACTTGCCTATCAATAGGAATTCCTGTAGTGATAGTAGTACAAGTGATCCTTGGACTTGAGATCATCATAGTATCTTGTGTATGATGAGTTATACTTTGACTTATTCCTTAAGACCCTTAGGGTATATCAAAAGGTATGCTTGGGTATAATAAGTTGTACATGGAGATAATGTATGATCAATAAATAATCTACCGCTTCTAGTAAAAGAAGAGAAATATCCTATGTGATTCGATAAATGACAACCCAGTAGTCCTTGGCCAAGGCAGAACGAAATTAGAAAGGAGTTTCTAATTTGTATTATTTGGAGTTGTGCATTTAAGAGTCGAAATACATATAATTAAATAAAATAAGACTTGACAGTAATTCCATGTCTTATATTTAATTGGGACATTGTATGGTGGAAGGATTAAATTGTACGGTAACTATTTACTCAAATATTCTTTTATGATTAATGTTGAAATCTATATTATCTGAAAAGTTGTTGATCGCTAGGGAGACTTATCCCTATTGTAGAATAAATATTATTTATTTAAATAAATTAATAGTTTAATTTATTTATTTAAATAAGATTAGAATTGTTCTAATTGATTTATTCACAATCGGTTTAATATGGAGAACCTAAAGGGTCACACCATAAAAGGAAGAATAATTATTTAAGAAGTTAATGGCATAATCGTAATAATATATTAAGTGGATTTAATTTAATCTATGGTGATAGAATAAATTAAATAGCTTAATATTTATTATTTAATATTTTGGAAATATTAAATATATAAATTAATAAGAGGAGTCTTATTAATATTATTACAATTATTATTATTTTAATTTTAAAGAGTTGAAAATTAATTTAATATTAGTACTCTCTTTTATTCCTAATAAGATTAAGACTTTAATTAATTAAAATAAAACCCAATTCCTTAATTGTTAAGGAGGGTTGCCCACATCTATAAATAAGAGGAGTCTTATTATGGGTGAAGTGGTTGTTGACTTTTTCATAACATACGTGATTCCAATTGTTGGAGAGTATGCTCTTTTTCTATAGAGATAGAAAACTAGGGTTTAGCCAACCACCCTTCTTCTTGAATATTTCTTCTTCATTGGTGGATCACCTCTAGAGGCCAAACACTTGGGTGGCTAACGTTGATCAAAGGAAGGAACCAATCCCGGTGGATTCAAGTTGAACGCGAAAAGGATTGGAGGTGAACTTGTACCTGAGGAAGCTCGAATCTTCAAGGGTATGATTCTTGTTCTTTATCTTTTCGTTTAATTAATAATTGCGCATAAAGGATGATCCGGGTATATGGTTTGTAGAATTTTTAAACTATGTTTTTCCATGCTTTCGCTTATTTTGTGCAATTTTATTGCGTTCATAAATATTACAAACCTAACAATATGTACAAGAAACTCTAGCATTCTTCACTCATTTTCTTCTGTTCGTGTAGTCTGTGAATTAACTACAAGCATTCTTAATTAGTTGAATAGCAAAATTTAAATATATGAAATAAATTAATCCAGTTGAAATGACCACATATATAAAGAGGGAAAGAGGACAAATATGTCATTTGGCAACGTGGGTTGCTTCTTTAATAAAACAATATTATGGACGGTATAATTTATTGGTTACATGATCTTATCTTGGACAACCAGAGAAGGTTAGATGAATTATCCCTCTTATACAACTTTAGACTATCGATCATATATATATATATATATATATATATATATATATATATTGTTGAATAAATTATACAGGAACGTGTTATTGCATAGAATAAATAACATCAATAATCATAATAATATTAAGTACTTACATGAATTGAGAGAAGTCATCTCCTATGTATCACGCTTCCGTTGCGCTTAAGGGTGAAGGTCTTCAATTGCCTCTCTCAATCTTAAGATGGATGTATAGGTGTGTATATAAAATTCTTGAGACGACAATTGGGACCAAACCCTAACTGTTTTATTTATAGAATAGCTAAGGGTCAAAATCGTCCATCAAGATTATGAAATCCCAGGGCCCATTATGACAAATACTATTAGGAATATTATTTATAGGCCACATAATTAATTACCAAACCCATAAATAAAGTGATTAAATTAATACAACATGTAAGCCAAATAATTACATAAATAGTAAAGGCCGCATAAGGAATAAAATATTCCAACATTCTCCCACTTGGCCGAAATACTATTTATATACAAAACATAACACTTACAATCATTAATTTGGCCAAGTATTAATTTAATATCTACATCTCGTTCAAATAAAATTACCAATGCGAATTAATACAATCTTTGTGTCACTATTAACACAAGATCCCCATTAGTTACATAATTAGTACTTTTATTAAAACAAAGATTAACATTAAGCATAACAAGTATGAATATAGTTTATATAAGTGGTAATATATTAAACTCATTCATATGGTCCAAAACATAACCGTACTGTTTGCTCACAAGTTCTCAAGTGTGCACAATAAAGAGAATAGCAAACCATAAACATAAAGCGAAGTTCAAAACAACGAGTTCAAAAATTGTTGTCTTACATCAAAATAACTCACTAATTAAGACTATCGGTTAAACCCATGCCGACAACATGCTCTAAAAAGAGCTTGGGTAGTAAGCCTTTCGTAAGTGGATCCGCTAACATATCATGCGTACTAATATACTTAATGACAACACTTTGATCTTCAACTCTTTCCCTGACAAATAAGTATTTAGTGTCGAGGTATAGTCCAGCACCACTCGAACTAGTGCTGTTGGAAAAACTAACAACACAATCATTATCACAAAATACTTTCAATGGCCTTGAAATGGAATCTACAACCTTAAGTCCTGAAATAAGATTCCTCAATAATACGGCGTGATAAGTAGCATGATAACAAGCCACATATTCTGCCATCATCGTGGAAGTGGTAATTAACTCCTGCTTATGACTTCTCCACGAAATAGGGCCTCCTGAAAGCATAAAAATGTACCCTGATGTAGATTTCTTTTCGTCTTTACACTTAGCAAAATCAGAATCAGAATAACCAACAACTTCATGGTTATCTGTTTTTCTGAATGTAAGCATAAAATCCTTAGTACCCTGTAAGTAGCGTAAAACCTTTTTGGCTACTTTCTAGTGATCTAAACCTGGATTTGACTGATAACATCCAAGCATGCCAGTTACATACGCTATATCTGGACGTATACAAACTTGAGCGTACATAAGACTCCCAACCACAGAAGTATAGGGAATAAGATTCATTTGATCACGTTCAAGTTGATTCTTAGGGAATTGATATGAGCCAAATTTGTCACCCTTAACAATAGGAGCGACAGTAGGGGAGCAATTTTGCATGTTGTATTTGTTAAGAACTTTGTCAATATAAGCTCTTTGGGACAATCCTAATATCCCACGAAACCTATCTCGGTGAATTTCAATACCTATAACATAAGAGGCTTCACCGAGATCCTTCATATCAAAATTTCCAGATAGGAAACGTTTGGTCTCATGCAACATGTCTAAGTTATTACTTGCAAGTAATATATCATCAACATACAAAACAAGAATAACAAATTTACTCCCACTGACCTTCAAGTATATGCATTGATCCACTATATTTTTCTTAAAATCAAAATTACTCATCACCTCATGAAATTTAAGATACCATTGTTGAGAAGCCTGTTTTAACCCATATATGGACTTCTTAAGTCTACATACCATATGTTCCTTGCCTTTAACCAAAAAACCTTCTGGTTGTGTCATATAGACATTCTCATGCAAGTTACCATTAAGGAATGCAGTTTTAACATCCATCTGATGTAACTCTAAATCATAATGAGATACTAAAGCCATGACTATTCTAAATGAATCTTTCCTGGATACTGGAGAGAAAGTTTCATTATAAGCCACACCTTCCTTTTGAGTGAAACCCTTAGCAACCAATCGAGCTTTATACCTTTCAATGTTCCCTTTAGGATCTAATTTGGTCTTATAGACCCACTTACAACCAACAGGTTTATAACCTTTTGGTAATTCTTCAAGATCCCAAACGTTATTAAGCTCCATTGATTTCAACTCATCATTCATGGCTTCAAGCCATTGAGTTGATTGAGCACTCGTAATGGCCTCTTTATAGGAGATAGGATCATTAATCTTACTTGAATCATAGTCAATCTCATTAAGATAGGTTATAAAATCATCAAAATTAATAGGCTTTTTAGGTCTTTCGGACCTACATAAAGGTTGAACAATTTCAGGAATATAATTTTCAATAATGTGAGGTTCAACATTAGGTGGTGGCTCAGCTATCTCAGGGGCATCATTCGCCTCAATAGGAGGTTGTTGTGCCTCACCCTCTTGAATTACAGGATTAGAAACATAAAACATGTTTTTTTCAAAATCAATTTTTCTAGGCTCACCACTCCCACTTAAATCACCATTCTCTAAAAACTCTGCATGCCTAGTCTCAACAATTCTAGTGGTATGAAAGGGACAGTGTGATACCCCCAAAATAGGTATACAACACCCATTCTGAGTCGCCAAATACATGGTACAGAAAGCAAACTACAACTTTAATAATACATTTGTCGTGCAAAATACGACAACACATACTGTGAGTTTAAATACAAATATTGTCTTCTAGACAATATCCACACTCAAATAAGTCCTCATTACAATTATTCATACACTATTTTAAAAAAATAGTGAGGACTGCTAAAACATCTTTCTAGAACCATCACTCCATACCCCGACTAGATCCTGCTATGTTCTCACCTCCTGAGAAGAAAAATAGAACAAAAAGGAAAAGGGTGAGATCAACTAGCCCAGTAAAGAATATTATGACTAAGATAATATACAACAAATTATCATTAGTCTTCAATAGGGAAAAATCTGATAGAATATAATAGACAACAAGTTTTAAATCAACAAATGCAGCGGAAACAAAAATCCATTTGAAGAGTCACGTAGAGAATGAATTCTACTATCTTCTAAGATTTAAAAGTTCATCATCAATATTTCATCCCTGTAACATCAATCAATATACATTTTTAATCAATATTCATCTTTGCACTACAGGCTAAAGATATTCATTTGTATCACCAGTTGTTCATGTTCATCTCAACACATGTTCATCTTTACACTACGGGCCAAAGATATTCATCAGTTAATCATTCATCTTTGCACTATAGGCCAAAGATATTCAGTAATATCATCATTTAGGACTGAGGATGATGAAAAATATTTTAAAGAAAACGAATCCAGTGAGACAGAAGGACAAATATTAGGGATTCGTATAACAGTTTATCCAAGATCAATAATACTTCATAATAACCAATTGTGAAGCAGAATTCAAAAAAAAGATCAAAACATGGATACAATCAAAGATAGTAATCATAATAGACATCTTGGACAAAAAGAAGAAAATTTCATTTTCGGAGAATAGTGTCGCATTCGTGAATAGTGCCGTATACGTGAATAGTAACCCCGACACAAAAAGTTCTAAATTTGATTAAAAAGTTCAACCAATATTTCGGCATAATGATATTGAAGAAAATAATATCATTTAAGAAGAAAATAACATCCCTTACCTCAAAATAACGGTACTTCTGATCGGAATATAGGATATAAAGCCGAAGAAAACTTGTACCGAACAGCAACTCTCAAAGTATCATAATACTCACAAAAATACGCTCGATAATCTAGAGAGAAAGAAAACTTGTTTCTGGTGTGATTTTCAATTCTAACCTAAGCGCCTATTTATAGGAAAATGCTAGAACGCCATAAGAGACTAAAATAATAAAATAATATATATTTTTTTCTTTTCTTCAACGCATGCTAGGTTGAAAATCAAGACCAGCCATCTTTGAACAAAAATTAGCAGCCCACATGTTTTCAAACAAAAGTGGATCCCACCCATAATTTTAATAAAAATTATTTTATTTTTCGAAACTTTAGTAATTCATAAAATATAGTGCGTTTATCAAAAAAATACGAATTTTATGTCCATTCCACACGAAATTGAATTCTCTACAATTTTGTAGCTTTAAGTTTTTCCAAATTTCAGACAAAAAATATCTAAAATCCACAAACGGGTGATTTTTAATACCTCAATTCTGACAAAATACTAATAAAACACCTCATCATTAATTCCTTCATTTATAACCACATAAATAAATAAATCTATCATTTATATCCACATCAATTAAATATTTTCTTATCATATAAATCAATAATTAATTATTCACAAATAATATTACAGAATCACAATTATGACAATGACGGCAATTCCAGAAAGAGGGGCTTTCAATAAGGATTTCTCCTTCTTGGTAGCCTTGCAATTAGGTGGCCAAACCTCTCCTTGACGAACTTTCTAGACATTGCCAATAATGCTATCTAATAATATTATTCAAATAATATGAATTATTGATCCGATAATGGGAAATCTTGTGCGGTGACAATTATTGAAACAACAATAATATAAAATATCAACCTTGACAATTATTGAATCAATAAAATAAAATATTAAGCGGTAACTCTCGTAACAATTATTGAGTAGTGCCTTCTTATATGCGAATCAATAATTCAACAATACTATGCAATCTGGTATTATTCTTGTGCCACTGCGTGTATTATTTGTATTTTAACCACCGGGTAACCCAGCGGTGTTAGCGGTAACAATTCTGACGTTATTTATAAAAACTCATACTTTGTCGTTTTCTTCATCCGACAATTATCCTGTTAAGGGGCCCACGAATGGCTGCGCCGTCGTACGAATATTCCCCGACAATAAGAATATTTCACGACCAAACGAATATTCCCCGACAATAATGAATATTTTATAACCACTTGCTTATTTTGAAAAATTTGCACATTTCACACATAATTAAAGTATTATATCAAATTAACACCTTATTAATTTAGGATAATGAATAGAAAAAATTCAATTTTATTTTTAATAAGTTGGGGTCTTACA
Organism: Panax ginseng; assembly: GCA_020205605.1. NCBI lineage: Eukaryota > Viridiplantae > Streptophyta > Magnoliopsida > Apiales > Araliaceae > Panax > Panax ginseng. Next base: position 135,950,675 of record CM035134.1, on the reverse strand, counting down.
GACAGTAAAATCGAAAACCCTTAGATCTCTTAGGATATCCAATGAAATGACAACTAATGGTTTTAGAGTCAAGTTTTTTTTATTGTGGATTAAAAATCTTAGCCTCTATTTGGACATTACACAATTAGTAAGTATTTTAAACTAGGTTTTCTACCTGTCCAAATTTCATAAGGAGTGTTAGGGACAGATTTGCTAGGAACCCGGTTTAAAATATGAACAGCTGTCTTTAATGCCTCTGTCCACAAAAATACAGATAAGCTAAAATTGCATAACATACTACGTACCATATCCATAAGGGTACGATTTCGTCTCTCAGCTACACCATTCTATTGCGATGTACCAGGCATTATATACTGAGTAACGATTTTATTTTCTTGACAAAATAAGGCAAATGGGTCAGGACTATGACCTGTATCGGAGTGTTTACCATAATACTCTCCGCCACTATTATCGATCTCACTACTTTAATTTTTTGATTCAAGTTGATTTTCAACTTGACCTTGAAAATTTTAAACATATTTAGTGATTGAGATTTTCATTAATCAGGTAGACATAAGTATAACGAGAATAGTCATCAATGAACGTAATGAAAGATTTATGTCCACCAATTCCTGGAGAAAATGGTCCACATATATTAGTGTGAATCACCTCAAGAAGTGCACTACTTCTAGTTGCTCCTTTCTTATTACCTTTCACAAATTTTCCTTTTATACATTCAATACAATGGTCAAGATCAGAAAAATCTAGTGAATGAAGAATTCCATCCTTTACAAGACGTTGGATTCTGTCTTTTGAAATATGGCCTAAGCGTTTATGCCACAATTTTGAAGAATTCTCATTATCTAGTTTTCTCTTATTTCCACTTTTAGAGGTATTTTCTGTCACATTCATTGTTAACAAGGATTCAACAAAGACATTATCCAAATTTATCTTATAGAGGTTTCCCTCTAAAGAGCCAGAACCAATAACATGAGAGTAAGGATAAATAATTATTTTATTATTCCCAAACTTAAACGAAAAACCATCAACGTCAAGTTTAGATACAAAAATTAAATTCCTTGTCATACAGGGAACATAAAGAGTATCATATAAATACAAGGTGAAACCACTCTCCAAAACTAATGGAAGAGTTCCTACACCTTCAACTTGTATAGACTCTCCATTGCCAACTTTAATGGTTCTTTCCCGCTTTTGGAGTGTCTTCTTTGAAAGGAATCCTTGCAATGAATTAGTAATGTGAACCATAGCACCAGTGTCAAGCCACCATGTATTAGAAGGAACATCAATTAGAAAGGATTCATAAGTTATATAATTGAAGGACGATATACCTTTCTTTTCAAGCCATTATCTGAATTTAGGGCATTCTTTTTGAATATGTCCTTGCTTCTTACAGAAGTGACATTTAGGACCTGCCTCAGAGTTACCTGAATAATTTGCCTTATTTGTTTTGGTAGAAATTTGCTTATCCTTATTCTTAAAACCTTTGCCATTTTTATGAGCCTTCTTCTTATGAGGTCTAGTGGTAGTCAAATGAGCAACATTAGGTTTTTCAATCTTAAGCCTTTCTTCTTGTTGGACGCACATGGCAATTAACTCGCTCATCTTCCATTTTTCTTTCTGCGTGTTATAATTGATCTTAAATGGATCAAACTGTGCAAGAAGAGAAGTCATAATGAAGTGAACAAGAAAACCCTCAGAAATCGCCATGTCCATACCCTTTAATTTAAAGGTCATGTCGTTCATCATCATAATGTGCTCATCAGCACTCCACTAACCCCATCATACCGCTTTAGTGAGCATTTTCAAAATAAGGGTACTTGCACGAGTTTTAGAAGAACCCTTGAATTGTTCCTCGACTAAAGTTAAGTACTCTTTAGCATTCTCAGAGTCAGGAATGGCTCCTCGAATAGCTGTCGTGATAGAGTTTTTCATAATCATAAGGGACATGCGGTTGGATCGCTCCCACTTTTCATAAATAAATTTTTGCTCAATTGAGCTTGTATCTGCAAGCGGAGCAGGAGGATCAACTCGTAATGCATAGTCCAAATCCATAACGCCGAGAATAATTTTCACTTGCTCTTTCCAAACAGTAAAATTAGTTCCATTCAAGGCTTTAATTCCAGAGAGATACCCAGAAATACTAGTTGGAGTCAATGCTGAAATACAACCAAGCTCATAAGCATGCTTACAAAAAACTAAAAGAAATCCACAATGTACAACAATAACAAATAATTAATCATAATAAAAACCAATCGTAAGGCAAGCAGTTAGTTACATAAAATCTATTTACAACACCCAAAAATAGATTTTAATGAGATGTTGGTGCATAATTATTAATTTTTCATTGGTCCAATTAATAATATACTAATAACATCCCCATAAAATAATGCAACACATTTATCCACGCATCACCGTTGGGCATAAACGAAATAAACATGTTACTTATGCAATAAAATTCCATTTAATAAATTCTAACTTTAATTTTTCCGTTGGGTAAAATTAAATTTTTTTTATTTATTAAATGTAACATTATGTGACTTTTCTTAATCTTTAATTTTTTCAATTAATAATCCTCTGTTGTGTTGATTACTAATTTTAACAATAAAAGAGTCACGCATACACGTAAATTATTATGATCAAACTCAATTTATTTAAACATATTAATTAAGTTTGAAAATTAACATTATTTAAAATTTACATGTAACAATTTAAAAGCCCTAATAATATATCACATCATGTTCACAAATTTTAAATTAAAATGTATAATTATGAACATGAATTGATTATAAAATAATCACGTTAATTTTAACATGAACACATGAGGTCATAAGAATATCATAATATTATCTAAACATAATAAACAATAAATTTAACATATATATAAACATACTGTAATTATATGTTAATGCATATAAAGGTCTGCAATTACCTGCTGCAATCTGTATATATATATATATAAACATGCTGCAAGTACATATATTAACATAGACAGAGTACTTATCAATTCAGTAGCATATTTGCTAATTCGCTTATGCTAATTACGTCAACAACATAATTAACAACATAATTAAATTTACGGTAAATAAGGCTAAGGTACACGATAATAATAATAAATAAATAAACAGAATACATAACATATCACATGTCAAAATATTTTCGAAAAGGTTTTTCCGTTCTGACATATATGTATTATATATATGTTATCGTACTGCATGTATATAGATGTCAAAGGTAACTAATGAATTAAGATTCAATATATATTTCAATTGGCAGAACTTGATCAATTTAGTATATGATGAATTGGCAAATCGAGAAGCGCGTAAATAAAAAAAACATGATAACATATCAACATATATCAGAATTTGTATATATATATATATATATATATATATATATATATATATATATATAAATTAACGAGATTTTGCGGAATTAAAATTCTAGCATAACATCATATATAATTAGTTTTTCTATACAATAACGTAACCATTAGCTCTGATACCAGATGTTGAATAAATTATACAGGAACGTGTTATTGTATAGAATATATAACATCAATAATCATAATAATATTAAGTACTTACATGAATTGAGAGAAGTCATTTCCACTGCGCTTAAGGGTGAAGGTCTTCAATTGCCTCTCTCAATCTTAAGATGAATGTATAGGTGTGCATATAAAATTCTTGAGACGACAATTGGGACCAAACCCTAACTGCTTTATTTATAGAATAGCTAAGGGTCAAAATCGTCCATCAAGATTATGAAACCCTAGGGCCCATTATGCCAAATACTATTAGAAATATTATTTATAGGCCACATAATTAATTACCAAACCCATAAATAAAGTGATTAAATTAATACAACATGTAAGCCCAATAATTACATAAATAGTAAAGGCCACATAAGGAATAAAATATTCCAACTATATATATATATATATATGAAAAAATTAATTTAAAGCATACCTTAACCAAACTTTACATCTCAAGAGAAGCACTTAATAAAGAATTAAGGCCCTAATTAATCATGAGGAGCACCAGAAACATTGCCGATATCAGTACAAATTATAGCCAGTGAAAACATCTACTAAGTGACCAATAAATACATATATATATACACACACGCACGACTCTCCATTCTTTTTATATTCTGGCCCCTTAGAGTTAGAGTTGAATGGGCAAGGAGACAAATGGAGGATTTGGGCAGAACGATAAAGAAGGTTAAATTTGTTTGGCATGCAGCCGAAGAGCAAGGAGACCATGAAAAATACGGATGGATGGTAGGTTCAGCCTACTCGAGTAGTGGGTATGGAAAATGAAGAGGTAAAACTTTATTTGAAAAGTTGTTGAATTTATTTTGAAAAAAAATATCTTTATGAAAGAAAATACATAAATTATGGATTCATTATATGTGCTTATCACAAATATTATTAAAGGGAGAGATCATAGGCTTATTCTACTTTGTGAATGAAGCAGAAAAATTAGAATCAAGAAAGGATAAGATAGTAGATTTTTTTTGTTACTATTGAAAAAATGAAAGAGGTGGAAAAATACTTCTTCCATTTTAAAATATCACATTAATTTTAGTTTCCTAAAATTAATTTGAGATTTTCTTATATTCAAATATGATGCGATTTATTTATATTTTAATAAAAATTACTTTTTTAACTAGTGTACCTATTACTTAGGAGTGGTTTAAAATTCAGTTTTCAATTTTGAATTTCAAATATTTTAAATTAATTTTAAGAAGTTAAAATTAAACCTATATTTTGAAATAGATGGATTATATACAACAATCGATATTAAACACACACCAAATTGATAAGCCTTTCACTATAAGTTCAATAAAATTGTATTTTCTGACCTTAAAAGAGTGTTGAGATATATTACTCCTACATTATTAAATTTAAATTTTGGCTCCTTAGAGTTAGAACATAAATTCCTGGTTCTGCCCCGTTTACAAACAAACATAACCGATACAATTATGAATATGAAAGAGAATTCATGCACTCATGGATTTTGGCTTTTGATTCAGTACTGAATTTAAAAAAATGTCTTTAGGACAATTAGGTACGGTTGGAACTGTCTTGAGTCTGTATTCGAACAACTTAAATGAAGAACAAATTGAAGTTTACTACATATAATCATGTTCATTTTGATAAACAAAGGTTTTGTCACCCCAAAAGATCTTTTTATCTTCTTTTGTCATGATGAGTATATTATTTGATTCCTAATGAAATATTAGGGCTACATAATATTGCATCAAAAAGTTTCACGAATGTTAGTAGTATTTGCTAAAGGAGTTCTTTCTAGTATCTATTAGCTTGACTACTCACTCATAGATCTAACGGGGTCCCAAAGCTGCAAAGCACATGGGGATATGGGATGCCTTTGTAGTTTTTATTGGAAACGAATCAGCTTCATATTCCTTCTGTCACCCGCCGGACACAGTTTGACATACGAGGATACCTGATTGGCTCCAAATCTATAGTGGTAGAAGTAATATAAAGAGAACAAGCATGCGGGAAAAAGCAAGCTATCTGATCAAATCAATGAAGAGATAGGATTTTGGCCTCATTACGATCGCCTAATTATCCTTAATTTTGTAATTTTAATAATATTAATTTATTTAATTAATATATTTTATTTTATTTTGTAGGATTTAATATTTGTTACAATAAAGTCAAAATATTGATGATCAATCGATATTTAATACTCTTATTCATAAAGAAAATATCCAAGAAGAATCATACAACAGAAGGAAAGAGGTGGAACACAATCTTGATGTACACGTCAAATCTAACAAGAGAAAAGAAAATCTATCTATCTAGAAGATCACTTTCAGAAATTGATTGCCACTAGAAAGTTGAAACCTACATGAAAAAAAAAATTAAAAGTGTCCAAATTCAATAAATCTAAATTAGGGCACAAATTTATTTTCTCTATAAATAAGTCTCTTGTTTTAGTGAGGAGGAGTTTTAGGTATTGTATTAGTTTAGGTTAGGAGTATGAGTAGATTAAATTACTTCTTCATTGTACGTTCGTTGGATGATTGTTAATTAAAGGGAGTTTTCTTATTTATTTTTAATCTTCTTATTTTCTTTATTTTAGTTAGTTTAATTAATTTTCATGTCTAGCTAATTTATTTAATTCAGGATGAAGATGAAATTAAATAATTATTCTTGATAATATTTTTCATCTCTTCTATTATTTATGTTTTTATGTTTAATGGATTTCGCCTTCACGTTTCGTTATTGAAATATGTTTTAAATTAATTAAGAGGTTTTGATAGATTATTGTTAAGATATGTGCTTTTCATAATTCATGCTTGCTCAAAGAAGTTTAGATGGATTTCGCCTTCATGTTTCGTTATTGAAATACGTTTTAAATTAATTAAGAGGTTTTGATAGATTATTGTTAAGATATGTGCTTTTCATAATTCATGCTTGCTCAAAGAAGTTTAGATGGATTATAGTTAATATTTAAATTTTCATAGTCTATATTTGTCCACGTTAATTATAAAATTACTAAATTAAAGAGAAGGGAGATCAAAATCATAATTGAGATATAAAAATAAAAGAGATTGAATTATATGTTAAGTTTAATATTTAATGGAATCGGATTCCTAGATTGCTTCCTCAATATTAGTTTTCATATTCTAGTTAATCAATTTTCAATCTTTATTTCAAATTCACCTAAAATAGATATTAAGGATACATTAAAATTAATCTAGAACCCTATGAAAATTTTAATGCACACCAAGTAAATCAATTTTTTCGAACTTATGAAAATCCTTATCTAAATTGATATCCATATCCATATCCATATCCATATTCGGATATAGAACCTCAATATCCACAAGAATTATCAAATAAAGAAGAGAAAAGACTTAGTGCCTTGGAGAAAACTACGGAAGTTTTAATGCAAAATTAATTTAACATTATATTTCATCTAGAAATTCAAATGAGTCGATTAGCCACCATAATAAATGAACAAGAGATGTGTGAATTTTCTAATAACTCTGATGTTAATTTTGAAAGTTTTGATGGTTGTGAAAATGATGAGTAAAATAAAAAATTTGTATTCAATTTTACACAATTTGAGTCAAGAGAATTTGAGGAGTCTAAAAATTATGAGTCTATGCCTAAAATTGATCATGCATGTCACATTTAATGAGTCGGTTGAAAAAGTTTATATGCCTAAAGCTCCATACCCTGAAAGACTTATTCCTAAAAACCACCTAGTGATTTTTGGGACCAACCCATTAAAGTAAACATGATCCAAAAGTTGTCAATGACCCAAGAAATAATTGAAAATAGCTCTTAATTGAAAAAGATCCAACTGATTTTTTCTTAAATCACCTTGACCAAAATTGGAATGAATCCGAATATTTAGATAAGGCCATTGAACTGTTGAGATCCACTACAAATAAGTCAACTAAACTAGAACATGTATTTGAACAAATTCTTCTATCATTTGAACATGTTAATTAGTGAAAGTTTTCTTGAGGTAGACTTTAAGCATAATTCTGATGAAAATTCTAAATATTTTCAATTTCCTAGACTTCCTGAAAATAATGAAAAGTTCAAACTCACTTACCCATTTGTATCATTCATTTTTAGTCACATACTTTTTAGGATATATGAAATTCGTAGGTATGTACATTTGTTTTCCTTCTCACCACATTTTCTTGCAGAACAAATGTCCCGCATACAAGGTACGTACAATTCTTTCACATCTTTGTTCTATTTTCTTCATTTGCATACATTGAGGACAATGCATGATTTATGTATGGGGGAGTTTGTTTGTATTATTGTATTAGATTTTTTTTTCTTAATTTTTAGGAAAATCTAGTAAAAAACACAAAAAATTAAAAAAAAATTAAAAATAAAAATTTTGTTTGAGTACTTTTTATGAATTGAATTAATTCTAATAAGTGTTTGTGGGGCAAACTAATGAGTAAAATTGAAAGATTTAGAACTCTTGAATCTTTGATAAGATACGAAATCTTAGTTTAAAATACCATATGGAATAAAAATGATTTCATAAGCAATTTTGCACTTCACGTTTGCACTAATTCTTAGTTGTGTGGTATAAACTTTGATTCGAGTAATTTCAAGAAAAAAAATTGAATAAATAAATAAATGTTTTAATGTCCATTGAACGAAATAACTGGGTATCCAAGTCTCAGGAAGTATAGATATTCACGCTAAAAAGTGTGATGAATAAAAGCATCTTGACTAGTCTCATTTTGTGACTTTTGTTACTTGAGTTAGTAAACTCTTATGGGTGTCTCTACACCTAGTGCCCTAAAGCCAACTGGTTTGGAAGTCGTCCAACGCTCGTTAAATGAGTAACTTTGAAAAACCTAAGAAAATGAGAAATTACACAAGTCAAGAAAGAATATAAAAAAAATGAAAAAAAAGAATAATGAAAAAAAGAAGAAAAAGAAAAATGAGTTTGCTTGATTTTCATGGTAAAAATCCCTACTAAGAGTTCATCATATACACATGCATGATCACATGAAATTAATTTAATGAAGGATAGTGTCTAAAATGAAGATTGAGTATTTTTGATAAGGTGAAAGTGTGATTTTGAATTTAATCTTGCTTATATATAATGCTCATGGATATTTAGAAGTTTTCTTTCAATTTCATAATTTGTTGAACCCAAAAATATTTTTGAATTTCGTGGGTATACTCACTGCAAACCCTCACGAGACACAACTCGTCCACTTGGGGTAACCTTGGGGTTTAAAGGCTTGTTGCACATCCTAAGTGCAATCGTGTTTCCTACGAAAATGGGTTAGTATAATTTTTGTTTTATTTATATTTTACTCAAGGACGAGCAAAAGCTAGGTATGAGGGTATTTGATAGATACATAATTTTTATATTTTATTATCCCTAATTTTGTCCTTTTAATAATATTAGTTTATTTAATTAATATGTTTTATTTTATTTTGTAGGATTTAATATTTGTTGCAATAAAGTCAAAATCTTGGTGATCAAGCGATATTTAATGCTCTTATTCATATAAGGAAATATCCAAGAAGAATCCTACAACAGAAGGAAAGAAGTGGAACAATCTTGGTGTGCAAGTCAAATCGAATAAGAGAAAAGAAAATCTATCTATCTAGAAGATCTCTTTGAGAAGTTGATTGTCACTAAGAAGTTGAAACCTACATGAAAAAAAAAAGAACAAAAGTGTCCAAGTTCAATTAATCTAAATTAGGGCACAAATTTATTTTCTCTATAAATAGGTCTCTTGTTTTAGAGAGGAGGGGTTTTAGGTATTGTATTAGTTTAGGTTAGGAGTAGGAGTAGGAGTAGATTAAATTACTTCTTCATTGTACGTTCGTTGGATGATTGTTAATTAAATGGAGTTTTCTTATTTATTTTTAATCTTCTTCTTTTCATTATTTTAGTTAGTTTAATTATTTTCCATGTCTAGCAAATTTATTTAATCTAGGATGAAGATGAAATTAAATAATTATTCTTGATAATATTTTTCAGCTCTTCTATTATTTATGCTTTTATGTTTAATGGATTTCACCTTCATATTTCGTTATTGAAATACCTTCGTTTTATAGTTCTTATGTGATTTTAAATTAATTAAGAGGTTTTGATAGATTATTGTTAAGAGTTTTTCATAATTTATGCTTGCTCAAAGAAGTTTTGATGGGTTATAGTTAATCCTTAAATTTTCATAGTATATGCTTGCCCACGTTAATTGTAAAATTACTAAATTAAAGAGATGGGAGATCAAAATCATAGTTGTGATATAAAAATAGAAGAGATTGAATTATATGTTATGTTTATTATTTAATAGATTCGGATTCCTAGATTGCTTCCTAAATATTAGTTTTCATATTCTAGTTAATCAATTTTCAATCTTTATTTCAAATTCGCCTAAAATAGATATTAAGGATACATTAAAATTAATCTAGTCTCTGTGGGTTTAACTTGTATTTGCAAGTTCTTCAATTCGACATTATGCACTTGCAATACATATTTTTATCACATCATTTTGGCAGCTCATGGTGGAGTATTGTCACAGCGTCATCGCTTGACACCATTCCCGGTCCTATCAGCAGACGGGTGGGGCGTGCCTGAATTCAAACCGGACTACTCTTCTTTGTTTGAGTTTCTCCCATGCACGCAAATCGAAAGATCTCACTTGTCCAGGAGTGGACAAGTATGTAGAGACCCTTGTGGTACCTTGGAGGGAGTCTCAATCAATCTTTCTAAGATTACTTATCAAGCCAGTCATGGAGATCTTTCCACTGATAGATAAGAGGGCTCCCCCTTTGAACAGACTCTTGAAGGATACTACATACTTATACGAAAGAGGTGTATTTTGTACCTGTAACACCACCTTCTCGAAAAGGGAAGGTTGGTCACGTGCAAAGCACAACAAACCTCAAATTAACAGAGCACTAATAACTTCAAAATATTTAATAGTTGATAATCCACTAATGTTGAATTAAATACAATTCCCTGAAAATTGGCAGAATAATTAAAACTTAAAATCAAATAAACCTAGATGGTCAAATTTAGCTCTCTTCACACGAAACCCTAAATCACCCCTGCAACTGCCAGAAGAAAAATAAAGTATGAGCCAAATGCCCAATACGGATAAAGAAATACAAAAAAAGCACAACTGAAATACGGAATCAACTAACAGAATACTGAATAAGGCCTCAAACATAAATACCAACGATAATATAATCTCTAAAGTCTGAATAAAACATATTTGAATCAACAGAATTAACAAAAAAACAGAAGGGTGAATCAAAGTGGCTAAGTGGTTATTTCATATCGAGCTCACAACAAAACACAAATATATCTTGCCACACATGCAAGTCAAAATAATGTCACACATATACATAAGCGTTAGTTCAGTCAAGCTTTCCTACTAATAATAATAAAGGGAAAGGAGTTCATGATTTCAATCCTTCTTGCTCTTTCCGTTCTTATCGGGCGGTACTCTTGCTCTTCCTGGCTTGAAGAAAGTCCTTATTTTCCGGCTAGGAAGCGGATGAGGAATCACTTGAGGAAGCTCCGGGCCGTTCTCACTCCCTCTTCCTCTTTCTTTAGAGAATTACTGGTGGTCGTGAAGCTTCCTTCCATGCCATGTCTCTTTCTCTCGAGATACGATAATGAAGATAGGGAGTTGGAAAAGTCGCTAAGGGACCCACCAACACAGGAATTTAAAGAGGTGCAGGAGCGTAAAGCCACTCGATTATCAACTTAGAGCATGGAATGGGGTTCTCCCTTCGAGGGGAAAAGTCTTCACCGAACCGACTGTCCACTTTAAAAATGAGTTTCAAATTGATCTACGACCACCCTCATCTATTACTGACGGAAAAATCAATGGCACCGAGAAAAAAAGTCCAGAGAATGGAATGTCGGTTAGGGTCTACAAGCCACTGCGGTGAGGTTTGTTACGAATCTCGTATTGAGATCTTAATGCCATAGGTAAACATTCTTGCCATTCGTCGTCAAAGCCTTGTCTTTCTATTGTCCTAAATAAAGGAAGGTCGCTCGAGGTAGAGTCCATAGGCGAGACTTCTTAGGATGTCTTTGCCCGTTCCTGGTTCCTTTTGAAGACCCATACTGCAGAAAGCACCATTCTGCAGACTCGAGAATAAAAGAGTCAATTTGAACAAGAAACCCAAATTTTTTCGTGAGATGAATAAAAAAGACCGATATAAGAGAAGATTTAGGTCCTTAGTCGTTCGATTCTTATTTTATTAATCGGACGAACGAGTAGTAGGGTTTTTCAGTATCTATCGAGATAGATTGAACAACTCATCCTTTGTTATGGATATTCTATGTTTTGGATATTCTATATTAAATATTTCAATATTTAAGGGATTCCATTTCTTTTTCACAAAATGGAAAGGTTGTTGTCTTTGAACGTTACGTCACCGCTGCACGATCAATAGCTATGACTTCCACTAACATGTATGAAGACAATGACTTCCTCTTTTTTGTATGGGCAAGGGTAAAGGAGATCAATCCACGGCTACTCTTTCAAATTAGGGTGGCTATTCTTCACTCCATTTCACTTCGTGTTTAAGATCTTTTAAGAGAGACTACTATGTGTTGGCAAAGCCAACTTCCCGGGTCATGGGCGGAGAAAAGCGGACGTGGGGACTGGGTCGGTAGCACAGAACTAAGAGAGCCATTCCATTTAGGGCGAGACAAAAAAATGGGCACACTGCAAGGTCAGTGTCCGCCTGATTGGCAAATTCTTGGGTCTCCCCATCTCTCCTAAACTTCCCAGCCTCTTGACGAGTCAGATATGAGTGTAAACTCGTCCCACGAGCTTATTATCCAGTCGGAACAAGTTGATAGGATCCCTTTTTTACGTCCCCATGCCCCAGGTGTGGCGACATGGGGCGAAAAAAAGAAAGAGAGGATGGGTTTCTCTCGCTTTTTGGCATAATGGGCCCCAGATGGGGGGCTCGCCTGACACGGGCTATTAGCTCGGTGGAGCGCTACCGATAATTGCGTCGTTGTTGCACAGGTACGTGAGGGCTCTCACCACATGGATAGTTCAATGTGCTCATCGGATGCCTTAAGTAGGAAGCGGTGGCGGCATTTAAGTGTGAGGCGATGGCGACCACCAAAGCAAGGTCACGAGTTGGTAGCAATGTTCAGTAGCGAAGACGGATGAGATCCTGGCGTAAGGGTTTCAAGCAAGTAGCGAATCAAGGTTTGATGCCGAAGCCGTCCCCTATCACTTAAAGGGAGTTTCGGGTTTAATACCGATATTTTAGCAACAAATCTAATAAATCTAAGTGTAGTGCTTGGGGTATTGATCTTTTTTGGAAAGGGAGTGTGTGCGAGTTGTTTATTTCAAGAATAAATTTGGATCCAACCAAATTGTATTTTTCAGATTAGAACTAGGAAAGAAAGGTGCATGATCTCACGAATGACTTTCGAATAAATTAATAAATCATATGTAAGAACGATAGCATTTCGTGATTCGTTGGTAAATCTACTTTGATTCTCTATCAACCAATAATGTGGACCCGGGAATGGGTCATACAACGCTGGCTTAAAGAATGGATTAGCTGTTTGCTTAATAACTAGTTGCTGGCATGGGTTTAGAGGCTTATTCAAATCTCTAGCTCTTTCAAAAGGGATTAGTCTTATTCCTATTTTGGCATTTTTCATTTGCCAATGAATTCCCCGATTCGGTCAATAATGGGATTCTTGGCTAGAAAAAGGTTCTGTGACATGGACGCCCATCCCAACTCGGTCGGTCGGTTGGCCCACCTAACAGATGATGATATTCTCGATCGATTTGATCTAATTCCAGAACCTAACCGCACCTCAGAGATAGAGGGAAGATCCATGTCACACTGGTAATCAGCCGCCACTAACTAGTTACCTTGAAAGAGTTGTTGAGAAGGTTGCCCAAAAGCGGTATATAAGGCGTACCCGGTAAAACTTACAAGTAAACCAGATATAAAGATGGCGACTAGGGTTGGAATTACTCTTAAAGGTTCACAGCAAACTAGTACTAGTTGATGAGAGTTACTTCGGAAACAAAAAGAGTAAAGTCTGGGGTATTCTAGCGATCGAAAAGCCTCATTGCTTACCAACTCAAGTAGTTTGATGCGGTTTACCGTCTGATTGCCCCATTTCGTGAGTCCGGAAAAGTAGTTTGAATGCTTATTCCATTCAGAAACTCTTCAACCAGCCACAAAGGTCGTATCATCGATCACTTGATAAGGGCGGGGTTTTGGAGTTAGCTCACCGCGGAATTTCCCAAAGCCCGCCCTTTTTATGTAGACACCGACGTTTTCTTGTCAAAAATGGTAGGGGCAATTACCCAGGATGCCGGGTTTAAGCGGGAGCTTAGTCTCCCTCTGCTTAGAACTGTTCATCAAACGCTTACGGACGACTTCGAAGAGCTATAAATCTTCCTCGAAAAAGAGGGTTTGATCCTGGCTCAGGAGTGGGGTATAGTTCCCCAAGAGGCTAGATAGATCTCAACAACACTACTTCTTATATCCACTTATCTTTCAGGAGTATATTTATGCACTTGCTCATGATCATGGTTTAAATATAAATAGATCCATTTTGTTGGAAAATGCGGGTTATGACAATAAATTAGGGGCCACATCGAGGATTTAAAGAAAAGAGAAAAAGCTCCAAAGAGAAATTTCTCGATTTGAAATGTATCGAAGCCTTGGGTAGTAAAAAAAAGCGGGATGTTGTATTTCAAGGATTGGATTTCATATTGAGAACGAACCTCGTAATCGTAAAGAAAGTAGGTTTTTAGCTAGCTCAACCTTTCCCCCTTCTTAGTCAAGCTTGGACGCCCAATCCATTATCTTTGGACTTTACATGCAATTGCTTTCTCTTGGATGGGAGTAGGAAAGGCGAAGTCTTGGAGAAGCGCTTGTGAATGGAGGGTTTAATAGTCGGTTGACAAGGCTACTTTCGAGTGAGTAGGTTTGACTCTCGGTCAATCATTACTAAAGCGCAGGATTGCTCTTGGATTTTTGTTCGTTCTCAAGTCTCTAAACTTATGAAGTCTCGTTTCGTAGTGGACCAATTCGTTAACATACCGCCGAGCCATTTTTATTAACATAATGACACCGAGCCTTTTATTGCGACCCATGCTACTAAGTTAGCTTCTTTATTTTTAGTGCCAACGATTAAGAATTGTTTTCCCCTACTTGTCGCCTTCGCTTCTTCAAATTTGGAACTCCAGTTGAGGAGTTACTCGGAATCTTCGCCAAGATATCATTATCTTTGGGATCATAGTCGAGGAGTATAATAAGTCAATTTGTAATCTTTAACACCGACTTTTGAATCCAACACTTGCTTTAGTCTCTGTTTGTGGTGACATAAATCCCTCCCTACAACTCATGAATTAAGAAGTCTCACAACAACAAGGTTCATCGAGGCTTCGCCTCCTCGAGAGAATACCACAAGTCATTCGTCGGTTTGTCTTCGCTCCTTCCGCTTTTTTGCCTTTACCTTGGCCCTAGTCTAGGAAGAGTCTCGGCTTTGAATAGCTCTAGTTTTTTACCGGAGAGTCCAGATTATCAGTAGGCTAGTCTTTTCAATGTGTTTTCCGCTTTGAAGGAAGAGTCCGCTCTTAGCCTTTCGAAAAGGGGGGGATTCTCGAACGCGGAAAAGGATCCAATGACTTCGAAAGAATTGAACGAGGAGCCGTATGAGGTGAAAATCTCATGTACGTTTCGTAGAGAGTGGCGTAGGGGTGACTTATCATCAACTTTTCCACTATCACCCCCAAAAAACCAAACGCGCTTTACGTAAAGTTGCGAGTAACGATTAACCTCTGGATTTGAAATCACCGCTATATACCCGGTATTGGCCATAATTCACAAGAACATTCTGTAGTCTTAGTAAGAGGGGGAAGGGTTAAGGATTTACCCGGTGTGAGATATCACATTGTTCGAGGAACCCTAGATGCACAGACCGAGAGGCTCGACTAGAAAGAATTGGCGGATAAATTTTGTGTTATATATGGTAATCCCTTTCTAGAGCATTAGGATGTGGATTCCAGACAGGATTGTGAGTTCCTTCCAAGGATAGGGGTTCCTCTTCCCTAGGACAGATTCACCGAGAGTGAGAGTTACCTCCCTACACAGTCCGAAAACCTTCTCGATTGGGGCTCTCTCTCGCCTTGCAAAACCCTATCCAGACAGATTGATAGGTCAAACTACTTGACACGGCTTTGGTGTGCTTTTCCTTTCTTAGGACAATCGGCATTGAATTGGAAAGGAATCGGATGAATCCTCTTTCTTCCTACCGACAAAAGTGGATGCGGAGAAAGTCTGCAACAAAGACAAAAGCGGCTCGAAGAAGCAAGAGCGGGCTTCCCTTACTCTATTTCCGGCGGAAATAGTGGGGAAATAGATAGAAGCGGACTGGTGCCCCTCCGAAGCTTTGCTCGTCTCCCTCGGGGGAGGTTGGGCTCAAAAGTGGTCTTCCTTATTCTATTTCCTCGGAGGAAATAGTTAGAAATATCATTATTTGATTGATCTAAGTTCATGCAATTTCTTATTTATGAAAATTTTCTTTTGGTCAATCAACAAGAAAATCAACTGAAAGGGAATCATCCTTTTTTATTTCCTTAATTGAATTTCGTTTGATTTTGATTAGAGGCAAAGTTACTTAAAAACCTCCGCCTTCTTTAAAATATCCCGACAGGTTCTGCTTACCAATTTGGCGCCTTTTTCAAGGAAATATAGAATAAGCGGGAACATTTAAACAACTTTGATTCTTTATCGGATCATAAAACCCCACTTTTAGAAGATCTCTTCCTTCTCTTCGGATCGAACATCAATTGCAACGATTCAAGCTGCACAAGGGGTGCTTTCGCCCTCTCCGTTGGTCGCTCGTTAGAACTCAGCGCCTCTATCTAGGCCAACATTCAATTATAAGAGATAAATGCACCCTCCTATCTTCCTCTACCCCGCCGACCAAATAGAATATATAGGATCGGAAAGTCGCAATCAATGAATCAACCCGATTCAAGATAAATAATAGCGAAGCGGGGCCTTTGATTTATTTGTGACCTTCGAGGAGCCGTATGAGGTGAAAATCTCATATACGGTTACGTAATAGCGATCTGACAATGATGTTATCATCGACTATGATTATCTAACAGCTCAAAATACGATTGATATAGTTGAAGCCTTGATCGAAAATAGGGCTATTCCCACTCACGCGCTAACTAGAAAAGGAGGAAATGAAAGAGAGTGAGGGCTTGATGAACACCACCTCACGGTTAGTGATTGGGCACACGCTTCCTTTACTGGCGTAGAATCGGCTTCTTTCCCAAGCGATTCTCTTGTGTGCCTTTTAACTATTGAAAGGACAGGATCACTATGACCTCTCGCTCAAGGGTGGCCTTCTCTTGAGAAGATCTCTTGATTTGAGTCTATTTAAAAAAAAAAAGAAGCGAAGTGGACTTTGCCTTGAACGAACGATTCTTTCTTTGTTGAGATAGAGTCGATGGACTAAGCACCAACTAGATCGCTTTATGAACAAAGTAGGCACAAAGACATTTGAAACTCATTAAGTTCTGCACGGGTCATCCGACTCGGCTTTCATGTCATTCTGACCTTGACTTCTTATATTCTATTTTTCATTGCAACTTCTAAAGAGATCCCGAATGCTACTTATAAAGGCCTTAATCAAGGGAATCTCGCCTCAGAATCGTAACTCCCGAATTCACTCTAGAACTAAAGGAAGGATGAAGGCTACTCATTCCTGAAATCAAGGAAGAAAACAACCTCAGATTCATACTAGAACCACGATGATTCAATAAAAATCCTAACCTAAGCCCAAGGATTCCCTGAGTAAGAACCATCGAATTTTATTAAACGAGTTATGAATTGTCTGATTGCTGATTATAGAACCTTTTTCTTGGTTAGTTTCACCGGATTCATATACTTCTTTCAATCTAAATAGAGTTGGATTTACTTTTGAGAGCTCTTTTTTTATTCTTTTTAGAAACAGAAATAAAACGTTTAAACATTGGACCGCGAATCCAAATGCATGCAAATCTGAAGGTGTGTCTTTGGTAAAATAGTACAGAAACAAGGGTAGACTCATATGTATCCTAAACAAACATATCAAATGGTCAAAGCTCACACCTAGAGCAAACATACAAAAAGATACGTCATGGACTACTGATCAAACCATCACAAAAAGTGTCATGGCTCGGTGCTAAGAGGACATGCATGTGGTACCCCCACAGGTGTTTACAGCTCAGGTATACGTTATCGCTTATTCTAAAAAGTTATGATGTCATAACACATGAGACATAATAGCAACAAATGGGTTCTGGACATACATGTTGAACCAAATCAAATCATAAAAAATACTTTCAAAGTAATGTAACATGTACAACTCTACAAAGATCAACAAAGTTCTATGCATGAAGAACAAATTCTAAAGATTACAAAATATGAAGTTCGTAACATCTAGACTAAACCGAAGCAAATAAGGATTTGACTAGAAATGAAACAATTAAGCGAGTACCAAATTCTAAACGATTAGTAATACAAACAAATCAACATGATGAGAGTATCAATGAAAAACTATGGAATATATACAAATTGTAATAGAAAGAAATGAGTTCATATTACTGAATAAAGTTAAGGTATCAAAGATTAACCTTTTATTCAAGAGTGTCAACAAAAATGTATGAAAAATATAACGAATGACGAGATATCATGAGATATAAAGAATCAATAATCAGAGGAGTGGAGTAAGAAATCCATACCTTATACTAAAAACCACTTATAACACACTCCAAAAAATCTTACCCTCAAATGCCAATGATGCCAAATACAAAATGTTATTAACTGTAAGACCCCAACTTTTTAATAAAGATGATTTTTCTATAAATATTATTTTTAAATATTATGGAATGAATTTGATATAATGTTATAGTTGTGGGTAATATTTATAAATTTTGCAAAAGTCACGCAAGTTGTTATAAAATATTCGATTGGTGCTCTGGGAATATTCGTTTTAACGGGAATATATTCAGACGACAAGACAATCATTAGTGGACCTAATAAAATTAATTATCGGATTGAGAAAACGACAAAAATATTTTTTATAAAATAACAATGAAGTTTCTGCTTAAAACCGTTGAACTACTCGGTAGTAAAAAATACGATGTCTGGCGTGGTTGCATAGTAGCACTACGGTATTGATTATTGATGCTTACGTGAGAAGTCACTCAGCTTTTGTTCAATAATTACTTCAGTAATTATTGCATAATATCTCACGTTATTTGATTCAATTATTGTCGATATTTTATATATTATTAAATCAATAATTGAGATAACAGAGTTATTAATATTATTATTTACAATATTAACGATGTCAGAAGTTCAAATGAGGAGAGGTTTGGTCACCTAATTGCGCTACCAATATGAAGAAATCCTTATTGAAAGCCCCTCTTTCACGGAGCGAATTCGGTCGATTAATATTGTGAATTATAATAATAATGATAAATGTTGTTAGATATATTGAGGTGTCTTTTTATGAAGTCACTAAGTTTATATATATATATATATATATATATATATATATATATATATATATATATATAAATTTTGTTTTATTAGTATTATTAATGTAATAAAAGCAGAAAAGCTTTTTATATAAAATAGAATACTTTTATAAAGTTATTTGTTTTATTAGACAATAATTAGAATATATTATATTCTATTATGTATAGTGTTTTGCATCGTAATTTTTTTTATATAAAATAGAATACTTTTATAAAGTTATTTGTTTTATTAGACAATAATTAGAATATATTATATTTTATTATGCATAGTGTTTGCATAGTGACTACATAGTGTTTGCATAGTAAATTTTTTTTATATAAAACAGAATACTTTTTATAAAGTTTTGTTTTATTTGATTATAAATAGAACATATTATATTTTATTGCATAGTGCAGCATAGTATCCTTTCTATTTTCCTATAAATAAGATGCTTAGTTAGAATTGAAAACCACACCAGAAGTTCAGAGAATTCTTCTATAATATTGAGCATATTTCTTTAGAGTTTTAAGAAGCTTTGAGCGTAGTGCAAGTTTTCTTCAAGAATATCATCGCCCTACCAGTCGGAATACTCTTCTTTTACGGTAAGGGGTATTATTTATTTCTTTTGTCTTCATGAAGAGAACTTCTGTTATTCCATTCTTTGTTATTATGTTGGAATAACTTTATCATGCGAAGAAACCGCATACTTGGTGAAATTCTTGATTATTCCATTCTTTATTATTATGTTGGAATAACTTTGTCTATCTAAGTACCAGTATACATGGTGAAATTCTTACATTATTCTATTCTTTATTATTACGTTGGAACATCTTGTATGCATGCATACGCATGACTGGTTCCGTTATTTATTATTCTGTTGGAACATCCTGTTTGTGCGTTTACGCATGACCTGGTTTCGTTGTTTATTATTATGTTGGAATATCTTGTCTGTGCGTTTACGAATGACCTGGTTCCATTATTTATTATTCTGTTGAATATCACATGCGTGCGGCGCTTACGCGTGACTGGTTCCATTATTCATTATTCTGTTGGAATAACTTGTCTGTGCGGTCTATCGCATGCCTGGTGATTTCTTTTGTTATTCCATTCTTTATTATAATCTGTTGGTTAAAGTTTTGGCTTTTATACTCCATGAAATTAGTGGAATATCCTTGATATTTGCACTTCATCCAATATCTTTTCATGAAAATATTCTTCTGAGCATTCTTGAGTTTAATTTACCCCACAAAGCAGTATCATATTGACAATTTGGACGTTATTGGTTCCTCGATAAATTAATTCTTGAACTTGTTTTATTGAATTCTTATATCATTGTCATCATTCTCATGTTTATATTATGTTGAAAGTCATTTGTGGCCTGTAGTGCATAGATGGACTTGGTATGATTATGATCAGGGATTATTCGGTATAATCATGACCGTAATGTTACAAATGATGTGGTAAAAGTCCTCATTAGCCCGTAGTGCATTGATGGACAGTTGTTGGCATGATTATGACCATTGATGAATACATGAATATCCTTGGCCCGTGTAGTGCATGGATAATTTGTGGTTGTGATACTAATGAATATCCTTGGTCAGAAAGTGTTTGATGATGTGGTTTATTTATTTAAAGTTTGAGTCTCGTGATAAAAGTGATGAAAAACCTTTTAAATCATAAAAGATAGTGGATTTTATTCTCTACTTGACTCTTTTAATGGATTGCTTGTTCCGCTGCAGTTAAACTTGATGTCTATTGTATTTTATCAGTTTAACATTGTTGAAGGTTAATGATAATTTATTCTACATTATCTTAGTCATAATATTTCTTACTGGGCTAGTTGAGCTCGCCCTTTTACTTTCATTGTTCTCTTCAGGAAATGAGAATGTAGCAGGGACTAGTCGGGGAACGGAGTGACGGTCCAGACGATATTATTAGTAGTCCTCACTATTCTATGAAATAGTGTGTTAATAAATGCATTGAGGACTTATTTTGAGTTTTAATACTGTCTAGAAGACAATATTTGTATTAAAACTCACAGCTCATGTTGTATATTTAAGATTGTATTTGTATTCTGTACCATGTATTTGGCGACTCAGAATAGGTGATGTATACCTATTTTGGGGGCGTCACATTTACTACCTAAACATATTCACCTCGAATTTCATAATACATTGTAATCCATTCAAGGTGCCTTTAATTATCGCCCTAGTTCACTATTAATACTCCAAAACTTAAAAATCAGTAACAAAACTTAAGAAATCTTAAAACCCTAATATAAAAAATTATTCTAAAGACGATAGTCCACTATAATGATCTTATCACGATTAACTAATTTTTTTTTTTTTCAAATTAATTAATTCTAACAAAAACTAGACTTCAAATACTCCAATTTAGCCTAAAGAATCACTCAAATCGGATTTCAATTAATTAAGGTATCCATTTTTAAATATTAGAACTTCTTGTTGAAAATTCTGCTAGAATTTTTTTAGACCAACCACTTCTTAAAATTCATAACAAATCATACGTTAATCTTTAACTAATGAAAATTGGTGAACATATTCTCAGCTTATATAAATATAACATATCCAAAAATTATAACGATCTAATGGTCGGATTAAGAGATATAACCAACATAATAGACCTTAAAATATAGAAATTAAATTTTAGATTTTAACGTTTACATTCAATTAAATTATATTCCTTTATATAAATTTTTCTCATTTTTTCGATTATCATACATTCTAATTCCATGCATGTCTCTATTTTGATCAATAATAATCTCTAATTTAAAAACCCTTATAAATAACTTTAAAATAAAAATATGAAATAATACTTACCTTCCGTGTTAGATGTTATTCAAGTCGCAACAACAAAGAATTTTACTTTCGAATCTTCTACTGTTTTCAAAATTTATTCATATCTTCACAACAATTGTAGCTCTCAAAAAGATACACGAAATAAGCTAAAGAATCACTCGTTTCGAAGTTAATATAACTAAGTTACGGATTTTCAAAACTAGGTCTAAAAATAGTAACGGGAATAAAGATAGGTTGTGACTTTCAACAATTTAAGGCATGGACATGATTTCAAATAATTTCTCTTCCTCTTCATAATTGTAGAGGAAGAAAAATTGAAGAAATAGGTTTTGACTTTACTCAATTCTGACATCGGATGAATTATTTATGAATTTTCTAATGGGCTACAATGTGTATAAATATTCTACTCGAGATTAGAATAGGATTAAGATTACATCTCCACTCTTAAATATAATAAAGAAACGATAGGAGTTACTAAAACCTTAATGGACTCCTCAATTTTAATTAAATTAATTATTTAATTATCTATTAAAATAATTTAACATTCCAAACAAAACAAGAAATAAAGAAAAAAATAGTAACTTACCTTTTAAAATCATTTGTGTTTTAAAAAAAATAATTAAATCAACACTTAATTATTAAAAAGAAAATTTGGATAATTTCACTAATATTTAATAAATTAACTTTAAAAATTGGGTTATTACAGTACTGCTCGGAGGTCATATATATCGGAACTCGAAGCGATAAGAACGAAAGCCCTACCCACAGCTAGAACTACTGCCCCTTAAAAAAAAGGCTTGGATTCTAAGGGCACTACAGAAAAACTTTTTCCCAAGTCGTGTAATGGGGAGGTGTAAGTCCCAAAAGCATTTTTACTTTGGTAGGACGAACATGCCTTCAAATAAAAAAGGTTTGAAACCCTTAACCTATTTCTACATTTCATTCTCTATTTGGCCTGCTTCATACAAAATGCAAAAAAATGGTCGGTCAATAGTTATAACCCTTTTTTCGATCTCCTTTTGAAGCAAGTTCATGGAAGAAAGAACAACATTCAAATAGAAAAGCATCTATGTTTTTTAACAAGCAAAAGCTAAAGGCCAAGCAATAACGAAAGCGAAAGTGTCTTCTTCAATCTTCCATTTCCTCTATCAATAGTATTAAGAATCTATTTAAATAATATTAATCATTATACATACATACATATATATATATATATATATATATATATATATATATATATATATATATATATATATATATATATGTCCAATCTCTAATGGTGGTGTTGAAAGTAGTATGCCCTCAAGCCAATCACATTGCATGTGATAAGCATTTACTTTGTAATCTTGTTCATTTATTAATAAAAGAATTTATTTAATATTAAAGGCATTCTTTACCCATGTTAATTAGTTGAATTAATAAATGTGATAAACCTATAGTTTTGGAGCAATTCTTTTAGAATCATGATGATGATCATGCTAATGATATCTAAATTTAAGAAAGCTCAAAACTAAAATGTTCTTAATCGTATGGATCACTAATGTGGGGTTACTGATTCCGAATAGATTAGTACATACTATGCTTGCTCTATTGAAGAGGATGATTGATCTCATAATCATTTGTATAGAGACAATAAAGAAAGTATGTAGGTGCTTATTGAAGAATAAGTTCACTAAACGTGACTCGCTTAAAGGAATCCTAATGGAGTTTTATTTGTTTGTCAATAGGATTTCCTATAGTGATAGTGTACAAGTGATCCTTGTACTTGAGATCCTCATAGTATCTTGTTTATACTGAGTTATACTTTGTCATAATATTTAATACATCGGAGTATGTCATAGGGTATGTTCGGGTATAATAAAATATACATGGAGGTAGGTGAATGATCAACAAAGGATCTACTACTTCTAGTAAAGGGAGATGATGTCTTATGTAATTCGATAAGTGACAACTTGAAAATCCCTTGCAAGGTGAATGGAAATTAGAAAGGAGTTTTAAATTTACATTAACTAGAGTTGTGCATTTTTGAACCAAAATACATATGATCAAATAAATAAATCTTGATAGTAATTTCATGTCTTATATTTGATTGGGACATTGTATGGTAGAATTATTGAATTGTACGGTAACTATTTACGGGATTAAACATTGAATTCATATTATTCGGATTGTCATGATATACTATTGTAAGATGTCACTCCTGATGTATAATAAATATTATTTATTTATATTTGAATTAAATAATTTTAATTCATTATAAATAATATTAGAATGGTTTTAATTTTATTTTTCTTATCGGCTTAATATTTAACTTAAAGGGTCACATCATAAAAGAGAAATATAATTTTAGAAGTGATTGGCTTAATAATAATGAATTAAGTTTGTAAGACCCCAAATTTTTATAAATAAAATTTATTTTCCTCTATTTATTATTTTAAAATAGTAAGGGTGATTTGATTAATGTGGATAGTTATGGGTAAAATACATAAATATTTGAATAAGCAAGTGGTTATAAAATATTCATTATTATTTGGGAATATTCGTTTGGTCGTGGAATATTAGATCTTTTCAAGAATATTAAATGACTCAAGACAGCGTCTTTTATGGGCCCCATAACTGAAAGCGATTGTTTGAAGAAAACGACAAATATAAGTTGTTTATAAATAGCGGCGTAGTTATTACTGAATTATCATTGTTGGAATACCGGTGGTTAAAAACACTAATGTCGGCGTTGTTAAACAAGAATATTACGGTATTGCACCAATTATTGATTCTTACGTAAGAAGGCACTACTCAATAATTGTTACGATGAATTACTATTCAAGATTTTATTTTATTGATTCAATAATTTCTGCGTTGATATTTATATTCTTTGTTGTTTCAATAATTGTCATTACACAAGATTTTTCATTATCGAAGCAATAATTCATATTATCGAATAATATTATTAGATAACATTATTGGCAATGTCTAGAAAGTTACATCTAAGGAGAGGTTTGGTCACCTAATTGCTGCGGCGGCCAAGAAGGAAAAATCCTTATTGAAAGCCCCTCATTCCAGGAACTATCTCGGTTGTCAATATTGTGATTCTGTAATATTATTTGTGAATAATTAATTATTGATTCATATGATGAGAAAAATATTGATTTTATGTGGATATAGATGGAGAAAATTTTTTAATGTGACAATTGTTGAAAATTAAAATTTTATCTTTTTCTGATAAAATAATTCATTTAAATATATTATTATATTTTAATAATATAATAATGATGATATTTTTACGATGAATGTGGGATATATGAGTATATGTGGAGGAGGAGTATTTTTGTTACCAAAAATATTTAAAACATGTTTTTCATGTCGGTGGACCCCATTTATTGACTGAAATTTGATTATAGCCTGTAAAATCAATCGTTTGTGGATTTCGGCCAAATTCTGTTTGGAATTTGGAAAAACTTCCTTCTGTAAAGTTGTAGAGAATTGAATTTCCTATGGAAAGTCGCGAGATTCGAATTTTCTGACAAAAGGGCTATTTATTATGAATTATTAAAGTTCCGAAACTCCGAAATAATTGATTTTTGGATGTTTAAAATAATTTAAATAAGAAAAACGTTTTTTAAATGTTTGTGGGCATCTTTAACATGTGTTGATGGCTGCGATCAAATTGTCTAGATGGGTGTAGAGAATTTATTAAATATATTAATATTATATTAAATTTTCTGCTTTGGTGTTCTAAGCATTTTCCTATAAATAGGGTGCTTAGGTTAGAATTGAAAATCACACCGTAAACTCAAGTTTTTTCTCTCTATATTATCGAAAGCGTATTCTTATGAGTCTTTTGAGTATACTTTGAGTATTGCTATACGATTGCAAGTTCAAGTCATAGCTTTATATCCTGTTTCAACTAAGTAATTGTCTTTCGAGGTAAGGGATATTATTTTTTTTTTGTAATGATATTATTTCTTCAATATCATTATGCTGAAATATTGATATGAAGTTTTTATCAAATTTAGAACTTTTGGTGTCGGGGTTACTATTCACGTATACGACACTATTCACATATATGACACTATTCCCGAATACGGCACTATTCATCGAAAAATGAAATTTCTTCTTTTCATCCAAAATATCTATTCTGGATACTAGCTTTGATTGTATCCATGTTTTGATCATTCTTGAATTTTTCACCACTATGATTATTTTTAAAGTATTTTTGGACGTGGATAAAACAAAGTACGAATCCTTAATCCTTAATCCTTGTCATTTTGTTTCACTAGATTTGTTTCTTTAAAAATATTTTTCATCATCCTCAGTCTTAAATGATGATTTATGATGAATATCTTTGGCCTGTAGTGCAGAGATGAATGATTTCTAATGAATATCTTTGGCCCGTAGTGCAAAGATGAACAGGTGTTTAGATGAACATGATCAACTGATGAATATCTTTGGCCTGTAGTGCAAAGATGAATATTTGATTCCGATATATATTGATTGATGTTACTGAGGATAAAAGATAGACGATGAACTTTAAAATTCATACATAGAAGATAGTAGTTTGCATTCTCTACTTAACTCTTCTAATGAATTATTATTTCCGCTGCGAATATTGATTTAAAACTTGTTGTCTATTGTATTCTATTAGATTTTTCCCTGTTGAAGACTAACGATAATTTTTTGTATATTATCTTAGTCATAATGTTCTTTACTGGGCTAGTTGAGCTCACCCTTTTCCTTGTTGTTCCATTTTTCTTCTCAGGAGGTGAGAATGTAGGGAGTACTAGTCGGGGTATGGAATGAAGGTTCTAGAGAGAGTTGTTTAGTAGTCCTCACCATTTTTGTAAAATAATGTATCAATAATTATGATGGGGATTTATTTGCGTGTGGATATTGTCTAGATGGCAATATCTGTATTTAAACTCACGTTTATATGTTGTAATAATAAAGTTGTAGTTATTTACGTACCATGTATTTGGCGACTCGAGAATGGGTTGGATGGAATGGACCTATTTTGGGGGCGCCACGGTTGGTATCGAGCTTAGGGATATGATCTCCTGGCGGAGATCGGGAATAGAACTAGGAGGGAGAGATTTAGTAAATCCTTCGCTAGTGTGTCCTACCTAAGATTATTTGTTAGTTGGTCGGTATATAGGGATATTATGTGATATATTGATTTTCTTAATTAACCCTTGTTTTATGACAAGTATTTGAGAATGTTGATCGAGAATATTAACGATGGAGTAAATGAGACCGTGGAGATGCTCTGTATTTACCAACGAGGAGAACGCAACAGCAGTGGAAATGTTCCTCCCCAGAACAACACCACCGATCGACGATGAACAGCGTGATGTTTAGAAGCTTTTTGCAGTTCATGCAAAATCGCATTTGAGGAGACTCGTGTTCAAAATACTGAGGAGGAAATGATAGCAATTCACGGGTGGTCACAGCCAAACAGTTCAAAGAGTTGGGACAACCAGAATTCTGGGGAAAGCCGGATCCGATTAAGGCAGAGACGTGGGTCAAACAAATTACCAAGATATTCGATGTCTTGGGATGCACGGAGGAACAAAAAGTTCCATTCGCTACTTTTATGTTCCATAACGAGGCAGACATCTTGGTGGGAATCGTGAAGCGTACTCCATCCACCGCACTCAAAGATGTCATGGGAGACGTTTCAGAAACAGTTCAATGACAAGTACTTCCCTGAAAGTATTCGTCATATGAAGGAAGTGGAGTTTATTAGGCGGAGCAGTAATAACATGACGACTTGTCCCAAAGACGAGGCGAAGTTCATGAGTTATCCAGTTTGCACCTCATTTGGTGGAGAATGAGGAACGATGACGTTGGATGTTTCTAAGAGGTTTGAAACCCGACATACATCAAAAGATCTCATTTCTCATAAATTTTTCTCTATTCGGATGTTGTATGTATGTGAGGCTCAATTATTAGAGCGAGATAACGAGTATGCGGCCAATCGAGGGACCACAACCCAGGATCATACCAGAAGATAGCAGTCATTAGAATAACGATAACCAAACGGAGAAAGAAGAATACGGACAAAGGCGGTAACCACTCTGGTGGTAATCGTGGGCCATGAGAATAGAAGAAGCGAGTGGGAGGAGATTTTAAAGAGGAGATTCAACAACCACCTATGTGAAGACGTCGGCGCCAAAGAAGAACTAGTTCCAAGGAGGAGAAAACCACCACCGGTCAGTATGTTACAAATGCGGAAAGAGGACATATCATCAAACCGCGCCACAACAGCTTTAAGGTATGCTATAATTGTGGAAAGGAAGGACATATCGCCGAGATTGCACTATAGCAAAAACCCATCCGGTGAGAATGGTGACTCAAAAGGATGTCGAGAAAAGTCAAAGTCAACGGTTCTGGAAGAAGCGTTTGTCGTGGACCTCATCAAAATGCGAGGAACTCGAACGAAGTTAAGCACGCAAGT
This sequence comes from Panax ginseng, assembly GCA_020205605.1. Taxonomy (NCBI): domain Eukaryota; kingdom Viridiplantae; phylum Streptophyta; class Magnoliopsida; order Apiales; family Araliaceae; genus Panax; species Panax ginseng. Next base: position 135,922,339 of record CM035134.1, on the reverse strand, counting down.
TAGTTAATTATAAATTCTTGCGAAGTTTATACCTTACTAGAATCCGGTTCTACCCATTCTTTTATCTCTCTTGCTTTGCGCTCAACGCGTTTGAACTTGACTACGGAGAAATTAGACTTTGACCTATTTATAGAGACTCAGTTAGAGAAACTTTCATTACATCCGTTGTTTAGAAATCTTGCTTGATTCAGTTGGCACTATCACATTACCGTTAACCTTATTTCTATAGAGATATTTGCTTTTGATGTGATTTTAAGGTTAACTACTCATTATGCCGAAATTGATTACTTTCGTAAGGTTGTTAGTTTTTATATTCCTAAGCAACTCGTTATTCAATTCAAGCAATCAAACCATTGTAGTCAAACATTTTCATATCAAGCCATGAAGTCATTCGTTTATTACGGATGTCAAGTTTTCTTAGTCCATGTTATGGATTTGAATAAAGACACGTCGATTTGAATAATATTCTGTAGTTATTGATTTTTCCCGACGTATTTCTGAAGAATTCCTTCGCTTACTCCCAAAGCTCGATATTAAATTTTGTATCGACTTTGAACCCGGTACAAAACTCATTTCTAAAATCTTATATCGAATGGCTCTATTGAACTTCAGGAGTTAGAAATTCAACTATAGAATTTGGTACCTGAGCCTATATCTGGTGACTTTCTTTGTGGAATGAACCGAAGCCAGACTCTCCGTAGGGGACACCATATTCGTGCGATAGTAAACTGATAGGTGTCATTGTAACGCATATCCAAGGTTGGGATATGAGTCACGATTGAGAACAACCTAAATCGATGAATCGAAATACGTAGCTTTCTAGGCTTAGTTGGTTATTATCGGAGATTCGTTGAAGGATATTCTTGAATCGCTATTCCATTAACGCAGCTGACTCGTAGAGATACAAAATTCGAATGGAGCAAGGAATGTGGGAAGAGCTTCGAAGAACTTAAGAGGAGACTCATTTCAGCACATGTTCTACCATGCCATCCTGGAAAAGCGAACGTGGTAGCTGACGTGTTGAGTAGAAGATCGATATCTAGCAGTCTGAGTACGATATTGTCAAAGACTCATTTCGTATAATTTACAAATAATAGAGATGGAGATGAAAACTCTAGGTACCCATGTGATGATATACGAGTATAATCGACTTTAATCGATAAAGTTAAAGCTGTTCAAGCTACACACCGGAGCTGATGAATTTGAAGAAGGAGGTACAAGAAGTTGTTATTTCAAAAGCGAGAATCGGTGAGGTGAGGAAAGCTCAAACCTTCGATTTATTAATTCATTTGAAATTCTCGATCGAATAGGAACTGTGGCATATAGACTCATTTTACCGCCAAGTATGACGCGTGTTCATAACGTTTTTCACGTATCGATGTTACGTAAATATGTGGACAACCCGAACCACGTCATTGAGTTAGAACCAGCATTTGAGATAGCCGAAGACTTAACGTACGAGGAGGTACCTATTAGGATCTTGGATAGGAAAGAACATGTCCTATGTACCGAGGTTATACCACAAGTTAAAGTTTTGTGGAGAAACCATGCTATTGAGGAAATGACCTGAGAGTTGGAAACGGAAATGAAAGCGAGGTATTCTCATCTTTTGAAACACCAGTACGTCACGTCAATTTCGAGGACTTAAATTTCATAAGGAGGGAGGTTGTAAGACCCCAAATTTTTATAAATGAAATTTATTTTCCTCTATTTATTATTTTAAAATAGTAAGGGTGATTTGATTAATGTGGATAGTTATGGGTAAAATACTTAAATATTTGAATAAGCAAGTGGTTATAAAATATTCATTATTGCTTTGGGAATATTCGTTTGGTCGTGGAATATTCAGATGTGCGGGGAATATTAAATGACGACGGTAGCCAGTCTTTTTATGGGCCCCATAACGGAAAGCGATTGTTTGAAGAAAACGACAAATATAAGTTGTTTATAAATAACGGCGTAGGTATACATCACCCATTTTGAGTTGTCAATACATGGTACAGAAACAACTACAACTTTATTATTACAACAGTAAAACTGTGAGTTTGAATACAAATATTATCTTCTAGACAATATCTATACCCAAATAAATCCTCATCACATTTATTGATACATTATTTTACAAAAATGGTGAGGATTACTAAACAACTCTCTCTATAACCATCATTCCATACCCCGACTCGTACTCACTACATTCCCGCCTCCTGAGAAGAAAAATGGAACAAAAAGGAAAAGGGTGAGCTCGACTAGCCCAATAAAGAATATTATGACTAAGATAATATACAACAAAATTATCGTTAGTCTTCAACAGGAAAAATATAATAGAATACAATAGACAACAAGTTTTAAATCAATATTCGCAATGAAATAATAATTCATTAGAAGAGTTAAGTAGAGAATGCAAACTACTATCTTCTATGTATGAATTTTAAAGTTCATAAATCTATTTTTTTTTATCCTGTAACATCAATCAATATATATCTAGGATCAAATATTCATCCTCGCACTACTGAGCCAAGGACATTCACCGATTGATCATGTTCATCTAAACACTGTTCATCTTTTGCACTACTGGGCCAAAGATATTCATCGAAATCATTCATCTTTGCACTACTGTGCCAAAGATATTCATCGAAATCATTCATCTTTGCACTCTGAGGCCAAAGATATTCAATAATATCATCATTTAAAACTGAGGATGATGAAAAATATATATATTTTTAAAAGAAACGAATCTAGTGAAACAAAATGACAAGGATTAAGGATTAAGGATTCGTATTTCGTTTTATCCACGTCCAAAAATACCTCAAAAATAATCATAGTGGTGTAAAATTCAAGAATGATCAAAACATGGATACAATCAAAACTAGTATCCACAATAGATATTTTGGACTGAAAAGGAAAATTTTCATTTTTCGATGAATAGTGCCGTATTCGTGAATAAGTATCAGTATCGTGAATAGTGCCAGACACGTGAATAGTAACTCAGACACCAAAAATTCCAAATTTAATAAAAACTTCTTGATCAATATTTCAAAGATAATGATATTGAAGAAATAATATCATTACGAAAAAAATAATATCCCTTACCTCGGAAGGCAAAGATTTAAGCTGGAAAACCGGATATAGGCTATATCTTGAACTTTCACCGTATAGCAATACTCAAAGTATACTCAAAATACTCACAAGAATACACTCGATAATATAGAGAAAACTTGAGTTTACGGTGTGATTTTCAATTCTAACCTAAGCACCTATTTATAGGAAATTGCTTAGAACACCAAAGCGTAAAATTTATTATAATATTAATATATATTAAGTTTTCTCGCAACCTTTGAATCTGATTTCCACCAACTAACACATGTAAAATGAGGCTCACACATCAAAAAATGTTTTTCTTTTATAAAATAATTAAAACTTCCAAAAATCAATTATTTGAACTTGAACTTCAATAATTCACAATAAATAGCCCTTTTATCAGAAAATTGAATCTCGCGTGTTTTTATAGGAAATTCAATTCTCTACAACTTTGCGGAAGAAAGTTTCTCCAAATTCCAAGCAGAAAATAACCGAAATCCATAAACGAAGCGATTTTTCAGCTATAATCAAATTTCAATCAATAAATGGGTCCTGAGACATGTTTAACATGTTTTAAACATTTATTGCAACAAAAATACTCTTTCTCCTCGTATACTCGTGATATCACACATTCAAATTGTAAAAATATCATCATTATTATATTATTAAAATATAATAATATATTTAAATGAATTATTTTATCGAGAAAAAGATAAAATTTTAATTTTCAACAATTGTCACATAAAAAAATTTCTCCATCTATATCCACATAAAATCAATATTTTCCTCATCATATGAATCAATAATTAATTATTCACAAATAATATTACTGAGAATCACAATATTGACAACTGTGCGGTTCCCAGTGAAAGGGGTTTTCTAATAAGAATTTCTCTTACTCTGGCGCCGCAATTAGGTGACCAAACCTCTCCTTGGATGTAACTTTCTAGACATTGCCAATAATGTTATCTAATAATATTATTCAGATAATATGAATTATTGCTTCGATAATAAAAAATATTGTGTAATGACAATTATTGAAACAACAACAATATAAAATATCAACGCAAAGAATTATTGAATCAATAAAATAAAATAATCAATAAAGTAATTATTGTAACAATTATTGAGTAAAGGCCTTCTTACGTAAGAATCAATAATACAATACCGTGTGCTTCTTTGTTCAACAACACGATTAGTGTGTTTTAACCACCGGGTATTTCAACAAGATAATCTAGGTAACAACTTCCAAGTTATTTATAAATAACTTATATTTGTCGCTTTTTTCTTCATCCAATCGCTTTCAAGTTATGGGGCCCATTAAAAGCTCGCACATCGCATACGAATATTCCCCGACAGTACGAATATTCCACGACCAAACGAATATTCCCCGACAATAATGAATATTTTATAACCACTTGCTTATTTTGAAATACTTGCGTATTTTACCCATAACTATCCACATTAATCAAATCAACCCTTACTATTTCAAAATAATAAATAGAGAAAATTAAATTTCATTTATTAATTATTTGGGGTCTTACAACCTCCCCTCCTTATGAAATTTCGTCCTCGAAATTGACATATGTACCTGGTGTTTCGAAAAGATGAGAATACCTCGCTTTCATTTCCGTTTCCAACTCCCAGGTCATTTCCTCAATAGCATGGTTTCTCCACAAAACTTTAACTTGTGGTATAACCTCGGTACATAGGACATGCTCTTTCCTATCCAAGATCTTGACAGGTACCTCCTCGTATATTAAGTCTTCGGCTATCTCGTCCGGTTCTAACTAAATGACGTAGTTCGGGTCGTCCACATATTTACGTAACACCGATACATGAAAAACGTTATGAACACGCGACATACTTGGTAGTAAAGCGAGTCTATAGGCCACAGTTCCTACTCGATCGAGAATTTCAAATGGAATAATAAATCAAAGGTTTGAGCTTTCCTCACATCGCCGATTCTCGCTTTTGGAATACCAACTTCTTGACCTCCTTCTTCATATGCATCGACTTGATTGTGTAGCTTGAGCGGTTTTAACTTTATCGATTAAAGTCGATTCTACTTGTATATCATCACGTGAGTCCCTAGAGCCTTTAACTCTATCTTCATCATTTGTAAGTTATCTGAGATGAGTCTTTGTGTTATCAACATCGCACTTGTAAACGATACGATCTTCTACTCAACCCGCAAATACCTACCACGTTCATTTCTTCCACGATAATATTAAATGGTACGATCATAATCTTCAATGGCTCGAGCCAACGTCTTTGCCGCATGATACGTTCATTTAGTTAAAGAAATATCCGAGGTTTTAGGAAATAGGTTTTGTATTAGAGGTCAATACAAAATTCGATTTCTCATTTCTAAGGTAGGCTAGGAAGTCATCGAGGATTACGTCGAGGAAAATTTATTAACGATAGAAATATCATTCAAAATCTGTGACTCTCATGGTGCTTCAACCACAAGACCTCACAATGGCACCTATCGGGTTTACTACCGCACAAATATGGCATCCCCTACAAAGAGTAAAGCCGGTGCATCCCCATCAATGAGGAAGTCACGGATAGAGGCTCTTGTATCAACTTCTCTGATTGGGTTTTAACTCCTGTAGTTCAATAGAGCCATTTGATATGAGATTTTAGAAATGAGTTTGTCTATGGGTTCAAAGTTGATACAAAATTTAATATCGGGGCTTTGGGAGTAAGCCAAGAAATTCTTCAGAAATATGTCGGGGAAAAATCAATAACAACAGAATATTATTCAAATCGACGTGTCTTTATTCAAATCCATAACATGGACTAAGAAAGCTTGACATTCGTTTTTCAATAAACAAATGGCTTTTATGAAAGAGTTTGACTTCAATGGTTTGGTTTCTTGAATTCGAATAACAGGTTGCTTAAGAATATGAAAACTAATAACCTTACGAAAGCAATCAATTTTGGCATGATGAGTAGTTAACCTTAAAATCACATCAAAACAAATATCTCTATAGAAATAAGGTTAATGTGTAATGTGATAGTGCCAACCTAAATCAAGCAAGATTTCTAAACAACGGATGTAATAAAAGTTTCTCCTAGCTGAGTCTCCATAAATAGGTCAAAGTCTAATTTCTCCGTAGTCAAGTTCAAACGTTGAGCGCAAGCAAAGAGAGATAAAAGAACGGGTAGAACCCAGGTATCTAGTAAGGTATAAACTTCGCAAGAATTTATATTTAACTAATCCGTAATACCTTCGTCGGTTCCTCGATTCGACCAATCACAACAAATGCCCTTCCAGAACCGCTAATTTTGACTTATCCGGACAACCCTTGAGTCACTATTCGTGGAACTAGGTTTTGCTCTGGAACAATCCGAGAGCTATGTGGCCTTCCTTTCCACGGTTGTAACATAATGGATTGTTGTGGATGATTTGGTGATATGTCATTCCTTCCGCATTTGTAACATCTAATCAAGGCGGCGTTCTCCTCTCCTAGAATTTGTTGTTGGTCTTTGGTCTTTATTCTTGATGTCTTCCCGTCATTGTTGAATCTTCTCTTTTCGAAATTTCCACTTGAGTCACCTCTCCTATTATCATGGCTACGATTACCACCGAGTGGTTATCGCCTTTGTCCGTATTCTTTCCTCCCCATCGGTCATCGTTCGATGATCATCGCCACCGATATGACCACTCGTTGTGGTCCCTCGGTTGAACATACTCGTTATCACGCTCTAATAATTGAGCCCATTTTACAACATCGAATATAAAGAAAATTTATGAGAGATAAGATATTGTCGAATCTGGGTTTTAGACCCTCAAAACATACGCGTCATCATTCATTCCTCGTTTTCCACCAAATGAGGTGCAAACACCGACAACTCGCAAATTTTGCTTCATCTTTGGGACACCGTCATGTTGTTCTCGCTCCATCTAATAAACTCTACCTCTTTCATATGATTTAATACTTTCAGGAAAATACTTGTCATTGAAAAGTTTCAAATCTTTCCCAAGACATGTTGGGTGCATCTGGTCAGTACGCTTCATGATTCCCACCAAGAATCCGCTTCACCACTTAAACATAAAGGTGGCGAATGGAACCTTCGTTTCCTCCGTGCATCCCAAGACATTAAATATCTTGATAATTTGCTTTACCCACGTTTACGCCTTGATCGGATCCGGCTTTCCATGGAAATCGGTGGTCCTAACTCCTTGAATCGCTTTGCGATGCATCACAGCGCTACTTATCATTTCCACCAGATTATGGATAGGAGCCGCCTTATTTCGTTGTTGCATGAATTGCTCTTTAAACTGCTTAGCGGTGACCGTCCGAAAGTTATCAATGTTTCTACCTGTATTTTGGACAGGAGCTGCCTTTGCCTGTTGTTGCATGAATTGCATAAAGCCTCTGACCATCTCATCATTCACTACTCAGAATGGGTGATGTATACCTATTTTGGGGGTGTCACAGTTGGTATCAGAGCTTAGGGATATGATCTCTGGCGGAGATCGGGGAATAGAACTAGGAGGGGAGAGACGAGTAAATCCTTCGCTAGTATGTCCTACCTAAGCTTATTTGTTGGTTAGGTCATAATATAGGGATATTATGTGATATGTTAATTTGTTTAATTAACCCTTGTTTTGTGGCAGTATTTGAAAATGGCATCCGAAAATGTTGAGATAAGAAATGGAGCACAGGAGACCATTGAGTCTCCACAGATCAATAATCAGGAAAATATGCAACCAGAGGACAATAATCCTCATGAAAATAATAACACCGATGAAATAGTGAATGATGAGATGGTCAGAGGCTTTATGCAATTCATGCAACAACAGCAAAGGCGCCTCCTCATCCAAAAAATGCAGTAGAAACATTGATAACTCCTTGACGGCCACCGCTAAGCGCTTTAAGGAGCAATTCATGCAACAACGAACAATAAGGCTATCCCATCCATAATACGGTGGAAATGATAAAGAACGCTATGGCATCGTCACAAACCAAGCGGTTCAAGGGGTTGGGACCACCAGATTTCCATGGAAAGCCGGATCCGATCAAGGCAGAAATGTGGGTAAACCAAACTATCAAGATATTTAATGTCTTGGGATGCACGGAGGAACAGAAGGTTCCATTCGCCACCTTTATGTTTCGTGGTGAAGCGGATTACTGGTGGGAATCTGTGAAGCGTACCCTGCCAGATGAACCCAACATGTCTTGGGAAAGATTTCAGAAACTTTTCAATGACAAGTATTTTCTCGAAAGTATTCGTCTATATGAAAGAGGTAGAGTTTATTAGATCGAGAAGAACAAATATGACAAGTGTCCCAAAGATGAAGCAAAATTTGTAGAGTTGTCGTGTTTGCACCTCATTTGGTGGAAAACGAGGAACTAATAACGCAGTATGTTTCGAGGGTCTAAAACCCGAGATTCGAAAATATCTTATCTCTCATAAATTTTCTTTATATTCAGATGTTGTAAAACAGGCTCAATTATTAGAGCGTGATAACGTAGTATGTTCAACCGAGGACCACAAACTGTGGTCATATTTGGACAAAGAATCATCGTAAACGATGACCAAAGTGGGGAGAAAAAGAATACGGACAAAGGCGTATAACCACTCGGGTGGTAATCGTAATATGATAATAGGAGAGGTGACTCAAGTGGAAATTTTAGAAAGAGAAGATTCAACAATGACGGAAGACATCAAAGAACAAAGACCAAAGACCAACAACAAATTCTAGGAGAGGAGAACGACCGCCAGTTAGATGTTACAAATGCGGGAAGGAAGGACATATCAGCCCAAACTGTCCACAACAATCCAGTGTATGTTACAACTGTGGAAAGGAAGGCCACATAGCTCGGGATTGTTCCGTAGCAAAACCTAGTTCCACGGGAATAGTGACTCCAAGGGCTGTCCCGGATAAGTCAAAATTAGCGGTTCCTGGAAGGGCGTTTGTTGTGACTGGTCAGAATGCGAGGAACCCGAACGAAGGTATTACGGATTAGTTAAATATAAATTCTTGCGAAGTTTATACCTTACTAGATACCGGTTCTACCCGTTCTTTTATCTCTTCGTCATACCAACGCTTGAACTCGACTCACGGAGAAATTAGACTTTGACCTATTTATGGAGACTCCAGTTAGAGAAACTTTTATTACATCCGTTGTTTAGAAATCTTGCTTGATTTAGGTTGGCACTATCACATTACCTGTTAACCTTATTTCTATAGAGATATTTGTTTTTGATGTGATTTTAAGGTTAACTACTCATCATGCCAAAATTGATTGCTTTCGTAAGGTTATTAGTTTTCATATTCTTAAGCAACCTGGTTATTCAATTCAAGCAACCAAACCATTGAAGTCAAACTCTTTCATATTAAATTATAAAGCCATTTGTTTATTGAAAAACGAATGTCAAGCTTTCTTAGTCCATGTTATGGATTTGAATAAAGACACGCCGATTTGAATAATATTCTGTTGTTATTGATTTTTCCCGACGATTTCTGAAGAATTTCGCTTACTCCCAAAGCCCGATATTAAATTTTGTATCAACTTTGAACCCGCAGACAAAACTCATTTCTAAAATCTCATATCAAATGGCTCCTATTGAACTTCAGAGTTAAAACCCAATCAGAGAAGTTGATACAAGAGCCTCTATCCGGTGACTTCCTATTGATGGGGATGCAGAAGCCGGACTCTTTGTAGGGATGCCATATTAAAGCGGTAGTAAATCGATAGGTGCCATTGTGAGGTCTTTGTGGTTGAAGCACCATGAGAGTCACGAGTTTTGAATGATATTTCTATCGCTAATAAATTTTCGACGTAATCCTCGATGACTTCTAGCCTACCCCAGAAATAGAAATCGAATTTTGTATTGACCTAAAGACAAAACCTATTTCTAAAACATCGATATTTCTTTAACTAAATGAACGATTACGCGGCAAAAGACGTTGGCTCGAGCCGTTGAAGATTATGATCGTATCATTTAATATTATCGTGGAAGAGCGAACGTGGTAGCCGACGAGGTTGAGTAGAAGATCGTATGCGTTTACAAGTGCGATGTTGATAACACAAAGACTCATCTCGTATAACTTACAAATGATGAAGATAGAGTTAAAGGCTCTAGGACTCACGTGATGATATACAAGTAGAATCGACTTTAATCGATAAAGTTAAAACCGCTCAAGCTACACAATCAAGTCGATGCATATGAAGAAGGAGGTGCAAGAAGTTAGTATTCCAAAAGCGAGAATCTCGATGATGAGGAAAGCTCAAACCTTTGATTTATTATTCCATTTGAAATTTCGATCGAGTAGGAATCGTGGCCTATAGACTCGCTTTTACTACCAAGTATGTCGCGTGTTCATAACGCTTTTTCATGTATCGATTAGTTACGTAAATATGTGGACAACCCGAACCACGTCATTTAGTTAGAACCGGGACGAGATAGTCAAGACTTAATATACGAGGAGGTACTGTCAAGATCTTGGATAAGAAAGAAAGATGTCCTATGTACCGAGGTTATACCACAAGTTAAAGTTTTGTGGAGAAACCATGCTATTGAGGAAATGACCAGGAGTTGGAAACGGAAATGAAAGCGAGGTATTCTCATCTTTTCAAACACTAGTACATATGTCAATTTCGAGGACTTAAATTTCATAAGGAGGGAGGTTGTAAGACCCCAAATAATTAATAAATGAAATTTAATTTTCTATTTATTATTTTGAAATAGTAAGGGTTGATTTGATTAATGTGGATAGTTATGGGTAAAAAACGCAAGTATTTCAAAATAAGCAAGTGGTTATAAAATATTCATTATTGTTGGGAATATTCGTTTGGTCGTGGAATATTCAGATCGTTTGGGAATATTCGCATTTACTCTGCCAGTAGCTTTTTGTGGGCCCCATAACTGAAAGCGATTGGATGAAGAAAACGACAAATATAAGTTATTTATAAATAACTGGCGTAGTTGTTACCAAGTATATCTTTGTTGAAATACCCAATTGGTTAAAACACACTAATACGTGTTGTTGAACAAGAAGACACCAGATTGTACCAATTATTGATTCTTACGTAAGAAGGCACTACTCAATAATTGTTACAAGTAATTCTCTATCAAAGATTTTATTTTATTGATTCAATAATTGTTGCGTTGATATTTTATATTGTTGTTGTTTCAATAATTGTCATTACGGTATTTTTTATTATCGAAGCAATAATTCATATTATCCGAATAATATTATTAGATAACATTATTGGCAATGTCTAGAAAGTTCGTCTAAGGAGATGTTTGGTCACCTAATCAATGCCGCCAAGATGGAGAAATTCTTATTGGAAAGCCCCCTCTTTTCCTGAAACTGCCTGGTTGTCAATATTGTGATTCTGTAATATTATTTGTGAATAATTAATTATTGATTCATATGATGAGGAAAATATTGATTTTATGTGGATATAGATGGAGAAATTTTTTTTATGTGACAATTGTTGAAAATTAAAATTTTATCTTTTTCTGATAAAATAATTCATTTAAATATATTATTATATTTTAATAATATAATAATGATGATATTTTTACAATGAATGTGTGATATACGAGTATACGAGGAGAAAAAGTATTTTTGTTGCAATAAATGTTTAAAATATGTTAAACATGTCTGTGGACCCATTTATTGATTGAAATTTGATTATAGCCTGAAAAATCGCTCGTTTATGGATTTCGGTCATTTTCTGTTTGGAATTTGGAGAAACTTTCTTCTGCAAAGTTGTAGAGAATTGAATTTTCTATAAAAACTCGCGAGATTCGAATTTTCTGATAAAAGGGCTATTTATTGTGAATTATTGAAGTTCCGAAGTTCCGAAATAATTTATTTTTGGAAGTTTTAATTATTTTATAAAAGAAAAACGTTTTTTTGATGTGTGAGCCTCATTTTACATGTGTTAGTTGGCTAGAAATCAGATTCAAAGGTTGCGTAGAAAACTTAATATATATATTAATATTATAATAAATTTTCTACTTTGGTGTTCTAAGCAATTTCCTATAAATAGGTGCTTAGGTTAGAATTGAAAATCACACCAGAAACTGAAGTTTTGTCTCTCTATATTATCGAGCGTATTCTTGTGAGTATTTTGAGTATACTTTGAGTATTGTTATACGGTGAAAGTTCAAGATATAGCCTATATCCGAAAGATTCCGGTTAAATCTTTGTCGCTTTTCCGAGGTAAGGGATATTATTTTTTTCGTAATAATATTATTTCTTCAATATCATTATGCTGAAATATTGATCTGAAGTTTTTATTAAATTTGGAATTTTTGGTGTCGGAGTTACTATTCACGTATACAACACTATTCACGAATACGGCACTATTCATCGAAAAATGAAAATTTTTCTTTTTGTCCAAAATATCTATTGTGGATACTAGCTTTGATTGTATCCATGTTTTGATCATTCTTGAATTTTACACCACTATAATTATTTTTGAGGTATTTTTTGACATGGATAAAACAAAGTACGAATCCTTAATCCTTAATCCTTGTCATTTTGATTCATTGGATTCGTTTATTTAAAAAATATTTTTCATCATCCTCAGTCTTAAATAATGATATTATGGAATATCTTTGGCCTGTAGTGCAAAGATGAATGATTTATGATGAATATCTTTGGCCTGTAGTGCAAAGATGAATGATTTCTGATGAATATCTTTGGCCCGTAGTGCAAAGATGAACAGGTGTTTAGATGAACATGACCAACTGATGAATATCTTTGGCATGTAGTGCAAAGATGAATATTTGATTCCAGATATATATTGATTGATGTTACAGGGATAAAATATCGACGATGAACTTTTAAATTCATATATAGAAGATAGTAGTTTGCATTCTCTACTTAACTCTTCTAATGAATTATTGTTTCACTGGCAGCATTGTTGATTTAAAATTGGTTGTCTCGTTGTATTCTATTAGATTTTTCCTGTTGAAGACTAACGATAATTTGTTGTATATTATCTTAGTCATAATATTCTTTATTGGGCTAGTTGAGCTCACCCTTTTCCTTTTTGTTCCATTTTTCTTCTCGAGAGGCGAGAATGTAGCGAAGTATGCAAAGTGGGGTATGGAATGATAGTTTTAAAGAGTTGTTTAGTAGTCCTCACCATTTTTGTAAAATAATGTATCGATAATTATGATGAGGATTTATTTGTATGTGGATATTGTTTAGATGGCAATATCTATATTTAAACTCACAGTTTTACTGTTGTAATAATAAAGTTGTAGTTGTTTCTGTACCGTGTATTGACAACTCAGAATGGGTGATGTATACCTATTTTGGGGGTGTCACTGATAGGTGTCATTGTAACGTGCTATCCAAGGTTGGGATATGAGTCACACTTGAGAACAACCTAAGTCGGTAATCGAAATACGTAGCTTTCTAGGCTTAGTTGGTTATTATCGGAGATTCGTTGAAGGATATTCTTGAATCGCTATTCCATTAACACAGCTGACTCGTAGAGATACAAAATTCGAATGGAGCAAGGAATGTGGGAAGAGCTTCGAAGAATTTAAGAGGAGACTCATTTCAGCACATGTTCTACCATGCCATCCTGGAAAAGCGAACGTGGTAGCTGACGTGTTGAGTAGAAGATCGTATACGAGTACGAGTACGTTATTGTCAAAGACTCATTTCGTATAATTTACAAATAATAGAGATGGGGATGAAAACTCTAGGTACCCACGTGATGATATACGAGTATAATCGACTTTAATCGATAAAGTTAAAGTCGCTCAAGCAACTACACCGAGTCGATGAATTTGAAGAAGGAGGTACAAGAAGTTGTTATTTCAAAAGCGAGAATCGGTGAGGTGAGGAAAGCTCAAACCTTCAATTTATTAATTCATTTGAAATTCTCGATCGAATAGGAACTGTGGCATATAGACTCGTTTTACCGCCAAGTATGACGCGTGTTCATAACGTTTTTCACGTATCGATGTTACGTAAATATGTGGACAACCCGAACCACGTCATTGAGTTAGAACCGGACGAGATAGCCGAAGACTTAACGTACGAGGAGGTACCTATTAGGATCTTGGATAGGAAAGAACATGTCCTATGTACCGAGGTTATACCACAAGTTAAAGTTTTGTGGAGAAACCATGTTATTGAGGAAATGACCTGAGAGTTGGAAACGGAAATGAAAGCGAGGTATTCTCATCTTTTCGAAACACCAGGTACGTACGTCAATTTCGAGGACGAAATTTCATAAGGAGGGGAGGTTGTAAGACCCCAAATTTTTATAAATGAAATTTATTTTCCTCTATTTATTATTTTAAAATAGTAAGGGTGATTTGATTAATGTGGATAGTTATGGGTAAAATACATAAATATTTGAATAAGCAAGTGGTTATAAAATATTCATTATTCATTGGGAATATTCGTTTGGTCGTGGAATATTAATGCTGTGGGGAATATTCGCATTGACTTGCCTTGATCTTTATGGGCCCCATAACTGAAAGCGATTGTTTGAAGAAAACAACAAATATAAGTTGTTTATAAATAACAGCAGTAGTTGTTATTCAAGTAATCTTCGTTGGAATACCGGTGGTTAAAACACACTAATACGCGTTGTTAAACAAAGAATAATACCAGGTATTGCACCAATTATTGATTCTTACGTAAGAAGGCACTACTCAATAATTGTTACGAGTAATTACTATTCAAAGATTTTATTTTATTGATTCAATAATTGTTTGCGTTGATATTTATATTGTTGTTGTTTCAATAATTGTCATTACACAAGATTTTTCATTATCGAAGCAATAATTCATATTATCCGAATAATATTATTAGATAACATTATTGGCAATGTCTAGAAAGTTACATCTAAGGAGATGTTTGGTCACCTAATTGCGCTGCCAAAGAAGGAGAAATCCTTATTGGAAAGCCCCTCTTTCTGAGAACCTGCCGTTCATCAATATTGTGATTACGTAATATTATTTGTGAATAATTAATTATTGATTCATATGATGAGAAAAATATTGATTTTATGTGGATATAGATGGAGAAATTTTTTTAATGTGACAATTGTTGAAAATTAAAATTTTATCTTTTTCTGATAAAATAATTTATTTAAATATATTATTATATTTTAATAATATAATAATGATGATATTTTTACGATGAATGTGGGATATATGAGTATATGTGGAGGAGGAGTATTTTTGTTACTAAAACTATTTAAAACATGTTTTTCATGTCGGTGGACCCCATTTATTGACTGAAATTTGATTATAGCCTGTAAAATCAATCGTTTGTGGATTTCAGCCAATTTCTGTTTGGAATTTGGAAAAACTTCCTTCTGCAAAGTTGTAGAGAATTGAATTTCCTATGGAAAGTAGCGAGATTCAAATTTTCTGACAAAAGGGCTATTTATTGTGAATTATTGAAGTTCCAAAACTCCGAAATAATTGATTTTTGGATGTTTAAAATAATTTAAATAAGAAAAACGTTTTTTAAATGTTTGTGGGCATCTTTAACATGTGTTGATGGCTGAGATCAGATTGTCTAGATGGGCGTAGAGAATTTATTAAATATATTAATATTATATTAAATTTTTTGCTATGGTGTTCTAAGCATTTTCCTATAAATAGGGTGCTTAGGTTAGAATTAAAAATCACACCAGAAACTGAAGTTTTCTCTCTCTATATTATCGAGCGTATTCTTGTGAGTATTTTGAGTATACTTTGAGTATTGCTATACTCTGCAAGTTCAAGTCATAGCCTATATATCGGTGTTTCAACTAAGAAATCTTGTCTTTCGAGGTAAGGGATATTATTTTTTTTCGTAATGATATTATTTCTTCAATATCATTATCTTTGAAATATTGATCTCAAGTTTTATCAAATTTAGAACTTTTGGTGTCGGGGAGTTCTTATTCACGATATCACGGCCTTTATTCACATATATGACACTATTCCCTAGAATATCACCTTCTATTCATCGAAAAATGAAATTTCTTCTTTTCATCCAAAATATCTATTCTGGATACTAGCTTTGATTGTATCCATGTTTTGATCATTCTTGAATTTATCACCACTATGATTATTTTTAAGGTATTTTTGGACGTGGATAAAACAAAGTACGAATCCTTAATCCTTAATCCTTGTCATTTTGTTTCACTAGATTTGTTTCTTTAAAAATATTTTTCATCATCCTCAGTCTTAAATGATGATTTATGATGAATATCTTTGGCCTGTAGTGCAAAGATGAATGATTTCTAATGAATATCTTTGGCCCGTAGTGCAAAGATGAACAGGTGTTTAGATGAACATGATCAACTGATGAATATCTTTGGCCTGTAGTGCAAAAGTTGAATATTTGATTCAGATATATATTGATTGATGTTACGGGGATAAAAGATAGGCGATGAACTTTAAAATTCATACATGAAGATAGTAGTTTGCATTCTCTACTTAACTCTTCTAATGAATTATTATTTCATTGCGAATATTGATTTAAAACTTGTTGTCTATTGTATTCTATTAGATTTTTCCCTGTTGAAGACTAACGATAATTTTTTGTATATTATCTTAGTCATAATGTTGTTTACTGGGCTAGTTGAGCTCACCCTTTTCCTTATTGTTCCATTTTTCTTCTCAGGAGACGAGAATGTAGCGAGTACTAGTCGGGGTATGGAATGAAGGTTCTAGAGAGAGTTGTTTAGTAGTCCTCACTATTTTTGTAAAATAATGTATCAATAATTATGATGGGGATTTATTTGCGTGTGGATATTGTCTAGATGGCAATATCTGTATTTAAACTCACAGTTTATATGTTATAATAATAAAGTTGTAGTTATTTCTGTACCATGTATTTGGCGACTCAGAATGGGTTGGATGGAATGGACCTATTTTGGGGGCGTCACAAAGTTTATTTAATTTATTAGTGGAATAAATTAAATAACTTAATATTTATAATTATGTACGTATTTGGAAAAATGCTAATTATAAATTAATAAGAAGTATTATTATTATTATTATTATTATTATTATTATTATTATTATTATTATTATTATTATCATTATTATTATTATAAATTATTTAATTCTTAAATAATTTGGAAATTAAATTAAACCCAAAATCTTAAGGAGTTACGAGGGGTCAATATTTTTATATGTATCATCAATATTCTCAAAACCTAAAAGAGTTAGGAGAGAGAATTAGGGTTAGCCACCCATGATCTTGTAAAATCTAAAATTCACTTCTTCAATCAACATACTCTTGGTGGATCAAATTTTAGGCGTTGCACACTTAGTTAACAAACGTTTGATTAGAAGAATTGGAGAAGTACGAAGAAGTAAAGTATTGGAACTTGAAGATTAGATCAAAGGGTTGCATAATCTCTGAGGTATATCTTTTATCCTACATCAATTAATAATATTGCATAAGATGATTCCTTGGATTGAAGAAAAAAAAATTAAATATGATTTTTTCCATGCTTCCGCTCTTAATTATAATATGACTGTTTGTTTATTCTAGTTTTTGCAAACCAACAATGGCATCAGAGCGCGCCATTCTTATTCAAATTATTAATTGTTTTGATTCAATAAATATGTTGATATGTGTTTAGAAAAATTTATTTGGGCATAATTGTTAGTATAGAATCATGTTTTTTGTAATGAAAGACAAAAAGTTTGATTTGAAAAACCCCAAAATCGGACCTGACAGTAGACGAGAGCTTCGACGCTACTTATCAGAGTCGCGACGCTAGGGCTTAAGCGTCACGGCCTTGAGGCTTCTGTTCGCCAGCTCATTTTTCATATTTCATCAATTTGAGGAATTGGATTAAAATAAAGGAGTTTATTTTAATTAATAAAAATAAAGGAGTTTATTCTGATTTGAAATTACAGTAAAATAAAATAGTTTTTTTTTACTTGAAATTGAATTCCATGTTAACTAAAATAAAGAAGTTTATTTTGAACTTAAAATTGGATTTCATATTAACTAAAAATTGTCCATTAAATGATATCAATATATATATATATATACTGAATTTTTATTTTCATGATATGATGATATGTGTGATAATAAAGGGGATGATTATGGACTATTGAAAAATAATATTGGAATTAATATTTGAATGGATGCTAAGAATGAATGTGTGACACACCCAAATCTGGGTACTCCATTCCCACAAACTTGATGTTCACTGTCCAATAAAATCTCAACTAACTACCCATACATAAAGGATATAAATGAAACTCGCAATTTAAATAGAAATCCTCCCATTAAAGGGTTACAACATCTTAAACAAATCCTAGGTCAACTAACCTTAATTACATCAATTGTGGAAACATAACATATTTAAATAATTCTTTTTACATAATATATTCAATAAATTAAACAAGTCTTCATCACTTGTTCATCTTGCCTTTGCCCTTACTAGTGGACGGCTCGTTGGGTCTTTCAATCTTAGCTACAATATTATTATGCAAGGGTGAGCAAACAATTGCCCACAAATAGTATAATAGAAATAGTAATCACATAAAAGAAATCGATGGGTACTGAATAATAGAAAGTTTGACTTTTGATTCAAGATTAGAAAGCAAGATCAAAAGTACATCTGAGGGTCACAAGATCGTGAACTATGTCTTAGGTTATCAAGTATCTCTACTTAAATCTTTAATAGTCGTAAGACTATATGGACCTTTCTTCTCATACTTAGGGGGATCAGCCCTTCTTAACATGTATTGTGCACACAAACATATTAACACTAACGCGTATTATAATCCCCTATAATAGAATTGTTCATCTCAGTTGTGTCATACGAGTCCGCACCAAAGGAAGTTTGGTTTGGATTAGCTTCAAGGGTAATTTAGAGTTCAACTTTCATCAACTAAGGATTAGTTGAATCAATAAAGAATTACTAATAAATTAGCCTTTACAAGATAAGATTTTAATAGTAATAGCATACAATATCTGTAACTGAATAAACCTCATGCATCAGAGTATTGCTTTCGAAAGAATAGAAAGTTATTGTATAACATAAGAACTTTGCTTGAACACTATTAAGATAAGGCTAGAATATTGGCTCAATAATAGATTAGAGGCTTAAAATCTCATAAAAATAGATTATAAGCACTTGGTCAACAATATCAAGTTAAGGATATAAAACTTGGTCAATATAAGAATATAATTTAAGAACTTGCGTAATCGTAATCAAGATAGAGTAAGAAACTTACGTAATGATAACAAGTTAGGGATATAAAACTTGCCTCGTGCGTAGATTAAACAATTACTATTCACGTTCCTCAAAAGTCCTACATATTCCATTACAATCACAATGTCCACTAGTTACACTAATATTAACCTTATAGGTTTAGTTCCCATTTTAATTAAACTTATTAACTTAGTTCAAGTTCTGACCACTAACATCAACCACAAATCTTAAATCCTCATTAAAAAGATTAAAATCCCCTAAAACATAATATCAAACCTCACATCCAAAAAGCTTAAGTCCTTTACAATTGTTAATATACGACTTGAAACCATCATCCACATGTTAACAATATGTTATAGTTTCTTGTTACATGTCTTACACGTTATTAGGTTCATTGCATTAATTAGGTTAACTCTTCATGTTATGGACTTGAAATCACACAAAACAAAACAGCCCCAACTCTATATTTCTCACTTGGGAGAGATTTTGTATTGGTAAAAGGTCGTTGGGGCAGAAGTCCACCGGGGCAAAAAATAAACATTGAGAACTTCTCGAGGGAAAAGGTTCCCAAATTTCAATTATGAAACTCGCGAACAACATGTTTCTCAGGCCAAAAAATTGACTTTCAACATCAAAATTCTAAATTAAGCATACACAAAAGTTACAAATCTCACATAGACATCACCAAGCATACATGTTGGTCGAAATCTAATTATGCACAATCACGCAAGTGCACGTGGTCAACAAATAATACAATGATAAGTCAAGTATCATTCCCACAGAGATTAAATATGAAATTAATCCTCACAATTATCAGCTTTGTATTAATCCAAATTTTATTAAACTATCCAATTCAAGAATTATAACTATTAAAAACTAAAAATATTAAAAATACTTAAAATACCAAGCAATCAACAAACTGAAAAACTATAATTTCAAGCAAATATTGGAGAATTAGGCTTACAACTTCACTTTAAGTATCACTCCGATTATTACACCTTATTCCAGTTTAATTCACTATCCCAGTTTATTAATCAAGAACACTCAAGTAGAACTAGCCATCTCTTGATGCACTAATATCATATTAACTTAAATCCACAAATTAGATAGAATTAAGCTAAAAATCTTAATCAACTAATTCACTATATCTCTATGCGAATTACAATTAAATAAGGTTTAAGTTCAAGTTCTCTATCCGATTACATACGACGCTAGGCATATCTCTACCCTAATATTTATCAAGATTCCATTCAATCACAGAATTCAAGAACACATGCTATAGTGACTAAGTCTAGATTCATATTTCCTCTCTCGAATCCATACAAATCAACATAGAATTGGTGATCAAGCAATTCATAAATTCAAGCACAAATCACAATAGATAAACTGGATGATAGATTATTAAATTGAAATTCATGGCTATATAATCATCGTTCAACCATAAAGATCTATCATAAGCCTAACAAGTAAATTAGTTCATCATAAATGAATTAAAAACTGAAACATCAAAATAATCATCATCCCAATTACAAAAATTGAATTAAAGAAAAAGAATGAATACAAAACCACCCTTCTTCTCTGCTCCAATCTGTAATTATCGTGACTCAAACCTTCAATCCTTCCTCCAATGCTTTCTCTCAAAATCAGGGCTTCAAAATTGCTAATTGATTGTTAGATGTTATCTCCCTTCTTATTTCTTGTTAATATCCAGCCTAGGACACGTATTCTGACCATAACTCGATGCCCAATACAGTTCCAAACCATACCAACATCTCTCATTTACGCCTCTCAAAGATTACAACTGAAAACAGAGTCTTAGCCTTTTCCTGCTCCCTCCCTCCATGAGGGTTTTCCTTCTTTAATGCCCACCCGTGACGGAAAGTGCTACTATTTTTGATTATAGTACCCGCCCAATTGGGGTTTTGTATTCATAATATCCGCTCGTGAATGGGTGCATTCTCTCTTGCAGATCATTTTGCTCATTTTCTTGGCCACTTTAGCCATGAAACTACCTTTTAAGCCATACACGCTACGCCACCATACCTAAATATAAAATAGCATAAAACAAGTCAAACGAATCACAAAAATAATGAATTAACATAGTTTAAGCTCGAATTAGAGGTCGATTCGTAGGTATAAAACCCACTCATCAAACTCCCCCAAACTTAAACCCGTGCTAGTCCTCGAGCACAGAACAAAACAAAAGTGTTATGCAATGCAATGGAATGTAATGCAACTAGTCTATATGCCTACGAATCCAGCAGTAGTGATAGAATCAAATCTATTCAATCGGCCTCAAAGAAATCACGCAAACATGACAATACTTCATATTAAAACCAATTAACAATTTCTCAGTCAATCATTAAATCTTAAACTGTTATCACTGATATAGTGCGTGTGTGCTCAACACCCATGCTAACTGATGCAAATTCAAATTCAATACATAACAAGTCCCTTTGAAGGCATCATACAGTGTAAACTCAAGAATGTCAAAAATAGACGAGATCCAACTAAAATCAAATAATTGCCAATATCAAGGGTCCAAATAAGGTACTTATACTTTATTTTTCATTTACGGGGGGCTTTTTGCTCTTATTTCCCGTTTTATTCATATATATATATATATATATATATATATTATACACATGGCTATGCAATGTCTTATTCCCTTAGGCTTTTCAGTGCTACCTTAACGAGCTTTTGACCAACGACTCCCAGACCATTAAGACCTTTGAGCGCTAGGTTTAAAGACAATCCCCTCGGACTTACTTATTCAAGTAACAAAGGCCACAAAACTAGACAAGCATGCCATGGTGTTTATTCACTTTTGTTTTAGATATTAAGCTTATATACCCCAATTTTCCCCCCAAACTTAGGTTCTTGACTAATTTTTCGCCTTCACTGCCTATCCTTGTCATTCTTTTCATTCAAACTAGCATTATCCTTTAGATGTCCCTTATGTATCAATTTGAACTAAATCAATCAACATAGTTGTTATTACTATGCTAACCTTTTTATACCAGTTTCAAACAGGAAAAGATTTTATTCATAACAGAAAATTACGTCAAAGTTCTAATAGTCGGTATTATACTTGTCTATTTAATCCCAATCTCATCATTGGCCAAAATAAAATGAACTATCTAACAGCTGGAATCATGCAAAACAACACAGTACTTAACTAAATTATTATTTTTATATGGAATAAACATAATAGAATGAAAACTAATGAAATAAAAACTATTGACAAACCTATATTACTATGCAACTATTACACTACATGAATGCAAACATATAATGAACCAAAAACTAAACATGAAACTAACATATGCAAAACTAACTAACTAAATTAAACATGCAAGCATAACAAAATTAAACTAACTAACTCCCCCAAACTTAACAATTACAATGTCCTCATTGTAAAGATAAAGCACTAAGTGTACGAGGACTTCCCTGTAATCGTCTAAGCTTGAGGTGGTGGTGGCTGTTGCTCTTCATTGTATGAATCAGAAGGTGGAAATCTTGGCATTGGGGCAGGCTGCTGGTATGGAAACTGAGCATTTGGATTGAAACTTTGGAGCGTCGCGTTCAAGGAGGCGAAGGACATATTCATGGCCTCAAACATATGATCCTGCCTAGATGCGAGTCTCCTCATTTATCTGTTGGCTTCTTTGTTGTGACCATCAATTTGGCTCTAGAGGCTGCGAAACTGAGAGCTAAACATATATTTGTCAATCTGTTGCATCTCCTCAGTCGCCTGATCTCCCATAGTCTCATCCACCTGGAACTTGTCGTCGTCAGAGGTGTCCTTAGTATCAGCCTCATCCTCGGAGGCTAGTGGAAATATGAACCCAACTCCTCTTGGGTCCGACTCACCCCCGGGCCAAACTGTATACCATGTAATCATCCTTGTGTCCAAAGTCTGTAGTGGCATCTGTGTAGTCTCATCACCGGACCACCTAACTCCAGCCTACCTGCACAGTCCACATATGAGAGATGGGTGTGGCAAGCCGCCGAAAAATGGCCCTCGTAGGTATCTTCGTATAGAGAAATTTATGATGGCACCCACGTCGATGAGAAAGTCTTGCACAATTGCATAAAAAAGAAGTATCTTCTCCTTTGTCACCTCTATCGTATGTGTAGATGAGAATAGCTTAGCGCACATAAACGCGTACCATATTTTACCATATCAGCTTAGGTCCTTGCTGTGGAAGATGGTGCCCCCTTTACATCCCTTGACCCATGTGATGTCCGACTTTGTTATCAGTTAAAATCCCATTATAGTCAGGATCATGGTCACGCAAATAGTCATAATGGAACTCTATAGGAATTCGTAAGTTGTAATACTCGTTAATAGCGTCGGCACTGAAAGGTACTTGCTTTCCCCTCACGAATGCTATAAATGGGGCCTTATCCTCCGCACTGACATAAAATTCCTTCACCACATTGACGATCGATGGCTCCAGCTCGTCAGTGAACCTATCCCATCCTTTTTCATATATTTGTCTTTTTATTTCGCCATCTACGTTGTCGGGTGCCAAGCCTCGCTCTGGAGTTAATGCCTTAGTCACTAGATAGTCATAGCGATCAGCGGCGTTGACACTCATGAACTCAAAGGCCCGAGTCGGTAGTGTAGACCCGGAGCTCTCGCCTCTCTGTCTCTTTTATGCTGGTTTTGGTGCCATGGTACTGGAATGGATGAACTCAAGCCAAATTCCCCCAAACTTTACTTGAACAATTTGTCGAACACGTGGTGTGCACAACTCACAAGACTCCCAAATTTGACCACTATAACCCAACTATGTTGAATAACTGAGAATAATGATTAGCACAAAACTTTACCCTCGTTGATTATGTTGATTGCACTAATTTCTTCTTCAATGGTTATATTGATGTAGTGGATGAGGTCAATTGAAGTACTTCTCCTCTTTGTTGAAACCCGAACTAGAAGAATCTAAGCTCTATTATGGCTGAAATTGTATGGAATGGGATGAAGATGTGGTGTAGTTAGGGCTTGGATTTATAGAGAGGAGGGTATTGTTATGGATTAGTGGGAATTTGTGTGGCTCAATCGTGGGTAATGGGGGTATAGGAGCCGGTTGTGAGAGAAGTAAGTGGAAAAGTTGGCCTAAATGTGTGTAACTACCGAATTGAACTTTTCATATTCGTGCATTCTCCCGGTGGGGTGATACAATAGATGCACTTCCTTGGTAAGGGGTATTCTATTTTGGACCAAGACCCCACCTTACGTGAGGGTTTCCTATGCAAATTTTCGCTTCACCCAGACCAGAGGTTTCTGCAGATGGGTTCAACTTTTCTCATTCTTTGCATCCAGCACATATCCATGCACTTCCCAAGTACCTGAAACACCATAAAATGATAAATTTAAGATAACAACATGAACATTGAACATTGAACATTGAAGGTTGAATTTACTAAAAATTATAACTCACTAACTACCTAATGAATCGAAATAAATTTACTTTATACTAAACTTATACTCTGAACTACTAATTAATTAGCATACTTAAAACAAAAAATATACTATAAATGAAAGTAAAATTGGGTTGCCTCCCAATTAGCGCTTGTTTTTAAGTCTTTCAGCCTGACTACTCCCTGTGTTATCCTGGATCGGTTGGGCTATCCGCGACATGATGTTTGTTTATAGCACATAACCAACATCGTTGTATTGCATGCCCATTCACTTGCATATTTGAGAATGACGTTGACTTACTATCCTCAATTAGTGCCTTAAGACCTCCAACCTCTCTGTAATCCCTGAATTTTACACGTGTAGATTCCTCGAGCAACTCACACTCTTCCTTGTCAGTCGGGATTGGGATTTCCTTGAACACTTTCACCTTTAATACCTGATCGAACACTTTCATAATTAGTTCTCCATTAGGCACGTCAATCAGTGTTCATCCAATCGCAAGGAATTGTCGTCCCAAGATGATAGGGATGTTCTTATCTTCTTCAAAATCTAACACCACAAAATCAGCTGGAAAGATCAATGAGTCAACTTTCACCAACACGTCTTCAAGTATCCCTAGTGGATATGTTAATGATCTATCTGCGAGTTGTAGACTGATGTTGGTTGGTTTTGCCTCCTTTAACCCCATCTTTCGATAAATGAATAGTGGCATAAGATTTATACTTGCTCCTAGATCACATAGAGCTCTCCCCACATCTTGATTGCCAATCACGCACGGAATTGTGAAGCTTCCTGGATCTTTCAATTTAGGAGGAAGCTTTTTCTAAAGTATTACATTGCATTCTTCAGTTAATGCCACTGTTTCGAAGTCCTTGAGCTCGTTTTTTTTTGAAAGTATTTCTTTCATGAATTTAACGTAACGTGGCATTTGCTCAAGTGCTTCGGCAAATGGAATATTGATGTGTAATTATTTGAATATATCCATAAACCTTGAAAATTGGTCCTTTAACTTTTGACTTTCTGGCATTTGAGGAAAAGGTACAAGTGGTGTAACTTTATTCTGTTTGTCTTCCTTTGGCTTTTCCACCACTTTCTCCTTAGATGTCCTGTCTAATTTATTCCCTTCATTCTCACAATCATCATCTATACTTGCTTTCCTATCTAAGTTAGAACCCAATTCCTTACCACTCCTAAGTGTAATAGCATTACATTGCTCGTGATTTCCCCTTGGATTCTTTTCTGTATCGCTCGGCAAGGTCCCTTGAGGCCTGTTGTTTAAAGCCAATGCAAGCTGTCCCATCTGATTCTCTAATTTCTTAATCGCGTCCACTTGCGTTTTTTTGGCTGCCTCATTGTATGCTATGTACTTCAACAGTAGCTCTTCCAAATTTGACTTTTTCTCATGTTGTGGAGCTACCTGTTGATTCTGATTTTGAAACCCCGGGGGATAAGATGGTCGTGGAGCCTACTGATTTTGATTGTTGTTCCATGAAAAGTTGGGATGGTTCCTATTCCCCGAGTTGTAAGCATTTTGATACATGTTTTGCGAAATCATATTATAGCTGCCTATAAACTGAACCGATGTTGGGTTGATGGCACACTGCTCTATAGGATGTTCTCCTACACACAACTAGCAAATATATGCCACCTAATGTGGTTGTGCACTTGTCAGAGAATCCATTTTCTTCAATAAGGCATAAATCTGTGCCTCCAACGCTGTTACTCCATTTACCTCTAATACCCTAGCTACCTTCGGTTGTGTCATCCTCGCTGTAGGCCACTGGTAGTTATTAGCTGCCATAGTTTCAATCAAATCATATGCCTCCTCATAACTCTTGGCCATAAACGCTCCACCCGAAGCTGCATCTATACTTGTTCTGAGATTCCCGCTCAACCCGTTATAGAACGTATTCATCTGCAGCCATTTAGGTAGTCCATGATGAGGGCACTTTCTGAGTAGTTCCTTGTATCGTTCCCATGCCTCATATAAAGACTCTCAATGCTGCTGCTCAAACATGATGATCTCATTTCTCATCTTTGCAATTTTGGCTGGTGAAAAGAATTTAGCCAGGAACTTCTGAACAAGGTCTTCCCATGTAGTTATCGATCCCAGCGGTAGAAAATGTAACCAACTCTTCGCCTTGTCCCGCAGAGTGAATAGGAACAAGCGAAGTCTGACTGCGTTATCCGACACCCCATTGTATCTGAAGGTGTCACATATCTCCAAAAAGCTGATCAAGTGTTCATTCAAATCATCATTAGCTAGTCCCCCAAATTGAACTGAGTTCTAAATCATCTGAATCGTCTCAGGCTTAATCTTAAAAGTATTTGCAGCAATCATCGGCCTGGTGATACTCGACTGAAGCTTAATCACCTTAGGAGTAGCAAAGTCCCTTAATGCTTTTTGATCTTCTGCAGCCATTATTTCTTCTTCTTGCTCAGAATTCTTCAAGTTTTCCCTTGTGTCTTTAATCCACTTACTTAGTCTTTGAAACCGTTTCTCGATATCGTCCTCAAAAGGAAGCAAGTCTGTCTTCTTAGACCGAGTTTGCATAAACTAACTCCAAGAACCTGAAACAAGAAAGAACAAAACAAAAGAAAATAAATGTTTAAGTAAAACTAGACTAATTAAACTGATATTGCAAAATATTAAAAATCTATACTAATCCCCGAAAGCGGCGCCAAAAATTTGTTGGTCGAAATCTAATTACGCACAATCACGCAAGTGCACGTGGTCAACAAGTAATACAATGATAAGTCAAGTATCGTTCCCATAGAGATTAAATATGAAATTAATCCTCACAATTATCAGCTTTATATTAATCCAAATTTTACTAAACTATCCAATTCAAGAATTATAACTATTAAAAACTAAAAATATTAAAAATACTTAAAATCCCAAGTAATCAATAAACTTAAAAACTATAATTTCAAGTAAATATTAGAGAATTAGGCTTACAACTTCACTTCAAGTATCACTCTGATTATTACACCTTATTCCAGTTCAATTCACTATCCCATTTTATTAATCAAGAACACTCAAGCAGAACTAGCCATCTCTCGATGCACTAATACCATATTAACTTAAATCCATAAATTAGATAGAATTAAGCTAAACACCTTAATCAACTAATTCACTATATCTCTATGCGAATTACAATTAAATAAGGTTTAAGTTCAATTTCTCTATCCGATTACATACGACGCTAGGCATATCTCTACCCTAACATTCATCAAGATTCCATTCAATCACAGAATTCAATAACACATGCTATAGTGACTAAGTCTTGATTCATATTTCCTCTCTCGAATCCATACAAATCCACATAGAATTGGTGATCAAGCAATTCATAAATTCAAGCACAAATCACAATAGATAAAATGGATGATAGATTATTAAATTGAAATTCAAGGCTACATAATCATCGTTCAACCATCAAGATCTGTCATAAGCTTAACAAGTAAATTAGTTCATCACAAATGAATTAAAAACTAAAATTATCAAAATAATCAGCATCCCAATTACAAAAATTGAATTAAAGAAAAAGAATGAATACAAAACCACCCTTATTCTCTGCTCCAATATGCAATTATCATGACTCAAACCTTCAATCCTTCCTCCAATGCTTTCTCTCAAAATCAGGGCTTCAAAATTGCTAATTGATTGTTAGATGTTATCTCCCTTCTTGTTTCTTGTTAATATCCAGCATAGGACATGTATTTTGACCATTACTCGACGCCCAATACAGTTCTAAACCATACCAACCTCTCTCTTTTACGCCTCTGCAAAGATTACAACCAAACAGAGTCTTAGCCTTTCTGTGCATCTTGCCCCCATGAGGGTTTTCTTCTTTAAGTGCCAGCCCATGGGGTGCTTTATTTTTGATTAAGTACCCCCCCTTGTGGTTTTTTCTTCATAGTATCCGAATCCAATGGGGGGTGCATTCTGCATAGATTCAAATTTTTGTTCATTTTCTTGCCCACTTTAGCAACGACACCACCTTTTAATCCATACACGCTACGCCACCATACCTAAATATAAAATAGCATAAAAAAGTAAAACGAATCACAAAAATAATAAATTAACACAGTTTAAGCTCGAATTAGAGGTCGATTCGTAGGTATAAAACTCATTCATCAATACACATATTGATTATAACCAATAAAAACAAAATCAAAGGATTTAAAACCATGTTCATGCTCAAAACTCATATTCAACATATTTAGCGAATCATATCACTACGACTTCAATTCTTAACCAAATCAATTCATGCAACTTGAATTATTTTCTTTTCTTGACATATTAACATAATCTACAACCAATTTACAGATTTCAATATGAATTAAACACCATTTTTGACTCCAAAATTATACATTCATATATATATATATATATATATATATATATATATATATATATCACCAAAAACCCATGTTCTTCATGCTTTAACATGTTTCATGAATTTTAATTTCTGAAAATCATTTGTAAAATACAAATAGCAGATTATAAACCAACAATTAACATATACAACCTCGTCTCATCAATTTAAACAACAAAATCAAGTTTTTCTTTGAAGAACTGAAGAACATAAACTAAAGCTTGAATTAAAGAATTTTACCCTTGATTTCTTGTTCAGATTAAGAAAAGATGATGTAAAATTTCTTGTTTGAACTCTTTCTTACTTCTTGATTCTTTAATTTAGCTTCTCAAATTTTATATACTCTCAATTTCTCTTTGTAGTTCTCTTCTTCCTCACATCTCTATTTTTTCTAAGGCTTAAGCAATATGATACAATACGTGAAAATAAAAATTGATATACCTACTACGTACTGCTTAACTTGGGTATCAGTTAGGCAACATGGTCTCAACAGTTGTCACATTCCAAATGGCTTGTTTGGCTAGTTCTTAAAGAATCCCTTTTTAATATATTTTTATTTTCTTCTTATTATGTAGAACAAAATGTCACACTTTAATTAATCAAACTCATTTAACTCTTACATCAAATTAATCATTTGGCATATAATTAAAATTTTCATTAAATCATTATTAATTTTCTAATTCAATTATTAAATTAAACTAGAATATAAATATCACCATTTCACTAAAATATACTTATTTAACAGTTCATTTAATTTAATTATCTCATTAAATTAAATTTTCAAGCTATAAAATTATTAAACATTAATTTAATTAATATAACACACTTAACTAAATTATTCCACAACAAATTCCATCAATTCTTTATTTAACCCAATAAATAAATCAACTAAAAAATTTTATTTGATTCAATAAATATTTTAAATTAAATATAAAATTCTCTATCGTTACATCATTACCTCCTTAAAAGGATTCTGTCCCCAGAATCACAACGCAAATAATTAATCTCGTTACATTCCCCCCCCCCCCCCATTAAAAGATTTTGTCCCCGTAATTGTTATACAAGGATTAAGCAAATAAATGAGGATTATTTTTCATCATCTGATCTTTGAGTTTCCACGTAGCTTCTTTAGCATTGTGGTTCCTCCAGATTACTTTAATGGAAGGTATTACTTTATTTTTTAGTACTTGCTCTTTCCTGTCAACTATCTGAACAAGAACTTTTTCGTAAGATAAATCTTTTTTAACTTGCAATGGTTCATACTCTATGACATGTTTATAGTCGGGCTTGTACTGTCGTAGCACTGAAACGTGAAAAATGTTATGAATATGTTCTAATGCTGGAGGTAAAGCTACCTCATATGCCACTTCACCAACTCTTCGCAACACCTCTAAAGGTCCAATGAACCTCGAGCTCAGTTTCCCCTTTTTGTCAAATCGTATTTTTGCCTTCCAGGGAGAAACTTTTAGGAAAATAAAACTCCCAACTTCAAATTCTCTTTTTTGGCGATGTTGGTCCGTATATTTTTTTTGTCTATCTTGGGCAGCTAACAATCTAGTTCTTATTACCTTGACAATATCAGCAGTTTGTTGCACCAACTCTGGTCCTAATAGCCGTCCTTCACCAACTTCATCCCAACATAATGGAGTTCTGCATTTTCTGTCGTATAATATTTTGTAAGATGGCATGCCGATACTTGCGTGGTAACTTTTATTGTAAGCGAACTCAACCAATGGTAAATGGTCGTCCAAATTTCCCTTGAAATCCATAATACAAGTTATAAGCATATCTTCCAATGTTTGGATTGTTCTTTCGCTATGGCCATCAGTTTGAGGGTGATACGCCATAATCATTCTTAACCGCATTCCCATGCATTCCTATAATCGCATCCAGAAGTTCAATGTGAAAAACAAATCTCTGTCTGATACAATTGACACTGGAACACCGTGTCTTGACACAATCTCCTTCATATATAATTTTTCCAACTGATCAAAATTCAATCTAATCTTGATGGGCAAAAAATGGGCTGATTTTGACAGTCGATCCACAATCACCCAAATCATATCATACCCTTTTTGAGTCGTTGGTAGACCTACCATGAAATCCATCGTGATATGCTCCCACTTCCATTCTGGTATTTCCAATGGTTGCAACAACCCACTCAGTCTCTGATGTTCTGTTTTTACTTTCTAGCACATTAGACACTTAGCAACACTCTCAGTCACATCCTTTTTCATATTCGACCACCAAAAATGTTGTCGGAGGTCCTGATACATTTTTTTACTCCCTAGGTGAATCGAATATCTTAAGCTATGAGCTTCGCTCAAAATTTCTTCTTTGACCTCTGGTACGAGCGGAACCCAGATTCTCCCCTCGAATCTTAACAATCCTTCAATATCAATTTTAAATTTTAGCTCTTTTCATTCAAAAACCTTTTTCCTTATCTTTTCACACTCATCACCCATGAGTTGTGCTTCTTTCACTTTGTCTATTAAAGTTGAATGAGTTCCCATCTGAAATAATTTTTCTGTTGACTCCTTCGAAAAATTTACCTCCAATTCCAATTTAGCCATTTCTACGAAGTGTT
The DNA here is from genome assembly GCA_020205605.1 of Panax ginseng. Lineage (NCBI taxonomy): Eukaryota > Viridiplantae > Streptophyta > Magnoliopsida > Apiales > Araliaceae > Panax > Panax ginseng. The sequence goes on along the minus strand of CM035134.1, from coordinate 135,890,677 downwards.
CTTCCTGAGCAGTCAGTAACAATGACTTTTCTCGTCCTTTCCTACTCAATGCGTCGGCAACCACATTCGCTTTACCCGGATGGTAAAGAATTTTGCAATCATAGTCTTTTATTAGCTCCAACCATCTTCTCTGACTAATATTTAAATCTTTCTGTGTAAAGATATACTTCAGACTTTTATGGTCTGTATATATCTCACACCTCTCTCCATAGAGATAATGCCTCCAAATTTTCAAAGCAAACACTACCGCCGCCAATTCCAAATCGTGCGTCGGATATCCCTTCTCGTAGTCTTTCAATTGACGCGATGCATACGCAATGACCTTGTCATTCTGCATGAGCACATAGCCTAGTCCCTTATGCGATACATCATTATACACCGCAAAATTTCCTGTATCATCGGGCAATGATAACACAGGTGCTGTACTTAATCTTTTCTTTAATTCTTGAAAACTCTCTTCATATTTCTCCGTCCATACGACCTTTAATTCCTTCATCGTTAAATTAGTCAACGGAGTGGCAATTTTGGAAAAGTCTTGAATAAAACGTCTATAGTAACCTGCTAATCTCAAGAAACTTCTTACTTCTGACTGTGTTTTTGACTGATCCCAGTGTATCACATCTTCAACCTTTGATGGATCTACCAAAATCCCGTCCTTGTCAATCACGTGCCCAAGAAATTGAACACGCTCCAACCAGAATTTGCACTTTGAAAACTTCGCATACAACTTCTCTCTTCTTAACGATACCATCGTCAGTCTTAAATGTTTAGTGTACTCCTCCTTGGTTTTGGAATAACCAAAATGTCATAAATGAAGACCACTATGAACTTATCCAAAAACGGTTTAAATAATCTGTTCATTAGGTACATAAATATTGCAGGTGCATTCGTTAGACCAAATGATATCATCAGAAACTCATAATAACCATACCAAGTCCTGAATGTTATCTTCGGTACATTCTCTTTCCTCACCTTCAACTGATGATACCCACTCCTCAAATATATTTTCAAGAAATACCTATCTCCCTTCAACTGATCAAACAAGTCATCGATCCTTGGTAATGGATATTTATTTTTAATCGTGACCTTGTTCAATTATCTATAATCAATACAGAGTCGCATGGATCCGTCCTTCTTCTTTTCGAACAACACCGGTGCTCCCCACGGTGATACGCTTGGCTGGATATACTTCTTATCTAACAACTCCTACAACTGCACCATCAACTCCTTTATTTCAACTGGAGCCATTCGGTACGTGGCCTTCGATATAGGAGCAGTCCCTGGTGCTAAGTCAATCATGAACTCAGTTTCTCTGTCAGGCGGAAATCTTGGAAAATCATCTGGAAACACATCTATGAAGTCTCTAATGAAAGGTATCTCCTCTAGTTTTATACCCTTTTTCTGAGTATCGACTACTTAGGCGAAGTATCCTACACATCACTGTCTCCATAACTTCCTGGATTACATCATTGTCAGATAACTCGTTTATCTAGGCGACTTGCTGGCATAAAATACTACCTTTGACGGAGTTATAAGGTTAATACACTTCTTTTTGGAATCAATTACCACCCCATAATTGAATAACCAATTCATTCCCAAAATTACGTAAAATTCCCCAAGTTTTATTGGAATTAGATCTACAATCATCACGTGCACTTTAATATCCACCCTACCGTTCTTGTGTACAAACCTAATAGGAATCACCTCCCTATTCGCAATTTCTATGTTCAAAGTGTAATTTAATTCCTCCTTAGGCAATTCTAAATTCTTAGTAAAATCATCGGATTTATGAACAAGTAACACCCGAATCAAATACGTAAGCATTAATACCATTTATCGGAATAATACCTTACACCACATCCTTTGACTGCACAACATCCTGCACAGTTATGTTAAAAGTTTTGGCAGTAGTTCTGTTCAATGGCGTTAATCCGGTGATAGTCAGAGTGCTACCACTGTTATTTCCTCTACTTCCACCTATTCCTCCTGCCGCCTTCTTTGGACAATCACGAGTCAGATGATCCTTTTCCCCGCAAGTGAAACAAGCATCCTTCTTAAGAATAGGGCAATTCGGCGCAATATGGCCCTCCTGACCACAGTTGAAAAAATCACTCTTACTATTTAGGCATACACCCGCGTGATTCTTTTCGCAGGTAGCACAAGCTTCAAACTTCTTCTTCTGCTAATTTCTCTGTTGACTTCCAACACTTGGGTTTTAATTCCACTTCCTCTTCTGATTAATGCCAGTGCTACTGCTACCACCAACTGTATTATCACTCTCATTCTTCTTCTTCTGCTATTGATTGTACTTAGTCAGAGCATCGCTTCCCCCTTCTGCGATGATTGTGCCTTCTCTAGAACCAATGCAAATGTATTTAGTTGGAACATCGAAACCTTGCTATATAACCAGGGCTTCAATCCCTACTCAAACCTCCTAGCCTTTCTCTCATCTTTATTCACTTGATATATCACAAACCTTGCCAAATCATTAAACTTCGCGACATACTTCGGTACAGACATGGTACCTTGCTTCAGTTTTAGAAATTGAACCTCCATCTGATTCTGCAAACTCGTCGAGAAATACATCTCGAAAAACATCTCCTTAAAATTTTCCCATGTTATTATTCCCTATCCCCCTCGAATCTTATTTGCCTGCCACCAGTAGCTGGCTTCTGACTTCAGCATGAACGTTGTGAAGGCTGTTTTCTAATTGTCGTTAAGCCTAGCAACATCAAAAACTTTCACCATTTCCATAATCCAGGTATGGGCTTCGACCGGATTCATGGATCCTTTAAACTATGGCGGTCATACCGCTTTGAAATCTTTGAATGAAGTAGCTTGATCTTATGTATGATTCACAAGTGCTCCCGTTAATAGGTTTACGTAGTTACTGAACTAGATTGGCGCCGGCCTCGTTGTTGTTATTCGTAGATCCCTCTTAAGCTTTTTGACGTGTTTGGCGTCTTCTTGGCGACATCTTTCTGTTTAAGATACACGCTTATTAGATCATTACTCAATTTCTTAAGCATTTAAGAATTAACTTAATCATTTTAAGATTAACAATTAACATATAACATCTTCAATAAACTCTATTATTTTATTCATTCACGGTTTAAAACATAGAAAAGATAACATCACTGCTATTTACATCAACTTTCCTGAACTGATAAGGTTTTAGGATTACATTCTCATATTATCCCATTATTTATATCAACATTCGAGATTTACATCTACTAAGTCTAATAATAATTCAAATAAAATATTATTCATCTTATCACGATCTATTAAGAGTAAGACGTCGTGCAGCTTCTTTGTAGTCTTCCTCCAAAACACGAAACATCGTCCTACGGTCCAGCATGTATCATGGCAAATCTTCAAACTGCTTTGGATAGTAAAAGAATCGGTCCTGGGCCCTATCAATCGTTGAATGGAAAGCTTAGTCCATCTAATGATAAATCCTAGCCTTCTTTGCCCTAACCTTGTCTTCAGCACAATCTGCACGTTGAGAAGCCTTTATCCAAGCGTCTTCAGCTCTCGCCCTCTTATTATACTCCTCTCTCAGATCACCCTTTATATTCTCAACCTCAGCTAGTAGTTGATCTATCTAACTCTCTATATGAACTAGCTTCCACTCCACATTTTTAAGACGTTCATCAAGATCTTTGATAGTGTCATCCTTCTGCCTTATGGTCGTCTGACGTATATCTTCCAACTCCTCCAACTCCCTGACCCTATCTTGTTACTCTATGTTATGGATATATAGCTCATTATACATCTCAGCTTTAATAGAGTTCGGTGGAAACTCTTTGGGATCCTCTTCCTCATTCACTGCCTCTATCTCTTTAGGGTCCTCCTCTGGATCAGAATCAGGCTCATGCTCCTGACCCACAACTGTGATCAACGGGGATGGTTCCCTCGACACTAGTTGCTCACAGACGGTATGGATGTCTCGGGGTTCCTCCTCCCCAGCCTGACTAGATCCTCCAACATCAGTCATCCTGACAATAAAATTTTAAGTTTTAATTACTACTCAGTACTCGAGAACACATAAGTTGTTAACACATAAGCACATAATGTCTTTTATTGTTTATCTTTAATGAATTTCTTAATTCATTCCTTAAAACTCGATAAGAGTCTTATCACCACTATGTTTTTGAACTCCGATAAGGTTACTTCCTAAGGTTTTCCCCACCTAAGGTTCATAACCTACAGCTTTGATACCAACCTATAATACCCCCAAATCTGGGTACTTCATTCCCATAGACTTGGTGTTCACTGTCCTATAACATCTTAACTATCTATCCATACATAAAGGATATAAATGAAACTCATAATTTAAATAAAAATCCTTCCATTAAAGGGTTCCAACATCTTAAATAAATCCCAGGTCGACTAAACTTAATTACATCAATTACGGAAACATAACATATTTAAATAAGTCTTTTTACATAACATATTCAATAAATTAAACAAGTCTTCATCACTTGTCATCTTGCCTTTGCCCTTGCTAGTGGACGACTCGTCGGATATTTTAATCTTAGCGGCAATATTATTATGCAAGGGTGAGTAAACAATTGTCCATAAGAATAAAAATAGAAATAGTAATCATATAAAAGAAATCGATGGGTACTGAATAATAGAAAGCTCGGCTTTTGATTCAAGATTAGAAAGCAAGCTCAAAAGTACATCTGAGGGTCACAAGACTGTGAACTATGTCCTAGGTTATCAAGTACCTCTACTTAAAACCATTAACATTCGTAAGACTATATGGACCTTTCTTCTCGTACTTAGGGGGATCAGCCCTTCGTACCATGTATTGTGCATAAACATCTTAACGCTAACGCGTATTATAATCCCCTATAATAGGGTTGTTCCTCTCAGTTATGTCATACGAGTCCGCACCAAAGGAAGTTTGGTTTGGATTAACTTCAAGGGTAATTTAGAGTTAAACGGTCATCGACTAAAGATTAGTTGAATCAATAAAGAATTTCTAATAAATTAGCCTTTAAAAGATAAGATTTCAATAGTAATAGCATACAATATCTATAACTGACTAAACCGCATGCATTGGAGTATTTCTTTCAAAAGAATAGAAAGTTATTGTATAATATAAGAACCTTGCTTGAACACTATTAAGCTAAGGCTAGAATACTGGCTCAATATTAGATTAAAAGATTACAATCTCATAACAAAATAGATTATAAAGACTTGCTCAGTAATATCAAGTTAAGGATAGAAAACTTTCTCAATATAAGAATATAATTTAAAAACTTGCGCAATCATAATCAAGATAAAGTAAGAAACTTACGTAACGATAACAAGTTCGGGATAGAAAACTTGCCTCAAGCATAGATTAAACAATTACTATTCATGTTCCTCAAAAGTCCAACATATTCCATTACAATCACAATGTGACACCCCCAAAATAGGTCCACACAACTCATTCTGAGTCGCCAATTACATGGTACATAAAACAACTACAACTTTATTATTACAATTATCGTGCAAAATACGACAACACATATGCTATGAGTTTAAATACAAATATTGTCTTCTAGACAATATCCAAACTCAAATAAGTTCTTATTACAATTATTGATACACTATTTTAGAAAATAGCGAGGACTGCTAAAACAACTCTCTTGACCCATGACTCCACACCCCGGCTAGTTTCCGCTATATTCTCGCCTCCTGAGAAGAAAAATGGAACAAAAAGGAAAAGGGTAAGCTCAACTAGCCTAGTAAAGAATATTATGACTAAGATAATGAAAAACAAATTATCGTTAGCCTTCAATAAATTAGATAAAATATAATAGACAATAAGTTTTAGATCAATATTCGCAGTGGAAAAAATAATTCATTAGAATAGTTAAGTAGAGAATGAAGTCTACTATCTTCTCTGATTTAAAAGTCCATCATCAATATTTTATCACTGTAACATCAATCAATATACATCTTGAATCAAATATTCATCTTTGCACTACGGGCTAAAGATATTCATTTGTATCACCAGTTGGTCATGTTCATCTCAACACCTGTCCATCTTTGCACTAGGGGCCAAAGATATTCATTTGATAATCATTCATCTTTGCACTACAAGCCAAAGACATTCAGTTATATCACCATTTAGGACTAAGGATGATGAAAATATTTTAAAGAAAATGAATCCAGTGAGATAAAAGGACAAAGATTAGGGATTCGTACTTTAGATAATCCAAGTTCAAAAATACTCCATAATAAACCATTGTGGAGCAAAATTCAAGAATGAAGATCAAAACATGGATACAATCAAAGATAGTAACCATAATAGACATCTTGGACAAAGAAAAAAAAATTAATTATTCTGTGAATAGTGTTGTATTCGTGAATAGTGTCGTATATGTGAATAGTGTCGTATACATGAATAGTAACCCCAACACAAAAAGGTAAAAATTTCACAATAAAATTCATATCAAGATTTCGGTATAATGATATTAAAAGAAATAATATCATTTATGAAAAAAAATAGCATCCCTTACCTCAAAAGAATAGTACTTTTGGCTGAAATATCGGATATAATGCTGAAGAAAACTTTCACTGCTTATCAACTCTTAAAGTATCTAAATACTCACAAAAATACACTCGATATTATAGAGAGAGAGAGAGAGAACTTCTGATTCTGGTGTGATTTTTATTTTTAAGCACCCTATTTATAGGAAAAGTGTAGCACACCATAGTTGACAAAAATTACATATGGAGGCTTTTTTTTTCTCTACAGCACTCCATCTTTGAAGATTCAAAGCCCACCAAAAAAGGATAACTCCCACCCACCACATGTTTTTAAGAAAAAAAATATTTATTTCCAAAACTTCAATAATTCATAATAAATAGCCTTTTATCAGAAAAATACGAATTATATGTCCATTCCATATAAAATTTAATTCTCTACAACTTTGTAGAAGAAAGTTTTTCCAAATTCCAAATGGAAAATGACCGAAATTCACATACGGATGATTTTTAACGCCTCCATTCCAACAAAATATTGATAAAACACCTCAACATTAATTCCTTCATTTATATTCACATAAAGTAAATATTTCTTTATCATATAAATTAATAATTAATTATTCACAAATAATATTATAGAATCACAATAATGACAATCAGGTCATTCTCAGGAAAGAGGGGGCTTTCCAATAAGGATTTCTCCTTACTGGCACGCAATTAGGTGACCAAACCCCTTTCCTAGACATAACTTCCTTAGACATTGCCAATAATGTTATCAAATAATATTATTCAAATAATATGAATTATTGATCTGATAATGGAAAATATTGTGCAATGACAATTATTGAATCAATAATATAAAATATCAATGTAGCAATTATTGAATCAATAAAATAAACTATTGAACAGTAATTACTGTAACAATTATTGAGTAGTGACTTCTTACGTAAGAATCAATAATTAGAATTATTGTAAAATACCGTGTGCAACACCACGTATTACTGTATTTTAACCACCGGGTATTCCAACATTTTTAACTGTAATAACTACGCCGTTATTTATAAAAAAAACTCATACTTGTCATTTTTTTCATCCGACAGTTTTTTGTTATGGGACCCACAAATAGCTGTGTCGTCGTACGAATATTCTCTGACATAAAGAATATTTCACGACCAAACGAATATTCTCTGACAACAATGAATATTTTATAACCACTTGCTTAAAAATATTTGCGCATTTTACCCATAACTAACCACCTTAATCGAATCAACCCCTTACTATTTCAAAATAATAAAAAGAGAAAATTCCATTTTATTCATTAAAGTTGGGGTTTTACACACAATGTCTATTAGTTACACTAATATTAACCTTATAGGTTTAGTTCCCACTTTCATTAAACTTATTAACTTAGTTCAAGTTCTGACCATTAACATAAACCACAAATCTGAAATCCTCATTAACAACATTACAATCCCTTAAACCACAATATCAAACCTCACAACCAACAAGCTTAAGTCCTTTACAGTTGTTAATATAAGACTTCAAACCATCATCCACATGTTAATAATATTTTATAGTTTCTTGTTACATATCTAACACGTTATCAGGTTAATTAGATTAGGTTAACTCTTCATGTTATGGACTGGAAACCACACAAAATAAAATAGCCCCAACTCTGTACTTCTTGCCTGGGCGAGATTTTGTATTGGGAAAAGGTCACCGAGGCAGAAGTCTGCCGGGCAAAAAATAAACACTGAGAACTTTTCCAGGGTGAAGGTTCCCAAATTTCAATTCTGAAACTCACGAACAACATATTTCTTAGGCCAAAAACTCGACTTTCAACATCCAAATTCTAAATTAAGCATACCCGAAAGTTACAAATCTCACATAGACCACCCCAAGCATGCACATATTGATTATAACCAACAAAAACAACTTAAGAACCCAAAATAAAAGTATTTAAAACAATGTTCATGATCAAAACTCATATTCAACATATTTAGGGAATCATATCACTACGAAATTCTTAACCAAATCAGTTCATACAACTTGCATTATTTGTGACACCCCCAAAACAGGTATACATCACCCATCTTGAGTCGCCAAATACATGGTACAAAATTCAAATACAACTTAATTATACAACAGTCGTGTAAAATACGACAAAACATAATCTAAGAGTTTTAATAAGAATATTGTCATCTAGACAATATCCACACTCAATGGAGTCCTCATTATATTTATTGTCACACTATTTAACAGAATAGTGAGGACTACTAATGCTATCATCTGGACCGTCACTCCATTTACCGACTAGTCCCGGCTACGTTCTCATTTCCTGAAGAGAACAGTGAAGAAAGGGTGAGCTCAACTAGCCTAGAAAGAAATATTATGACTAAGATAATGCAGAATAAATTATCATTAGCCTTCAACAATGTTAAACTGATAAAATACAATAGACATCAAGTTTAACTGCAGCGGAATAAGCAATCCATTAGAAGAGTCAAGTAGAGCATGATATCTACTATCTTCTATGATTTAAAATGTTTTCATCAATTTTTATTTTATCGATGAGACTCAGCTTAATAAATAAACCACATCATCGAATCATCCCTGCACTACGGGCCAAGGATATTCATTAAATCATCAATGGTCATGACTATACCGAATATTCCCTGGTCATAATCATACCAAAAATTGTCCATCAATACACTACCGGCCAATGAGGACTTTTATCATATCATTCGTTACATTATGGTCATGATTATACCGAATAATCCCTGGTCATAATCATACCAAGTCCATCTATGCACATAAGCCAAAGATGACTTTCATCACAATATAAGCATGAGGATGATGACAATGATATAAGCAATAATCAAACGAAATCAAATCAAACAAAATCAACGATAAATATTAAAGACTTTAAAAATTTATCCAAATATTATCAATCACTTAATAAACTCATAATCTAATATTATTAATATTTTAATAATATTTTAATCACTTCTTAAACTTATAAACAATTTATTTCAATTGTTTACACTTTACCAAATAATGCATTTTAATCATTTAAAAATGTCATACTCATAAGATTTCATCACCAATGATCAAATTCCTCATCAAAAATCTGCATATACCCTATATAGGATTCCCAAGTCATAAAATCATATTTTCCAATTGTGTTACTTCACATAACATATTTAATTCATTTACTCATAACTAGTTCATTTTCATGAAAAATACCAAATCAGTCCCAAACATATTTCTTTTCTGGAATTCAACAGAATATAGTCCCATATTGAACATATATTTTTCTCGGAATTTTTAAAATTCATTTACTATTTTTCATATGGCCAAAACTGCCGAATATTTAGACATTTATCATAAATTGTACTTTTGTCCAAAAATTCTAAAATTTATAGGGTATACTCCTATTATATACATGTACTCCCAATAAAAATTTCACTAATTTTAAAGCTAACCACACGAAGTTATAAGAGTTTACTTATAAAATAGTATTTTCTCATAAAATTCATAACTATTAATCTATACATCCAAAAATCGCCATTTTTTGACACAATCTAGAAAACTCATCAAATTATCATTTCAAATTTTTCCAGAATTTTTGAAAGTCAGAAAAATTACAAAAATGCCCCTGACAGAAACCCCTTTTGAATGAAAATACTATTCATATGAATACAAAGGATCATTCACCATGCATGCGGTAATCCACATAGATAGGTTATTCCAACAGAATAATAAAGAATGGAATAACAGAAGAATTCACCATGCATGCCATAGACCGCACAGACAGTTTATTCTCAATAGAATAATAAAGAATGGAACTGATTATCGAAACCGCATGACGAGGATATTCCAAATGTAATAATAAAGAATGGAACCAGGTCATGCGTAAACCGCATGCACGAGGATATTCAACAGAATAATAAAGAATGGAATAACAACGAATTCACGAGACATGCGATAGACCGCTTGCAGACAAGTTATTCCAACATAATAATAAAGAATGGAACCTGTGTCATGCATGAATACGCGCATGCACGAGCGGATATTCCAATGAGAATAATAAAGAATGGAATAAAACGTAATTCACGGGCATGCAATAGACCATACAGATAGGTTATTCCAATGAATAATAAAGAATGGAACCGGTCAAACGCGTAATCCGCATGCATGGATATTCCAACAAAATAAAAAAGAATTGAATAACAGAAGAATTTCACCATATATGCAGTACTTCGCATAGACAGGTTATTCCAACATAATAATAAAGAATGAAATAACAGAAGAATTTCACCATGTATAAGGTAGTCAACGTATACAGGTTATTCCAACAGAATAATAAAGAATGGAATAACAATAGCTCTCTTCATGAATACAAAAGAAATAATACCCCTTACCTTAGAAGAAATTGGATATTGGAATAGTGAGGTAGCAGACTTCTCTTCTTCTTTCTATAATTTCTCTCTATAATAATTGTTTTAAAGCTTTAGTGAATTGGTGTGAAGTGAAGGAAGAATGAGCTTCTATTTATAAGAAAATATAGTTTCATAAATTGCACGTTTTGGGGCTCGAAATATTACAGTATAATACCTTCCTCTTTTTCTTCATTTTTAATTTAGTCCTGCAAGTATTATCAAACTTGCACCACCTCCCATAATAGTAAATAATGTGAATCAATAATTCAATCATGTGAATCAATAGTTATAATCATGTAAAAATACGAATTATAGTATAGTACCTCCATCTATACCTCCATTTTTAACTTAGTCATGCAAGTATTATTAATCTTGCACCAACTCCCCTAATAGTACAAGAATGTGATTCAATAGTACACACATGTGAACAAATAGTTATATAAGCATGTGAATTAGTAGCAATTAATTGCTCATTTATCCGATTAATTACCTGATTTATCAATATAACCCCCAGACATCAATTATCATCGAAATAGATGTCGATTTCCACTAACACTAATAATCACAACACAATGAAACTATCAAATTCATCTTTAATCAACACGAACTTATTCATCATTAATATTATAACTCACAATATTTAACAACCAGGTCGTTCCCAGGAAAGAGGGCGCTTTCTGATAAGGATTTCTCATTGGCGCGCAATTAGATGACCAAACCTCTCCTTGACAGAACTTCTAGACATTGTAAATATTGCAATTTAATAATATGAATAACTTTGTTGTCTCAATTATTGATTTAATAATATATCATATTATGCAGATGATCTTTGTGTGACAATAATCGAATCAATAATATGAGAGATATGATGCAAGAATTATCAGAGCAATAATTTAGTATAAGCGAGTGACTTCTCACGTAAGCATCAATAACCAATACCTTGTGCTACTATACAACCACGCGACATCTTTGTACTTTTACTACTAGGGTAGTTCAACAGCTTTTAACGGTAACACTTCCATAGTTATTTTTATAAAAAGATAATTCCGTCATTTTCTAACTACGACAATACTTCCGTTGTGGGGTCCACCAATGATTGTGCCGTCATACGGATATTCCCCAACAAAAAGAATATTCCCCGACCAATCGAATATTATATAACAACTTGCTTACTTTGCAAAATTTGTAAACAACTATAACATTATATCAAATTCACACCATAATATTAAAAAAAATATATATTTCAAGAAATTTAAATCTTTATTCATAAAATTTGGGGTCTCACATTTTTTTTGTTTCTTGACATATTAAAACAATCTACAACTAATTTACAGATTACAACATGAATTGAACACCAATTTTGACTCCAAAATCGTACATGTCTTATATATATATATATATATATATATATATATATATATATATATATATATATCACCAAAACCCACGTTCTTCATGATTTAACATGTTTTATGGATTTTGATTTTTGAAAATCATTTTTAAAAGATAAATAGCAGATTATAAATCATCAATTAACATATACAACCTCATCTCATCAATTTAAACAACAAAATCAAGTTTTTCTTTGAAGAACTCAAGAACACAAACTAAAACTTGAATTTAAGAATTTTACCCTTGATTTCTTATTTAGATTAAGCAAAGATGATGTAAAATTTCTTGTTTGAACTCCTTCTTACTTCTTGATTCTTCAATTTAGCTTCTCAAATTTCATAGACTCTCAATATCTCTCTGTAGTTCTCTTCCTCCTCACTTCTCTGTTTTTTCTAAGGCTTAAGCAATATAATACAATACGTGAAAATAAAAATTGATCACTACGTACTGCTTAACGCGAACGTGGGTATCAGTTCGACAACATGTTCTCAACAGTTGTCACATTCCAAAGGGCTTGTTTGGCTAATTCTTAAAGAATCTCTATTTTTATTTTCTTCTTATTATATAGTACAAAATGTCACACTTTAATTAATCAAATTCATTTAACTGTTTCATCAAAATTAATCACTTGACATATAATTAAAATTTTCATTAAATCATTATTAATTTTCCAATTCAATTATTAAATTAAACTATAATATAAATATAACCATTACACTAAAATATACTTATTTAATAATTTATTTAATTTAATTATTTCATTAAATTAAATCTTCAATTTATAAAATTATTAAACATTAATTTAATTAATATAACACACTTAACTAAATTACTCCACAACAAATTCCATCAATTCTTTATTTAACCCAATAAATAAATCAACTAAAAATATTTATTTGATTCAATAAATATTTTAAATTAAATATAAAATTCTCGATCGTTACAGAATGGGTTTTATAAATGGGGTATGTAATGACTCAAAAAACTCTATGTAATATTCAATTATTATAATATCAAATTTTGAGTTTAATTTTATTTATTTATTTAATTAATACTTAATTGTTGTGGCATTAGAAGTATTTACTACTTGATAATTTATTAAGTATTTCAAGACTATGTATAGTAAAGGGGGTGGATTGAATTTACCTTATTATAATGGTATTTAAATACCAAGAATGAAAAGGAAAGCCAACATGACTTAATTGAGAGATTCTTGATATGAAGCTATCTATGTGTTCAAAAGATTATTATATTAAGATATAATTAAAAGTGTTATTTAATAATAAATAAAGAAATAGGGTATTATCATGAATTATATAAATTACATGGAACCATTATCTTTAATGATGTGGGTATTAATTACTTTTGTTGGCCTAGGTAAAGATGGAAGATAAATTTCATGTACATTGAATTGTAAGGAGTCCATAATAAATTATTGGGCAACTTAATTTTCCATGTTTGTTTGCAAACTTTTAAATTTCTTAAGTGTTAAGTTTAGTTGTACTTAGCCCAAAATAAAGCTATATCAGCCTTTCCTCCTAACCCAATCCGGCAAACCAAATAAGGTGTAGCAGGTGAACTATTTTTTAGCCCAAATTAAAACCAAGTTTAATTTCCTTTTTCTTGTCCAATCCAGCAGCCCACATGGGGGAAATGAAGAGCTGAGTTTGTTTTGTTTGTTAGTAGTTAGTTTAGTTAGTAATTTAGTTAGTAGCTATAAGAGGTTTCAGTTGGCTGCTAGGGGGTAACTCATTGCAAGGGCCAAGTAGAGTTGTGAGATAATAGGGGTGACTACAAAGCAATGATGGAATGTAGGTTAAGGGCCAATATAGACTTTTCAGTAGATGGTTGATAGGAGCTGGGTAGAGACTATAGGAAGCAGCCATGTATAGCAATGATGAAATGCAGGTTAGGGGCCAAGTAGGCTGATGAAAGAGAAGCTAAAATCAGCCATTATATGGCAGGACATGGCACCCCAATTCAGTTAGCTACATACAATCTCTGAGTTCCAAAATTAGTAGCAATAGAGAGAGTGAAGGAGAGCTACGGTTATGAAGTAAGAAGTGTTAAGCAGCCCAGCACCATTAGCCTCTAAGAGCCAAGCAAGGTAAGTCATTCAGGCCATTTTCCCTTCCTTTTCCATGTCATTTTTTGTAGTAAATTGGACTGTAATGGCCGAATGACTTGAATCAACGTATGATGATTATTTCATTGATGTGTTGACTGTTGTGTGCTAATAGTAGTGGTTGTTAGTATTGATTTTAATTTCTATGTGAACTGTTATAAATAAGATAGTTGTGTTGTTGTGATTATTGGTTTATACATAAAGACATTAATGAATAAGACCAAAAGGTTTGGAAAATGGATATGAAAATGAATTGTTTCATGTAAACAAAAACCATGCCCTTTAACTGTTTGATAAAATGCTAAACTAAGGACTTGTTATAGTATCAATGTATGCTAACTTTGATTTAGAGTCTAAAATGATGTCTAGTAACTTATATAGTAAAACTAATGCTTCAAGTATGCTTCTATGCTTAAGTGTGGTAGGTTTTTAATATAATTTACAAATCATGATAGATTTCCATATGAGCAAAAATGATTCCTTGTTACCGATATTGGAAGGTTATCCTATAATGGTTATGCGTTGTTCCTAGTATGGTTATTATTCTATAACATGGGATAATTATACCAAACTTTAAAAGCTAATAATGATGAAGTTTTAAGTTTCATTTTCAATCTAAAATAGGGCAGTCTAGACCTGTTAAAAACAGGCTAGAGACCAAGCCCTATTTTGAAACCTTGAATGAGAGTTTAAATGCTTTGTTGTAAGTTGTCAATGTGTGGACTGATGTAGACCACCCAGACATAAGTTATGCATGTTAAATCTTATATAAAAGGTTAGTCAAAGCTCATGTGATGCATAAGCACGCTATTTTGTTAACTAGGTTGTTAAACCATGCTTCCTTGTTAAATTTAAAATCCTAATAGGGGTTGTTTTGGTCTAAAGCATGAAAACCTTGCATTGCATCCCTATGTTTTAAACCATGAATATAGTATATATAGCATATATATGATGTGATAATGCATATACTTAAAGTTTTGAAGACTGTTGTGGGTAATGGTGTTAAATCATGCTTAAAATGCTTGGTTAGGATTGTTTTAGCTGTCAAATTCTAAACTAACTGTGCAAGCATGTTAAAGTATGTGATGATGAGTTTTATGGATAATTTGAAGTTTATATGAATGCTTAGATAACCTTAGAAACATAGCTTTAGGACTGTTAGTGTGTAATAGCCAAAAATGTGCTTAAATTCTAGTTTTGGGGACTGTTTTGATCAAGTTTAGTACCTGAACTTATGAGTCAGTAAGGAGACCATAATATGTCCATAAGAGGTATTTAAAAGTTTTTCCTTAAGTTATTTAGGGTCTAAGGTAAGTGTTGTCCAAAAATCATGATTAAAAGTTATAAAAGTAAGCTTTAAAATAGCAATTAGCACCTAAATGAAGAACCATCATACCTGGGCCATATAGACAAGTTTCAAAAGTCATAATATGACATAAGTAAGCTACTCAAGCTAAATAAACCAAGTCTAAACTGTTTTGAGCATTACTTGTTGAAAACCATGTTTTCAAGCCAAAAATAGACTATTTTGGGAAAATCTCAATACCTGAACTTATAAGACTGTAATGAACTAATATAAAGTTGTTAATGCATGCTTATAATGGTTCCCAATCTTTTTCAAGACCAAAGCTAACAAGAAAACCAAGTTATGACTTATTTTCAAGCCTAAAGTAAGCTTTGCTATCTCAAAATTGGCTAGATGATAAAATAAAGTGTGGTGATACTAAAAGTATCTTGAAGTAACTAAAATACACATGACTAGACAATCCAAGTAGCCAAAACTAGAGAAAAATGGAAAAGTACCAAAAATAGTTTTTGAGAAAAAATGAGAAACAGGCCAATTTGAGGCACTGTTTGAGAAGCTTAAATGACATGAATAAGAAAACTAAACCTTGATTAAAATACCTTGATGAATGGTCTAAAAGCAGGGCCTAATATTTGAGTTAAGAGCTTAACCCAAAAATTCAAACAAATCACCAAACTAGACTATAAAATCAACAAAACTGTAGATTTTTGCAGATTTTTCTTAGTTTGAAATTTGTGATTTTGCCATTTTAATTAAAACTCAGTTTTAACACCTTAAGCAAGTGATTTAGAGATATTCTAGCCTATTCAAAGTGTTGGAATGCTAATGTATACAAGAACTTGAGAAATTAGTATGTAAAAGCTTGAAAAAACTAGGTTTAGAGGGTCAAAAACCAAATTTATGCTTAGAAACGTCAAAGGAATGCTAAAAATAGTCTTAAATATTAGTAATTCAAATGTTAGAATGAAACTAAGAGGCTAGAAATGAAATTGGCAAGAATTGACCAAAATTAGTAAAAGTTAAAATTGTGGTAAACCACCTAGTTTGAGCATCAATTCCAAGAAGCTCAGAAAACTTACTTAAGAACCTAAACCAATAAAAAAAATACTTTTTTATATAGTCTAGAAGTGTTTTCAGAATTCATATTCAAAAGCCTAATACAAAAATTCATAAAAATCATCAAACTAAGAATAAAATACTTTGTTATGAGGTCTATAAGATTGCACAATTGGGAGATTCAAAAGGTTACTATAGAAATTACTAAAAATTTCCAAAAGTACCTCCAAAATCATGTTTTTGTGTTTTTGAGTTATGTTGCAAAAGTAAAGTTTAAAGCTTGTAAATGTTTGATCATGACTAAATGAGATAATGAGATAATAAAGGTGTTTTATGACCTAAGATCTATATCATGATATGTTGGGACTGAAATTTTATTGTTTTGGGATATGTGAATGATATGTGTTATGTGTCTATGTGAGCAAATTATGTAAATACTAAGTTGTGAAAATGTATTTAGATACACTAAGTGACAATGTGTACCTAACTGTATTTGCAGATAAAAGAGAGTTACATGATTGTTTGATGTTAGTAAGTAACACACATGTTAGTTATTGGATATAACTTCAATAACCATAGTTGAGCTATATGTATCAATAATATAAACTTTGTACTATATGTATCAATAATATAAACTTTGTACTATAAGATTACTATGTTAGCCAACATTATATATATATATATATATATATATGTAGGCTACTCAGTGACAAGATACTTTATTAAAAGGTTTAATCGACGCAAGAGGCAAGTACATAAACCTTTCTTACTCAAATAAGTTTATATTGCATATACTAAATTCGAAAGTTGTTCTTTCAAGATTATTCAAATTATTGAACTGCAATACTTCAAATTCAGTTATTCTTATGATATTGAAAGTATGTTAAAGCCATTATTTTGGCTAGACAAATGTTGAGATATATTGATATTATTCATTCATGAAAATATCATTTAATGTTCTCTAAACTATTTTATTGTGGTGCGGACTCTTATATAATGTTGTGAATGAACAATCTTTTTATAATGTTGTGAACGAACAACCCTGAATGACATGTAATATGTCATTAGACTGTTATGTTGTGCACAATATAGGGTACTTAGGCTGATCCCTTAACATACAAGTCTAGGATATAGTTTAATTTTTATAACTATTTGTATCCATGGATTGTAGTTTTAATACTGTCAATTCTAGTACAGAGCTCACTGATCATTTGACCTTACAGCATGCTAAAGCCTGATTTTCAAACTCAAAGCTTTTAAAGAACTGTTTTGTTCAGTAATCATAATTTACATTCCTTTTATTATAAATATTTATGTTCCATTATATTCAATTGTTTTTTTCCTTGCTGAGCAATTTTTTGCTCACCCTTGCGTTGAATATAATATTTTCAATTAAAACCGAGAACGTCGGTACCTTAAGGAAGGATAAGGAAAAAGGCAAAGTTTCTGAATAACTTGTTATTAAGCACCTGTGCTTAACTATGTTTAAGAACTTTTGTAATAAATACCTTTAGTATTACATATGTGTAATATTATTTGGTATTGTTTTATGTAGAAAATTAAGTGACCAGTTATTGGCTTTACATTGGGGTTTGAATCCATGAGGTGGAAGAAGAAGCCAATGGTTAAGTAAGAGTTAGCCAACCATTCTTCCTCAGCCATCTCCATAGCCATGATAACCTCCTAGCTAGCCATTGTTCAAAGCTTTGCAATTCACGTAAAGGAGAGTGTAGCACTGTTTGGGTCACTGAATTTAGGACAAGCTTTTTAAATCTTAGTTTTTGGTTCCAATGTGCTTAGTTTAGTTTCCTTTTGGTTTCCTCATGTGATTTTAATGTACTAATGTTACTACATAATAAAAAGTTAGGGATTATATATGTACACATATCATATAATCCATGCACATTTAACTTAGATAAAATAAAGCAGTTGGGTATTATTAACCCGGTATTCTCCATACATTTTATTGTTTAATTACATATCCTTATTGAAATAAATATTTTAATAGTACATATTTATTTACTTCTATATATCAAAGTACACATTTAATTGTTCCACCACACGTGATGTCACGTAAATATGATTCAACTTGCTTTTATTATATAGCTTCATGTCATATCTTATTAATTATATATAAAAATGTGAATATAGCAACTTTATTATATATTACTACATATTATATGTTATTGCACATAACCAACTATTTAACAATAATAGGAATTAGTTTATCATATCATTCAATTCATACTTCATTTACCATATATTTTTGGGGTGACATTTATTCACATTTAAATATCACACCTTATGCTAAGTCAATGCATGAAATAATTATACGATACTACTACCTACATGCTCCTGTATCACACATGGTGGTACATAACAATATTTAATAATAATGTTCACATTAATAATAATGGTAATTAACCCACTATATCACTTGTTCATTTCCTCATGCACATAGTAGGAATTATTTTCCAAACTTTTCTACTGGCGAAATTGAACTGGTTTACAATACAGAAGTGGCGCAACTGCGCCACTCTGGGAAAAACTCAGACTCAACTAATGTATAATTTAGTTTATACCCTAAATTAATTACTCTCTTCATTATTTTAATTAATAGCATACTTATTTTATTACCTATCCACACTAGGCAATTTTTATAAGCATTAATTTAAGCTTTTCATCAATTCTACCACATTACCTTAATCGTCCTATAGTTCTCAAATACTTAACTTAATTGAATAGAATTTCTATAATCCATGCCACAACAATATTTATTTATATTCAAATAAATATTCAACTTTTATTTATATAATTATTAATATTATTTATAAAATTAATTCTCGGATATTACATTAGTACATGTATTTTTTATATGGAGTTTGCCTATAAATTGGATCTCCCAAGGCATTTGCTAGAGTTTACTTCATTTGTTTGATTGTTAAGTGTTAGAGTTAGAAAGAAATAAAGAGAAAAAAAGAAACCTAGAGAAGCTCTTGATCTTCGGTGGTCCAAGAAGAAGGAAGAAGGTGGAGAGCTACATAAGGATTATAGTTAAGAGGAAGAAAAGCATACATAACATCATGAACTGGTCCTAATTTTTGTAAGCTAAGTTAGTATATGTTGTTCTAAGTAGACATGCATGCTTAGTTGTGGGATTTTTTCTTATTGTGGGATCATGAAGGATCCGAAGTTATAAGGATGGGTATTGGAAGGAGATTATATAGTATATATGCTTTGTATGTAAACTATGTCCAAATGAACAAGAGAAAAGCATGTATGCAAGAAACCTAGCTTAGAATACTTGAAAGTATGATATTTGGTGCTAAATGACATAAAATGTATTAGATGTTTGTTTGAACTAAAAATATCATGTTTAACATCTATGAAATACAAACATAACCCAAGTGAAATCATCGAATTCAGACATAAAACGAACTCGTAGTAAAATAATTGGTAAGACATGCTAAAATGGAACCCTAGCATGGAAAATTAATAAATTTGATTAAATAAATATTTTGGAAAATTGTTTAAGAGCTCAAATATTGAAGATATATAAGTTTATGGAATAATGGAAGTGGTTTGAACTCATTTGGATGTAAAATGAACAAGTTATGCAAGATTGAATCAAAAGAGGTAGAAAATCAAAACATTGAAAAATCTTATCAAAAAGTTTGTCAGTCATCACTACGCTACTTGCCTATAATATAAATAACCCAAGCGCACCCCGCGCCATCTAATCAAAAACCTCAGATAACGAAAGTACTACTTCACTGTTTATTTTTGTGACCTCAAATAAGCGCTACCAAGTGCAAGCCCTTTTCACAGTTAACCTAGATCTAGGTCAAACCGGGTCTGGTCTAGTCAAACCGGGTCATAAATGAAAATTTTTCTTAAATAATAAATACTTAAAATCATATTAAAATATTATTTTAATTAAAATAATTTTAATTGTGAATTAGTAAATTTCAATTATCCTAATCTTAAGGATTTCTTTAAGGAATTACTAAGTTATAATTAAACAATTAAAAATAATGATGGTTTTAATTGTGGAATTAATAATCAATTAAGATATCACTTATTTTAATTGTAAATTAATAAAGCTTAGACCATTTGAATAATAATGTTGTTTAATAAATAGTAAACAATTACAATAATAGAAAAGACTATTCCTAATTGTGAAATTAACGAAAATAATTGTCGCACTATTTTATAACATAATGAAGACTGCTATAGTGAGTATCTCGGACTGTCACTCTATTCCCGAAGTCCCAGCTATATTCTCATTTCCTGAAGAGAATAATGAAAGAAAAGGGTGAGCTCAACTAGCCCACTAAAAAATATTATGACTAAGATAATGTAGAATAAATTATCCTTAGTCCTCAACAGGTAAAAATCTGATAGAATACAATAGACAACAAGTTTTCGATCAACAACTACAGCGGAAATAGCAATCCATTAGAAGATTCAAGTAGAGCATGATGTCTACTATCTTCTATGATTTAAAATTTCATCATCAATATTTCATTCCTGTAACACCAATCAATAATTATTTCCAATCAAAGAATTATCTATGCACTACGGACCAAAGATAATCGTTTGTATCACCAGTGGTAATGATCAAGTCAAACACCTGTCCATCTATGCACTACAGGCTAAAGTGGACTTTCATCTCAAACCTTTATCTGTAACATTAAAGGTCATGATTATACAAATACACAATTTATGGTCATAATCATACCAATCAACAGTCCATCTTTGCACTACAAGCCAAAGATGTCTTTCAGCACAATATAAGCATGAGGATGATGACAATGATATAAAGAATGAATCAAGTGAGATAAAGGATAAATATTAAAGATTTATAATACAAATAATCCAGAGTTCAAGAATGTTCAAATTGTTAACATGATAACTAATTGTGGAGTAAAATTCAAGAATGATACTCATGTTTTAAAAATAATTTGGACAAAAAAAGAAACCAATTTTGTCGTGAATAGTACCCTAAATGAATAGTACACTGAGTGAATAGTACCCATAATGAAAATATTAAAATTTAATAAGAAAGTTCAAAAAATATTTCAGGGAAACGATACTAGATGAAGCACAAAACTCAAGGATATTCTACTAATTTCAGGAATTTTCACCATTTAATAATAAGGTTATGGAAACAAACAATAATTTTGTACCGTAAATGGAGAAAAATATGAAAGAAACGATATCCCTTGACGAGTACAAAAGAAACGATATCACATACGAGTTTGAAAGAATATACGAAATTGCAAAAGGATTTTCACCAGTCATGCGGTAATCCGCGTAGACAGATCATTTCCACAACTTAATAAAGAATGAATACAAAGGGTTATTCACCAGGCATGCGGTAATCCACGTAGACAGGTTATTCCCACAGATTAATAAGGAATAGAACGAAAAACCTTTATAAGTATGAAGAAAATAACATCTTTTACCTTAGTAGGAGACTAAATCTGACTGTTATACCGGAGATATTCTTGAGGAAATCTTGATCTATTAGCTACACTCAAGGTATTCTTATATACTAGAAAGAAATACGCACAATATTATAGAAGAAGAATTCTCTGATTCTGGTGTGATTTTCATTTCTTAACTAAGCATCCTATTTATAGGAGAATGGCATGACACTATTTAAGAAAATAATCACGGATGAATAGAAAGTTTTCACGGGCAAAATCTAATTTTCACTATGCAGCACTATGCAATAAAATATTCTAATTAAACAAAAAAATTATAAAAAATATATATATTCTATTTATATTCTAATAAAACAAACAACTTTATATATATTATAAAAAGTTTTATGTTTTATTACTATTATAATAATAATAAAATAAAACTGAGATAACTTTCTACCGACAGTTTGACAAATTGGCACATAGGGGTTCATGGATTAATAAGTCAAACTTACAACAAACGCTTCATGACAAACCCCTCTATTTATAACAAAAATTAAATAAATATCTACCACAAATCACTTATCTTCAATCAACACATTTTTAATCTTTAAACAATTACTTATCAATAATATTATAATTCACACTATTGACAGTCAGATCATTCTCAGGAAAGAGGGGACTTTTCGATAAGGATTTCTCTTTATTGGCGTGAAATTAAATAACCTAACCCCTTTCCTCGACAGAACTTTATATACATTGTCAATAATGCAAATAATAATATGAATAACTGTGTCGTCTCAATTATTGATTTAATAATATAAAATATTGTGCAGATGATACTATGACAATAATTGAATCAATAATATGAGATACTATGCAGCAACTACTGTGACAATTATTGAATGAAACTGAGCGACTTCTTACGTGAACATTAATAATCAGAGATATTATGCAATACCGTGTGCTATTGTGCAATACCGTGTACCACTGTGGAACAATGCGTATTACTGTACTTTTATCACCGAGTATTTCAACAATTTAACGGTAAAAGTCTTGCTCTTATTTTATGAAAAGGTTATTTTTGTCGCTTTCTATATCCGACAGTTATTCTATTGTGGAGTCCACCAATGATTGCGTTGTCATATAAATATTCTCCGACAAAAAGAATATTCTCCGACCAAACGAATATTTTATGACAACTTGCTTACTTTGTAAAATTTGCACATATCACCCATAACTATAGCATTATATCAAATCAACACCTTACTATTCAAAATAATATTTAGAGAAAATTAAATCTTTATTCATAAAAAGTTGGGGTCTTACAGTAGAGCTGTCCACCCAAATTGTTTTGGGGTTTGAACTCCAGTATGAGATGAAAAACCCTAATATTGGGGTCTTTTAAGTCAGAAAAATTCCGACAGACACTTGAGGTGGTCAAAAAAACGCATATAGTCGTTTAGCCAAAGTGTTGTACAATATAAGGTACACTGGGCTGATCACCCAACGTACCCATAAGTCAGACAGTTCATAGTTGAACTACTATTAAACATTTGAGAAAACAAAATGTTTAAGGTCATTTGACCGCTTAGTACGTCGTTTCAAAAATGTTATATAAAAAATAAATTTATTATCTTTATTCCTATTTATTTAAAATGGTTTCACAACTATTATCAAATTATAGAAATAGTAACATGATTTTTGATTTTGTTGTTTATTCAACTTTTTATACTTTCTGAGCTTTGTAGCTCATTCTTGCTTTAAATTAAAAATTTCAGAAAAGCCAGAGCAGATTAAAGGATCTGGTAAGGACAAAGAAAAAAGGAAAGATGGACGAGTAGAAGATAGTTGTAACTATTTTTAATAATTAGAAGTATTGTAATAATTACTTAATGCTTTAAGATGTGTTGAAGACTTAAATGTATGAGAACCTGGGATTTAGAGTAAGACATTGTAAAAATTTGTAGTTGCATTTATGTCATTATTATATTTAGATGAGAAGTGTGGAGCGTCATATTTTGAGTTTAAAGGTACTCGGATTTGGGGGTGTCACAGATCCGCTTAAAGGAATCTTAATGGAGATTTACTTATCTGACAATAAGAGTTCCTATAGTGATAGTTGTACAAATGATCATTGGACTTAGGATCATCATAGTACTTTGTGTATTCTAAATTATATTTTGTCATATTCCTTAATACTTAAGAGTGTGTTATAGGGTATGTTCGGGTATAATAAAGTATACATGGAGGTAGGTGAATGATCAACAAATGATCTACCACTTCTAGTAAAGGGAGAGAATGTCATATACGATTCGATGAATGACAACTTAGAAATCCAGGACCAAGGTGGAATGGAAATTAGAAAGGAGCTAGTTTCTAATTTACATTAATTAGAGTTGTGCATTTTATAATCGAAATGCATATGATTAAATATATAAGACTTGTCAGTAATTCCATGTCTTATGTTTAAGACATTGTTTGGTAGAATGATTGAATTATACGTTAACTAATCACAGAATAGGTTCTTTGTATTCTTTGTGATAATTCTTTATAATTAAACGTTGAATTCATATTATCCAAATAGTCATGATACATTATTTATAAGGTGTCACTCATGATACAGAATAAATATTATTTATTTATATTTGAATTAAAGGAGTTTAATTCACTATAAATAATATTAGAATGATTCTAATTTATTTATTCTACTTACCGGCTTAATATTGAACCTAGAGGGACACATTATAAAAAAGTAAAAAAATAATTTTAGAAGTGATTGGCTTAATAATAATAAATTAAGTGTATTTAATTTATTAGTGGAATAAATTAAATAGCTTAATATTTATAATTAAGTATTTGGAGAAATACTAAATTATAAATTAATAAGAGGAGTCTTATTATTTATTATTATTAATATTTAGTTCCTTAGGAATTAAATTAAAACTCCAACTCCTAAAATGTTTAGGAGAGAGGGTTAGTTTATAAATAAGAGGAGTTTTATTGTGGGATAGACTAATGCATCTAATGCTATTTGCATCTCTCTTGCAAGTATTCTCAAAACCTTAAGGAGTTAGGATAGAGAGAATTAGGGCTAGCCACCTATGATCTATTAGAATCTAAATTAACATCTTCAATCAATTTCTCTTGCTGGATCATAGCTCTTGGGCGTTGCACACTTTGAGTAGCGAACATTTCATCCGAGGATTGGAGAGATCTCGAAGGAGCAAAGGTTTAGAACTTGATGATTTGATCAAAGAGTTTCTTCATCTTTAAGGTATATCTTTTATCCTTCCTCGATTAATAATATTGCATAAGGTGATTCCTAGGACTGCAAAAAAAATCTAAATACATTATGTCATGCTTCCGCTCTTATTACAATATGATTGTATATATGTCTTGTTTCTGCAAATCAACATATATATCAATCAAATCCTAGAGAAGAACACTGGAAAGCGGTTAAAAACATACTAAAGTACTTAAGAAGAACTAATGATGTATTTCTAGTGTAAAGTGGGTCTGATTTGAAATTAGAGGGCTATACAGACTCAAATTTTTACACTGACCAAGACGACAGCAAATCCACCTCAGGTTATGTGTTTACCTTAAATGGTGGTGCAATGAGTTGGAAAAGTTCCAAGCAGCAACCGGTTGTTGATTCAGTAACAGAAGTAGAGTACATAGCTGCAAGTGAAACTACAAAGAAAGTTGTTTGAATGAAGAAGTTCATTAAAGAACTTGGAGTGGTTTCAAGGATACAAGGACCAGTGCATGTATATTGTGACAACACTAGAGCTATTGCATAAGCCAAGTAACCCAGGTCTCATCAGAAATCCAAGCTTGTGTTGTTAGAATATTTTATTTCCTTATGTGGCCTCTACTATTTATTTAATTATTGGGCTTACATATTGTATTAATTTAATCACTTTATTTATGGGCTTGGTAATTAATTATGTGGCCTATAAATTATATTCCTAATAGTATTTGGCATAATGGGCCATAGGGTTTCATAATCTTGATGGACGATTTTGACCCTTAGCTATTCTATAAATAAAACAGTTAGGGTTTGGTCCCTATTGTCGTCTCAAGAATTTTATATACACACCTATACATCCATCCTAAGATTGAGAGAGGCAATTGAAGACCTTCACCCTTAAGCGCAACGGAAGCGTGATACATACAAGCTGACTTTTCTAAACTCATGTAAGTACTTAATATTATGATTACTGATTTTATTTTATTCTATGCAATAACATGTTCCTGTATAATTACTTAACATCTGGTATCAGAACGTGATTACGCTATTGTATAGAATAAATAAATTACGTTGTTATGCTAAAATTTTATTTTCGCATAATCTCTTTATTAGTATAATATAGAATTATTCTATATGTTAAGGAATTACGTTGTATGTGGGATCATTTATTTCAAGGATCCATTTTGTGATGCATGCTGACTTACTTAGTAATCAATTATGTGCATAGCTAATTACTTAGTAATCAATTTTGTGATGCATACTGACTTACTTAGTAAGCAATTACTAGCTGTAACTTTTTTACGGTACTATATATATATTTTTTATATGCAGTACAGTACTATATATATTTAGTACGTTAATATATATATATTTAGTACGCTAATATAACGCAGTACTTTATCATATTATATATAATATGATCTCAATTCCTATATGTTCTCCTGTTATTCATATTCATATGTTGAATTATATATATAATGTTTGGGATCTCAATTCATGAACATATATAATATAATGCAGTACGTCAATTAGTAATATATATATATATATATATATATATATATATATATATATATGAAGTACATTAATCAATTTTTGTTTTAAGTTTTATTGTTCATAATGTTATGCGTGAACAGGAACATGAATATTAAAATAATATATGTTAAATTTATTATTTATTATGATAATATTATAATATTCTTATGCCCTCATGTATTCATATTAAAATTAACGTGATTATTTTATAATCAATTCATGTTCATAATTATATATTTTAATTTAAAATTTTGAACATGGTGTGATATATTATTAGGGCTTTTAAGTTGTTACATGTAAATTTTAAATAATGTTAATTTTCAAATTTTTTGAAACAAATTTGATTAATATTAATCAAATTTGTTAATTTTTAAATTTGATTAATATGTTTAAAGAAAATTGAGTTTGATCATAATAATTTACGTGTATACGTGACTCTTTTATTGTTAAAATTAATAATCAGCCCAACGGAGGATTATTAATTGAAACAATTAAAGATTAAGAAAAGTCACATAATGTTACATTTAATAAATAAAGATTTTAATTTTACCCAACGGAAAAATTAGAGTTAGAATTTTTTAAATGAAATTTTATTGCATAAGTAACATGTTTATTTCGTTTCTGCCCAATGGTGATGCGTGGATAAATGTGTTTTGTATTATTTTATGGGGATGTTATTAGTATATTATTAATTGGACCAACGAAAAATTAATAATTATGCACCAACATCTCATTAAAATCTATTTTTTGGGTGTTGTAAATAGATTATATGTAACTAACTGCTTGCCCTACAATTGGTTTTTATTATGATTAATTATTAATTATTGTTGTACATTGTGGATTTCTTTTAATTTTTTGTAAGCATGTTTATGAGCTTGATTATGTTTCGATATTGACTCCAACTAGTATTTCTGGGTATCTCTTTGGAATTGAAATATTTAATGAAACTAATTTTACTGCTTGAAAAGTGTAAGTGAAAATTATTCTCGACACTATGGTTTTGGACTATGCATTACGAGTGGATCATCCTGCTCCACCTACAACTACTAGCTCAATTGAGCAAAAGGTTATTTATGAAAGTGGGAGCGATCCAACTACATGTCCCTTATGATTATGAAAAACTCTATCACGACATCCATTCGAAGAGTCATTCCTGACTTTGAGAATGTTAAAGAGTATTTAACATCAGTCGAGTAACAATTTAAGGGTTCTTCTAAAACTCATGCAAGTACCCTTATTTTGAAAATGCTTACTAGCAGGTATGATGGGGTTAGTGGGGTGCGCGAGCACATTATGATGATGAACGACATGGCCTTCAAATTAAAGAGTATGGACATGGCGATTTTGAGGGTTTTCTTATTCACTTCATTATGACTTCTCTTCCTATACGGTTTGATCTATTTAAGATCAATTATAACACGCAGAAAGAAAAATGGAAGATGAGCAAGTTAATCTCCATGTGCGTCCACGATAAAGAAAGGCTTAAGGTTGAAAAACCTAATGTTGCTCATTTGACTACCACTAGATCCCATAAGAAGAAAACTTATAAAAATGGCAAAGGTTTTAAGGATAAGGATCCGGATAAACCAATTTTTACCAAAATAAATAAGGTAAATTATTCAAGTAACAACTCTGAGACATATTCAGAAAGAATGCCCTAAATTAAGAGAATGACTTGAAAAGCAAGGTATATCGTCCTTTAATTATGTAACTTATGATTTTTTTCTAATTGATGTTCTTTCTAATACATGGTGGCTTGACACTAATGCTATGGTTCACATTACTAATTCATTGGATGGATTCCTTTCAAAGAAGACACTCCAAAAGGGGGAAAAAACCATTAAAGTGGGTAATGGAGAGACTATACAAGTTGAAGCTATAAGAACTCTTCCTTTAGTTTTGGAGAGTGGTTTCATCTTGTATTTATATGATACACTTTATGTTCCCAGTATGACACGGAATTTAATTTTTGTATCTAAACTTGACGTTGATGGATTTTCGTTTAAGTTTGGGAATAATAAAATAATTATTTATCATTACTCTCATGTTATTGGTTCTGGCTCTTTAGAGGAAAACTTCTATGAGATAAATTTGGATAATGTCTTTTTTGAATCCTTGTTAACAATGAATGTGACAGAAAGTATATCTAAAAGTGGAAATAAGAGAAAACTAGATAATGAGAATTCTTCAAAATTGTGGCATCAACGCTTAGGCCATATTTCAAAAGACAGAATGCAATGTTTTGTAAAGGGTGGAATTCTTCATTCACTAGATTTTTTTGATCTTGACCATTGTATTAAATGTATAAAAGGAAAATTTATGAAAGGTAATAAGAAAGGAGCAACAAGAAGTAGTGCACTTCTTGAAGTGATTCACACTGATATATGTGGACCATTTTCTCTAAGAATTGGTGGACACAAATCTTTCATTACGTTCATTGATGATTATTCTCGTTATACTTATGTCTACCTGTTTAATGAAAAATTTGAATCACTAAATATGTTTAAAGTTTTCAAGGCTGAAGTTGAAAATTAACTTGACCGAAAAATTAAAGTAGTGAGATCAGATAGAGGCGAAGAGTATTATGGTAAACACTCCGATACAGGTCATAGTCCTGGCCCATTTGTCTTATTTTGTCCAAAAAATAGAATCGTCACTCAGTATACAATTAATACCTGGTACACTGCAGCAGAATGGTGTAGCTGAGAGGCAAAATCGTACCATTATGAATATGGTACGTAGTATGTTATGCAATTCTAGCTTACCTCTGTTTTTGTGGACTGAGGCATTAAAGACAATTGTTCATATTTTAAATTGGGTTCCTAGAAAATCTGTCCCTAACACTCCTTATGAAATTTGGACAGGTAGGAAACCTAGTTTAAAATACTTACGAATAAAAATGGCTCCGGTTGAGGCTAAGATTTTAATCCACAAATAAAGAAACTTGACTCTAAAACCATTAGTTGCCATTTTATTGGATATCCTGAGAGATCTAAGGGTTTTCGATTTTACTGTCCCTCGCATACCACTAGAATTGTTGAGACTAGGCTTGCAGAGTTTTTAGAGAATGGTGATTTAAGTGGGAGTGGTGAGCCTAAAAAAAATTGATCTTGAAGAAAACAGGTTTTATGTTTCTAATCCTGAGCCACCACTTGATGTTGAATCTCATATTATTGAAAATCATATTCCTGAAATTGTGCAGCCTTTATGTAGGTCCGAAAGACCTAGAAAGCCTATTAATTTTGATAATTTTATAACCTATCTTAATGAGATTGACTATGATTCAAGTAAAATTAATGATCATATCTCCTATAAAGAGGCCATTGCGAGTGCTCAATCAACTCAATGACTTGAAGTCATGAATGATGAGTTAAAATCAATGGAGCTTAATAACGTTTGGGATCTTGAGGAATTACCAAAAGGTTTTAATTAAACATGTTGGTTGTAAGTGGGTCTATAAGACCAAATTAGATCCTAAAGGGAACGTTGAAAGGAATAAAGCTCGATTGGTTGCTAAGGGTTTCACTCAAAAGGAAGGTGTTGATTATAATGAAACTTTCTCTCCAGTATCTAGGAAAGATTCATTTAGAATAGTCATGACTTTAGTAGCTCATTATGATTTAGAGTTACATCATATGGATGTTAAAACTGCATTCCTTAATGGTAACTTGCATGAGAATGTCTATATGGCACAACCAGAAGGTTTTTGGTTAAAGGCAATGAACATATGGTATGTAGACTTAAGAAGTCCATATATGGGTTAAAACAGGCTTGTCGACAATGGTATCTTAAGTTTTGTGAGGTAATGAGTAATTTTGATTTTAAGAAAAATATAGTGGATCAATGCATATACTTGAAGGTCAGTGGGAGTAAATTTGTTATTCTTGTTTTGTATGTTGATGATATACTACTTGCAAGTAATAACTTAGACATGTTGCATGAGACCAAACGTTTTCTTTTTGAAAATTTTGATATGAAGGATCTCGGTGAAACCTCTTATGTTATAGGTATTGAAATTCATCGAGATAAGTATATTGACAAAGTTCTTAACAAATACAACATGCAAAATTGCTCCCCTACTGTCGCCCCTGTTGTTAAGGGTGATAAATTTGGCTCATATTAATATCCTAAGAATACACATGAACGTGATCAAATGAATATTATTCCCTATACTTTTGTGGTTGGGAGTCTTATATACGCTACTTACAGGGTACTAAGGATATTATTCTTACATTTAGAAAAAATAAATAACCTTGAAGTTGTTTGTTATTCTGATTCTGATTTTGCTAAGTGTAAAGATGAAAAGAAATCTACATCAGGGTACATCTTTATGCTTTCAGGAGGCTCTATTTCGTGAAGAACTCAATAGCAGGAGTTAACTACCACTTCCACGATGATGGCAGAATATGTGGCTTGTTATCATGTTACTTGTCACGCCATATTATTAAGGAAACCTTATTTCAAGACTTTAGGTTGTAGATTCCATTTCAAGGCCATTAAAAGTATTTTGTGATAATAATTCTGCTATTAGTTTTTCCAACAACACCATTTCGAGTGGTGCTGGACTATACCTCGACACTAAGTACGTATTTGTCAGGGAAAGAGTTGAAGATCAAAACGTTGTTATTAAGTATATTAGTACGCATGATATGTTAGCGGATCAACTTACGAAAGGCTTACCACCCAAGCTCCTTTTAGAGCATGTTGCCGGCATGGGTTTAACTGGTAGTCTTAATTAGTAAGTTATTTTGATGTAAGACAACAATTTTGAGCTCGTTGTTTTGAATTTCACTTTATGTTTATGGTTTGCTATTCTCTTTATTGTGCACACTTGAGAACTTATGAGCAAGCGGTAAGGTAATGTTTTGGACCATATGAATGAGTTTAATCTATTACCACTTATGTAAACTCTATTCATACCTGTTATGCTTAATGTTAATCTTTGTTCTAATAAAAGTACTAATTGTGTAACTAATGGGGATCTTGTGTTAATAATGACACAAAGATTGTATTAATTCGCATTAGTATTTTTATTTGAACGAGATGTAGATATTAAATTAATACTTGACCAAATTAATGATTGTAAGCGTTATGTTTTGTATATAAATAGTATTTCGGCCAAGTGGGAGAATGTTAGAATATTTTATTTCCTTATGTGGCTTCTACTATTTATTTAATTATTGGGCTTACATATTGTATTAATTTAATCACTTTATTTATGGGCTTGGTAATTAATTATGTGGCCTATAAATTATATTCCTAATAGTATTTGGCATAATGGGCCCTAGAGTTTCATAATCTTGATGGACGATTTTGACCCTTAACTATTCTATAAATAAAACAGTTAGGGTTTGGTCCCAATTGTCGTCTCAAAAATTTTATATACACACCTATACATCCATCCTAAGATTGAGAGAGGCAATTGAAGACCTTCACCCTTAAGCGCAGTGGAAGCGTGATACATACAAGATGACTTTTCTAAACTCATGTAAGTACTTAATATTATGATTACTGATTTTATTTTATTCTATGCAATAACACGTTCCTGTATAATTACTTAACATATGTTGCAGTGTTTTCATTTGATTAGAGAAATTATTGAAAGGGGAGATATCACCTTGGATAGAGTGGACACTCAAAACAACGTTGCAGATCCATTTATAAATTATTATCACAGCAATAGTACGGTCGCCACTTAGAGAAGATGGGTACTAGATACCAGAGTGATTGACTTTAGTGCAAGTGGGAGATTGAAAGTAGTATGCCCTCAAGTTAATCACATTAGATGTGATAAGCATTTACTTTGTAATCTTGTTCATTTATTAATAAAAGAACTTATTTAATATAAAATTAAAGGCATTCTTTATCCATGTTAATTAGTTGAATTAATAAATGTGATATACCCATAGTTTTGGAACAATGCGTTTAGAATCATAATGATGATCATGCTAATGAGATCTAAATTCAAGATAGCTCAAAACTAAAATGTTCCTAATCGTATGGATCACTAATGTGGGGTTACTCATTTCGGATAAATTAGTACATAATATGTTTGCTCTGTTGAAGAGGGTGATTGATCTCATAATCATTTATGTGGAGACACTGAAGCAAGTATATAGGTGCTTATTGGAGAATAAGTTCACTGAATGTGACTCGCTTAAAGGAATCCTAATGGAGTTTTACTTGCATGTCCATATATAGGATTTCATATAGTGATAGTAGTACAAGTGATCCTTGTACTTGAGATCATCATAACATCTTGTGTATACTAAGTTATACTTTGTCATATTACTTAATACCTCATAGTATGTCATAGGGTATGTTCGGGTATAATAAAGTATACATGGAGGTAGGTAAATGTTCTACCACTTCTAGTTAAGGGAAAGAATGTCCTATGTGATTCGATAAATAACAATTTGAAAATCCCTGGGCAGGGTGAATAGAAATTAGAAAGGAGTTTCTAATTTACATTAATTAGAGTTATGCATTTTTGAATCGAAATACATATAATCAAATAAATAAAACTTGAAAATAATTCTATGTTTTATATTTGATTGAGACATTGTATGGTAGAATAATTGAATTGTATGGTAACTATTTACGGAATAGTTTCTTTTTGATTAAACGTTGAATTCATATTATTTGAATAGTCATGATATATTGTTGTAAGCTGACACTCTTGATGTAAAATAAATATTATTTATTTATATTCAAATTAAATGATTTTAATTCATTATAAATAATATTAGAATGGTTCTAATTTATTTATTCTATTTACCGACTTAATATTGAACCTAAAGGGTCACACCATAAAAGAGAAATTAATTTTAGAAGTGATTGGCTTAATAATAATGAATTAAGTGTATTTAATTTATTAGTGGAATAAATTAAATAAATTAATATTTTGTAATTAAGTATTTGGAGGAATATTAATTATAAATTAATAAGAAGTATTCTTATTCTTATTATAAATTATTTAATTCTTAAATACTAAACCCAGAATCCTGCGGAGTTGGGAGGGAGGGTTAGACTATAAATAAGATGAGTCTTATTATAGATGAGGGGTCATTATTTTTATATGTATCATCAGTATTCTCAAAACCTAAGAGTTGGGAGAGAGAATTAGGGCTAGCCACCCATGATCTTGTAGAATCTAAAATTCATTTCTTCAATCAACATACTCTTGGTGGATCAACTTTTGGCATTGCACACTTGGGTAATGAACGTTTGATTCGAGAAATTGGAGAAGTACGAAGGTGCAAAGTATTGGAACTTGAAGATTAGATCAAAGGGTTGCATCATCTTTGAGGTATATCTCTTATCCTTACTCAATTAATAATATTGCATAAGTTGATTACTAGGATTGCAGAAAAAAATTAAATATAATTTTTTTCATGCTTCCACTCTTAATTACAATAAGACTGCTTGTATATTCTAGTTTATGCAAACCACTGATCCAAAGTTGTATGTTGTAACAACTCAGGTCGAATTTCAAGTTTAAATCAAATTATAGCACAATAAGGCCTAATGCGCTTGTCTCAATAATATCTTCTTGGCTTGTCTTAGGCCATCATAAACTCTCAAAAGGTTATGACTGAAGTTATTAATGATAGCAGCTAGCTTGAGTCCTTATATACACATCTAAATATTACAAATTAACCGATGCGAAACTGTCGTGTTACATATGTCATCTGACCCGACCTAACACATATGTCATCTGACCCGACCTCAGATTCTTTCTTCCCGACCTATTGACCCTCTGGCTGCAATTATATATTTAGGTGGTATCCTAAGATTGAAGAGATCGAATTCCTCCCGAGAACACACGAAACAAAGATATGAACTTGGAAAAGAGAAATTGAAAAAAAAAATGTTTTCAATTCATAAAAATGATAAATTTTTTCTATCTACAAAAGTGAAAGTATGTAAATATTGCACATATAATAAAAAGAGATCTTGGTCCATAGTCCCAAGAAGATAAGAACTCTAACTTTTCATATATTTCTTCGGCCAAATACAGTATACAAGTGAGACTTGCACTATATATGAGCAAGTTGTGCTAAAAAATCGCTTCTTAATTTTGATTTGGCTATACTTGTATGTAGTCAGCCATGTTAGCTCCACAAGAAAGCCTTCAGAGAAAAAACTAAAAAGGCAGTCATTAGTCACCTTGATCCCTTTCCTATTCAGTTTCGCTGCTTATTAAAAGAATGTGTGCTCCGTAGTTATTCATCTAAACCAGCTGTCATGCACAACCATACAAAAAAATGGTTTAATTCTGATAAAATTAATTCTGACGTAATGTATTTCGTCGAGATTGATTTAATTTCGACGGAATTATTCAGTAGGCAATTAGTTTCAGCCCTCCTCATGTGAGTCGCACAAGTGATGAATATGATATAGCTACACAGTTATGGAATGGTTAAATTCAGGAGCATGAATCATAATTTCGTTGTTGTAATCAATGTATGAAACAAATGTCGTTAGACGGAGTTATTTTAAATTAAAAAAATTTATTCTAAATTTTTATGAAATATAATTAATGTAATGAGTTGATATCGTTTATATAATTTATTAGTGTTATCGAAAAACTGAAAACTGTTTTCTAAAAACTATGATTAGAAAACTATTTTTTGAAACCAAACAGGGGCCTTAGTAGAGACAGTCTTAGTTGATAAATATGAACTGTTCTCACAGCCGGGCGCTTATAATCTGATATCTAAGAATTGTTTAATAAAATGGACCCATGGTCACGTCCATCCTTGACTATCAGCTTCTCAATTGGTCCAACTATTCTTTTAATCCTATACAATTGTCATCAAACAAAGTCAAATGTTCAGACATCACACCAACTATGTCATTTGAACTCATTTTATTTAAACAATTCTAACTTTAATGATCAGTTGAATTTATGAATTAACAAGGTCAAAGCTGTACTGGCCAGAATCAAATTAATATAGTTTAATTACCATTCAATCAAATAATGGATTTTATATAATAATAATAATAATAATAATAATAATAATAAACTTTATTTATTTATTCATGAAACTGATATTTCCACATAAAAAATTAATATTTTTATATAATCTCTCACATGAATGAATTATGAGTGGGTCACACCTTCATCTTCATGTGAGAAAGACTCGTATGAAAATATTATTTTAACATGTATAAATATCAGTTTCCTTCATATATTGTACATTAGATATTAATATTTGAGTTAATTGCAAATTCAACCCCGAAGTATGGACCTGTTTACCATTCGTACCCTAATGTATAAACGCTCCCATCACGCTACCCAAAGTACAGAAAAGTAAGCACGATGGACCCTAGTGGAACACTCCGGTCAAATTGTTCACCAGAATATGGCCACATGTGACAATTTTATAGTTAAATAATGTTTACCGTATAAATATTGTACTTCAATTACTAAATCTGTACAAATACATGAGAGTAGTCAAATTACAAAATAAAGGTTCAAAAAAGGGGATTAATGGTCGATTGGTACAATTAGAGCGATCGTTCATCTTCTAGGGCTCAAAGCGGAGTAAGTGTGATTTACAGAGTGATATGAAGGAAAGGGAGGATTTGGCTTCAATTCTTGCGATCAAGAGGGCAGAAATCGAGTTTGAATCATCACTGACCAGCTAGACTACAACAGAGGTTGTTTGATTTTGAAGGTTTTGGCACCCCTTTATATCCAGGTATGTTCTGTATTCTTATATGAAGTGTAGAAATAGTATATATAGAGGGTTAAGAAGCATATTTGCATGATAAAGGTCTTGCATGGTCAATTTTGATAGACAATGGTGGTCCCATTTTTTTTTTTTTTTTTTTGCTTTTTTTTTTACATAAGTGGCATTTGAGAATATTCAAATAAAGTTAGAAAAGTTATTTATTATTTTTTGTCTGTGATGTAGCTTTTTAATAAATTTGGAAGCCCTAAATTTGTGTGCAAATAGTGACAAACAAGATTTTTGTAATTTAATTTGAATATTTATTTAATTAAATAAATATTTTTCGATGATTTAATTATTGGGCTAAATAATTAAATGATGAAATTGTGGTACATTAATTTAATTATATATGTTACATTGATTAAATTAATATGGAGAATTTATTATTCAAAAGTATGTATTTAATTAAGCTTAATTGATTAAATGAATTATTTAATAAGCATAATGTTATTCTAAGTAATTAGAGATTTAATGACTTAACATAATTAATAAATGAGAATGTTAATTATGTGATGAGGTGATTTAATGAGTAATATTGGCTTTAAATTAATTGAATTTAAATAATGTAATTTGATTAATTAAAGTGTGACAAATAAACTATATAATAAGTGAGTTAATTAAAATAAAAGAAAGAGTCTTTTAAAGGCTAGCCAAACATGGCCTTATGAACATGGGAGCAGTTAAATGCGTATTGGCCTTAACTGACACTCATGTTGTGCCAGTTATTATATTACATATAATAAGTTTATATCATATAGTTGTTTAGTCTGAGAATACAATACAGAGAGAATAGAGAGAAAATTTGAGAGAATTATGAGATTGAAGAAGAAGAAGTTGGAGAACTAAAGGAGTTGCTATCATCTCCTACTAATCTAACAAATAATCAAGGGTAATCTCTTATATTCAAACTTTAATTTACGTTCTTGAGTTTTCTCCATGAAAGTTTATTTTAGTTATCTGTAAATTGAATTTGATGGCCAATTTATTAATAAAATGATTATATATGTTTATTAGCATGCAAATTCAATTCTATATGATTTGTATGTGGTTTAGAGTAATCAGATCTATGAAATAGTGCTTAAATTGGAGTTTTGTAGTTTACAAAGAAATACATATGAATATGGCTTAAAAGTACAAAAATTCATGCTTCAATTACATATTAATCGGTAAATTGATGAATGATTATGTTTATATATGTAAAAACAAAAAGAACGAAACTTGTATGGACTGATTTGGTTAAAAAACGAGTTTGCAGTAGTTGATTTCGTTAAGAATGTTAAAATTAGAGTTTTTCATAAGAACATCAAAATTATGGCTTTAAATCTTGTTGGTTATCTGACTCAAGATGTTAAAAGTGTGCTAATTAAGAATATCATTAAATGTTTCTGTTAAGTTTAGAACATATGGGTGAAATTGTTTTCGTTGTATATGTGAAGTTTTGGCCTAAATTGGCCTTGTTACGGTTCTTCATGAACTGCAGAACCGAACTGGTAACCATACCAAGCAGGCGTTACTAAGCTAAATTACCCCTACGGTACAAAAAAAAAATAATAATAAAAAAAAATAAATAATTATTATTAAATATTTATTTAATAAAATAAATATTTTAGTTGAGATATTTATGGAATGGAATAAAATAAATATTCAATGAAAAGTATTATTAAAATATTTATAAAATAAAATAAATATTTTTTTGAGATATTTATGGAATAAAATAAATATTCGATGAAAATTATTATTACAATATTTATCAAATAAAATAAATATTTTAGTTGAAATATTTATGGAATAAAATAAATATTCAATGGAAATTATTATTAAAATATTTATAAAATAAAATAAATATTTTAGTTGAGATATTTATGGAATAAAATAAATATTCGATGGAAATTATTATTAAAATATTTATCAAATAAAATAAATATTTTTGTTGAGATATTTATGAAATAAAATAAATATTCGATGAAAATTATTATTAAATATTTAGAAAATAAAATAAATATTTTAGTTGAGATATTTATGGAATAAAATAAATATTCGATGGAAATTATTATTAAAATATTTATCAAATAAAATAAATATTTTAGTTAAAATATTTATGGAATAAAATAAATATTCAATGAAAATTATTATTAAAATATTTTTAAAATAAAATAAATATTTAAATTGAGATATTTATGGAATAAAATAAATATTCGATGGAAATTATTATTAAAATATTTATCAAATAAAATAAATATTTTAGTTAAAATATTTATGGAATAAAATAAATATTCAATGGAAATTATTATGGATTAATTTATTTGAGTGTAATAATAGTGAGGTAATGAAAATATTCTAATTTAATTAAGTAATTAAATTAGAAGGGTAATGATTTGTTAAATAAAGTGAAGTTTATATTAACTAATTAATTGAAAATGTGACTAATGGACAATATAATAAGAGAATTATAAAAATAAATTAGAAAAGGTCTCGTGACCTTATAACTGCTATGTTTTGTAACTGTTTAAACCACGTTAAAAAAAATGATGTCCATGAGATGATATGATGTTTAAACTTAAGATTTGAGATTTCAGTCCTGTATATGTGAATGATGATAATGAGCATAATTTAAACCAAATTAACAAGTTGTATTAAAAGAGGGAACTAAATTTATAAGGTTAGTATTAATGTAACTAATGAATGTCGTGAACACATATGGTATGTGTGTAGGACTTGTGGTGAACGGGAGTAGTAATCGTTTAGCCTACGCACGAGGCAAGTTCTCTAACCCTAACTTTATCTGAGCAAGTTTCTAAACCTTGTTTCTTTATATAAAGCAAGTTTCCGTATTTTATCTTGTTTGTTATTGTTCAAGTCAAGATTTCATATTAAATGCTATCATTCTTTAAAAGCATGATTCATGTTATACAATACTTCTTCGATTGTATACCTCTTGAATTTTATTATTCAAATTGAATATCAATTTATTGTTGAACCTTGTAAGACTATCGAACCCTTATTGATTCAACTAGTCCATAGTTGATGAACGTTCTAAATTTCAGAACTATTCTTGAACTTATCCAAATCAAACTTTCTTTGGTGCGGACTCTAATGTCAAACTGAGATGAACAACCCTGTTATAGGGAATTAATTATGTTGTAGCGTTAAGATATTGTGCATAGTATGGTACTAAGGGTTGATCCCCCTAAGTACGAGAAGAAGAGTCCATAGTCTTATGATTGTTAAAGGTTTCAAGTATAAACACTTGGCAACCTAGGACGTAGTTCAAGGTCTTATGACCCTCAGATGTTCTTTTGATTCGTGTTATTCATTCTCGATTTAAAAGCCGAGTATTCTTATTTCAGAAGTCTTTGGTTCATTCGCATGTTATTATTTTATTTTTATATTATTATACTTGTGGGCAATCGTGCTCACTCTTGCGTAATAATAACATTGCAGTTAAGAATGAAAGGTCTGACGAGCCTTCTACTAGCAAAGGTAAGGGCAAAGTTAACAAGTGATGAAGACTTGTTGTTTATTTGATGTATTTATGTTTCAGACTTATGTTAAAGTTGTGTAAGACTTATTATTTGTTTATGTTTTCGCATTTAAGATTTAAGGTTAGTATGACCTGAGATTGATGTATTTACATTCAGATGTTGTAACTCCATAAGGAGAGGATTTATTTCTATCTATTTATGGTTTTTTATTTATTATGGGTAAATAGATACATGAGGTTTGGACAGTGAACACCAAATCCCGTGGGAATTTAAGTACCCGAATTTGGGGGTGTCACACAGATGATCAAAATGATCTCATATTTTTGATTAAAATGGTTCATGGTGGAAAGTTTGACGAGAAAGGGTGTGTTGGGGGATCAATTAAGTTTTTTGATTATGTCGAGTGAAAGCATTTGAGTTACAGGGAATAGAGAAATATGTTAATGGAATTGAGCTTTACTGGGGATTTATCATTTTACTACTTTGTGCCTGATAAATGTTATAGACGCACTACTGTAAAAGATTTGTGTGTCATTAAGTTTTTTATTCCTAAATCAAAAGAAGGAGATGTAAGACCTCGAATTTTATGAAATAAAAGTATTCAATTTTTCTTATAATTTTTATTCAGTAATTGGTTAAATTGATAAAAGGTTAAAGTTAAGGGTGATATTTGAAAATTTTGCAAAGTAACCAAGTTGATATAAAATATTCATTTTGTCAAGGAATATTCTTTTGGTCGGGGAATATTCGTTTTATCGGAGAATATTCGTACGACGATACAATCATTGGTGGACCCCCCAATGGAATAACTGTCGGATATAGAAAGAGACAGAAATAACCTTTTTATAAAATAAAGGCAAAACTTTTTACCTTTAAACTGTTGAAATATCGGTGATAAAAGTAAAGTAATACGCGTGGTTGCACAGTAGCACACGGTATTGTTCAATATCCCTGATTATTGATGCTTACATAAGAAGCCACTCAGTTTTATTCAATTATTGTAATAGTAGTCGCTGCACAATATCCCATATTATTGATTTAATTATTGTCACACTATCATCTGCACAATATTTTATATTATTAAATCAATAATTGAGACAACACATTTATTCATATTATTATTTACATTATTGACAATGTCTAGAAAGTTCTATCGAGAAAAGGGGTTTGGTCATCTAATTGTGCGCCAATAAGGAGAAATCTTTATCGGAAAACCCCCTCTTTCCTGGGAATGATCTAGTTGTCAATATTGTAAGTTATAATATTAATGATGAATAATTGTTAAAAGATTAAAAATGTGTTTATTGAAGATAAGTGAATTAAAAAAGTTAAAGGGGAATAATGCAAACTTGGAAAACTTTAGGGGTACCAAAGTGTAATAAGTTAATCAATCTGGACCGTTGTTGGTGGTTTTAATAGTAAATCAATCTGTACCGTCGGTGGTGGTTTTAATAGTAAATCAATCTGGACCATCAATCTGGACCATCGGTGGTGGTTTTAAAAGTAAATCAATCTGGACCGTCAGTTGTGGTTTTAATAGTAAATCAGTATGGACCGTCGGTTGTGATTTTAATTGTAATCAATATGGACCGTCCGTTTTAATAGTAAATCAATCTAGACCGTTCGTGAATCAGTTACTATTTAGTCCATTCTCCTATAAATAGAAGCTTAATTCGTCTTTCATTCTCACCAATTCACTAAAACTCACAAGAGAAACTATAAAGAGAGAAACTATATAGAGAAAGAAGAAGAGTATTCTACTACTTCACTATTGCAGTATCCAGTCTTCTACTAAGGTAATGGATGTTATTTTTCGTATAGTAAGGGATGTTATTTTTCATATTCGTAAGGGGTGTTATTTCTTTTATA
Organism: Panax ginseng; assembly: GCA_020205605.1. Taxonomy (NCBI): domain Eukaryota; kingdom Viridiplantae; phylum Streptophyta; class Magnoliopsida; order Apiales; family Araliaceae; genus Panax; species Panax ginseng. Next base: position 135,848,558 of record CM035134.1, on the reverse strand, counting down.
TTCGTAAGGATATTATTTCTTTCGTATTCGTAAGGAATATCATTTTTTGTATTCATCCTTTAATCTGTGGGAATAACCTGTCTACGCGGATTACGTACCGCATGACAAGTGAAAATTCATTTGCAGTTTCGTATGTTATTTCTTTTCATATTCTTAAATCTAAACTTACTATGGTAAGTATTGCTTCTATAATTCCTAAAATTAGTAGAATATCCTTGAGTTTTGTGCTTCATCTAGTATCATTTCATTAGAATATTGGTCTGAACTTTCTTATTAAATTTCAAAATTTTCACCCGGGGTACTATTCATGAGTTACTATTCACTTAGGTACTATTCACTCAGTTATTATTCACCCGAAAATTTAAGGTACTTTGCATGACGGGGTACTATTCATTGGGTACTATTCACGAGTTACTATTCACTCAGGTACTATTCACTAAGGATACTATTCACGACAAAAATTGATTTCTTTTCTGTCCAAATTATTTTTGATACATGAATATTATTCTTGAATTTTACTCCACAAAGTAGTTATCATGCTGACAATTTGGACATTCTTGAACTCTGAATAAATAGAATTATAAATATTTAAAATTTATCCTTAATCTCATTTAATTGAATTCTTATATCATTGTCATCATCCTCATGCTTATATTGTGATGAAAGTCATATTTTGCCCGTAGTGCATAGATGTACTATTAATTGGTATGATTATGACCAGGAAAATTTATATCGGTATAATCATGACATGAAATGTTACAAATGATGTGGTAAAAGTCCTCATTGGCTCGTAGTGCATTGATGGACAGTTGTTGGCATGATCATGACCATTGGTGATACTAACGAATATCCTTGACCCGTAGTGCATGAATAATTCATGGATGTGATAATAATGAATATCCTTGGCCCGTAGTGCATGGATAATTCATGGATGTGATACTAAGGAATATCATTGGCCCGTAGTGCATGAATAATTCAATTATGTGGATTATTTATTAAGCTGAGTCTCAGCGATAAAATATTGATGATAAACTTTTAAATCATAGAAGATAGAATATATCATGCTCTACTTGACTCTTCTAATGGATTGTTTGTTCCGCTGTAGTTAGACTAGTTATCTATTATATTCTATCAGTGTTACACTGTTGATGGCTAACGATAATTTGTTCTACATTATCTTAGTCATAATATTCTTTACTAGGCTAGTTGAGCTCACTCTTTTCCTTTTGGTTCCATTGTTCTTCTCAGGAGGCGAAAATATAGCTGAGACTAGTCGGGAAGTGGAGTAATGGTTCGAGATGGTTTTTATAGCAGTTCTAACTATTTTGTAAAATAGTGTAACAATAATTATAATGAGGACTCCATTTGAGTTTGAATATTGTCTACGAGACAATATTTGTTTAAAATTTATCTATGTGTTGTCGTATTTTGCACGAAAGTTGTATAAATGAAGTTTGTATTTGAATTCTGTACCATGTATCTGGCGACTCAGAATGGGTCGTGTAAACCTGTTCTAGGGGCGTCACAGTAGAAGTGTGTCTGGTTAGTGAAGAGCCAGGTAATACAAAGTCAGGTAATGCAGAGGCAGGGGAAGAACAGGTTGGGAGCAATGTTGGGACATCTGATAGAGGGAAGGAAAAGGTTGATGACTTGAATTCAGTGGTGGTGATTTTGGCAATGGGAAGGAACATGATGAGAGTGATGATGAGTGTAGTGACACTAATAGTGAGGACTCTACATATGTGACTGCATTTAATGATAGTGCACATGAGGAGGATGATATAGATTATGAAGATAATGTTGGTAGTGATATTGAGTTTGATGGAGTATATGTATGTGATAAGGGGCAGGGGAAGGGGAATGGGAAGGAAAAGGGAAAGGAAAAGGTGGTTGACAAAGGGAAGGGAAAAGAGGTTGTTAGTGAATTGGAATCTGATTTTGTAAAACAAGACCTCATAACTGAGGAGATACCAAGAATGCAGATAAATGATGATGAGGATGGGCTCAAATGGCCTGTATTTAATCCTACGACAATGATGGATGATTCTAAGTTTGAGGAGGGGATGTTATTTGCAAACAACAAAGTTTTAAAGAAAGTTATGGTAGCACACTCAGTGAAGCATGGGAGAGAAGTGAATGTATATAAGAATGAGAAATATAAGGTACGTGGGGTTCATGTGCACTCCCTCATACCCATGGAAAATTACAAAAAGAGAACACCCTACAGATTAAGATCATCAATTTGACATACACTTGCCCTAGGATGCACAAAGTTAAGGGTGTGACAACTGCTTGGTTAGCTGAGCAATACTTGAATGAGTTTAGAAGAAATCTAAAGATGAAGGCATCCACTTTTATGGAGACAGTATGGATTGATCACACCATTCAAATATCTCCATTCCAAGCATTCAGAGTTAGGGTCAAAGCTATAAAGATGATTAAGGGCAATCATGTGGAGTAATATCATAACTTGTGGAAATATGTTGATGAGTTAAAAAGATTGAATCTTGGGAATCTTTTGGTTCAATCCTCATGGTGAGTTGCAGAAATCAGTAAGGGCCTAGTTAGTGATATGATGAATTTAATTAATATGTATATTTATTAATTGCGAAATTAACTATGATATCCTAACTCATGTAGGTTGGGAGTAATGAGTGTTCTAATGCAATTAATGTTCCAAGACTTCAAAGTCCTGTCAAGTTTAGAATGCCTCCAGCTGGTGTTCCCATACTAGACAAAAATTGGTTGTTGGTTGGTGTACCACAAACTCAAGACACTTTCAAAGGGACACCAATTCTACTTAAGGGTGAGAAAAAATATGTAACACTAAAGAATGTGAAGTCAGTTCTCCATGAATGTAAGTCAACTACTGAGGTTTGCAACACCAAGAAGAAGAAAAAGAAGAAGAAGAAGAAGAAGAAGAAGAAGAAGAAGAAGAAGAAATAGTGAAGGCTTATGACCCCTATGCATTTACTCTTATTAATACTTTTGATCTTATTAACTAGGAATCAGACTTAATGCTTTTGCTCTTATGTATTAAAAGATGATGTCTTTTGGTCAAACATGTGAAGATGATATCTTTTGGTCAAACATGTGAAGTTTTACAATATGTAATTAAGGGTGCAGAGTTGTTATATATTAAAAGATGATGTATTTTGGTCAACGTGAAGTTTGACAGTATGTAATTATTTCAACTAAACTTTTTGTGTTTTTGGGCAATAGAATGGAACAAATTTTTATTATGGGTGTGTGTTAGGTAAATTGTTTTGGTTTATTAGTTTGCTTGCTTGTGCATTATGCTGGGAATGTTTTGGTGTATCAGACATGTGGGAAAAGAGGCTTGCTTGTGCATTATTTTGAAGATTTTGTTTTGCTTTATTAGTCATGTGGGATAACACTAAGCTTGTGATTTATAATGGGAATTGTTTTGGTTTATTAGTTTGATGGGAATTGCTTGTTTTGGTTAATTAATTAGTCATGTGGAATTTTTCCTTGCAGATGAGGATGTTCTGGAATTGTTTTGGATAATTAGCCACTTTCTTTGTTTTGTTTTAATGTGGGTTTGTTTTTCCTTTGTTTTTACAGATTTTCTTTGATTGTAACTCTATTTTTATGTGCTCTGGTGCAGGAGGAAAGGACAAGTGGTGTTTTGCAAGTTGGTATGCCATTTGCAAAGATAAGGAACAATCAAACTTTTAATTCAATTTCATGCATATGATTGTCATTACATAAATTCAGTCAGCACCACAATTAAATAGCATGATAATCTATGTTACAATTATGATAACTATGTACATCTTCTCTCTTCTTAGTAGCTTTTTGATTTCATCTTCAATTTCAGCAACCCTCCCCACCAATCCACCATTTGCTGGAGGTTCATACCACCGAAAGAATCCACATCCATTCTGAAAGAATTGAAAAGTTTGTTACTCCCAAACGGTATCTTAACAGGATGCAGAAGAAGAATAAGTAGATTTCTGGGAAAGCTTACCCCTACGGATTGGCAAGCTAGAAACTTTCTTCTCGGATTTTTCTCGGTGTATGATGTTCTCAACACTGCCGGAATATGACAGTGGCAAAGCACTGCAGTCATTGAAAGTTTGAAACTTTGGCTCTTTCCTCCTCTACCCTGACATAGATCTTCTTCTGCTCTTATGTTGAAATATATATATATATATATGATTTGGCGGAAAATAAGCACAGTGGTTGGAGGCAACTAATGTTGGAGGGAGTTATTTATTGTATTAATACATATTAATCTACTACTTAAACTAATTACTCAGGAAGTCAACTTTTATTAGTAAATATTAAGGTTTATTATAGTCATCTGTATAAAAATTTGGTCAAATCCGTATTATACATAGACTACCGGAACACGTGGAAGTTTCGGTCACTTTTTTGGCCAGAAAATACAAAAGGGTCACTTATACTTACTTTTGTGTATTTTGGATAGCGGGATGAGAACATACATTGAGGTACAAATGGTAAAAGGGTATCTTTCTTTTTCCTATAAGATCACAGATTTAGCAAAATAAATATCAGTATACTCTACATATATTGAACATAAGTTTCCCTTAATTTTCTTCTGACTCCTATCATGTTTCTAAAATTAAAATGTCTCCCTATAATAATTAAATTATAAGACTACGAGTTCTTAACAAAAGGTCCATTAATAAATTTGTCACATGATTCACAACCATATTTAGATATTTGGCGTTTTCGGTATCAAAAAACTTTGAACATATATATAATAAATAAGAAAAGTTTCATTGGCATTAAATTGTAATTTTATTTTAAGCATGCAAAGCACATTAGTAATAAACAGACCAAATCTAAATTTAATTTTTCGTCACCAATTGATTAATTAAATGACCCTTTCACCTAACAACTAAAGCAAAACAATAGCAAACTATTTCTTTTTCTTTTTCTTTTATGCTTTTTAATCAACAACTTGCTAATCCAATTTCGAAATGATTTTTTCTTTAATATCCTAATGTATTATAATAATTTATCTCAACTTAGGAGAAAGAGTCTAGATAGAGAGTGGATAATTTATTGTCTTCAATTTTCATTAAGCAGCTATATATATATTTAAGGTTAGTGTTTAAATTACTGTTCAATGCCATAAGGCAAACTTTTCTATATTACTGTTTGATTTAATGGTTACAAGAATTTAATTTCATTAAATATTGGACTGCATGGGTATCGCCATCATGTGCTAATTATTTGTACAAAGATATAATCAAAAGAAAATGATAGTATATAAAAGTTGATACAACAAATAAACAGGTTAGCTTATACAAGACCCTAAGCATTATAAGTCGTGGGGTTTTTCTATGAATTTTTATAATGTGAAGCAACTCACATGTGAACTTGTGATTTTTATCATTTTAAAATATTGAGTGGTGGAACAAGTTTATCTATAAACAAATCAAAAACATGTCCGCAACTTAAGGTGATTGAGTATTCAATCAAGTTGATATAAATTAATTAATTCAAACCAAAGTTCACAAAGTTTTACTTAACAAAAAGGTCTCCTATTTGCTTCTCTGCAATATCTAGTTTAATTTCTCCTCACATGGAGAACCTAGCTTTCTATGTTGGAGTAATAGGTACTAACACATTTAATCTCTTTGCACACACACATATATATATATATATATATATATATATATATCATGTTATATAATTTTTTGCATTTGAACATTATAGCAAACTGATAATTTAACCTTGTCCATTTTTCATGTACTTTTCAGGCAACATAATCTCGGTGCTTATGTTTCTTTCTCCGGTGTAAGATAAAATACGCACACGGATCCGGATTCAGTGAAGTTCAAGATGGATTGAGCATTGACAATTCAATAGCTTTAAAGTTATATTTGTGCAGCACAAAATTGCATCAACTCAACCATTTTTCTATTAATTTTAAGACCAAGGAGATGTAACTTCATGCTACCCACCGCATTTGGCTCAGTGGGTATGTCTAGCCCTTGCTATGCAAGAGGTCTAGAATTCAAATCTCCCACCCCCAAACTACAAAAAAAAAAAAAAAACTTTGTGCTGCAAAAATGCAACTTTTTTATTATTTTCACCCTTAACTTCACTGAATCTGAATCCACGCACATAGAATGTTGGATCAATTTGTTGCTAAATTGTTGCTGCCTCCATAACTGAGTAGTTTTTTCTTTTTTTGGAAATAAATTTGCAGGGAGACATTTTCGCGTATCGTGAAGAATCGATCAACCGAGGAGTTTGACAGCTTGCCCTATATTTGCACATTGCTAAATTCATCTTTATGGACATACTATGGACTTACAAGGCCAGGAAGTTATCTGGTGGCCACTGTAAATAGTTTTGGGATGGTCGTTGAAATTATATATGTATCATTATTCCTTATATATGCACCTCCAAGAATGAGAGTAAGTATTATAATTAATTACTTGCTCTTTATTTTTATAATTATCGCGCATTATTTTGTCTAATAATTAAGAGGGATCATGAAAATAGGCGATGGAACTTTAATTTTCAGGCTAAGACTGCAAAACTTGCCGGGATTTTGGATGTGGGATTTTTAGCAGCAGCTGTTTTAATCACACATTTTGCTATGCATGGGGATTTGAGGATTGATGCATTAGGTTTTATGGGTGCAGGACTAAATATTGTCATGTATGTTTCACCTCTAGCTGCTATGGTAAGAAAATTTAGTTAAAGATATATTTTCTAGTTTTTTTTGTCCCTTCAAAAATTAGATATTCATTTTTACTTTTAAACTGTATAAAGTAATATGAATTCTACCATGTCATTACTTATATTTTGACTAGGGTTATATTTAGATTTTATTTTATTTTATTGTTATTTTATAAATGTAATTTTAATTTTCGAACGGAGTAATCAAAGTTGAGTTGATATTATGAGGTATTTCTCTTGCATACTGATAGATAAATACTATTTGTGTTCAAAAATTAGAGATATATTTGTAAAATAAAACGATAATTTTTAAGGATAATTTTATGTTCTCAAATATATATAACCTTTGTATTAATTAGGAATTCAGTTATGGTTGCTTAATATTGAAAAAAGTACATCACTTTATAGTTCTAAAATAAAAATATATTTTTAATTTTGAAATGAACTAAAAAATATATATTTAATTTTGGAAAAGGGAGATCTAGTATATATTTATGCAAAAATGTTCATAAAGACTTTTTTGTATGTTTGATTTTTAAATTTTCAAGTCTTTAATTATCATGTGGCAACCCTTCAAAGTAGGAAGAAATGGATCCACATTTAATTGGTTAGCTAGCCTAGGCCCTAGCTGTAGTTGTGCATATACTAATTATTTACTAATAATTAATTAAATGCAGAAAATGGTGGTGACGAATAAAAGCGTAGAGTATATGCCATTTATGCTGTCATTCTTTATGCTCTTAAATGGAGGGATTTGGACTTTCTACGCGGTCCTTGGGCAAGACTGGTTCCTTTTTGTAAGTTCTTTTAAGTTCATCTAAATTAAACCTGCCCTAAGGCCTCTATATATATAGTCATTTGAGAAATTGAAAATAGTCAGTATTCAAAATCCTGATTTGTTAGCTAAGACAAGATCATTTGCTTATACCGTTGCTATAGTTCAAAACAGCATCGCTATAGCCGGTTTGCTTTTGATTTAATGTTTAAAGTTCGCTGAAGAAAGTGACCATATATATATATATATCTGCGGATCAGATCGAAGTCATCACTTATCTTCTTTCACCGTGCTCACCCTATTTAGCGATGGACCCGGCGACGGTTCGGTCATACAACCGTCGTGTATACTTTTAAGCGACGCTTATATGTTGTCCGTCGCTAAAAGTATAGACGACTGGTTGTATGATCAAATAAATCATGGGTCCGCTAAAAGGGGGTGAGCATGGGTGAGTAAGATAAAGGGTAGATGACGACTTCTCTCTCTCTCTCTCTCTCTCTCTCTATATATATATATATATATATATATATATATATATATATATATATATATTTGACTAGATCTCTCCAACGAACCACATGGAGCGAACTAAAAACGAAGTTATAAAAAAACTGATTTTTTATGCAATAGTGACGGATAAAACCGTCGCTATAGCCGGTTCATTTTAATCCAAACCTAGGTATGTGTGTGTGTGTCACAAGCTGAATGTAAAAATGTAGAAATGCAAAAACACAACAATCCTAGTATCTTTACAAGTAGCCCAGTCAGTATCACACAGTAGGCTATAAGCATGGCTAGAGATCAACCACCCTTGGCCTGCAGTGCCTTATAGATATCTAACTAGTTTATGTGCAACAACTAAATGAGGAATCCTTTAGTGAAACCAAACTCAAGTAGAATTGTACAGAATTTACTAATATAAGTCATTGTATTTCAGCTTGTATATAAATCCATTTACAGCCAACAAATTGTTTATTAGAAGGTAGAGAAGTAAGAACCTATACACTGTTAGATTCTAAAAGCCAGTTAGTTGCCATTGCCTGACACCAATTAGGATCTTTGAATAGCTTGTTTGCAAGATTTAGGCTCGGTAAGAACATAAATATGATCAAGAAAATACTGATAAAATGTGAATAAGAAATATATTTTTAGAAGAGGTGTCTAATGATGCAGCAGGAGAGTGAAGAGACTCCTGAGGTGAGGAAACTAAAACTGGAGTGATACAGAAGCAGCAGATATTTATAAATTAAACTTAAATATTAATATGGGAGTTATTTTAAAATCATGACCATTTCAACTTCAGATTAATTAAACTTAATTTTATATATATCATGTGGGGCGCCCACAAAAATAATATATTGACGTTTGGATGTTTATTATATGAATATATAGGTACCAAATGGGTCAGGATTTGTACTTGGCATAATTCAGGTGGTGCTCTATGCAATTTACAGGAAATCTAAGCCATCAAAATATGTACTACTATCAGCTGATGATGCTTTGGAGGATGGACAGCAGTGAGAAAAGTGCTGAAATCCTTGAACCATTAATTAAGGAAAGCACTATTTCTACATCGATTTTTGATATTTTTACACATATGGTCCATGTATTAGTCAATAAAAATTCGACACATAAGTTAATACGTGAATAAATATCAGTTGCCTTAATTAATAGAAAAGAAATATCAAACAACTTTTGAAGGGAAAAAAAAAGAGAAACAAAGAGCTCACAAATGATCACAAAGACTAAAGAAAAACAAGTACTTGCAACAAATTCATTTTTTTACTATGTCTATTTTTTTTTGACAATTGATGTTTTCACATATATTTTTTATATTTTTACATAATTCTCTCTCATGTGAGTATACAGTGAGTCTCACCTTAATGTGAGAAAAAACTATGTAGAAATAATACTCCCTTTTTTTCTTTTAAAATATTATTTGTTGATGTATTTACTATAATTTTTTTTCATTTATTGGGATAAATATTTGGTTAATTTCAAACAAAAGGAAGAGTGAATTTTAGAAACTTCTAGGAAAAGAAGGAAAAAACTAAAGTTGGGATAGAAAGGAATTTTAATCTATTTACAATAAACCTTAAAAAAACTAAACATCAAAATTTTATTTTCACATGCATGAATCGTTTAAATAGAGCAACGGCGCAACAGTACGGTGTGTAGTATAATGATAAAAAAAAAACACTTTTAAATGGAAAACTTTTAATTAATAAAAGTGCTTTAATAAATAAAAATTTAAAACAGTATTTTGGTACAAACTATAAAAGTGTTCTCAAAATAATAAAAGATTATACAAAAGTGTTACTGTTACGGAGTTCTACAAAAAATTGATAGTTCATTAATTGTACTTGGGCCGAAAGTGCTTCTGCTAAAAGTATAACTTTTGTGCTTTTTTGAAAATTACTTTTTAGCCAAGATCTCAAATTAGTGAAAAATAATACTAGACACATAAATTATTTTATAAATATTTTATAAATTATTGATGTGATATATTTTATTTAAGTATATTGTGTAAGATTAAAGACTACATTAAAATAATTTATTAATCAATATATTAAAATAGAATATACCACATCAATAATTTATAAAATATTTATAAAATAATTTATATATTTAGCATTACTCATTAGTGAAAGCACTTTTTGGGTTACCAAACACTAAATACTATATTTATAATTTAAAATCATTTTTACTCCACCGCACCGTTGGCTCCGCCAATTGGACTCTACATATAAATTGAAAAGGAAAATATTTATATTTTGTTTCAATTCTTTTTTGGTGCAATTCAATAAACACCCAATTCAATAAATGTAGAGTTTGTTTGATAAAAATTGAATGAAATGGTTCTCTGAATGAGCTTAATGAAATTGAATATTGATTGAAAAAAATTGTTTGATAATTGACATATCTGAAATATTTGAATAAATTTTTTTATTATTTTACCCCTCTGAAAAAATTTAAAATTGTTATAAATTTATTTAATATAATAGTTAATATTGTAAAAAAAATATTTCATTTAACACCCCATTCAGCCAAAAAAATGACACTAACATTCAGTCCAAATTGTCTAAATAGCTGACTGATTCACATTCAGTGGTAATCAAACTGTAAGACCCCAACTTTTATGAATAAAGATGAATTTTCTATAATTATCATTTTTGAATATTATGGAATGAATTTGATATAATGTTATAGTTGTGGGTAATAGTTATAAATTTTTGCAAACGCATAAGTTGTTATATAATATTCGATTGGTCGGAGAATATTCGTTTTAGCAGGGAATATTCGTACGACGACACAATCATTGGTGGACCCCACAACAGAATTATTTTCGGATTGAGTAAACAGCAAAAATATTTTATGAAAATAACGGCGGAAGTTTGATCGTTAACTGTTGAAACACCCGGTGTTAAAGAAATGCGAGGAATACGCTGGTGGTTGCATAGTAGCACACGGTATTGATTATTGATGCTTACGTGAGAAGTCACTCAGTTTTGTTCAATTATTGCTTCAGTAATTATTGCATAGTATCTCACGTTAATTGATTCAATTATTGTCGATATTTTATATATTATTAAATCAATAATTGAGACGACGAAGTTATTAATATTATTATTTGCAATATTAACGATGTCTAGAAGTTCTGTCAATGAGAGGTTTGGTCACCTAATTCTTGCGTCGATAGGGAGAAATCCTTATTAGAAAGCCCCCTCTTTCCTGGGAACGACATGGTCGATTAATAGTGTGAATTATAATAATGATGATGATGAAGTTTTGTTTTATTAATATTATTAATGTAATAAAATAGAAAAGCTTTTTATATAAAACAGAATACTTTTATAAAGTTATTCGTTTTATTAGATTATAAATAGAATATATTATATTTTATTTAAAAGATTTTGTTTTATTAGAATATTTTATAGTAAACCAATACAGACCGTCTCGTTTAAAAGTAAATCAATACGGGATAGTTAGAATTAGTTCTTATTAGGTCCTTTATCTTATAAATAGAAGCTCATTCCTTCATTATTTCTTACTTAATTCTTTGGAACTCTAGAGAGAGAGAAACTATAGAGAGAAAGAAGAAAAGTATTTTTGCTACTTCACTACTCCTATATCTAGTTTGTTTCTAAGGTAAGGGTATTATTATTTCTTTCGTATTCATGAAGAGAACTTACATTATTCCATTTTTTTTATTACATTGGAATAACTTTGTATCTGTGATCTCACCCTATACTTGGTGAAATTCTTACATTATTCCATTCTTTATCATTATGTTGGAATAACTGCAATACATCAAGTACCACATACGTGGTGAAATTCTTACATTATTCCATTCTTTATTATTACATTGGAACATCCACATGCGTGCGTTTCGCATGACACGGTTCCGTTATTTATTATTCTATTGGAACATCACGCTTGGTCTGCGAAATTTCACGACACGGTTCCGTTATTTATTATTCTCGTTGGAATATTCATACATGCATTTATCGCATGACCGATTCAGAATTATTTATTATTACATTGGAATAACTCATGCATCGTGCGATCTATCGCATGCCTGGTGATTTCTTTTGTTATTCCATTCTTTATTATACTCAGTTGGTTAAAGTTTTGACTTCTATACTCCATGAAATTAGTGGAATATCCTTGATATTTGCGCTTCATCCAATATCTTTTCATGGAAATATTCTTCTGAGCATTCCTAAATTTCACTCTACAAAGAAGTATCATGTTGACAATTTGGACGTTATTAGTTCTTGGATAAATTAATTCTTGAACTTGTTTTTATTGAATTCTTATATCATTGTCATCATCCTCATGTTTATATTATGTTGAAAGTCATACATGGCTTTGTAGTGCATAGATGGACTTGGTATGATTATGACCGAGAATTATTCGGTATAATCATGGTAGTAATATTACAAATGATGTGGTAAAAGTCCTCATTGGTCCGTAGTAGTGCATTGATGGACGATTGTTGGCATGATCATGACCATTGATGAATACCACGAATATTCTTGGGCGTAGTAGTACATGGATAATTTGTGGTTGTGATACTAATGAATATCCTTGGCAGTAGTCTGGGGATGATGTGGATTATTTATTAAGCTAAGTCTCAGCGATAAAAGTGATGAAAAACCTTTTAAATCATAAAAGATAATAGATTTTATTCTCTACTTGACTCTTTTAATGGATTGCTTATTCCCCTGCAGTTAAACTTGATGTTTGTTATATTGTATCAGTTTAACACTGTTGAAGGCTAACGATAATTTATTCTATATTATCTTAGTCATAATATTTCTTACTCGGCTAGTTGAGCTCACCCTTTTACTTTCATTGTTCTCTTCAGGAAATGAGAACGTTGCAGGGAATAGTTGGGGAACGGAATGACGATCTAGATAATAGCATTAGTAGTCCTCATTATTCTGTTAAATAGTGTGATAATAAATGTAATGAGGACTCAATTAAATGTGGATATTGTCTAGATGATAATATTTGTATTAAAACTCACAACATATGTTTTGTCTTATTTTACACGACTGTTGTATAATTAAGTTATATTTGAATTTTGTACCATGTATTTGGCGACTCAAGATGGGTGATGTATACCTATTTTGGGGGCGTCACGGTTAGTATCAAAGCTTAGGATATGATCTTTGCATTTGAGATGTGAGACAAGAACTAGGAGGGAGAGCGGGGAATTCCTTCGCTAGTATGACCTACCTAAGTTTATTTGGCATTTAATTGGTCGGTCAGAGTATAGGAATAATATATTGCATGTCAATTAACCTTTGTTTTATGGCAGTATTTGAAAATGGCATCCGAGAATGTTGAGATTAGCAATGGAGTACAGGAGACCGTTGAGTCTCCACAGATCAATAATCAGAATAATGTGCATCAGGAAGGCGACAATCCTCAGGCAAACAACAACACTGACCAGATGATGAACGATGGAATGTTCAGAGGCTTTATGCAATTCATGCAACATCAGGCATGAGCGGCTCCTATACAAAATGCAGGCGGAAACACTGGCAACTCTCGGACGGTCACCGCTAAGCAGTTCAAGGAACCACCGGAGTTTTTTGGAGAGCCAAAACCACTTAAGGCGGAGACGTGGATAAAGCAGGTCTGCAAGATATTTGATGTCTTGGGATGCTCCGAGGAGCAAAAGGTTCCCTTTGCCACCTTCATGTTGCGCGTAGAGGCAGATTACTGGTGGAAATCTGTAAAACGTACTCAACCTGCCGCACTGAAGATGACTTGGGAGAAGTTCCAAGAATTGTTCAACGACAAGTACTTTTTTGAAAGTACTCATCACATGAAAGAGGTAGAGTTCATCAAGCTGGAGCAAAACAACATGATCGTGTCGCAGTATGAAGCCAAGTTTGCCGAGTTGTCCCGATTTGCGTCCCATTTGGATGATAATGAGGAGAGAATGACGTGAATGTTTCTAAGAGATTTAAAACCCGATATACGTCAATACCTCATTTCTCACAAACTTTGTTTATATTCAGATGTTGTGAATATGGCTCAGTTATTGGAACACGATAATGAGTAAGCACAACCAAAAGGCAACGACCAACAACACGATAATAATCGTACCGGTGGCAACGGCCATCGGAACAATGATAACCATCGTGGGGGAAATTATCATGCCAAGAATGGTAACCACTTCCGTGGTAATCATGACCAAGATAATAGAAGTGAAAATTTCAAGAAGAGAAGGTTCAATAATGATGGAAAGACAGCAGCATCAGCACCCGTTTCAAAGGAAGAAGAACGACCACCGGTTGTATGTTTTAAATCTTGGACAGAGGAGGACACATCCGTCCAGTCCTGTATCGTAACAATCCAAAAGCGATGTTTCAATTGCGGAAGAGAAGGTCACCTAGCTCGATTTTGTCATGTAGTGAAGTTAAGTCAAATTTGGGATAGTGATGCCAAAGGATATCTCGAGACAAGTCAAAGCTTTAGAGTTTAAGTGAGGCGTTTGTCGAGGAACACGAACGAAGTTATCACGGGTAAGTTAATCATACACGCTTACGAAGTCTATACCTTATTAGATACCGGTTCTACCTATTCTTTTATCTCTCTTGCTTGTGCTCAACATTTAAATTTAACTCAGGAGAGATTAGACTTTGACTTATTAGTTGAAACTTCTTTAGTAGAAACCTTCGTTACCTCCACTGTTTATAAATCTTGTTGATTCAAATTGACACTTTCACGTTACCTGTCGATCTTATCTCTTTGAAAATACTTGCCTTTGATGTGATTTTAGGAATCGATTGGTTAACTACTCATCATGCTTTTCGTAAGGTTGTTAGCTTTCATATTCATAACCAACCTATTATGCGAATTCAAGCAACCAAACCACTAAATTTAATCACTGTTATATCAAGCCATAAGTAAAGAACCCCGATCCTTTCGTTGTTGACTTCCTTGTGTGGAATGCACCGAAACCAGACTTTCTGTAGGCGACATTGTGAATGACGATGGCAAGTTGATAGGTATCAATGTGACGTGTTATCCAAGTCTTGGATGAGAGTCAAAATTTTGAATGATATTTCTATCGTTAATAAATTTCTTGATGTATTTCTGAAGACTTCTTGGCCTACCCCAGAGCGTGAAATCGAATTTTGTATTGACCCCAGTACAAAACACATTTCTTCGACCCTTAAATATTTCTTCAACCAAAACGAACGTATAATGAGCCAAAGACATTGGCTCGAGCTATTGAAGATTACGATCATACGGAAAAGAAAACGTGGTAGCTGACGCATTGAGTAGAAGATCATATGCGGGTACGAGTGCGATATTGTCAACGCAGAGGCCCATTTTGTATGACTTGCAAAGGATGGAGATAGAGATAAAGACTCGGGGACCCACGTGATGATGGCGAATATCTGAGTAGAAGCGAGGCTTTATTCGATAAAGTTAAAGCTGCTCAAGCTACAACCTGGAGCTGATGCATATGAGGAAGAAAGTACAAGAAGGTGTTATGCCGGATGCAAGAATCGATGAAGAAGGCAACTCCAGACTTTGTGTTCCTAACGATCTTGAGTTAAAGTATAAAATCATGATGGAGGCGCACAACACACCGTTTGCAATCCATCTTGGGAGTACCAAAATGTATCGTGATCTTCGTCATATATTTTGGTGGAGCAATATGAAGAGAGAGATAGCACTGTTTATCTCAAGGTGTCTAACTTGTCAACGAGTCAAGGCGGAGCATCAAGTACCAAAAGGTCCATTGCAACCACTTGAAATTCCAGAATGGAAGTGGGAGAACATTACCATGGATTTTGTTACTGGACTTCCCAAGGTTTCTCAAGGCATAGATGCAATTTGGGTCATTGTTGATAGATTAACCAAGTCTGCTCATTTTTTACCAATACGAGAAACTTATACACTTGAACGTCTTGCTCGTATGTACATAAATGAGATTGTAAGACTGCATGGTATGCCAGTATCCATAGTTTCTGATTGAGACCCAAGATTCACTTCATAATTTTGGGTTAGTTTACAAAAAGATATGGGCACGGATTTACGATTTAGTTTGGCATATCATCCTCGGGACAGACGAGACAATCAGAGAGGACTATTCAAACTCTTGAAGATTTATTAAGACTCCGTGTCCTTGACTTCAAGGGAAGTTGGGACAAGTTTTTACCATTGGTGGAGTTTTCTTACAACAACAATTATCAAACAAGTATTGGCATGGCTCCATTCGAGGCGTTGTATGGAAGTAAGTGTCGTTCTCCAGTATACTGGGATGAGGTGGGTGAAGCAACTTTGTTGGGACCGGAGTTGGTATTTATGACTACGAAAAAGATTCAAACGATCCAACAACGTATATAAACCTCACAAGACCGACAAAATAGTTATGCTGATCTTCATCGAAAGGACGTGGAATTCGATAATGGAGATCATGTGTTATTACGTGTTGCTCCATGGAAAGGAGTTACGAGATTTGGAAAGAGAGGAAAGCTCAATCCTCGATTCATTGGCCCATTTTTAATCCTCGATCGAGTAGGGACTGTAGCTTATAGACTCGCTTTACCGCCAAGCATGTCTCGTGTTCATAACGTTTTTCATATATCCATGTTATGTAAATATGTGAAAGACCCGAACCACATTATTGAGTTAGAACCGGACGAAATAGCGGAAGATTTAACGTATGAAGAGGTTCATGTTCAAATCTTGGATAAGAAGGAACATATTCTACGCTCCAAGGTTATACCTCAAGTCAAAGTTTTATGGAGGAACCATGATGTTGAGGAAATGACCTGAGAGTTAGAATCTGAAATGAAATCAAGGTATCCTTACCTCTTCGACATACCAGGCACGTACCCTAATTTCGAGGGCAAAATTTCATAAGAAGGGAAGATTGTAAGACCCCAACTTTTATGAATAAAGATGAATTTTTATATAATTATCATTTTTGAATATTATGGAATGAATTTGATATAATGTTATAGTTGTGGGTAATAGTTATAAATTTTACAAAGTACGCAAGTTGTTATATAATATTCGATTGGTCGGGGAATATTCGTTTTAGTAGGGAATATTCGTACGACGGTACAATCATTGGTGGAACCCACAATGGAATTATTGTCGGATTGAGTAAACGACAAAAATATGTTATGAAAATAACGGCGGAAGTTTTATCGTTAACTGTTGAAACACCCGGTGTTAAAAGTACAGGAACACACGTGGTTGCATAGTAGCACACGGTATTGATTATTGATGCTTACGTGAGAAGTCACTTAGTTTTGTTCAATTATTGCTTCAGTAATTGTTGCATAGTATCTAACGTTAATTGATTCAATTATTGTCGATATTTTATATATTATTAAATCAATAATTGAGACGACGGAGTTATTAATATTATTATTTGCATTATTAACGATGTCTAGAAGTTCTGTCGAGGAGAGGTTTGGTCACCTAATTGCGCGCTAATAGGGAGAAATCCTTATTGGAAAGCCCCTCTTTCACAGGAGCGACACAGTCGATTAATAGTGTGAATTATAATAATGATGATGAAGTTTTGTTTTATTAGTATTATTAATGTAATAAAATAGAAAAGCTTGTTATATAAAATAGAATACTTTTATAAAGTTATTCGTTTTATTAGATTATAAATTGAATATATTATATTTTATTTAAAAGATTTTGTTTTAATATTTTATAGTAAACCAATCTGGACCGTCCGTTTAAAAGTAAATCAATGCATTTGTTTAGGAATTAGTTACTTATTTAGGTCCATTCTCCTATAAATAGAAGCTCATTCCTTCATTATTTCTTACGAATTCTTTGAAACTCTAGAGAGAGAAACTATAGAGAGAAAGAAGAAAAGTATTCGCTACTTCACTACTCCTATATCCAGTTTGTTCTAAGGTAAAGGGTATTATTTCTTTTCGTATTCATGAAGAGAACTTACATTATTCCATTTTTTTTTATTACATTGGAATAACTTTCATGATCATGATCTACCCTATACTTGGTGAAATTCTTACATTATTCCATTCTTTATCATTATGTTGGAATAACTTTGTCATGTCAAGATACCACATACATGGTGAAATTCTTACATTATTCCATTCTTTATTATTACATTGGAACATCTTATGCAATGCGTACGCATGATGACTGGTTCCGTTATTTATTATTCTGTTGGAACATCCTGCCGGTGCGAGTTTTGCACGACTGGTTCCGTTATTTATTATTACGTTGGAATATCCCGCCATGCGTTTATGCATGACACGGTTACATTATTTATTATTACATTGGAATAACACATGTCATGCGGTCTATTGCATGCACGGTGATTTCTTTTGTTATTCCATTCTTTATTATACTCAGTTGGTTAAAGTTTTGACTTCTATACTCCATAAAATTAGTGGAATATCCTTGATATTTGCGCTTTATCCAGTATCTTTTCATGGAAATATTCTTCTGAGCATTCTTGAGTTTTACCCCACAAAGCAGTATCATGTTGACAATTTGGACGTTATTGGTTCTTGGATAAATTAATTCTTGAACTTGATTTATTGAATTCTTATATCATTGTCATCATCCTTATGTTTATATTATGTTGAAAGTCATCTGTGGCCTGTAGTGCATAGATGGACTTGTATTGATTATGACCAGGGATTATTCGGTATAATCATGACCGTAATGTTACAGATGATGTGGTAAAAGTCCTTATTGGCTCGTAGTGCATTGATGGACAGTTGTTGGCATGATTATGACCATTGATGAATACACGAATATCCTTGGCCCGTAGTGCATGGATAATTTGTGGTCGTGATACTAATGAATATCCTTAGCCGTAGTGCAGGGATGATGTGGATTATTTATTAAGCTGAGTCTCAGCGATAAAAGTGATGAAAAACCTTTTTAAATCATAAAATATAGTAGATTTTATTCTCTACTTGACTCTTTTAACGGATTGCTTATTCCGCTGCAGTTAAACTTGATGTTATGTTATATTTTATCAGTTTAACACTGTTGAAGGCTAAAGATAATTTATTTCGCATTATCTTAGTCATAATATTTCTTACTCGGCTAGTTGAGCTCACCCTTTTGCTTTCATTATTCTCTTCAGGAAATGAAAACGTAGCAGGGACTAGTCGGGGAACGGAGTGACGGTCCAGATGATAACATTAGTAGTCCTCACTATTCTATAAAATAGTGTGATAATAATTATAATGAGGACTTATTCTGAGAGTGGATATTGTTTAGAAGACAATATTTGTATTAAAACTCACAGCTCTTGTTGTATATTTAAAATTGTATTTGTATTCTGTAGCATGTATTTGGCGACTCAGAATAGGTGATGCATACCTATTTTGGGGGCGTCACAATAATCCTCATGTAAACAACAACAATGACCAAATGATGAACGATAGAGTGTTTAGGAGCTTTCTGGAATTCATGCATCACCAAATGAGAGAGATTCCTGTTCAAAATGTAGGTGGAAATAATGGCAACCCACTGCTAAGCAATTCAAGGAGCTGGGACCACCGGAGTTTTTGGGAAAGCCAGAGCTACTTAAGGCAGAGATGTGGATTAAGCATATCACCAAGATATTTGATGTCTTGGAATGCTCAGAGGAGCAAAAGGTTCCTTTTTCCACCTTTATGTTGCGAGGAGAGGCAGACTACTAGTGGGAATCTGTAAAACGTACTCATCTTTCTGCACTAAAGATGTCTTGGGAGAAGTTCCAGGAATTATTCAACGACAAGTACTTTCCAGAAAGTATTCGTCACATGAAGGAGGTGGAATTCATCAAGCTGCAACAAAACAATATGATCGTATCGCAATACGAGAAAAAATTTACGGAGTTATCCGGGTTTGCATCCTATTTGGTAGATAATGAGGAGCGTATGAAGCGAATGTTTCTGCGAGGTTTGAAGCCCGAAATTCTTTAATACCTCATTTCTCACAAACTTTGTTTATATTTAGATGTTGTGAATAGGGCTCAGTTATTGGAGCGCGATAATGAGTCATCCCAACCAAAAGATAATAGCTGGTAAAATGATAATGGTCATACCAGTGGTAACAGTCATCAAAGCGGTGATAACAAACGTGGAGGAAATTATCATGCCAAAAATGGTAACCACTTCGGTGGTAATCCTGGCCAAGATAATAGAAGAAATGAGTCAAGTGGAAATTTCAAAAAGAGAAGGTTCAATAATGATGGAAAGACAGCAACACCAGCACCTATTTTTAAGGAAGGAGAACGACCACCGGTCGTATGCTACAGATGCGGAGAGGAGGGACACATCTGTCTAAACTGTACATAGCAACCCAAAGTGTGTTTCAATTGCGAAAAAGAAGGTCACCTAGCTCGATTTTCTCATGCAGCGAAGCCAAGTCCAGCTGGGCTGGTGACACCAAAGGTTGTCCTAGACAAGTTAAAGTCGGTAGTTCAAGGGAGAGCATTTTTCATGACCTCACAAAAAGCAAGGAACCCAAAGGAAGTTATCACGGGTAAGCTAATCATAAACTCTTGTGAAGTCTATACCTTATTAGATACCGGTTCTACCCATTCTTTTATTTCACCTACTTGTGCTCAACGTTTAAATTTGACTCCAGAGAAAGTAGACTTTAAATTATCTGTTGAGACTCTGTTGGGAGAAACCTTCATTACATCCACTATTTATAAATCTTGTTTGATTCAAATCGACACTTTCACATTACCTGTTGATCTCATCTCTTTGAAAATACTTGCATTTGATGTGATTTTAGGGATTGATTGATTAACTACTCATCATGCTAAAATTGATTATTTTTGTAAGGTTGTTAGCTTTCATATTCCTAACCAACCTATTATGTGAATTCAAGCAACCAAACCACTAAAGTCAATCACTGTCATATCAAGCCATAAATCCATTCGTTTATTGAAAAACAAATGTCAATCTTTCTTAGCCCATGTCATGGATTTAAACAAAAATACGTCAGATTTGAATGATATTTCTATTGTTAATAAATTTCCTGACGTATTCCCCGAATAACTTCCTGGCCTACCCCTAGAGCGTGAAATCAAATTTTGTATTGACCTTGAACCCGGTACAAAACCTATTTCCAAAACCCATATCAAATGGCTCGTATTAAACTTCAGGAGTTAATAACCCAACTGCAGGAACTTTTAGACATTGGTTTCATTCATCCTAGTACATCTCCTTGGGGTGCTCCTATTCGTAAAGAAGAAAGATGGGAGTATGCGACTTTGCATTGATTAGCGGGAGTTGAATCATGTCACCATCAAAAATAGGTACCCATTGCTTCGCATTGATGACCTGTTTGACCAGTTGTAAGGTGCTAAATTCTTTTCAAAGATCGATCTTCGTTCTGGATATCATCAGTTAAAAATTAAAATTGATGACATTCCAATGACTGCTTTCAGAACTCGGTACAAGCATTACGAATTCCTAGTCATGTCTTTTGGATTGACTAATGCTCCTGCTGCCTTCATGGATATGATGAACTGAGTATTTAAGGAATATTTGGATCATTTTATGGTTGTCTTTATTGATGACATCCTCATATACTCCAAAATTCATGAAGATCATGAGCAACACTTGAGGCTGATACTTCCAAAGCTGCGTGAAAATAAGTTATACGCCATGTTGAAGAAATGCGAGTTCTGGCCTGAGGAAGTAGCATTCCTTGGGCACATGATATCAAACATGGAATATCAGTTGATCCGACGAAGATTGAAGCAATTCAAAGTTGGGAGCAACCTAAGTCAGTAACCGAAGTACGTAACTTTCTAGGCTTAGCTGGTTATTATCGGAGATTCGTGGAAGGATTTTCTCGAATCGCCACTCCATTAACTTAACTGACTCGAAAAGATACAAAATTCAGATGGAGCGAGGTATGTGAGAAGAGTTTTCAAGAACTCAAGAGGAGACTCATTTCAGCACTTAAATATTCTGACAATAAAATGATCTAGAGTTGGCAGCAGTCGTTTTCGCGCTAAAGATCTGGAGACATTACCTGTATAGGGAGAAAGTGGAGAAATATACAAATCATAAAAGCCTCAAATATTTCTTTACCCAAAAGGAACTCAACATGCTTGTATTGTGAGACCCCAAATTTTATGAATAAAGATTTAAATTTCTCGAAATATTTTTTTGAATATTATGGATTGAATTTGATATAATGTTATAATTGTGGGTAATATTTATAAATTTTACAAAGTACGTAAATTGTTGTATAATATTCGATTAGTCGGGGAATATTCTTTTTGTCGAGAAATATCCGTACGACGGTACAATCATTGGTGGACCCCACAACGAAATTATTATCGGATTGAGAAAACGACAAAAATATTTTTATGAAAATAACGGCGGAAGTTTTACCGTTAAAACTATTGAACTACTTGGTAGTAAAAGTACAGTAATACGCGTGGTTGCATTGTAGCACACGGTTTTGATTATTGATGCTTACGTGAGAAGTCACTCAGTTTTGTTCAATTATTGCTATAGTAATTGTTGCATAGTATCTCACGTTATTTGATTTAATTATTGTAGATATTTTATATATTATTAAATCAATAATTGAGATAACAAAGTTGATAATATTATTATTTGCAATATTAACGATATCTAGAAGTTCTGTCAAGGAGAGGTTTGGTCACCTAATTGCGCGCCAATAGGGAGAAATTCTTATTGGAAAGCTCCATCTTTCCTGGGAACGACCTGGTCGTTAAATATTGTGAATAATAATAGTGATGAATACATGTTGTTAAAAATATTGAAGGGATTTTTATAATGTATTTATTATAAATTTTGGCGTATTATTTGGGCCCCCCCACTTACCCATTTTTCAAAACTGTCGGTAGAAGTTATCTCAATTTTGTTACTTATATATATATATATATATATATATAATTCTTATATATATATATATATTATATTAATAAATATGGTGATTCTGGGGGGATGAATCATGGAATGATTTAGTGGGATTAATAATGGTGGGGGGACTTTACAAAGGTATATATATATATATATATATATATATATATATATATAAATAAGGATACACATGCCATGTCCCTATAATTTTGTAATAATGTTTTATATGTGGACGTGAGTGGATGTCATAGTGGTAGAAAACTTGTAATTATTATTATAAATGCAAATTCACGAACACTTCTAATACTTCTGTAGATATAGAGTTTATTGGAGTTCTTATGTACTACGTTATTAAATGGCTTGTATTGTTGTATTTGGAGAAGCGGTGAACTAGTGTGTATCAAAATTTTAAGTTGCATTAGTTATTGGAAATTTTCGTTTATATATATATATATATATATATATATATTATATGTAAAATTTTGTTTTATTATTATTATAAATGTAATAAAATAGAATTTTTTTGTATAAAATAGAATACTTTTATAAAGTTATTCGTTTTATTAGACTATAAATAGAATATATAATATTCTATTATGCATAAATGTTTTGCATAGTACTGCATCGTGTTTGCAGATAGTAATTTTTTTTTTATATAAAAGCAGAATATTTTTATAAAGTTATTCGTTTTATTAGATTATAAATAGAATATATTATATTTTATTTAAAAGATTTTGTTTTATTAGAATATTTTATTAATATTTGCATAGTAAATTAATATGGACCGTCAGTTTAAAAGTAAATCAATCTGGACCATTCATGAATTAGTTCTTATTAGGTCCATTCTCCTATAAATAGAAGCTCATTCCTTCATTATTTCTTACGAATTCTTTGAAACTACAGAGAGAGAAACTATGGAGAAAGAAGAAAAGTATTTTGCTACTTCACTACTCCTATATCCGATTTCTTCTAAGGTAAGGGTATTATTTCATTTGTATTCATGAAGAGAACTTACATTATTCCATTCTTTATTATTCTATTGGAATAACCTGTATATGTGGACTACCCTATACTTAGTAAAATTCTTACATTATTCCATTCTTTATTATTATGTTGGAATAACCTATCTATGCCAATACCGCATACGTGGTGAAATTCTTACATTATTCCATTCTTTATTATTCTCATTAGAATAACTTTTGTCTATGTGAAGTACCGCATACATGGTGAAATTCTTACATTATTCCATTCTTTATTACTCTGTTGGAACATCACATGCATGCGTTTACGCATGACCGGTTCTATTATTTATTATTCTATTGGAATATCCCATACGTGTGTTTACGCATGACTGGTTCCATTCTTTATTATTACATATGGAATATCCTGTCTATGCGGATTACGCATGACCTGGTTTCGTTATTTATTATTCCGTTGGAATAACCTGTCTGTGCGGTCTATCGCATACCTGGTGATTCTTTTTGTTATTCCATTCTTTATTATACTCAGTTGGTTAAAGTTTTGTCTTTTATACTCCATGAAATTAGTGGAATATCTTTGATATTTGCGCTTCATCCAATATCTTTTCATGGAAATATTCTTTTGAGCATTCTTGAATTTTACTCCACAAAGAAGTATCATGTTAAAAATTTGGACGTTATTGGTTTCTGGATAAATTAATTCTTGAACTTGTTTTATTAAATTCTTATATCATTGTCATCATCCTCATGTTTATATTATGTTAAAAGTCATCTGTTGCCTGTAGTACATAGATGGACTTGGTATGATTATGACCAGGGATTATTCGGTATAATCATGATCGTAATGTTACAAATGATGTGGTAAAAGTCCTCATTGACCCGTAGTGCATTGATGGACAGTTGTTGGCATGATCATGACCATTGATGAATACACGAATATTCTTGGCCCGTAGTTCATAGATAGTTTGTGGTTGTGATACTAATGAATATCCTTGGCCGTAGTGCAGGGATGATGTGGTTTATTTATTAAGCTGAGTCTCAACAATAAAAGTGATGAAAAACCTTTTAAATCATAGAAGATAGTAGATTATATTCTCTACTTTACTCTTCTAATGGATTGCTTATTTCGCTGCAGTTAAACTTGATGTCTATTGTATTTTATCAGTTTAACATTGTTGAAGGCTAATGATAATTTATCCTGCATTATCTTAGTCATAATATTTCTTACTGGGCTAGTTGAGCTCACCCTTTTACTTTCATTATTCTCTTCAGGAAATGAGAATGTAGCAGGGACTAGTCGGGGAACGGAGTGACGGTCCAGATGATAGTATTAGTAGTCCTCACTATTCTATGAAATAGTGTGTTAATAAATGTATTGAGGACTTATTTTGAGTTTGAGTACTGTCTAGAAGACAATATTTGTATTAAAACTCACAGCTCATGTTGTATATTTAAGATTGTATTTGTATTCTGTACCATGTATTTGGTGACTCAGAATAGGTGATGTATACCTATTTTGGGGGCGTCACAGTTGTTATCAAAGCTTAGGGATATGATCCCTGGCTGAGATGTGAGATAAGAACTCGGAGGGGAGAGACGGGGAATTCTTTCGCTAGTATGACTTACTTAAGTTTATTTGATATTTAATTGGTCGGTCAGAGTATGGGGATAATATGTGATATGTTAATTAACCCTTGTTTTGTGTGACAAGATTTGAAAATGACATCCGAGAATGTTGAGAATATCAATGGAGCACAGGAGACCGTTGAGTCTCCACAGATCAATAATCAGGATAATGTGCAACAGGAAGGCGATAATCCTCATGCAAACAACAACACTAACCAAATGATGAACGATGAAATATTCAGAAGCTTTATACAATTCATGCAACATCAGCCAAGAGCGGCTCCTGTCCAAAATACAGGTGGAAACATTGGCAATTCTCGGACGGTCACCGCTAAGTAGTTCAAGGAACTGGGACCACCGGAGTTTTTGGAGAGCCAAAACCACTTAAGGCGGAGACGTGGATAAAGCAGATCTGCAAGATATTTGATATCTTGGGATGCTCCGAGGAGCAAAAGGTTCCCTTTGCCACCTTCATGTTGCATGAGAGGATGATTCTTTGGTGGGAATCAGAAACGCGATTTTAAACCTACCTGATGAAGATGACTTGGGAAAAGTTCCAAGAATTGTTCAATGACAAGTACTTTCCTGAAAGTATTCATCACATGAAAGAGGTAGAGTTCATCAAGCTTGAGCAAAATAACATGACCGTGTCGCAGTACGAAGCCAAGTTTGCTTAGTTGTCCCGGTTCGCATCCCACTTGGTTGATAATGAGGAGAGAATGACGCGAATGTTTCTAAGAGGTTTGAAACCCGAGATACGTCAATACCTCATTTCTCACAAACTTTGTTTATATTCAGATATTGTGAATAGGGCTCAGTTATTGGAGCGCGATAATGAGTCAGCATAACCAAAAGGCAACGACCAACAACACGATAATAATCGTACCGGTGGCAACGACCATCGAAATAATGATAACCATCGTGGGGGAAATTATCATGCCAAGAATGGTAACCACTTCGGTGGTAATCATGTCCAAGATAATAGAAGTGGAAAGTTCAAGAAGAGAATGTTCAATAATGATGGAAAGACAGCAGCACCAGTACCCGTTTCAAAGGAAGAAGAACGACCATCGGTCGTATGTTTCAAAGGCGGACAGGAGGGACACATCCGTCCAAACTGTACGCAGAAATCCAAAGCGTGTTTCAATTGCAGAAGAGAAGGTCACCTAGATCGATTTTGTCGTGTAGTGAAGTTAAGTCCAGCTGGGATAGTGATGCCAAATGATGTCTCAAACAAGTCAAAGCCGGTAGTTTAAGTGAGAGCATTTGTCGAGGAACTCGAACGAAGTTGTCACGGGTAAGTTAATCATAAATTCTTGCGAAGTCTATACCTTATTAGATATCGGTTCTATCCATTATTTTATTTCTCTTGCTTGCACTCAACGTTTAAATTTGACTTCATAGAAGTTAGACTTTGACTTATTGGTTGAAACTTCGTTAGTAAAAACCTTCGTTACCTCCACTGTTTATAAATCTTGTTTGATTCAAATCAACACTTTCACGTTACCTGTCGATCTTATCTCTTTGAAAATACTTGCCTTTGATGTGATTTTAGGAATTGATTGGTTAAATACTCATCAAGCTTTTCGTAAGGTTGTTAACCTTCATATTCCTAACCAACCTGTTATGCGAATTCAAGCAACCAAACCACTAAAGTCAATCATTGTCATATCAAGCCATAAGTAAAGAGCCCCGAGCCTTTCGCTGGTGACTTCCAAGTCTTGGAATACACCAAAGCTAGAATATCCGTAGGGGATGTCGTGAATAACGGTGGCAAGTTGATAGATATCAATGTGACGTATTATCCAAATCTTGGATGAAGGTCATAGTTTTGAATGATATTTCTATTGTTAATAAATTTCCTGACGTATTCTTGAAGACTTCTTAGCCTACCTCTAGAGCGTGAAATCGAATTTTGTATTGACCCCAGTATAAAACCCATTTCTAAAACCCTTAAATATTTCTTCAACCAAAACAAACGTAAAATGCGCCAAAGAAGTTGGCTCGAGCTGTTGAAGATTACGATTATACCATTCAATACCATCTTGGAAAAGCGAACGTGGTAGTTGACGCATTGAGTATAAGATCATATGCGGGTACGAGTGCGATATTGTCAACGCAAAGGCCCATTTTGTATAACTTACAAATGATGAAGTTAGAGTTAAAGACTCTAGAGACCCACGTGAAGATAACGAATATACGAGTAGAATTGACTTTAATCGATAAATTTAAAGCTGCTCGAGCTACACACCCGGAGCTGATGAATGTGAAGAAGAAGGTTCAAGAGGGCGTTATTTTAAAAGCAAGAGTTGCTAAAGAGAGGAAATCTCAACCCTCGATTTAATTGGCCCATTTGAAATCCTCGATTGAGTAGGAACTGTGGCTTATAGACTCATTTTACCGCCAAGTATATCGCGTGTTCATAACGTTTTTAACGTATCGATGTTACGTAAATATGTGGATGACCCGAACCACGTTATTAAATTAGAACTAGACGAGATAGCAAAAGATTTAACGTATGAGGAGATACGTGTTAAAATCATGGATAAGAAGGATCGTATTCAACACTCAAAGGTTATACCTCAAGAGTTAGAATCTGAAATGAAGTCAAGGTATCCTCATCATACCAGGTACATACGTAAATTTCGGGGGCGAAATTTCATAAGGAGGGGAGATTGTGAGACCCCAAATTTTATGAATAAAGATTTAAATTTCTCGAAATATTTTTTTGAATATTATGGAATGAATTTGATATAATATTATAGTTGTGGGTAATATTTATAAATTTTGCAAAGTACGCAAGTTGTTGTATAATATTCGATTGGTCGGGGAATATTCTTTTTATCAAGGAATATCTGTACGATGGTACAATCATTGGTGGACCCCACAACAGAATTATTGTCGAATTGAGAAAACAAAAAAAATATTTTTATGAAAATATCGGCGGAAGTTTTACCGTTAAAACTGTTGAACTACTCGGTAGTAAAAGTACAGTAATACGCGTGGTTGCATAGTAACACACGGTTTTGATTATTGATGCTTACGTGAGAAGTCACACAGTTTTGTTCAATTATTGCTATAGTAATTATTGCATAGTATCTCACGTTATTTGATTCAATTATTGTCGATATTTTATATATTATTAAATCAATAATTGAGATAACAAAGTTGTTAATATTATTTTTGCAATATTAATGATGTCTAGAAGTTCTGTCAAGGAGAGGTTTGGTCACCTAATTGCGCGCCAATAGGGATAAATTCTTATTGGAAAGCCCCTTCTTTTTTGGGAACGACCTGGTCATTAAATATTATGAATAATAATAGTGATGAATAAATGTTGTTAAAAATATTGAGGGGATTTTTATAATGTATTTATTGTAAATTTTGGAGTATTATTTGGCCCCCCCCTACTTACCCATT
This sequence comes from Panax ginseng, assembly GCA_020205605.1. Taxonomy (NCBI): domain Eukaryota; kingdom Viridiplantae; phylum Streptophyta; class Magnoliopsida; order Apiales; family Araliaceae; genus Panax; species Panax ginseng. The sequence continues at coordinate 135,819,681 of CM035134.1, read as the reverse complement.
TTTCAAAACTGTCGGTAGAAGTTATCTCAATTTTTGTTACTTATATATATATATATATATATATAATTCTTATATATATATATATATATATATATATATATATTATATTAATAAATATGATGATTCGGGGGATGAATCATGGAATGATTTGGTGGGATTAATAATGGCTGGGGAACTTTACAAAGGAAAATATATATATATATATATATATATATATATATATATATATATATATATATATAAAGGATACACATGCCATGTCCCTGTAATTTTGTAATAATGTTTTATATGTGGACGTGAGTGGATGTCATAGTGGTAGAAAACTTGTAGTTATTATTATAAATGCAAATTCACGAACACTTCTAACACTTCTGTAGATATAGAGTTTATTGGAGTTCTTATGTACTACGCTATTAAATGGCTTGTATTGTTGTGACTGAAGAGCAGTGAACCCGTGTATCAAAATTTTAAGTTGCATTGGTCATTGGAAATTTTCATTCATATATATATATATATATTATATGTAAATTTTGTTTTTATTATTATTATAAATGTAATAAAACAAATTTTTTTTATATAAAATAGAATACTTTTATAAAGTTATTCGTTTTATTAGACTATAAATAGAATATATAATATTCTATTATGCATAGTATTTTATAGTACTGCATCGTGTTTTGCGTAGTAAAATTTTTTATACAAAACATAATACTTTTATAAAGTTATTCATTTTATTATATTATAAATAGAATATATTATATTTTATTTAAAAGATTTTGTTTTATTAGAATATTTTATTAATACTGCATAGTAAATTAATATGGACCGTCCGTTTAAAAATAAATCAATTTGGACCGTTCATGAATTAGTTACTATTCAGTCTATTCTCCTATAAATAGAAGCTCATTCCTTCATTATTTCTTACGAATTCACTGAAACTCTAGAGAGAGAAACTATAGAATGAAAGAAGAAAAGTATTCTGCTACTTCACTACTCTTATATCCAGTTTCTTCTAAGGTAAGGGTATTATTTCTTTTGTATTCATGAAGAGAACTTTTGTTATTCCGTTCTTTATTATTCTGTTGGAATAACCTGTATACGCGGACTACCCTATACTTGGTGAAATTCTTATGTTATTCCATTCTTTATTATTATGTTGGAATAACTTTGCCTATCTAAATACCGTATACATGGTGAAATTCTTACATTATTCCATTCTTTATTATTCATTGGAATAACTTGATACGCTGTGACTACTCTATACTTGGTGAAATTCTTCTGTTATTCCATTCTTTATTATTATGTTGGAATAACCTGTCTATGCGAAGTATCACATACATGGTGAAATTCTTCTGTTATTTCATTCTTTATTATTCTCTTGGAACATCCTGTCTGTGCGTTTACGCATGACCTGGTTCCATTATTTATTATTCTATTGGAATATCCTGTCTGTGTGTTTACGCATGACCTGGTTCCATTCTTTATTATTCTATTGGAATATCCTGTCTGTGCGGATTACGTATGACCTGGTTCCGTTATTTATTATTTTGTTGAAATAACCTGTCTGTGCGGTCTATCGCATGCTTGGTGATTTCTTTTGTTATTCCATTCTTTATTATACTCAGTTGGTTAAAGTGTTGGCTTTTATACTCCATGAAATTAGTGGAATATCTTTGATATTTGCGCTTCATCCAGTATCTTTTCATGGAAATATTCTTCTGAGTATTCTTGAATTTTACTCTACAAAGAAGTATCATGTTGACAATTTGGACGTTTTTGGTTCCTGGATAAATTAATTCTTGAACTTGTTTTTTAAAATTCTTATATCATTGTCATCATCCTCATGTTTACATTATGTTGAAAGTCATCTGTGGCCTGTAGTGCATAGATGGACTTGGTATGATTATGACTAGGGATTATTCGGTATAATCATGGTAGTAATGTTATAAATGATGTGGTAAAAGTCCTCATTGGGTAGTAGTGCAATCGATGGATAGTTGTTGGCATGATCATGACCATTGATGAATACACGAATATCCTTGGCCCGTAGTGCATGGATAATTTGTGGTTGTGATACTAATGAATATCCTTGGCCAGTAGTGCGGGGATGATGTGGTTTATTTATTAAGTCGAGTCTCAAAGACAATAAAAGTGATAAAAACCTTTTAAATCATAGAAGATAGTAGATTTTATTCTCTACTTGACTCTTCTAATGGATTGCTTATTCGCCACTGATTAAACTTGATGTCTATTGTATTTTATCGGTTTAACATTGTTGAAGGCTAATGATAATTTATCTGTATTATCTTAGTCATAATATTTCTTCTTTGGGCTAGTTGAGCTCACCCTTTTACTTTCATTGTTCTCTTGAGGAAATGAGAGCGTAGCGAGGACTAGTCGGGGAGCGGAGTGACGGTCCAGATGATAGTATTAGTAGTCCTCACTATTCTATGAAATAGTGTGTTAATAAATGTATTGAGGACTTATTTTGAGTTTGAATACTGTCTAGAAGACAATATTTATATTAAAACTCACAGCTCATGTTGTATATTTAAGATTGTATTTGTATTCTGTACCATGTATTTGGCGACTCAAAATAGGTGATGTATACCTATTTTGGGGGCGTCATAAGCAACGATGTTGGCTCGAGTTGTTGAAAGATTATGATCATACCATTTAATACCATCTTGAAAAAGCAAACGTGGTAGCTAACGCATTGAGTAGAAGATCATATGCGGGTACAAGTGCGATATTGTCAAAAAAAGGCCCATTTTGTATGACTTGCAAAGAATGGAGATAGAGTTAAAGACTTCAAGGACCCAGGTGATGATGTTAAATATATGAGTAAAACCTACTTTAATCGATAAAGTTAAAGTTGTTCAAGCTACAGACCCGGAGCTGATGCGTATGAAGAAGAAATTATAAGAAGGTGTTATTTAAGAAGCAAGAATCGACGAAGAATGAATACTTTGAGTCAACTCCAGATTTTGTGTTCCTAACAACTCTGATTTAAAGTATAAAATCATGATGAAGGCACACAACACACCATTTGCAATCCATCCCGGAAGTACCAAAATGTATCGTGATCTTCGACATACATTTTGTTAGAGCAATATGAAGAGAGAGATAGCGAAGTTTATCTCAAGGTGTTTAACTTGTCAAAGTTTCAAGGCGGAGCATCAAGTGCCAAAAGGTCCATTGCAACCACTTGAAATTCCATAATGGAAGTGGGAGCACATTAACATAGATTTTGTTACTGGTCTTCCCAAGGTTTATCAAGGCGTAGATGCAATTTGGGTCATTGTTGATAGATTAACCAAGTCTGCTCATTTCTTACCTATACGAAAAACTTATTCACTTGAACGTCTTGCTCGTATATACATAAATGAGATTGTAAGACTGAATGGTATTCCAATATCCATAGTTTCTGATCGAGACCCAAGATTCATTTCACGATTTTGGGTCAGTTTGTAGAAAGCTATGAGCACGGATTTACGATTCAGTTCTGCATATCATCCTCAGACGGACTAGCAGTTGGAGAGGACTATTCAAACTCTTGAAAATCTATTAAGACACTATTTCCTAGTCCTACTCTTCAAAGGAAGTTAGGACAAGTACTTTCCATTAGTAGAATTCTCTTACAACAACAGTTATCAAAGCAAGTAAAGACATGGCTCCATTCGAGGCGTTGTATGGATGCAAGTGTCGTCGTCCAGTATGCTGGGACGAGGTGGGTGAAGCAACGTTATTGGGACCAGAATTGGTACGCATGACTACGAAAAAGATTCAAATGATCCGGCAACGTATACAAACCTCACAAGATCGACAAAAGAGATATGTTGATCTTCATCGAAGGGACGCAAAATTCAATGTTGGAGATCAAGTATTATTACTTGTTGCTCCATGGAAAGGTGTGACGACCTGAAAATTTAGAAGATCTTGAATGATTAAATTAAGGGTCAAAGTTTAAAGCCTAGAGTGAAAATAGATGATTTATGTAAAATTTTTAGAAAAATCTATACGGTTTAATAATTGAAAGGAGATAGGTGATATAAAATCTAAGGAAATGGTACGCTGAAATGATTCAACGATAAGGTTACGAGAAAGAATAAGATCTAAACCGATTAAGAATGATTCGGTATTATGATTCCGGGGACGGAATCCTTATAAGGGGAAAAGAATGTGATAACCCAAATTTTTGGGTAATATTAAAATAAGAATTAAATAAATAAAATTTTTATTAGATAATTGGTTGTATGATATTATATTGCATAAGGGGGTATGAAATATGCAATATGTGATGCTTATGCTTAATAAATATATTAAATGTGATAGCCAAAATATTTGGATAATATTAAAATAAGAATTAAATAAATAAAATTCTTATTAGATAATCGGTTGTATAATATTATATTGCATAAGTTGGTATGAACTATGCAATATGTGATGCTTATGCTTAATAAATATATTGGTATTATATATTTATTATATGTAAATAAATTGTAGGAAAATTTATTAAAGAAAATGAGATGGGTAGAATTAAAATAATCTATAATATTAAATTATTTTAATGTGGTGAATTGGTGGAATTAAATATATACTTAATGTATAACCACCCTTCTTTTTTTTGAAGAAATCATGTATTACATTATTGGATGTAATGTATTTATATTTTTAACGTAGTAAGTATATTATTATATTTATTACAGTTAAATTGTTGAAAACAATTTATAGAAAAAAAAAGAAAGTAATTAGTATACAAGAATTATTGTATAATTTAAATAAATGAAATTAAAATAAATTCTAGAGTTGAATTATTTTAATAAAGAAAAGATATTATTTTAATTATAATATCTTATATCTTGAATAAATTTCCATTTATAAGGTAAATATATTAAGTTATACTTACTTATATGTAAATAAATTGATATAAACAATTTATAAGATGAGAGAATAAATTTATTATTTATTTTCTATATGTGATGTAAGTACATGTGCATTATAAAGAATATTTGCAAAGTGATAAATATAAATATATATTTATTACGCAGGGAAATAAAATTGTTGAGAACAATTTTGCGTAATGAGGCAAAAAGAGGCGGGTTAAGCATATAATATGTATATATACTTTACCCAAGAGTAATAGAATAAATTCTTATATAAAATAAATTTTATAAAAAAAAAGATATTATATTTATCGTAATATCTTAAGAAAGTAAATAAATTCTTAATTGAATTTATAATAATAAGGTAAGGATATTATATTATAATATCTTGGGTATGTAAATAATTGTATTTACATAAGAAATTATATGTAGCATATTTATTTTACAATTATAAAATAAATATGTAATTTGAGTATGTTATGTTATATTTCATATAATTTATATATCAAAGATGGGTTATGTAAATTATATGATTCCAAGAGGGTAAAATAAATTAAGGAGATTTATGTAGTAACTTATTTGATTAAATTAAGTTACTAAGATTGGGTAATTAAATAACTTAATAAAAGAAAGCTAAAGATAAGAGAGAGAGAATTGTGCGAGTTACAAAAATCTTAGGGTTGAAAACCTAATATTTAAAACTTAAGAAAATATCTTAAGGAATATGCTAAGGAATAAAGAATATTCTGAGAATATGCTAAGTGTGACGCCCACTAAATAGGTCTACACAACCAATTCCGAGTCACCAAATACATGGTACAGAATTGAAATACAACTTAATTTACACAATTATTAATTATCGTGTACAATACGACAAAACATAAGCTGAGAGTTTTAACACGAATATTGTCACGTAGAAAATATCTAAACTCAAATGAAGTTCTCATTACAATTATTATATCACACTATTTTATAGAATAATGAAGACTACTATAGCCACTATCTTAGACCATCACTCCATTCCCCGACTAGTCCCAGCTATATTCCCATTTCCTGAAGAGAACAATGAAAGAAAAGGGTGAGCTCAACTAGCCCAGTAAAAAATATTATGACTAAGATAATGTAGAATAAATTATCCTTAGTCTTCAACAGTATAAAAACTGATAGAATACAATAGACAACAAGTTTAACTGCAGTGGAACAAGTAATCCATTAGAAGAGTCAAGTAGAGCATGATGTCTACTATCTTCTATGATTTAAAAGTTCATCATCAATATTTTATCTTTGCAATACAATTCAATAAACAATCCACACCATCGAATTATCCATGCACTACGGGCCAAGGATATTCGTTAGTATCACATCCATGAATTATCCATCCACTACGGGCCAAGGATATTCGTTATTATCACCAGTGGTCATGATCATGCCAAACAACTGTCCATCAATGCACTACGGGCCAATACAGACTTTCACCACATCATTTTTCTGTAACATTACAGGTCATGATTATACCGATGCATAATTTTTGGTCATAATCATACCAATCAACAGTACATCTATGCACTACGGGCCAAAGATTACTTTCACCACAATATAAGTATTAGGATAATGACAATGATATAAGAAATCAATCAAGTGGGATCAATGATAAATATTAAAGATTTATAATTCAATTTATCCAGAGTTTAAGAATGTCTAAATTGTCAACATGATAATTTATTTGTGGAGTAAAATTCAAGAATAATATTCATGTATCAAAAATAATTTGGACAGAAAAGAAACTAATTTTGACGTGAATAGTACCCCAGGTGAATAATATCTGAGTGAATAGTATCCCATGAATAGTATCCCGTAAATAGTACCGTATGTATGAATAGTATTCTGTGAATAGTACCCCGACATGAAAAGATTAAATTTAATAAGAATGTTCAGAAAAATATTTCAGTGAAACGATACTAGATGAAGCGCAAATTTCAAGTATATTCTACTAATTTCAAGGAGTATAGAAGCAATACTTATCAAAATAAGTGTAGAATTAGGAATATGAACCAAAATAATATTACTTACATACTACAGAGTATGGAAGAAATATTATTTCTTATGAATATTGAATGAAAATAATATCCCTTACGAATATTGAACGAAAATAATATTCCTTATGAATATTGAACGAAGATAATATCCCTTACGATTATTGAACAAAAATAATATTCCTTACGAATATTGAACGAAAATAATATTCCTTACGAATACGAAAGATAATATCTCATACGAATATTAAATAAATAATACCCCTTACCTTAAAAGGAGAGTAATTCTGACAGGTATAGCGGGGATATTTTTGAAGAAAACTTGCACTATTTGCTACACTCAAAGTTTCCTTAAACTCAAAAGAAATACGCTGAATATTATAGAAGAAGAATTCTCTGATTCTGGTGTGATTTTCATTTCTTAACTGAGCATCCTATTTATAGGAGAATGACATGGTACTATTTGAATTAGAAAATCACGGGTGAATAGACGAAGACTCAAGGGCGCAGTCACAGAAATTTTGACGAAATTTTTGATTTTACTATACAGCACTATGCAACACTATACAACATTATGCAGTACTATGCAACACTATGTGTAAGATCCCAACTTTTATGAATAAAGATGAATTTTTCTATAAATATCATTTTTGAATATTAAGGTGTGAATTTGTTATAATGTTATAGTTGTGGGTAATATTTATCAATTTTGCAAAGTAAGCAAGTTGTTATAAAATATTCGATTGGTCGGGGAATATTCGTTTTAACAGGGAATATTCGTTCGACGGCACAATCATTAGTGGACCCCACAACGGAATTATTTTCGGAGTTAGAAAATGATAAAAATATTTTTTTATGAAAATAATGGCGGAAGTTTTACCGTTAATTGCTGAAATACCCGGTGGTAAAAGTACAGTAATACGCGTGGTTGCATAGTAGCACACGGTATTAATTATTGATGCTTATGTGAGAAGTCACTCAGTTATACTCAATTATTGCTACAGTAATTGCTGCATAGTATCTCACGTTATTTGATTCAATTATTGTTACAATATTTTATATTATTAAATCAATAATTGAGATGACAAGTTATTCATATTATTATTTGCATAATTAACAATGTCTAGAAAGTTTTGTCGATGAAAGGGTTTTGGTCACCTAATTGCGCGCCAATATGGAGAAATCCTTATCGGAAAGCCCCCTCTTTCCTGGGAACGATCTGATTGTTAATATTGCGAGTTATAATAATGATAAATAAATGTTGTTAAAAATATTGAGGGAATTTTTTATGAAATATTTTTTATAAATTTTGCTTATTATTTGGACCCCCACTTACTTATTTTTCAAAATAATTGGTATAAAATTATTCAGTATATACATATTATATATATATATATATATATATATATATATATATAATATGTATGTGAAAGTGACATGTGGGTGGGGACCACATGTGGGATGAAGAATGAAAATGGGGTGGGGGTGGGGAGGAAACATGTTTGGGGAGGAGTTTTAGTATTATATATATATATATATATATATATATATATATATATATATTATAAGATTTGTTTTTTATGAAAAATAGAATATATTATATTTTATTATGCATAGTATTTGAATCTGCATGATGCATAGTGTTTGCATAGTAATGAAAATCGAATTATTCAAAAATTTTTGGCGTCCGTGATTTTCAAGAAACTGTGCATCCGTGATTTTTCTTCACAGTGCCCCTTCCATTCTCTTATAAATAGGATGCTCAGTTTAGAAAAGAAAATTACAGTAGAATCAGAGAATTCTTCTTCTATAATATTGAGCGTATTTCTTTCGAGTTTTAGGAAGTTTTGAGTGTAGAAAATAGTACAAGTTTTTTTCAAGAATATCCCCGCTATACCAGTTGAAGTACTCTCCTTTTTAAGATAAGGAATTTTATTTTTGTTCAATATTCGTAAGAAATAATATTTTCTTCCATATTCTGTAGTAGGTAAGTAATATTATTTCATTTCAGATTTCGAATTCTACACTCATTTTGTTAATGTTTTGGCTTCTATACTCCATGAAATTAGTAAAATATCTTTAAAATTTGCGTTTCATCAAGTATCTTTTTATGGAAATATTATTATGAACATTCTTGATAAGTTTTAATTTTTTCATGTCGAAGTACTATTCACGGGGTACTATTCCCAAATTACTATTCACGGGGTACTATTCAATCAAGTACTAATCACCCGGGGAACTGTTTATGATAAAATTTAATTTCTTTTCGGTTCAAATCATTTTTGATACAATATTATTCTTGAATTTTACTCCACAGAGCAGTATCATGTTGACAATTTGGACATTATTGAAATTTGGATAAATTAAATTATTAGTCTTTAAAAATTTATCCTTTGCTTTCTTTTAATTGAATTCTTATATCATTGTCATCATCCTCATGCTTATATTGTTATGAAAGTCATCTTTGGCCTATAGTGCATAGATGGGCTGTTGATTGGTATGATTATGACCAGAGATTATTCGGTATAATAATGACCGTAATGTTACAAATGATGTGATAAAATTCCTCATTGGCCTGTAGTGCATTGATGGACATGTGTTGGCATGATCATGACCATTGGTGAAAACACGAATATCCTTGGCTCGTAGTGCATGGATAATTCGTGGCCGTGATACTAATGAATATCCTTGGCCATTAGTGCATGGATAATTCAGTGATGTGGATTATTTATTAAGCTGAGTCTCAGCGATAAAATTGATGATAAACTTTTTAAATTGTATAAGATAGTAGATATCATTCTCTACTTGACTCTTCTAATGGATTGTGTGACGCCCCCAAAAAAGGTATACATCACCCTTTCTGAGTCGCCAAATACACACTACATAAATCAAATACAAACTTCTTTTATGCAACTGTCGGGTAATATATACGACAAAACAAAGCTGAGTTTTTACATGAATATTGTCTCATAGACAGTATACAAACTCAAATTCAATCCTCATTACACTTATTATCACACTAAGTAGTGAGGATTGCTAAAACAACCATCTCAGACAGTCATTCCATTCCCCAACTAGTCCCTGCTATATTCTCATTTCCTGAAGAATAAAAGAAAGCAAAAGGGTGAGCTCAGCTAGCCCAATAAGAAATATTATGACTAAGATAATGCATAATAAATTATCCTTAGCCTTCAACAGTATAACAATGGATAGAATACAATAGACAACAAGTTTTAGATCAACAACTGCAGCAGAATAAGCAATCCATTAGAAGAGTCAAGTAGAACATAATGTCTACTATCTCCTCTAGATTAAAAGTCCATCGTTAATATTTCATCCATATAATACTCATCAACAGTTCTTTGTTATACCCAAGACAAAAAGAACTCTCATCACCTGTCTTTACCTGAACCACCAAAGATTATAGTTAAATCCATAATTCATATTTATAATCATGTAAATCAACAGTTTCTCCTTGCCACAAAGGCTTAATAGAACGTTTACTCAATATCCTTACCCCAAAGGCTAAAGATATTCAAATGTAATAACAATGATTATACCAATCAATTGTCTACCTTTGCACTATGGGCCAAAGATATTCAACTATAAAATCAATGGTCATGATCATACCAATCAATTGTCTATCAGTGCACTACGACCAAAGACATTCAACTGTTAACTAATGGTCATGATCCTTCCAATCACATCATCGAATTATCCATGCACTACGGGCCAAGGATATTCGTTATTATTACCAGTGGTCATGATCATGTCATACATCTGTCCATCTTTTCACTACGGGCCAAAGCTATCAATCAACAGTTTGTCTTTGCACGTTAGCCAAAGATATACAACTGTAAAACCAATAATCAACAGTCCATCTTTGCATGTAAGCTAAAGATGACTTTCATCACTATATAAGCATGAGGATGATGACACTGATATAAGCATTAATTAAACGAAATAAAAGATAAATATTAAAGACTTTAAATTTATCCGGAGTTTAAAAATATCCAAATTGTCAACATAATATTACTTTGTTGAGTAAAATTCAAGAATAATATTCATGTATCAAAAATAATTTGGACGGAAAAGAAATAAAATTTTCGGGTGAATAGTACCCCGGCATGGAAAGTGCCCCAAATACTCGAGTGAATAATATTTGAGTGAATAGTAACTGGGTGAATAGTAACTCGTGAATAGTACTCCGGTATAAAAAGTTCCCCGAATACCCAAGTAAATAATATTTGAGTGAATAGTAATCGGGTGAATAGTAACCCATAAATAGTAACTCGTGAATAGTATTCCGGCATGAAAAGGTCAATAATTATCAAGAATGCTCAGAATAATATTTCCATGAAAAGATATTAGACAAAGCGCAAATATCAAGAATAATCTACTAATTTCATGGAATATAGAAGCAATACTTCAATAAAATGAGTGTAGAACTAGAGATACGAAACGAAATAATATTACTTACATACTACAGAGTATGGAAAAAAAATATTATTTTATACAAATATTGAACAAAAATAATATCCCTTATGAATATGAAAAAAAATATCTCTTCAGAATATGAAATAAATAATACCCTTACCTCATAAGAAGACTGGATACTAGAATAGTGAAGTAGCAGACTTCTCTTATTCTTTTTCTCTATAGCTTCTCTCTCTATAATTGCTCTTGTGAGTCTTAGTGAATTGGTGAAAATGAAGGAAGAATGAGCTTCTATTTATAGGAAAATATAGTTTCGATAATTGCACATTTTGGGGCTCGAAATATTACAGTATAATACCTTCATCTTTTCTTTCATTTTTAATTTAGTCTTGCAAGTATTATCAAACTTGCACCACCTCCCCTAATAGTACATCATGTGAATCAATAGTACAATCATGTGAATCAATAGTTCTATACATGTGAAAAAAATAATTACAGTATAGTACCTTCATCTATACCTCCATTTTTAATTTAGTCATGCAAGTATTATCAATCTTGCACCACCTCCCCTAATAGTACATGCATGTGAATCAATAGTATACACATGTGAACAAATAGTTATAAGTATGTGAATTAATAACAATTAATTGCTCATTTATCCGATTAATTACCCGATTGGTCAATATAACCTCTAGACATCAATTATTATCGAAATAGAGGTCGCTTTCCACTAACACTAATATTCCCAACACAATGAAAATATCAATTTTATCTTTAATCAATATGAACTTATTCATCATTAATACTATAACTCACAATATTTAACAATCAGATCATTCCTAGGAAAGAGGGGGCTTTCCGATAAGAATTTCTCCCTATTAGCACGCAATTAGGTGACCAAACCTCTCCTCGACAGAACTTTCTAGACATCATCAATATTTTAAATAATAATATGAATAACTTTGTCATCTCAATTATTGATTTAATAATATAAAATATTGATACTGTGATAATAATTGAATCAATAATATGAGAGATGCTATGCAGCAATTACTATGGCAATAATTGAATAAAACTGAGTGACTTCTCACATAAGCATCAATAATCAAAGATACTGTACAATACCGTGTGCTACTATGCAACCACGGGTATTACTGTCCTTTTATCACCGATTATTTTATGACAACTTGCTTATTTTAAAATTTTTTCACATATCACCCTTAACTTTAACCTTTTATCAATTTAACCATTTACTAAATATAATAATAATTATAGGAAAATAGAATACTTTCATTTCATAAATTCGGGATCTCACAATCTCCTCTCTTTATGAAATTTCACCCTTGAAATTTACGTACCTGGTAGTTCGAAGAGATGAGAATACCTTGCTTTCTATTCGGATTATACCTTCACGGACATTTCCTTTGTATTATGAATTTCCCACTGCTCATCTCCTGTATTTCAGATATCATTCTAGAATATATCTTCAAAACAAAGGTTAATTAATATGCCACATATTATTCCTATATTCTGACACACCAATTAAATAACACATAAGCTTAGGTAGGTCATACTAACGAAGGATTAACCCGTCTCTCCCCTCCTAGTTCTAGTCTCTCATCTCAGCCAAGGATCACATCCCTAAGCTTTGATACCAACTATGACGCCCCCAAAATAGCTATACAACACCCATTCTGAGTCGCCAAATACACACCATATAAATCAAATACAAACTTCTTTTATGCAACTGTCAGGTAATATATACGACAAAACATAGCTGAGTTTTTACATGAATATTTTCTCATAGACAGTATACAAACTCAAATTCAATCCTCATTACACTTATTATTATACTAAGTAGTGAGGACTGCTAAAACAACCATCTCGGACCGTCACTCCATTCCCCAACTAGTCCCAGCTATATTCTCATTTCCTGAAGAGTAAAAGAAAGCAAAAGGGTGAGCTCAACTAGCCCAGTAAGAAATATTATGACTAAGATAATGCAGAATAAATTATCATTAGCCTTCAACAGTATAACAACTAATAGAATACAATAGACAATAAGTTTTAGATCAACAACTGCAGCGGAATAAACAATCCATTAGAAGAGTCAAGTAGAACATAATGTCTACTATCTCCTCTAGATTAAAAGTCCATCGTTAATATTTCATCCCTATAATACTCATCAACAGTTCTTTGTTTTACCCAAGATAAAAAGAACTCTCACCACCTGTCTTCACCTGAACCACCAAAGATTATAGTTAAATCCACAATTCATATTTATAATCATGTAAATCAACAGTTTCTCTTTTCCACAAAGGCTTAATAGAACAATGATCATACCAATCAGTTGTCTACCTTAGCACTATGGGCCAAATATATTCAACTATAAAATTAATGGTCATGATCATACCAATCAATTGTCTATCAGTGCACTACGACCAAAGACATTCAACTGTTAACTAATGATCATGATCCTGCCAATCACATCATCGAATTATCCATGCACTACGGGCCAAGGATATTCGTTATTATTACCAGTGGTCATGATCATGTCATACACCTGTCCATCTTTTCACTACGGGCCAAAGCTATCAATCAACAGTTTGTCTTTGCACGCAGCCAAAGATATACAACTGCAAAACCAATAATTAACAGCCCATCTTTGCATGTAAGCCAAAGATATACAACTGTAAAACCAATAATCAACAGTCCATCTTTGCACGTAAGCTAAATATGACTTTCGTCACTATATAAGCATGAGGATGATGACTATGATATAAGCATTAATCAAACGAAATAAAGGATAAATATTAAAGACTTTAAATTTATCCAGAGTTTAAAAATATCCAAATTGTCAACATAATATTGCTTTGTGGAGTAAAATTCAAGAATAATATTCATGTATCAAAAATAATTTGGACGGAAAAGAAATAAAATTTTCAGGTGAATGGTACCCCATGAATAGTACCCTGTGAATAGTAATTCAGGAATAGTACCTCGTGAATAATATCCCGACATGGAAAGTGCCCTAAATACCCGAGTGAATAATATTCAAGTGAATAGTAACTAGGTGAATAGTAACTCGTGAATAGTACTCCGGCATAAAAAGTGTCCCGAATACCCAAGTGAATAATATTTGAGTGAATAGTAATCGGGTGAATAATAACTCGTAAATAGTAACTCGTGAATAGTAAGTCGTGAATAGTATTCTGGCATGAAAAGATCAATAATTATAAAGAATGCTCAAAATAATATTTCCATGAAAAGATACTAGATAAAACGCAAATATCAAGAATAATCTACTAATTTCATGGAATATAGAAGCAATAGTTCAATAAAATGAGTGTAGAACTAGGGAACAAAACGAAATAATATTACTTACATACTACAGAGTATGGAAGAAAATATTATTTCATACGAATATTGAACAAAAATAATATCCCTTACGAATACTAAAAATAATATCTCTTCAAAATATGAAATAAATAATACCCCTTACCTCAGAAGAAGACTGGATACTGGAATAGTGAAGTAACAGACTTCTCTTCTTCTTTCTCTCTATAGCTTCTCTCTCTATAATTGCTCTTGTGAGTCTTAGTGAATTGGTAAAAATAAAAGAAGAATGAGCTTCTATTTATAGGAAAATATAGTTTCGATAATTGCACGTTTTGGGGCTCGAAATATTACAATATAATACCTTCATCTTTTCCTTCATTTTTAATTTAGTCCTGCAAGTATTATCAAACTTGCACCACATCCCCTAATAGTACAATCATGTGAATCAATAGTTCTATACATGTGAAAAAAATAATTACAGTATAGTACCTTCATCTATACCTCCATTTTTAATTTAGTCATGCAAGTATTATCAATCTTGCACCACCTCCCCTAATAGTACATGCATGTGAATCAATAGTATACACATGTGAACAAATAGTTATAAACATTTGAATTAATAGTAATTAATTGCTCATTTATCCGATTAATTACCTGATTAGTCAATATAACCTCTAGACATCAATTATTATCGAAATAGATGTCGATTTTCACTAACACTAATAATCCCAACACAATGGAAATATCAATTTCATCTTTAATCAACACGAACTTATTCATCATTAATATTATAACTCACAATATTTAACAACCAGATCATTCTCAGGAAAGAGGGGGCTTTTCGATAAGGATTTCTACCTATTAGTGCGTAATTATGTGACCAAACCTCTCCTCGACAGAACTTTCTAGACATCGTCAATATTTCAAATAATAATATGAATAACTTTGTCGTCTCAATTATTGATTTAATAATATAAAATATTGATACTGTGTTAATAATTGAATCAATAATATGAGAGATGCTATGCAACAATTATTATGGCAATAATTGAATAAAACTGAGTGACTTTTCACGTAAGCATCAATAATCAAAGATACTGTACAATACCGTGTGCTATTATGCAACCACGCGTATTTTTATACTTTTATCACCGATTATTTTATGATAACTTGCTTATTTTGAAAATTTTTCACATATCACCCTTAACTTTAACCTTTTATCAATCTAACCATTTACTAAATAGAATAATGTGACACCCCCAAATCCAGGTACTCCATTCCCACAGAATTTGGTGTTCACTATCCAAAACCATTACATCTAACTACCCATCATAAAGGATAAAGACATAATTTAAATAACTTAAACAATAATCTTTTCCATTAAATGGTTACATCATAATCTCAAAATAAATCCCAGGTAATCTAACCTTAAATTTATTACATCAGTTTGCGGAATTAAAACAAGTCTTTAACATTATTCATTAAAATAACAATTCTTATAAGTCTTCAACACTTGGACATCTTGCCCTTTCCTTTGCTAGTAGATGGCTCATCGACTTTCTCTACTTTAGCTGCAGTGTTAAATGTAAGAGTGAGTAAACAATTGCTCACTGATATAGGAAGTAGCAATGATAACAACATGAGAATAAACAATGAATGCTAAACAATAATGAACTTGTTCTACGAATCAAAATAGAAAACAAGTTCGAAATAAATATCTGAGGGTCTTAAGACCACGAACTATGTCTTTGGTATTTAGGTATTATTACCTCAACCTTAACAGTCATTTAGACTATACAGACCCTTCTTAACGTACTTAGGGGGATTAGCCCTTTGTACCATGTATAGTGCACAAACATCTAAATGTTACACGTATAAAATCCCCTATGCTAGGGTTGTTTGTCTCAGCTTGAATTTAGAATTTCCGCACTAAAGAAAGTTTAGCTCGGAACTAACTTATTAGTGTTTCTAGAATTTTAGAACACTGTTCGATTGTAGATTAACTCAATCAATAAAGGTTTGCTTACTACTTGAAGGTTTAATACAATAATAAAACTTTGAACAAGGTTATCAAAGTCAAAGGTTGAATAACAACAATATATAATTGAGTAAACATGATATACATGCAAAGCGCTATATTCAGAAGATTTAAAACGATCTCCTTTGAATCAATGTATTAGAACAATATACGCTTCGAATAATAATAAGGAAAGTAATACTCGCTCGATGTAACGAATTAGGTTACAAGAGCTTGTACAATCATACACGAGATAGAATCAATAGGCTTGTTGAACTTTAACATAGAATTTAGGAACTTATACAATCATAATCTAGGAATAAAAATCTTGCACAAGTATAACATAACAACGATAGGTAAACCTTGCTGAATAATAAGGTAGCATAGGTTAGGGAACTTGCCTTGTATGTAAGCTACACAAGTATAATAATGTTCGCTAATTACCCTACACATATCATTGAAATCGCAATAATAATTAGTTGTATTAATATTAGTTTTATGGGTTTAACACACCATTTAAATCATAACTTTATCCTAATGTCTAATCATGTTGGTTAACATCCTTAACGAATCTGAAATCTCACTACAAACTAATATAAACCTTATCATTTATTTTTTAACTTTTGAAAAACATCACATTTGGTTCATCACATAACTTACCAATTCATAATCTATAGTTTCAACGTTGTGATTACAACATGTTGTTATATCTTATAACACATTTTAGGTTCCTCTACAATCATCAAATGAGTTAGGTTAACAATTTCCAACCTATGTCGTTAATATTACCAAGATTTGGTCTAATCGACCATTGACGTGCAGCAACTTTTTACATCAAGTTACAAAGGCTACCAGGCTTGCAGCATATAGCGCTACACCATGGCGACGTCTTAAGACGCTATACGCCACGACATACGATATGGTCAGATGACAATAGAAATACTGACTTGACAAATACCACCACGCGTGATGTATCAGTTTCAGTTTTGCAAAATGCGAACTTAGACTCTGCTATAGGCCAAAACATCCCAATTCTACAGAAATTCACCAAACTTCAACATCTAAAACTTTGTAATATTATAGTTACACATGCTAAACACCATTCTATATACAAAACATTACATACACATCATTTTGAGGAATCAAAACCATAGTTTTTTCCAAATGTCTTCCATTTTTGACACTTTTAACGAATTTGATCGCCACGAATTCGTTTCTTAATCATTTGACACGATTTGAATTACGCTGCTTTCTTTTCTTAACATACAAACATATTCTAACATCAAATTGCAGATTCTAACACACATTAAGCATGAAATTTTGTACTTTTTAAGCCATATTATATGAACATAAACACTGTGATTTATTTTTCTTACTACAAACCCATTTACATGAATTTTGACCATCAAACCACACTCATAGGTGATGATGAACAGATTATATACCTTAGATACATATATATGTATCAATCCACGTGATTTAGAATTTTACAAAAAATAATCCTTGAAAACTCAAAGCATGAACAATAGGAGTGGAGTATACCTTTAATCCTTGATTATTGAAGCAATTGATATAGAATGGCTTCAATTCCTTTCCCTTCCACAGCAAAGCCCTCAATCCCTTAACAATTCTCTCTGTTTTTTCCCCTTTCTCACCAACTCTCTGTTCTTAGTTTAGCCTTAGGCAAAGAAATAAGACGCGAAGTAATAAAATGGCCTCTCCCACGTACTCTTCCGTTAAAAAAATAATATGTATGCGTCAGTTGAATAAGGCAAAGGCCACAAGGCCTTGTTTGGCTAACCAAAAATTCCCCCAAACTAGATTATTTAAATAATATTTATATTATATAGTTTCATGTCACACCATTAATTTAGTTAATTAAATAACTTTAGTTTTAGCTAATTTAAATAACTTATAATAATAATAAAATTCTTATTATCATTATACCTTACAATTAATAAATAATTATATATCTAATTTAATTAATAATTTAGATAACATCACTTTATTTAATTTATTTATTTCCTTTAAATTAAACAATTCATTCAATTTAATTATTTCCTTAAATATCAAGCAATTGATTTAATTTAATTATTTCCTTAAATTAAATCCTTCAAATAAAATTATCATTACTCAATTTAATTAATCAATTTAGTTACTAAATTAATTCACCATAATTCATCAATTATTTATTTTCCTCAATAAATAAATTATTTAAAATATTTATTTAATTTAATAAATATTTAAATTAAATTACAAATTCCTCGATCGTTACAAATAATAATTATAGGAAAATAGAATACTTTCATTTCATAAAATTCGGGATCTCACAGATTATTTTTTTCGCTGCAGTGAAACTTGATGTTTATTATATTTTAGTAGTTTAACACTGTTGAAGGCTTACGATAATTTATTCTACATTATCTTAGTCATAATATTTCTTACTGGGAAAGTTGAGCTCACCCTTTTGCTTTCATTGTTCTGTTCAAGAAATGAGAACGTAGCCGGGACTAGTCGGGAAATGGAGTGACTGTCTGAGATGGTTGTTTTAGTAGTCCTCACTATTTAGTGTGATAATAAATGTAATGAGGATTTAATTTGAGTTTGGATATTGTCTATGAGATAATATTCGTGTATAAACTCTCAGCTCATGTTATATAATTAAGTTTGTATTTATATTCAGTACCATGTATTTGGCGACTCAAGATGGGTGATGTATACCTATTTTAGGGGTGTCACAGTTGGTATCAAAGCTTAGGGATATGACACATGGCTGAGATGTGAGACTAGAACTAGGAGGGGAGAGACGGGTAATTCCTTCGCTAGTATGACCTACCTAAGTTTATTTGTTATTTAATTGGTCGGTCAGAATATAGGGATAATATGTTGCATTTCAATTAACCCTTGTTTTGTGGCAGTATTTGAAAATGACATCAGAGAATGTTGAGAATAACAATGGAGCACATGAGACCGTTGAATCACCGATGATCAATAACTAGGATAATGTGCATCAGGAAGGCAACAATCCTTATGCAAACAACCACACCGACCAAATGATGAACGACGAAATGTTTAGGAGCTTTCTGCAATTCGTGCAACATCAAGCAAGAGAGACTTATGTTCAAAATGCAGGTGAAAACACTCGCAATTCTCGGACGGTCACCGCTAAGCAATTCAAGGAGCTGGGAACACCTGAGTTTTTGGAAAAGCCAGAACCACGTAAGGCGGAGACGTGGATAAAGCGGATCACCAAGATATTTGATGTCTTGGGATGCTCCGAGGAGCAAAAGGTTCCCTTTGCCACCTTCATGTTGCGAGGAGAGGCAGATCATTGGTGGGAATTTGTAAAACATACTCAGCCTGCTGCACTAAAGATGTCTTGGGAGAAGTTCCAAGAACTGTTCAACGACAAGTACTTTCCCAAAAGTATTCGTCAAATGAAGGAGGTAGAGTTCATCAACCTGGAGAAAAACAATATGTCCGTGTCGCAGTACGAAGCTAAGTTTGCCGAGTTATCCCGGTTTGCATCCCACTTGGTTGATAATGAGGAGAGAATGACGCGGATGTTTCTAAGAGGTTTGAAACCCGAGATACGTCAATACCTCATTTCTCACAAACTTTGCCTGTATTCAGATGTTGTGAATAGGGCTCAGTTATTGGAGTGCAATAATGAGTCAACCCAACCAAGAGAGAGTAGCCGATAAAATGATAATACTAGTGGTAGCAGTCATCGAAGCGGTGACAACAAACGTGGAGGGAATCAACATGCCATAAATGGTAACCACTTCGGTGGTAATCATGGCCAAGACAATAGGAGTAGAAATTTCAAGAAGAGGATATTCAATAATGATGGAAAGACGTCAGCACCAGCAACTATTGTTAAGGAAGGAGAACGACCAACTATCATATGCTTCAAATGCGGAGGCGAGGGACACATCAGTCCAAATTACATGCAGCAGTCCAAAACATGTTACAATTGTGGGAGAGAAGGTCACCTAGCTCTATTTTGTCGTGCAGGGAAGCCAAGTCCAGCTGGGATGGAGGCACCAAAGGCTGTCCTAGAGAAGTCAAAGCCGGTAGTTCAAGGTAGAGTGTTTGTCGTGACCTCCCAAAAAGCAAGGAACCCAAATAAGATTATCACGGGTAAGCTAATTATAAACTCTAGCGAAGTCTATACCTTATTTGATACCGGTTCTACCCATTCTTTTATTTCTCCTACTTGTGCTCAACGTTTAAATTTGACTCCGTAGAAATTAGACTTTGACTTATCTGTTAAAACTTCGTTAGGAGAAACCTTCATTACATCCACTGTTTATAAGTCTTGTTTGGTTCAAATTGGTACCCTCACATTACCTGTCGATCTTATTTCCTTAAAAATACTTGCATTTGATGTGATTTAGGGATTGATTGGTTAACTACTCATCCTGCAAAAATTGATTGTTTTCGTAAGGTTGTTAGCTTTCATATTCCTAACCAACCTATTATGCGAATTCAAACGACCAAACCACTAAAGTCAATTACTGTCATATCAAGCCATAAAGCTATTTGTTTATTGAAAAATGGATGTCAAGCGTTCTTAGCCCATGTCACGGATTTAAACAAAAATACGTCAAATTTGAATGATATTTTTATTGTTAATAAATTCCCTGACGTATTCCATGAAGAACTTTCTGGCCTACCCACAGAGCAAGAAATTGAATTTTGTATCTACCTTGAACCCGATATAAAACCTATTTCCAAAGCTCCATATCGAATGGCTCCGATTGAACTTTAGGATTTAAAAACCCAACTGTAGGAGTTGTTAGACATTGGTTTCATTCGTCCTATTACATCTCCTTGGGGTGCTCTTGTTCTATTCGTGAAGAAGAAAGATGGAAGTATGCGACTTTGTATTGACTATCAGGAGTTGAATCATGTCACCATCAAAATAAAATTTAAGCACGTATTGATGACCTGTTTGACCAGTTGCAAGGAGCCAAATTCTTTTCAAAGAGCGATCTTCATTCCGGATATCATCAGTTAAAGATTAAAACTGATGACATTCCAAAGACTGCTTATAGAACTCGGTACATGCATTATGAATTCCTAGTCATGTCTTTTGGATTGACTAATGCTCCTGCTGCCTTCATGGATATGATGAACCGAGTATTCAAGGAATATTTGGATTATTTTATGGTTGTCTTTATTGATGACATCCTCATTACTCCAAAAGCCATGAAGATCATGAACAACACTTGAGGCTGATACTCCAAAAGCTTCGTGAAAACAAGCTTTATGTCAAGTTAAAGAAATGGGAGTTCTGGCTTGAGGAAGTAGCATTCCTTAGAAATGTGATATTAAATCATGGAATATCTGTTGACCCAGCGAAGATTGAAGCAATACAAAGCTGGGAGCAACCTAAGTCAGTGACCGAAGTACGTAGCTTTTTGGGCTTAGTTGATTATTATCAGAAATTCGTGGAAGGATTTTCTCGAATCGCTACTCCATTAACTCAGCTGACTCGAAAAATACAAAATTCGGTTGAAGCGAGGAATGTGAGAAGAGTTTCCAAGAACTCAAAAGGAGACTCATTTCAGCACCTGTTCTGACAATACCATATGGCTCGGAGGGATTTGTTATCTACAGTGATGCTTCAGGCAAAGGGTTAGGATGTGTTCTCATGCAACATGGGAAAGTCATAGCCTATGCCTCACGACAACTCAAAGAATATGAGAGGAATTATCCTACTCATGATCTAGAGTTGGCAGCAGTCATTTTTGTGCTTAAAATCTGGAGGCATTACCTGTATGGAGAGAAAGTGGAGATATATACGGATCATAAAAGCCTCAAATATTTCTTTACCAAAAAGGAGCTCAACATGAGGCAACGACGATGGCTCGAGCTGTTAAAAGATTATGATCATACCCTTCAATACCATCCTAGAAAAACAAACATGGTAGTTGACGCATTGAGTAGAAGATCATATGCGGGTACGAGTGCGATATTGTCAACGGAAGGGCCCATTTTGTATGACTTGCAAAGGATGGGGATAGAGTTAAAGACTTTAGGGACCCATGTGATGATGGAAAATATATAAGTAGAACCAACTTTAATCAATAAAGTTAAAGCTGCTCAAACCACGGACCTGGAGCTGATGCGTATGAGGAAGAAAGTACAAAAAGGTGCTATTCCGGAAGCAAGAATCGATGAAGAAGGAATACTCCAAGTCAACTCCAGACTTTGTGTTCCTAACGACCCTAATTTAAAGTATAAAATCATGATGGAGGCACACAACACACCGTTTGCAATCCATTCTGGGAGTACTATAATGTATTGTGATCTTCGACATACATTTTGGTGGGGCACTATGAAGAGGGAGATAGCGTTATTTATCTCAAGGTGTTTAACTTGTCAACGAGTCAATGCAGAGCATTAAGTACCAAAAGGTCCATTGCAACCACTTGAAATTCCAGAATAGAAGTGGGAGCACATTACCATGGATTTCGTTACTGGTCTTCCCAAGGTTTCTCAAGGCATAGATTCAATTTGGGTCATTGTTGATAGATTGACCAAGTCTGCTCATTTCTTACCTATACGAGAAACTTATACACTTGAACGTCTTGCTCGTATGTACATAAACGAGGTTGTAAGATTGCATGGTATGCCAATATCCATAGTTTATGATCGAGACCTAAGATTCACTTCACGATTTTGGGTTAGTTTGCAAAAAGCTATGGGCACGGATTTACGATTTAGTTCGGCATATCATCCTCAAACGGATGGACAATCAGAGAGGACTATTCAAACTCTTGAAGATTTATTTAGACTCTGTGTCCTTGACTTCAAGGGAAGTTGGGACAAGTTCTTACCATTGGTGGAGTTTTCCTACAACAACAGTTATCAAGCAAGTATTGTCATGGCTCCATTCGAAGTGTTGTATGGAAGAAAGTGTCGTTCTCTAGTATGAAAAGAGAGATCATAGATTTTATGTCAAGGTGTTTAACGTGTGAAAGAGTTAAGGCGGAGCATCTAGTGCCAAAAGGTCCATTGCAACCACTTGAAATTCCAGAATGGAAGTGGGAGCACATTACCATGGATTTCGTTACTAGTCTTCCCAAGGTTTCTCAAAACATTGATGCAATTTGGGTCATTGTTGATAGATTGACCAAGTTTGCTCATTTCTTTCTTATACGAGAAACTTATACACTTGAACGTCTTGCTTGTATGTACATAAACGAGATTGTAAGACTGCATGGTATGCCAGTATCCATACTTTCTGATCGAGACCCAAGATTCACTTCACGATTTTGGGTTAGTTTGCAAAAAGCTATGGGCACAGATTTACGATTCAGTTTGGTATATCATCCTCAAATGGACGGGAAATCGGAGAGGACTATTTAAACTCTGGAGGATCTATTAAGACTCTATGTCCTTGACTTCATAGGAAGTTGGGATAAGTTCTTGCCATTAGTGGAATTCTCTTACAACAATAGTTATCAAGCAAGTATTGGCATGGCTCCATTCGAGGCGTTGTATGGACACAAGTGCCATTCTCTAGTATGTTGGGATGAGTTGGTGAAGCAACGTTGTTGGGATCGGAATTGGTATGCATGACAACGAAAAAGATTCAAATGATCCTGCAACGTATAAAAACCTCACAAGATTGACAAAAGAGTTATGCTGATCTTCATCGAAAAGACGTGGAATTCAATGTTGGAGAGCATGTGTTGTTACGTGTTGCTCAATGGAAAGGAGTTACAAGATTTGGAAAGAGAGGAAAGCTCAATCCTCGATTCATTGACCCATTTGAAATCCTTGACCGAGTAGGAACAGATTTGCTTTAACGCCAAGTATATCTCGTGTTCATAATGTTTTTCACATATCTATTTTACGTAAATATGTGGAAGACCCGAACCATATTATTGAGTTAGAACCGGATGAAATAGCGGAATATTTAACGTATGAAGAGGTACCTGATAAAATCTTGGATAAGAAGGAACATATTCTACGCTCTAAGGTTATACCTCAAGTAAAAGTTTTGTGGAGAAACCACGATGTTGAGGAAATGACCTGGGAGTTAGAATCTGAAATGAAAACAAGTTATCCTCACCTCTTCGTCATACCAGGTACGTACCCTAATTTTGAGGGAAAAATTTCATAAGATTAGGAGGTTGTAAGACCCCAACTTTTATGAATAAAGATGAATTTTTTTTATAAATATCATTTTTGAATATTTAGGTGTGAATTTGTTATAATGTTATAGTTGTGGGTAATATTTATAAATTTTTCATAGTAAGCAAGTTGTTATAAAATATTCGATTGGTCGAGGAATATTTGTTTTAACAGGGAATATTCGATTTACGACATAATAATCATTGGTGGACCCGCAATGTAAATATTATTGCTTGAGTTAGAAAACGATAAAAATATTTTTTTATGAAAATAACGGCAGAAGGTTTACCGTTAACTTTTGAAATACCTGGTGGTAAAAGTACAATAATACGTGTGGTTGCATAGTAGCACACGGTATTGATTATTGATGCTTACGTGAGAAGTCACTCAGTTATACTCAATTATTGCTATAGTAATTGCTGTATAGTATCTCACGTTATTTGATTCAATTATTGTTACAATATTTTATATTATTAAATCAATAATTGAGATGACAAGTTATTCATATTATTATTTGCATAATTAACAATGTCTAGAAAGTTCTATTGAGGAAAGAGGTTTGGTCACCTAATTGTGCACCAATAGGGAGAAATCCTTATCGAAAAGCCTCCTCTTTCTTGGGAACGATCTGGTTGTTAATATTGCGAGTTATAATAATGATGAATAAATGTTGTTAAAAATATTGAGGGGATTTTTTATGAAGTATTTGTTATAAATTTTGCTTATTGTTTGGACCCCCATTTACCCATTTTTTAAAATAATCGGTATAAAATTATTCAGTATATATATATATAATATGTGTGTGAAAGTGACATGTGGGTGGGTCCCACGTGTGGGATGAAGAATGAAAATGGGGTGGGGGGAGGAAACGTGTTTGGGAGGGAGTTTTAGTATTATATATATATATAAATATAATGTGTGTGGAGGTGAATGTGTGTGTGTGTGGGTATGAAAATTAATGTGGGTGTGTGAGTTTGCCTTTGCTGTAAGGAAAAGGTTATATATATATATATATATATATATATATTATAAGTTTTGTTTTTTATGAAAAATATAATATATTATATTTTATTATGCATAATGTTTGCATAGTAAGGAAAAATGAATTATTCAAAAAATTTATGCGTCCGTGATTTTCAAGAAACTGTGCATCCGTGATTTTCCTTCACAGTGCCCCTTCCATTCTCTTATAAATAGGATGCTCAGTTTAGAAAAGAAAATCACACCAGAATTAGAGAATTCTTCTTTTATAATATTGAGCGTATTTCTTTTGAGTTTAAGGAAGCTTTGAGTGTAGAAAACAGTACAAATTTTCTTCAAGAATATCTCCGCTATACCAGTTGGAATACTTTTCTTTTTAAGGTAAGGAATTTTATTTTTGTTCAATATTCGTAAGAAATAATATTTTCTTTCATACTCTGTAGTATATAAGTAATATTATTTCGCTTCAGATTTCGAATTCTACACTCATTTTGTTAATGTTTTGGCTTCTATACTCCATGAAATTAGTAGAATATCCTTAAAATTTGTGTTTCATCCAGTACCTTTTCATGAAAATATTATTCTGAACATTCTTGATAAGTTTTAACTTTTTCATGTCGGAGTACTATTCACGGGGTACTATTCTCGAATTACTATCACGGAGTACTATTCACCCGGGGCACTATTCATGACAAAAATTGATTTCTTTTCGGTCCAAATCATTTTTGATACAATATTATTCTTGAATTTTACTCCACAAAGCAGTATCATGTTGACAATTTGGACATTATTGAATTCTGGATAAATTAAATTATAAATCTTTAAAAATTTATGATTTGCTTTCTTTTAATTGAATTCTTATATCATTGTCATCATCCTCATGCTTATATTGTTATGAAAGTCATCTTTGGCCCGTAGTGCATAGATGGACTGTTCATTGGTATGATTATGACCAGAGATTATTCGGTATAATCATGACTGTAATGTTACAAATGATGTGATAAAAGTCCTCATTGGATCGTAGTGCATTGATGGACAGGTGTTGGCATGATCATGACCATTGGTGAAAACATGAATATCCTTGGCCTGTAGTGCGTGGATAATTCGTGGTCGTGATACTAATGAATATCATTGGCCCGTAATGCGTGGATAATTTAGTGATGTGGATTATTTATTAAGCTGAGTCTCAACGATAAAATTGATGATAAACTTTTTAAATCGTAGAAGATAGTAGATATCATGCTCTACTTGACTCTTCTAATGGATTGCTTTTTTTCGCTGTAGTTAAACTTGATGTTTATTATATTTTATCAGTTTAACACTGTTGAAGGCTAACGATAATTTATTCTGCATTATCTTAGTCATAATATTTCTTACTGGGCTAGTTGAGCTCACCCTTTTGCTTTCATTGTTTTCTTCAGGAAATGAGAACGTAGCCGGGACTAGTCGGGGAATGGAGTGACGGTCCGAGATAGTTGTTTAAGTAGTCTTCACTATTTAGTGTGATAATAAATATAATGAGGATTGAATTTGAGTTTGGATATTGTCTATGAGATAATATTCGTGTATAAACTCTCAGCTCATGTTGTATAATTATGTTTGTATTTGTATTCAGTACCATGTATTTGGCGACTCAAGATGGGTGATGGATACCTATTTTGGGGGTGTCACACTATGCAATACTATGCAATATAAAACAAAAACTAAGATAAATTTCTACCGACGATTTTGAAAAATGAGTAAGTTGGGGTCCATGTAGTAAGCCGAACTTGCAACAAATAATTTATAAAAAAAAACCTCTATTTATATCGAATCACTTGACTAAACACATTTTTAATCTTTCAACAATTATTCATCATTAATATTATAACTCACAATATTAACAACCAGATCATTCCCAGGAAAGATGGAGCTTTTTGATAAAGACTTTTCCTTTTTGGCGCGCAATTAAATAACCTAGCCCCTTTCCTCGACAGAACTTTCTAAACATGGTCAATAATGCAAATAATAATATGAATAACTATGTCGTCTCATTTATTGATTTAATAATATAAAATATTATGCAGATGATACCGTGACAATAATTAAATCAATAATATGAGATACTATGCAGCAACTACCGTTGCAATAATTAAATAAAACTGAGTGACTTCTTACGTAAGCATCAATAATCAAAGATACTGTACAATACCGTGTGGTACTGTGCAACCACGCGTATTACTGTACTTTTATCACCAGGTATTTCAATAATTTAACGGCAAAAGTCTTACTGATATTTTTATTAAAAAGGTTATTTATGTCACTTTCTATATCCGACAGTTATTCCGTTATGTGGGGTCCACCAATGATTGTGCCGTCGTACGGATATTCCCAACAAAAAGAATATTCTCCGACTAAACGAATATTTTATAACAACTTGCTTACTTTGCAAAATTTATAAATCTTACCCAGAACTATAATATTATATCAAATCCACACCTTATTATTCAAAATAACATTTAGAGAAAATTAAATCTTTATTCATAAAATTTGGGGTCTTACAACCTCCCCTTCTTATGAAATTTTGTACTCTAAATTGGTGTACATACCTGATATGTCGAAAAGGTGAGGATACCTTGTTTTCATTTCAGATTCTAACTCCCAGTTCATTTCATCAATATCATGGTTGCTCCACAAAACTTTGACTTGAAGTATAACCTTTTAGCGTAGAATATGTTCCTTCTTATCCAAGATTTTAACAGGTACCTCTTCATACGTTAAATCTTCTGCTATTTCTTCTGGTTCTAATTCAATAATGTGGTTTGGGTTTTTCACATATTTACATAACATAGATATGTGAAAAACGTTATGAAAACGAGACATACTTGGCGGTAAGGCGAGTCTATAGGCCATAACTTTAACTTTATCGATTAAAGTTAGTTCTACTTGTATATTTGACATCATCACGTGGGTCCCTAGAGTCTTTAACTCTATCTCCATCATTTGTAAGTTATACAAAATGGGTCTTTGTGTTTGACAATATCGCACTCGTAACCGTATACGATCTTCTACTCAACGCATCAGCTACCAAGTTCGCTTTTCTAGGATGATATTGAATGGTATGGTCGTAATCTTTCAACAGCTCGAGCCAACGTCTTTGGCGCATGTTAAGTTCGTTCTGGGTGAAGAAATATTTGAGGGTTTTGTACCGGGTTCAAGGTCAATACAAAATTTGATTTTAGGCTCTGGGGTTAGGCTAGGAAGTTCTTCGGGGAATACGTTAAGAAATTTATTAACAATAGAAATATCATTCAAATCTGATGTATTTTTGTTTAAATCCATGACATGGGCTATGAAAGCTTGACATCCATTTTTCAATAAATGAATGACTTTATGGCTTGATATGACAGTGATCGACTTTAGTGGTTTGGTTGCTTGAATTTGCATAACAGGTCGGTTAGGAATATGAAAGCTAACAACCTTACGAAAATAATCAATTTTAGTATAATGAGTAGTTAACTAGTCGATTCCTAAAATCACATTAAATGCAAGTATTTTCAAAGAGATGAGATCAATAGGTAATGTGAGGTTTCCGCTTTGAATCAAACAAGATTTATAAATGATGGACGTAATGAAGGTTTCTCCTAACGGAGTTTCAACCGATAAGTCAAAGTCTAATTTCTCAGGAGTCAAGTTCAAACGTTGAGCACAATTAGGTGAAATAAAAGAGTGGGTAGAACCGGTATCAAATAAGGTATAGACTTCGCAAGAGTTTATGATTAGCTTACTCATGATAACTTCGTTCGGGTTCCTTGCTTTTTGGGAAGTCACAAAAAATGCTCTCCCTTGAACCACCGACTTTGACTTGTTTGGGACAGCCTTTGGTGCCACTGTCCCAGCTGGACTTTACTTCGTTGTATGACAAAATCGAGCTAAATGACCTTCCTTTTCGTAATTGAAACACATTTTGGGTTGATGTGTACAGTTTGGACTGATGTGTCCCTCATCTCCGCATCTGTAGCATATGACCGGTGGTCGCTCTCCTTCCTTAGAAATGGGTGCTGGTGCAGCTGCCGACGTCTTTACATTGTCATTGTTTAATCTTCTCTTCTTAAAGTTGTTCCCACTTAATTCACCTCTCCTATCATCTTAGTCATGATTACCACCGAAGTGGTTACCATTTCTGGCATGATAATTTCCTCCACGATGGTTATCATTGTTCCGATGGCCGTTGCCACAGGTAAGATTATTATCGTGTTGTTCGTCGTTGTCTTTTGGTTGAGCTGACTTATAATCGTGTTCTAATAACTGAGCCTTATTCACAACATGTGAATACAAACAAAGTTTGTGAGAAATGTGGTATTGACGAATTTTGGGTTTCAAACCTCTCAGAAACATTTGCGTCATACGCTCCTCATTATCTACCAAATGGGATGCAAACCGGGATAACTCCACAAACTTAGCCTCGTAGTGCGATACGGTTATATTGTTTTATTTTAGCTTGATGAATTCCACCTCCTTCATGTGCGAATACTTTCTGGAAAGTATTTGTCATTGTATAATTCCTGGAACCTCTCCCAAAACATCTTCAGTGCAAAAAAATAAGTACGTTTTACATATTCCCACCAGTAATTTGTCTGTCCTCGCAACATAAAGGTGGCGAAGGGAACCTTTTGCTCCTCTAAGCATCCCAAGACATCAAATATCTTCGTGATTTGCTTAATACATACCTCTACCTTAAGTGGCTCTGGCTTTCCCAAAAACTCCAGCGTTCCTAGCTCCTTGAATTTCTTAGTAATGACCAGCCGTGAGTTTTCATTGATTCCACCTGGATTTTTAACAGGAATCTCTCTCATTTGGTGTTGCATGAATTTTAGGAAGCTTCTAAACATCCCATCATTCATCATTTGGTCGATGTTGTTGTTTACATGAGGATTATTGCCTTCCTGATGCACATTATCCTGGTTATAGATTGGCAGTGTCTCAACGGTCTCATGTGCTCCATTTCTTATCTCAAAAATTTCAGATGTCATTCTCAAACACTGCCACAAAACAAAAGTTAATTGACATGCCACATATTATCCTTATATTCTGACCGACCAATTAAATAACAAATAAGCTTAGGTAGGACATACTAGCGAAGGATTTACTTGTCTCTCCCCTCCTAGTTTTAGCCTTAGATATCCGCCAGTGATCATATCCCTAAGCTTTGATACCAACTGTGATGCCCCAAAAATAGGTCTACATAACCCATTCTGAGTCTCCAAATACATGGTACAGAATTCAAATACAACTTAATTTATGACATGTTAGTTCCCAGTAGGCACACAATAGATCTAGAATGTGGATTGAATAGATCCTTTACATTTTTATATACTTTTCATGTTTATTTTGTATTGCTAATGAGTTACCACATGACAAACATAAGAATTTTTTCAAGCACAACAGAATAAACAAAAGATCCCCTTCATTGATATATTCATGAACATGCATACATTGTTCGTAGAGTTAGTTAAGTTGTAAGCAGTTAATACATACATAGCATTTATAGTTGTTAGATACATAATGTAAATGACATAAATTAAATGACTGAATGTAAAAGACACAAAGGATTTTAAGTGGTTCAGAGACTCAAGCTCCTAATCCACTCTTTTGCTTTAACGAGCAGGAATTCCACTGAGGAAGGGAAACACCCTGAATCACTAAGATTTCTTCAAGGCCAGCATCCTTGGAACTTCAGTTCACTAATAACTCTTCAAGCCCAGTAGGCTTAGAACTCCTCTATTTCCCTAAGAACTCTTCAAGCCCAGCAGGCTTGGAACTTCATTTAGTCTCTCTGGACAAGAACCCCTCAGGCCCTAGCTTTTTGTTGTTGTTGGTGTTGTTGTTGTTGTTGGTCTTCAACCCTGATGGATTTGATTCGATTCGGACTTGGGATTTGACCCAAGATTTGTTCCGGACTCGGGATTTGATCCAGGTTGTTACATATGGTATCAGAGCCGACTCTCGAAAGCTCGGGTCGGGTCATCCGATCGAGTTGCTGGAGGTGGGGACACGAAGGCTGGTGGTATTATCCCACAATGGAGAGATGGAGGTCCGGAGGTGGGGACAAGAAGCCAGCCGGTATTATCCCACAATGGATAGAGAGGTAAAGATGTTTGGGCCCGTGTGTGTGATCGGTTCTGACGGGGACGTCAAAAATTTATGTGGGGGAGTTTGTAACACCCCAGTACCACATCGAAAGATAGGGGAAAAATTTGTCTGCATATAAGGAAATAAGTTACTACCAATAGTACCTTCAAGTCATGACCTTTTGGGTGAGCCTGTGGTGGGCTAAGTTGACCTAAGAAGATACTATTGAGCCAATAGTTTGAGGCCTTATTTTGATAGATTTGATTCGATTCGAACTTGGGATTTGATCCAAGATTTGTTCCGAACTCAGGATTTGACCCGAGTTGGTACAATAACAACTCCTTTTTGACTTTACTGATACAACAGTCTGCTACCTTACCTACCGCCTTAGAGTTGTCATATTTTCGTGTCTGGCAGGTAGTCATATTTATTTCTTCTTTCTGACTTCTAGATTAGAACATCAGAAGTTATCCTTTTGCATTGATGATCTCAAATAGCAATATTCAAATATCAGTCTTCAGATTGAACCGTTGCCAATGCTTTAACCTTCAGATGACTGAACTCTACGATTCTGATGCATATGTTCTTGGACCTGATCGTAGTGTGTCTTGTTGAATGTTACTCATTGTCTGATTGAGACAACACTACGATCCTGAAGAGTGTTCATTAGATCTTTAATGTAGAACACTTCTTCCTTCATTTATGCAGTACTTCAACACTTCTGTTTGCCTTGACTGATCTCAAGAACTGATATCTTTACTCCTAGTTCTTGTCTCTTCTGAATAGCAAGACACATCAGATTTGTGGCATGCCCAGCTCGCTTTCTCCTTGTGATCTCTCGTTCACTTATCATCATTGGGCTGACCCATGCTTAATCACTTTAGCCTTGTTCTTCAGAAGCTGACCAGTATCTCTATGTAACCTGCATTAGTTCTTGCTTTGTTTGGCAAATACTACAATCCTGGTTGACCCTAAGATCGTTGTCTTCCATTCTCTTGACAGCTTACTGCACTTGCTGACTTTCCTTAGCCATTCACTCATACTGAAGTCTTCTTTTGATCGACTTGTGGAAGACTTCATCTTGAATGGCTTCACAACTCAATCTGGATGCTGATTGGGTTGGTACTTAGATCTTCTGTTAGCTTGCAAGCCATTCGTTGAGTGCTCTCTGGTTTCCTTAAGGTGGAATGTATTTTTTCAGCTCAGACCAGAGACTTCATCCTTTGGATATTCTGGGAGTGCTCATTTATTGAGAATCGTGTTTACTCTACGATTTTTCCTTGGCATTGTGAGCACTTCTGTTGAAGCCTTAGTTCTGCACTCTACGATTTAGCTTGGGTTCTACAGACACTACGACTCCGAGATCAGATCTTGACACTCTATGATTTCTGTCTTTAAGCTTGTTGTCTTTGTCTGATCTGGCTCGACTACGATTTCTGCCTCTGATATGATCAGTAGACTCTACGACTCCAAGTGTGGTCTACGATTCTTGACTTGGCTTAGGCAGATGCTCGTTCGGCTCTTAGGCAGGCTATCTCTACGATTCTGAATATGACTTCCTCAACAGACTACAGCTTCGAGGAAGTTCTTCTTCAAATATAATTTTCAATTGCAGACAGTGGAGATAGTTATATGTCAAGAGAAGACTCACCATTGGAAGGAACATGATAGTAATCTTCTCATTTTTCTTTGGGTTCTATTGGGTCAACCAAGGATAATTCTGTGGGCATATGATATCTATCATAACCTAGACGCATGGCCTCCCATGTACGAAAGTTTTCTTGAGCACTTCCCAAAGATTTTAATTTCTAAAACAGTTATTGACTGTAACTTTATGTAATGTATCAATGTAATGTGTTGTCCATAGTTGGGACATGAGTCATAGTTGGTATTAAAACTCACAGTATATGTGTTGTTATATTTTGCACGACAATTATAGTAATAAAGTTGTAGTTATTTTTTGTACCATGTATTTGGCGACTCAAAATAGGTTGGATGGATTGGACCTATTTTGGGGGTGTCACAGTTGGTATTAGAGCTTAGGGATATGATTTCTGGCGGAGATCCGGGATTAGAACTAGGAAGGGAGAGACGAGTAATATCCTTCGCTAGTGTGTGTCCTACTTAAGCTAAATTTTCTTACCTAGACAAATCGTGATATGTCAATTAACCTTTGTTTTGAAGCTGTATTCTAGAATGATATCTGAAATACAGGATATGAGCAATGGAGAAATCATGATGACAGGGAAGATGGAATCTAAAATGAAAGCAAGGTATTCTCAACTATTCGAAATACCAGGTACGTAAATTTCGGGGACGAAATTTTATAAGGAGGGGAGATTGTAAGACCCCAAATTTTATGAAATAAAAGTATTCAATTTTCCTATTTAGTAAATGGTTAAATTGATAAAAATTTAAAGTTAAGGGTGATATATATAAAATTTTCAAAATACGCAAGTGGTTATAAAATACTAATTTCTGTTGGGGAATATTCGTTTGGTCGTGGAATATTCTTGTTGTCGGGGAATATTCGTACGACGGCGCAACCATTTGTGGGCCCCATAACAGAATAATTGTCGGATGAAGAAAAAGATAAGTTTGAGTTTTTATAAATAATCTGGCGTAATTGTTACCAAGTAACACTCGTTGAATACCGGTGGTTAAAATACAATAATACGCTGTGGTTGTTTTAAAGAAAGCACTGCGGTATTACATAGTATTTTTGAATTATTGATTCTTACTTAAGAAGGCACTACTCAATAATTTTTACAGTAATTACTGTTAATATTTTATTTTATTGATTCAATAATTGATGCGTTGATATTTTATATTATTGTTGTTTTAATAATTGTCACCGCATGATATTTTCCATTATCGGATCAATAATTCATATTATTTGAATAATATTATTAGATAACATTATTGGCAATGTCTAGAAAGTTCTGTCTAAAGAGAGGTTTTGTCACCTAATTGCGCACCAAGAAAGAGAAATCCTTATCTGAAAAGCCCCCCTCTTTCCTAGGAACTACTGGTTGTCATTATTATTGTGATTACGTAATATTATTTGTGAATAATTATTTATTGATTTATATGATAAGGAAATATTTATTTTATGTGGATATAAATGATGGATTTATATATATGGATATAAATGATGGAATTAATGTTGAGGTGTTTTATCAGTATTTTGTCAGAATAGAGGTATTAAAGATCAAATCGGTATTCTTAAAGCTCTATTGCGTGAGTTATAATTTTTAATCTGACTGTTAGATCGTTATGATTTTTGGATATGTTATACATATATAAGTTGAGTATATGTCCATAAATTTTGAACCGTTAAAAATGAACGTATGATTTGTTATGAATTTTAAGAGGTGACTAATTCGGAAATTAGGTTTATAAATAATTTTGGTGGAAAATTCTAGAATTGAGTCGGCCCCACCCGTGGTTGGTGAAGAAATGTGCTGAATTTTATTTCAAATGTGGTGGGTGGCAATAGTAGCACGTAAAGCCATCAGGTAGCAGGTCAAGTCTGCTTCGGCGTGCTAACATTTTCCTATAAATAGAGAGCTAAGTTAGAATTGAAAATCACACCAGAAACAAGTTTTCTTTCTCTCTATATTGTCGAGCATATTTTTGTAAGTATTTAGATACTTTGAGAGTTACTTTTCAGTGCAAGTTTCTTTCAGCTTTTCATCCGATATTTCGGTCAGAAATACTGCTCTTTTGAGGTAAGGGATTTTTAAGGGTTGTTATGTTTTTCATGTTTCGTAATTTTTCCGACCTTCAAAAATTCTGGAAAAATTTGAAATGATAATTTGATGAGTTTTCTAGATTGAGTCCAAAAATGGAGATTTTTGGATGTATAGATTATGAGTTATGAATTTTATGGGAAAAGTCTATTTTAAAAGTAAACCCTTATAACTCCTTGTGGTTAACTCCAAAATTGGTAAAATTTTTATTGGGAGTACATGTATATAACAGAAGTATACTTTGTAAATTTTGAAATTTTTGGATAAAAGTACAATTTATGATAAATGTCTAAATATACGACAGTTTTGGCCATATGAAAAATAGTAAATGAATTTTAAAAATTCTGAGAAAAATATATGTTTAATATGGGACTATGTTCTCCTAAATCCCAAAAAAAGAAAATTTATTTGTACTGATTTGGTATTTTTCATGAAAATGGTCTAGTTATGAGTAATGAATTAAATATGTTATGTGAAGTAAGAAAATTGGAAAATATGAGCTTGAGAATCCTATATGAGGTATATGCAGATTTTTGATGAGGGTTTTGGTTATTGGTGATGAAATCTTATGAGGTTGGCATTTTAGGATGATTAAATGCATTAATTAGTAAAGTGTAAACAATTGAAATAAATTGTTTATATGTTTAAGAAAGGTTATTCTTTCAATATCATTATACCGAAATATTGGTATGGATTTTATTGTGGAATTTCTACCTTTTTCATGTTGGGGTTACTATTTATGAATTACTATTCACGAGTTACTATTCACGGGGTAGTATTCACGATAAAATTGGTTTCTTTTTCTGACCAAATTATCGTTGATTTATGAATGTTACTAGATCTTGAATTTAAATCCTTGTTTTGATCATATTATTTTTATTATCATATATAACATTTTTATAATCATGGTGAAGAAATTTCTCTTTGACTTGAGTGTAAAGATGGGTAGATTATTGGTATGATCGTGACTATGGGTTCTCTTTGGCCAGTAGTGCAAAGTTAAATTGTTGACTAGTATGATCATGACCATTGAATTTACAATTGAATATTTTTAGCTTAAGTGCAAAGGTGAATTGATCAACATGGTTATAATTATGGTTTATATAAATTCTGAAATGATTATGTATTTCTTTGAGATATTAATATCTTTGGCCTGTAGTGCAAAGATGAATTATTTATGAATATTTTTGGCCCGTAGTGCAGAGATGACATGTTGTTGAATATCTTTGGCCTGTAGTGCAAAGATGACCTGTTGTTGAATATCTTTGGCTTGTAGTGCAAAGATGAACTGTTAATGAATATCTTTGGCCCGTAGTGCAAAGATGAATTTATTAGTATGATTATGAACAAGAACTGTGATTTGGTATAACCATGATTTTTGATGTTTCAGATAAAGACAAGTGATGAAAATTATCTTTGTCCTGGATGATAAGAGGAATTTAGAACCACAATTATGATTATGAGTTAATCTTAGGATTGTGGGGATGAGAACTGCTGATTTATGTTACTGAGGATAAAACATTGTTGGTGGACTTTTAACATGGAGAAGATAATAGACTTTTATGGTCTATTTGACTCTTCTAACGGATTGCTTCGTTTACCGCAACTTTGATTGAAAAGTTTTATCATATACCATATGTTCTAAATCTCGATTTATTCTTGTGAAGGCTATTAATAATTTAATTATCTTTAGTTATGATATTCTTTCTTTGGGCTATTTGTGCTCACCTTTGCTTCACAATTCCTTCGTAATAAGAGTGTAAATTTGGGTCGAAGGGGGTAAAGGGGAATAGAGCGGTGGTCTATAGTCATTGAGGTTCTCCCTAAACAAGATGGAAATAATTTTATTTAGAACATTAGATAAGTGTGTCGTATTGTATACGTCATTTGATATTTAATTTTGGTGAACCGAATAGGGTGAGGCGAACCCAACTTTGGAAGGGTGTTTTGTCACTACCATACAAGATGTCTAATGAGATACAACCTCGTGTTATCATAAGACAGGGTTGTGCACATCCACTTGCTGAGTATATCTACGAGCACTACCTATATGATCTTGGAGTTTGGTTGAAATATAATTTTCAATTGCAGACAGTGGAGATAGTTATATGTCAAGAGAAGACTCACCATTGGAAGGAACATGATAGTAATCTTCTCATTTTTCTTTGGGGTCTATTGGGTCAACCAAGGATAATTCTGTGGGCATATGATATCTATCATAACCTAGACGCATGGTCTCCCATGTAAGAAAGTTTTCTTGAGCACTTTTCAAAGATTTTAATTTCTAAAATAGTTATTGACTATACCTTTATGTAATGTATCAATGTAAGGTGTTGTCCATAGTTGGGACATGAGTCACAGTTGGTATTAAAACTCACAGTATATGTGTTGTTGTATTTTGCACGACAATTGTAGTAATAAAGTTGTTGTTGTTTTCTGTACCATGTATTTGACGACTCAGAATAGGTTGGATGGATTGGACCTATTTTGGGGGCGTCACATATAATCTCATTTTTTGAAGAGAACAATGAAAGAAAAGGGTGAGCTCAACTAGCCCAATAAAGAATATTATGACTAAGATAATGTTGAATAAATTATCTTTAGTTTTCAACAGTATAAAAACTGATAGAATAAAATAGACAACAATTTTAACTGCAACGAAACAAGCAATTGATTCTTACGTAAGAAGGCACTACTCAATAATTGATTCTGTAATTACTATTTAATATTTTATTAATTCAATAATTGCTACGTTGATATTTTTGATTCAATAATTGTCATTACACAGTATTTCAAGTTATCAAATCAATAATTCATTTAAATATATTATTATAATATTATATTATAGTAGTATGATGTGATTATATGATAGTATGTTTTTTTATAATTTGAATGGTAACATTATTATAGTAAATTCATGGTATAAAAGTAAAATGAGGTGGAAGAGAACAATTTGAATTTGAATTCTGATGATGTAAGCGATGATGTCATCAGAACGATGAGGTAAGCAATGATGTCATCGGAATGATGTAAGCAATGATGTCATTTGATCGATGATGTAAGCAATGATGTCATATGATCAATGATGTAAGCGATGATGTCATAAATTATGGCGAAAAGACTATTTTACCCTTACTCTACCAAGCTTATAAATAGAAGCTCATTCCTTCATTATTTTTCACGAATTCACTAAAGCTATAGAGCGAGAAAGAATAGAGAGAATAAGAGAAAGAAGAAGAATCTTACATTACTACAATATTACGGTATCCAATTTCCTACTAAGGTAAGGGGTATTATTTCTTTTGTATTCATGAAGAGAACTTACATTATTCCATTTTTTTTATTCTCATTGGAATAACTCGATATCTGTGATCTACCTTATACTTGGTGAAATTCTTCTGTTATTCCATTCTTTATCATTATGTTGGAATAACCTGTCTATGAGAAGTACCGCATACATGGTGAAATTCTTCTGTTATTCTATTTTTATTATTCTGTTGGAACATCCTGTCGGTGCGTTACGCATGACTTGGTTCCGTTATTTATTATTCTGTTAGAACATCTTGTATGTGCGTTTACGCATGACCTGGTTCCATTATTTATTATTCTGTTGGAATATCCTATCTGTGCGTTTGCACATGACCTGATTCCATTATTTATTATTATGTTGGAATATTACGTCTGCATGCGTTTTTGCATGACACGACCAGTTCCATTATTTATTATTTCGTTGGAATAACTCGCCTATGCGGTCTATCGCATGCCTGGTGATTTCTTTTGTTATTCCATTCTTTATTATACTCAGTTGGTTAAAGTTTTGACTTCTATACTCCATTAAATTAGTGGAATATCCTTGATATTTGCGCTTCATCCAGTATCTTTTCATGGAAATATTCTTCTGAGCATTCTTAAGTTTTACTCTACAAAGAAGTATCATGTTGACAATTTGGACGTCATTAGTTCCTGGATAAATTAATTCTTGAACTTGTTTTATTGAATTCTTATATCATTGTCATCATCCTCATGTTTATATTATGTTGAAAGTCATTTGTGGCCTGTAGTGCATAGATGGACTTGCTATGATTATGACCAGGGATTATTCGGTGTAATAATGACCGTAATGTTACAAATGATGTGGAAAAAGTCCTCATTGGCCCGTAATGCATTGATGGATAGTTGTTGGCATGATCATGACCATTGATGAATACACTAATATCCTTGGCCGTAGTGCATGGATAATTTGTGGTTTGATACTAATGAATATCCTTGGCCATAGTGCAGGGATGATTGGATTATTTATTAAGCTGAGTCTCAGCGATAAAAGTGATGAAAAACCTTTTAAATCATAAAAGATAGTAGATTTTATTCTCTACTTGACTCTTTTAATGGATTGCTTGTTCCGCTACAGTTAAACTTGATATTTTTTTATATTTTATCAGTTTAACATTGTTGAAGGCTAATGATAATTTCCTACTGGGCTAGTTGAGCTCACCCTTTCTTTCACTGTTCTGTTTAGGAAATGAGAACGTTGCCGGGACTAGTCGGGGAACGGAGTGACGGTCCAGATGATAGTTTTAGTAGTCCTCACTATTCTGTTAAGTAGTGTGAAAATAAATGTTAAGAGGACTCTTTTGAGTGTGGATATTGTCTAGATGACAATATTCTTATTAAACTCTCAGTTTATGTTTTGTCGTATTTTACACGACAGCTGTATTATTAAGTTGTATTTGAATTTTGTACCATGTATTTGGCGACTCAAGATGGGTTATGTATACCTATTTTGGGGGCGTCAAAGTTGGTATCAAAGCTTAGGGATATGATCCCTGGCTAAGATGTGAGACAAGAACTAGGAGGGGAGAGACGGGAAATTCCTTCGCTAGTATAACCTACCTAAATTTATTTGGTATTTAATTGGTCGGTCAAAGTATAGGGATAATATGTGATATGTTAATTAACCCTTGTTTTGTGGCAGTATTTGAAAATGACATCCGAGAATGTTGAAAACATCAATGGAGCACAGGAGACCGTTGAGTCTCCACAGATCAATAATCAGGATAATGTGCATAAGAAAGGCGATAATCCTCAGGCAAACAACAATACAGACCAGATGATGAACGATGGAATGTTCAGAGCCTTTATTCAATTCATGCAATATCAGGCAAGAGCGGCTCCTGTCCAAAATGCAGGTGGAAACACTGGCAACTCTCGGATGGTCTCCGCTAAGTAGTTCAAGGAACTGGGACCTCCAGAGTTTTTTGGAGAGCCAAAATCACTTAAAGCAGAGACATGGATAAAGCAGATCAACAAGATATTTGATGTCTTGGGATGCTCCGAGGAGTAAAAGGTTCCCTTTGCCATCTTCATGTTGCGAGCAGAGGCAGATTACTGGTGAAAATCTGTAAAGCGTACTCAACCTGCCACACTGAAGATGTCTTGGGAGAAGTTCCAAGAACTGTTCAACGACAAAGACTTTCCCAAAAGTATTCGTCACATGAAAGAGGTAGAGTTTATCAAGCTGGAGTAAAACAACATGACTGTGTCGCAGTACGAAGCCAAGTTTGCCGAGTTGTCCCGATTTGCGTCTCATTTGGTTGATAATGAGGAGAAAATGACGCGAATGTTTCTAAGAGGTTTAAAACCCGAGATACGTCAATATTTTATCTCTCATAAACCGTGTTTGTATTTAGATGTTCTTAATAGGGATCAATTATTGGAGCCCGATAATGAGTCAACCCAACCAAAAGAGAGCAGCCGACAAAATGATAATACTCAAAGTGATAATACCATCGAAGTTGTGACAATAAGCGTGGAGGGAATCAACATGCGAGAAATGGTAACCACTTTTGTGGTAATCATGGCCAAAATAATAAGAATGGACATTTTAAGAATAGGAGATTCAACAATGATGGAAAGACGTCAGCATCAGCACCTGTCATTAAGGAAGGAGAACGACCACCTATCATATGCTTCAAATGTGGAGGAGAGGGACACATCAGTCCGAACTGCGCGATGCCATCCAAAGCATGTTACAATTGTGGAAGAGAAGGTCACCTGGCCCGATTTTATTGTGCACCGAAGACAAGTCCAGTTGGGATGGAGGCATCAAAGGCCGTCCCAGATAAGACAAAACCGGTAGTTCAAGGGAGAGCGTTTGTCGTGACCTCCCAGAAAGAAAGGAACCCGAACGAGGTCATCACGGGTAAGCTTATCATAAACTCTAGCGAAGTATATACCTTATTTGATACCGGTTCTATCCATTCTTTTATTTCTCCTACTTGCGCTCAATGTTTAAATTTGACTCTGGAGAAATTGGACCTTGACTTATCTGTTGAAACTCCATTGGGAGAAACCTTCATTACATCCACTGTTTATAAGTCTTGTTTGGTTCAAATCGGTACCCACACATTACCTGTCGATCTTATTTCATTGAAAATACTTGCATTTGATGTAATTATAGGGATTGATTGGTTAACTACTCATCATGTAAAAATTGATTATTTTCATAAGGTTGTTAGCTTTCATATTCCTAACCAACCTATTATGCGAATTCAAGCAACCAAACCATTAAAATCAATCACTGTCATCTCAAGACATAAAGCTATTCGTTTATTAAAAAATGGTTGTCAAGCTTTCGTAGCTTATGTCACAGATCTAAAAAAAAATACGTCAGTTTTGAATGATATTTCTATTGTTAATAAATTTCCGACGATTCTGAAGAACTTCCGGCCTACCCCAGAAAGCATGAAATTGAATTTTGTATTGACCTTGAACCCGGCACAAAACCCATTTCCAAAGCCCCATATCGGATGGCTCCTATTGAACTTCAGGAGTTAAAGACCCAACTGCAGGAATTGTTAGACATTAGCTTTATTCGTCCTAGTACTTCTCCTTGGGGTGCTCCTATTCTATTCGTGAAAAAGAAAGATGGGAGTATGCGACTTTGTATTGATTATTGGGAGTTGAATCATGTCACCATCAAAAATAGGTACCCATTGCCACGTATTGATGACCTGTTTGACCAGTTACAAGGAGCCAAATTCTTTTCAAAGATTGATCTTCGTTCTGGATATCACCAATCGAAGATTATAACCGATAACATTCCAAAGACGGCTTTCTGAACTCGGTACATGCATTATGAATTCCTAGTCATGTCTTTTGGATTGACTAATGCTCCTGCTGCTTTCATGGATATGATGAACCGAGTATTCAAGGAATATTTGGATCACTTTGTGGTCGTCTTTATTGATGACATCCTTATTTATTTCAAAAGCCGTGAAGATCATGAGCAACACTTGAGGCTGATACTCCAAAAGCTTCGTGAATATAAGCTTTATGCCAAGTTGAAGAAATGCGAGTTCTGGCTTGAGGAAGTAGCATTCCTTGGGCACGTAGTATCAAGCCATGGAATATCTATTAACCCAGCAAAGATTGAAGCTATTCAAAGCTGGGAGCAACCTAAATCAATGACCAAAGTATGTAGCTTTTCTGGCCACCGGTTATTATATGGAGATTCGTAGAAGGGTTTTCTCGAATAGCTACTCTATTAACTCAAATTTGACTTCGGAAAGATACAAAAATTGATTTGAACGAGGAATGTGAGAAGAGTTTTCAAGAACTCAAGAGGAGACTCATTTCAAGACTTGTTTCGACAATACCATCCGCTCCTCGAGGGATTTGTCATCTACAAATGATGCTTGAGCAAAGGGTTAAGATGTGTTCTCATGCAACATGGGAAAGTCATAGCTTCACGCCTCTCGACAACTCAAAGAATATGAGAGGAATTATCCTACTCATGATCTAGAGTTGGTAGCTGTTGTTTTCGCACTTAAAATTTGGAGGCATTACTTGTATGGGGAGAAAGTGTAGATCTTTACGGATCATAAAAGCCTCAAATATTTCTTCACTCAATAGGAACTCAACATGCAACAATGATGTTGGCTTGAAATGTTGAAATATTATGATCATAACATCCAATACCATCCTGAAAAAGCGAACGTGGTAGCTGACGCATTGAGTAGAAGATCATATGCGAGTACGAGTGCGATATTGACAACGCAAAGGCCCATTTTGTGTGACTTGCAAAGGATGGAGATAGAGTTAAAAAATCCAGGGACCCATGTGATTATGGCGAATATACTGAGTAGAACCGACTTTAATTGATAAAGTTAAAATTTGCGCCAAGTTCTGAGATCCTGGAGCCGATGCGTATGAAAGCAAGAAAGTGCAAGAAGGTGCTATCTTAAGCAAGAATCGATGAAGAAGGAATACTTGAAGTCAACTCCGGACTTTGTGTTCCTAACAACCCTGATTTAAAGTATAAAATCATGATGGAGGCGCACAACACACCGTTTGTAATCCATCCTGGGAGTACCAAAATGTATCATGATCTTTGACATACATTTTGGTGGGGCAATATGAAGAGAGAGATAGCGCTGTTTATCTCAAGCTGTATAACTTGTCAACGAGTCAAGGCAGAACATCAAGTACCAAAAGGTCTATTGCAACCACTTGAAATTCCAGAATGGAAGTGGGAGCATATTACCATGGATTTCGTTACTGGTCTTCCCAAGGTTTCTCAAGGCATTGATGCAATTTGGGTCATTGTTGATAGATTGACCAAGTCTGCTCATTTTTTACCAATACGAGAAACTTATACACTTGAACGTCTTGCTCGTATGTACATAAATGAGATTGTAAGACTGCATGATATGCCAGTATCCATAGTTTCTGATCGAGACCCAAGATTCACTTCACGATTTTGGGTTAGTTTGCAAAAAGCTATGGGCACGGACTTACGATTTAGTTCGGCATATCATCCTCAGATGGACGGATAATCAGAGAGGACTATTCAAACTCTTGAAGATTTATTAAGACTCAATGTCCTTGACTTAAAGGGAAGTTGGGACAAGTTCT
Source organism: Panax ginseng (assembly GCA_020205605.1). Lineage (NCBI taxonomy): Eukaryota > Viridiplantae > Streptophyta > Magnoliopsida > Apiales > Araliaceae > Panax > Panax ginseng. Next base: position 135,775,061 of record CM035134.1, on the reverse strand, counting down.
TACCGTTGGTGGAGTTTTCATACAACAACAGTTATCAAGAAAGTATTGGCATGGCTCCATTCGAAGCGTTATATGGAAGAAAGTGTCGTTCTCCAGTATGCTAGGATGAGGTGGGTGAAGCAATGTTGTTGGGACTAGAGTTGGTACGTATGACTACAGAAAAGATTCAAACGATCCGACAACGTATAAAAACCTCACAAGATCGTCAAAAGAGTATTGTTGATCTTCATCGAAAGGACGTGGAATTTGATATTGGAGATCATGTGTTGTTACGTGTTGCTCCATGGAAAGGAGTTACGAGATTTAGAATGAGAGGAAAGCTCAATCCTCGATTCAGTGGCCCATTTTTAATCCTCGATCGAGTAGGAACTGTGGCGTATAGACTCGCTTTACCGCCAAGTATGTCTCGTGTTCATAACGTTTTTCACATATCCTTGTTACATAAATATGTGGAAGACCCGAACCACATTATTGAGTTAGAACCGGACAAAACAGCGGAAGATTTGACGTATGAAGAGGTTCATGTTCAAATTTTGGATAAGAACGAACATATTCTACGTTCCAAGGTTATACCTCAAGTCAAAGTTTTGTGGAGAAACCACGATGTTGAGGAAATGACTTGGGAGTTAGAATCTGAAATGAAATCAAGGTATCCTTACCTTTTTGATATACCAGGTATGTACCCTAATTTCGAGGGCAAAATTTCATAAGAATGGGAGGTTGTAAGACCCCAATTTTTTTTTAATAAAGATGATTTTTCTATAAATATTATTTTTAAATATTATGGAATGAATTTGATATAATGTTATAGTTGTGGGTAATATTTATAAAATTTTGCAAAGTACGCAAGTTGTTATAAAATATTCGTTTGGTCGGAGACTATTCTTTTTGTCGGAAAATATTCATACGACGACACAATCATTGGTGGACACCACAACGGAATTATTGTCGGAGTTAGAAAACGACAAAAATATTTTTATGAAAATAACGGCGGAAGTGTTACCAATTAACAATCGTTAGAATAATACGGTGGTTAAAATACAAGAATACGCGTTGTTGCATAAAGAGCACACCAGTATTGCACATTATTTTTTTGAATTATTGATTCTTACGTAAGAAGGCACTACTCAATAATTGTTATAGTAATTACTATTTAATATTTTATTGATTCAATAATTGCTACGTTGATATTTTTGATTCAATAATTGTCATTACACAGTATTTCAAATTATCAAATAAATAAATCATTTAAATATATTATTATAATATTATATTATAGTAGTATGATGTGATTATATGATAGTATGTTTTTTTTATAATTTGAATGGTAACATTATTATAGTAAATTCATGGTATAAAAGTAAAATGAGGTGGAAGAGAACAATTTGAATTTGAATTCTGATGATGTAAGCGATGATGTCATCGGAACGATGAGGTAATCAATGATGTCATCGGAAGGATGATGTAAGCAATGATGTCATTTGATCGATGATGTAAGCAATGATGTCATATGATCGATGATGTCATAAATTATGGCGAAAGGACTATTTTACCCTTACTCTACCAAGCTTATAAATAGAAGCTCATTCCTTCATTATTTTTCACGAATTCACTAAAGCTATAGAGCGAGAAAGAATAGAAAGAATAAGAGAGAAAGAAGAAGAATCTTCTGTTACTACAATATTGCGGTATCCAATTTCCTACTAAGGTAAGGGGTATTATTTCTTTCGTATTCATGAAGAGAACTTCTGTTATTCCATTTTTTTTATTCTGTTGGAATAACCTGTATACACGGTCTACCCTATACTTAGTGAAATTCTTCTGTTATTCCATTCTTTATCATTATGTTGGAATAACCTGTCTATGAGAAGTACCGCATACATGGTGAAATTCTTCTGTTATTCTATTTTTATTATTCTGTTGGAACATCCTGTCGGTGCGTTACGCATGACTTGGTTCCGTTATTTATTATTCTGTTAGAACATCTTGTATGCGTGCTTACGCATGACCGGTTCCATTATTTATTATTACATTTGAATATCCTATCTCGCATGCGTTTCTTGCATGACCGATTCCATTATTTATTATTATGTTGGAATATCCTCACATGCATGCGTTTCATGCATGACACCGTTCCATTATTTATTATTCTGTTGGAATAACCTGTCTATGCGGTCTATCGCATGCCTGGTGATTTCTTTTGTTATTCCATTCTTTATTATACTCAGTTGGTTAAAGTTTTGACTTCTATACTCCATTAAATTAGTGGAATATCCTTGATATTTGCGCTTCATCCAGTATCTTTTCATGGAAATATTCTTCTGAGCATTCTTAAGTTTTACTCTACAAAGAAGTATCATGTTGACAATTTGGACGTCATTAGTTCTGGATTAATTAATTCTTGAACTTGTTTTATTGAATTCTTATATCATTGTCATCATCCTCATGTTTATATTATGTTGAAAGTCATTTGTGGCCTGTAGTGCATAGATGGACTTGCTATGATTATGACCAGGGATTATTCGGTGTAATAATGACCGTAATGTTACAAATGATGTGGAAAAAGTCCTCATTGGCCCGTAATGCATTGATGGATAGTTGTTGGCATGATCATGACCATTGATGAATACACGAATATCCTTGGCCGTAGTGCACGGATATTTTGTGGTTTGATACTAATGAATATCCTTGGTCAGAAAAGTGTGGATGATGTGGATTATTTATTAAGCTGAGTCTCAGCGATAAAAGTGATGAAAAACCTTTTAAATCATAAAAGATAGTAGATTTTATTCTCTACTTGACTCTTTTAATGGATTACTTGTTCCGTTGCAGTTAAACTTCATGTTTGTTATATTTTATCAGTTTAACATTGTTGAAGGCTAATGATAATTTATTCAGCATTATCTTAGTCATAATATTTCTTACTGGGCTAGTTGAGCTCACCCTTTCTTTCACTGTTCTCTTCAAGAAATAAGAACGTAGCTGGGACTAGTTGGGGAACGGAGTGACGGTCCAGATGATAGTTTTAGTAGTCCTCACTATTCTATTAAATAGTGTGAAAATAAATGTAAAGAGAACTCTTTTGAGTGTGGATATTGTCTAGATGACAATATTCTTATTAAACTCTCAGTTTATGTTTTGTCGTATTTTACACGACAGCTGTATTATTAAGTTGTATTTGAATTTTGTACCATGTATTTGGCGACTCAAGATGGGTGATGTATACCTATTTTGGGGGCTTCACAATTTGCTACACTCAAAGTTTCCTTAAACTCAAAAGAAATACGCTCAATATTATAGAAGAAGAATTCTCTGATTCTGGTGTGATTTTCATTTCTTAACTGAGCATCCTATTTATAGGAGCATGGCAGGGTACTATTTGAATTAGAAAATCACGGGTGAACAAACGAAGACTCACGGGCGCAGTCACAGAAATTTTTATGAAAATTTTGATTTTACTATGCAACCCTATGAAACACTATACAACACTATGCAGTACTATGCAACACTATGTAGTACTATGCAATATAAAACAAAAAATTGAGATAACTTTCTACCGATGATTTTGAAAAATGAGTAAGTGGGGGTCCATGTAATAAGCCAAACTTACAACAAATACTTTATAAAAAAACCCTCTATTTATATCGAATCACTTGACTAAACACATTTTTAATCTTTCAACAATTATTCATCATTAATATTATAACTGACAATATTAACAATCAGATCATTCCTAGGAAAGAGGGGGCTTTCCGATAAAGACTTCTCCTTTCTAGCGCGCAATTAAATAATCTAACCTCTTTCCTCGACAGAACTTTTTAGACATTGTCAATACTGCAAATAATAATATGAATAACTATGTCGTCTCATTTATTTATTTAATAATATAAAATATTGTGCAGATGATACTGTGACAATAATTGAATCAATAATATGAGATACTATGCAGCAACTACTGTTGCAATAATTGAATAAAACTGAGTGGCTTCTTACATAAGCATCAATAATAAAAGATATTGTACAATACAATGTGCTACTGTACAATCACACGTATTACTATATTTTTATCACCGAGTATTTCAACAGTTTAACGATAAAAGTCTTGTTGTTATTTTTATTAACAAGGTTATTTCTGTCGCTTTCTATATCCGACAGTTATTCCGTTATGTGAGGTCCAACAATAATTGTGCCATCATACGGATATTCCCGACAAAAAGAATATTCCCCGACCAAATGAATATTTTATAACAACTTGCTTACTTTGTAAAATTTGTAAATATTACCCACAACTATAACATTATATAAAATCCACACCTTTTTATTCAAAATAACATTTAGAGAAAATTAAATCTTTATTCATAAAAGTTGGAGTCTTACACTAAGAATATGTCAGGGGGTGATTTGCAAGCTTTTTAAGACGAAGGGGAAGACTAGAGAAGACTTAATTTGGGTGACCAACTTATAAGAAATTGAAAGTAGCTTTTATATAAGAAAAATCAAAATTTACCTATATTCATTTTTAGTCAAATTGGATAAGTTTAGAGAGAGAAAGAGTGCTAAGCATTTTATTTGAGAATTGAGAAGAGCTTATAAGCTCAATTCCTCCCCTGCTCTCTCCTATTTCCATTTCGTCTGTTCCAAAAAAAAAGATGTCCTATGCTAAATTTATTCTCCTCCCAAGTTATCAAAATAAGGGTTTGTCATTATTCAAACCAAACTCTACCGAATTTGTGTTTTTAGCTGAAAATTAGAGGTATATGACTCAAAAATTGGATTCCAACGTTGGAATTGGTGAAGATGTTAAACAATTACTATCAAGAAAAAGAAGAATTTCAGCCATAACAAATAATTTAGCAAGGTTTTCCCCATTCAGTCTTCAATCTAAAGGTAAAAATATTCTTAATCTTTAGATTTAAAGAAATTGGTTTATTTCTAATCTATATTAATTGATATGCTTAGTTATGAGAGATTGAATGAAATTAGGGAATCATGTAGGATTCCAGAGTTATAAGAGCTTTCATAATAATTTTCTTATCTTTATCCCTACTCTGCAGTGTTATTGGGTCATTCTGCAAAATAGAGATTCAATTTTTTCACTATGTACGTAACAGGTTCCTTATATTGATTCCTTAAATAATAAAATTTAAAATTTAAATTTAAAAGTTAAAAGTTAAAATTTCCAATAGTCAACATCAAATTAATAATAATCTTATAATTTATAAAAGAGAGAATTTAATTTATCAATTATATTTCACTGTAAAATAATTTTTATTTTATTTAAAATTTTAAGTAATTATTTATGAAGTGAGTATTAAATGGATTGAAGTTGCAAATGTACATAACATCAATATTAACTTTTAAAAGTTAATTTATGATATTTTTAAATTTAAATTTAATATGATTCATTTAAATTATAAAAATAATAAATTTTACAATTATTATTACTTTTATAATATTTATATTTATATCGATGTAAATTAAATAAATTTATATCGCTTTTAAATTTGATTACGTTTGAAATTAATTTTTAAAATATAAGTTAATATTAAGTTTATAATTTGAAAATGAAGTAGTAAAAAAATGTCAAGATGTGTATAATGGATGAGTTGTCCACTTAAATGAGTGTGTGAAATGTCATTTTGTATATATAGAGAACGATCTTTTGACTCCCTCACACTGGGGAGTAAAATCCTATATAGGGATTAAAATAGAGAGTCAAAAGAAAACTGTTGAATAATGATTTGTTGATGTATTCTACCAAATTGGGGATAGAGAGTTGATTAAGGAAACTGTTGTTAATACTCTAAGAATGAAATTGGTATGGAGAATATGTATTAATATATGAAATCTGTATTTTGAACTTATGCATAGAACATGTTTGTCAAAAGTCCTATATGGACTGTTTTATTAAAAACCCATGTGATAAGAAAATCTAAGACTATGGCGAGACACGTTTATCTTATGTGATGATAATTAAAGGGATTGGGGGTACTAGATTAAAACGAAGAATAATTTTATACCCAGAACGAAAAGTTGGAAATAAGTATGTTAAGCCATTATTGACCACTATTTTGAGCAGCTTAAAGATTCCGAAGTGAAGAGTTTATAACTTGTAAATACAGTCTCATATACTATATATAACATATTTAGAATTTGTTCTAATTTGGTATATGAGCTAGAAGTAATAAGATCGCGAAATTAACATGTTAGAAATCAAAAAATTGTGAGCTGCTGACCCTATGGACAAATTCGGGGCTAGCTAGAGTTTCCAAAAAATTCTAGACTTTTAGGATATTATAGTGCACTGTATAAGATTTCCAAAGACTCCAGAACGGACTAATTCCGACTTCGGAGCAAAGAGTTATGACCGTTCAAAGTAGTCGCGTTAAAACTGTCTAACCAACTCGGGGCAGTCACCTTGAACGAATTTTTTGGAATTATGTGTTTAGAATTTGGAAAAGGTCAAATAATAAAAGTTATAGTCCCGGAAGTTAGCTTCGTGTGGGCTCAAGAATTGCTCAAAAAATGTTTTGAAACTGAAACGTTATGACTGTTTTAGCTAGAGAGGGTAAAGTTGGGAAAGAATGAAAAACAGTTTTGAAAGCCCCTTTTTAAACACTGTTTTGGACTGTCTGTCTAATCCGAAATGGGTGTCCAATAATTTTTAAAAATAGTATAATATGATTTTTACAACATATCCAAAGTTGGATGTCATCGGACTTTAGAGATAGAAACTAAAAAATCGCAAAGTTCTTTTACGCCATAACAAGTGGTCATTGCTTGCTTAAAGAAAGAAGAATCGCAGATGACCACTTTGGCACACGATTTTGAGTGGTTTAAAGTGTACTGAATGCATGGCTAATATTTTTTAAAAATAGTCTCATACACCAAGTATGTCATATTCGAAAATCAACACAATACGATGTGTGAGCCAAAAGTTATAAGATCGCGAATGAAGCACATTGAAAACAGAGCTGCTGCCCACGGCAACAACAGGGAGCAATGTTTGGCGTTGGCTGGGGGCCTCTTTTGGGCTCTCAGTTAATGAATTTAAATTGATTGAATTATTTGGCTCGTATGACTATAAAATATATTAATGTATTACCTACATTATATACAAAATTCAGCCTAAATTAAACTAATCAAGTGCAAGATAAAAGTTATCAAAACAAGGGTCAAGAGGAGGAGGTGGCACGCTAATGGTAAGAAGCGATCGTGATGAGAGCAAGCTCATTGTAGTAGCATTTGGGAACCATTTTTGGTTTCCTGGTTTAATTTGATAGTTTATGTAACGCCCTCAAAATAGGTTTACATCACCCATTCTGAGTCGCCAAATATATGGTACAGAATACAAATACAAACTTAAATATACAACATGAGCTGTGAGTTTTAATACAAATATTATCTTCTAGACATTATTCAAACTCAAAATAAGTCCTCAATACATTTATTATCACACTATTTCACAGGATAGTGAGGACTACTAATGCAAACATCTGGACCGTCACTCCGTTCCCCGATTAGTCCCAGCTATATTTGTAAGACCCCAAATTTTATGAATAAAGAATAATTTTCTCGAAATATATTTTTGAATATTATGGTGTGGATTTGATATAATGTTATAGTTGTGGGTAATATTTACAAAATTTGCAAAGTAAGCAAGTGGTTATATAATATTCGATTGGTCGGGGAATATTCATTTTAACAGGAAATATTTGTACGACGACACAATCATTGGTGGACCCCACAACGGAAGTATTGTCGTAGTTAGAAAACGACATAATTATCTTTTTAAAAATAACGACAGAAGTTTTACCGTTAAACTGTTGAAGTACCCGGTAGTAAAAGTACAGTAATACGCGTGGTTACATAGTAGCACACGGTATTGGTTATTGATGCTTACATGAGAAGTCACTCAATTATACTCAATTATTGCTCACAAGAATTGTTTGATCATATCTCTCATATTATTGATTCAATTATTATCACAGTATCATCTGCATAATATGTTATATTATTAAATCAATAATTGAGACGAAAAAGTTATTCATATTATTAAATTGCAATATTTACAATGTTTAGAAGTTCTGTCAAGGAAAGGTTTGGTCATCTAATTGCGCACCAATAAGGATAAATCCTTATCAGAAAGCCCCCTCTTTCCTGGGAACGATCTGGTTGTTAAATATTGTGAGTTATAATATTAATGATGAATAAGTTTGTGTTGATTAAAGATGAAATTAATAGTTCCATTGTGTTGGAATTATTAGTGTTAGTGGAAATCGACATTTATTTCGATATTAATTGATGTTTGGAAGTTATACTGACCAGTCGGGTAATTAATCGAATAAATGAGCAATTAATTGTTACTAATTCACATGCTTATATAACTATTTGTTCACATGTGTGTACTATTGAATCACATTCTTGTACTATTAGGGGAGTTGGTACAAGATTGATAATACTTGCATGACTAAGTTACAAATGGAGGTATAGATGGAGGTACTATACTATAATTCGTATTTTCACATGATTATAACTATTGATTCACATGATTTAATATTGAATCACATTATTTACTATTAGGGGAGGTGGTGCAAGTTTGATAATACTTGCAGGACTAAATTAAAAATGAAGAAAAAGAGGAAGGTATTATTCTGTAATATTTCGAGGCCCAAAATGTGTAATTATTGAAACTATATTTTCCTATAAATAGAAGCTCATTCTTCCTTCATTTCTCACCAATTCACTAAAGCTATAGAGCAATATAGAGAGAAATTATAGCGAGAAAGAAGAAGAGAATTCTACTACCTCTCTACTCTAATATCCAGTTTCTTTCTAAGGTAAGGGGTATTATTTCTTTGGTATTCATGAAGAGAGCTTCTGTTATTCCATTCTTTATTATTATGTTGGAATGACCTGTCTATGCGAAGTACCGCATACATGGTGAAATTCTTTCGTTATTCCATTCTTTATTATTCATTGGAATATCACATGCATGCAAGGATTACGCTTAGACACGGGTTCCATTCTTTATTATTCTATTGGAGTAACTCGTCTGCATGCGGTCTATTGCATGCATGATGAATTTCGTTGTTATTCCATTCTTTATTATTCATTTGGAATATCCATGCATGCGATTTATTAGACACTGGTTCCATTCTTTATTATTACATTGGAATAACCTATCCATGCGATCTATCGCATACATGGTGAATTTCGTTGTTATTCCATTCTTTATTATTTCGTTGGAATATCCCATCCATGCGGATTACGCTTAGACACGGTAATATTCTTTATTATTACATTGGAATAACTCGTCTGCATGCGTCTATCATCGATACATGGTGAATTCATTGTTATTCCATTTTTTATTATTCTATTGAAATATCACATGCATGCGGATTATGCTTGACTGGTTCCATTCTTTATTATTACATTGGAATAACTTTCGTCTATGTGGATTATCGCATGCATGGTGAATGATCCTTCAGTATTCATTCTTTATTAAATTGTGAAATGATCTCGTCTACATGGATTACGTGCAATGGGTGAAAATCCATTCATAGATTTCAGTAAATTCTATTATACTAATTTGGGATATCATTTCTTTTGTACTCGTCATGAAATATCGTTTTCTTTGGTATTTTTCTGTTACGCATTACTATTCATGGGTTACTATTCACCTGGTTACTATTCACTCTAGTATTATTCACTCGGGTATTCGGGGCACTTTTCGTGCCGGAGAACTATTCATAACTTACTATTCATGGGTTACTATTCACTCAATTACTATTCACTCTAGTATCATTCACTTGGGTATTCAAGACACTTTTCGTGTCAGGATACTATTCATGGGGTACTATTCACGAAGTACTATTCACGGGGTACTATTCACCCAAAAAATATATTTCTTTTCTGTCCAAATTATTTTTGGTACATGAATATTATTCTTAAATTTTACTCTACAAAGCAGTATCATGTTGACAATTTGGACGTTATTGATTTCTGGATAAATTAAATTATAAATCTTTAAAATTTATCCTTGAACTTGTTTTATTGAATTATTATGTAATTTTTATCATCCTCATGCTTATATTGTGATTAAAGTCATCTTTGTCTTACGTGCATAGATGGACTTGGTATGATTATGACCAGGGATTATTCGGTATAATCATGACCGTAATGTGACGAATGATGTGGTAAAAGTCCTCATTGGCCTGTAGTTCATTGATGGACAGTTGGTGGTATAATTATGACCAGGGATTATTTGGTATAATCATAACCATTGATGATTACATGAATATCCTTGGTCGTGGTGCAGGGATGATGTGGTTTATTTCTTAAGCTGAGTCTCGGCAATAAATTTTATGAAAATCTTTTTAAATCATAGAAGATAGTAGATTTTATGCTCTACTTGACTCTTCTAATGGATTGCTTATTTCCGATGCAGTTGTTAATCTAAAACTTGTTGTCTATTTTATTCTATCGGTTGTTATACTGTTGAAGGCTAAGGATAATTTATTTTTCATTATCTTAGTCATAATATTTCTTACTGGGCTAGTTGAGCTCAACCTTTCTTCATTGTTCTCTTCAGGAAATAAGAATATAAATGGGACGAGTCGGGGAATGGAGTGATGGTCCAGGATAAATGGCTTAAGTAGTCCTCACTATTCTACGGAATAATGTGATAATAATTGTAATGAGGACACCATTGAGTGTGGATATTGTCTAGATGACAATATTCTTGTTTAAACTCTCAGCTATGTTTTGTCATATTTTTACACGACTGTCGTATAATTAAGTTGTAGTTGAATTTATGTACCATGTAAGTGGCGACCTAAGATGAGTGATGTATACCTGTTTTGGGGGCGTCACAGTTGGTATCAAAGCTTAGGGACATGATCCCTAGCTGAGATGTGAGATAAGAACTAGGAGGGGAGAGACGGGGAATTCCTTCGCTAGTATGACCTACCTAAGTTTATTTGGTATTTAATTGGTCGGCCAGAGTATAGGGATAATATGTGATATGCCAATTAACCCTTGTTTTGTGATAGTGTTTAAGAATGGCATCTGAAAATATTTAGATAAGCAATGAAGCACATGAGACCATTGAGTCAACTCAACCAAAAGGTAACGACCAACAACACGATAATAATCATACCGGTGGTAACGGTCATCGGAACAATGATAACCATCGTGGGGGAAATTATCATGCCAAGAATGGTAACCACTTCTGTGGTAATCATGGCCAAGATAATAGGAGTGGAAAATTTAAGAAGAGAAGATTTAACGATGATGGGAAGACATTGGCAGCAGCACCAACACCAGCAACAAATTCTAGGGGAGGAGAACGACCGCCAGTTAGATGCTATAAATGCGGAAAGGAGGGACACATAAGTCCAAACTGTTCACAGTCTTCCAAGGTATGTTTTGGTTATGGTAAAGACGGTCACATAGCTCGATTTTGTCGTGCACCAAAGACAAGTCCAGCTGGAACGGTGGCACCAAAGGCGGATGCGGACAAAACAAAGTCGGTGGTTTTAGGAAGAGCATTTTTTGTGACTTCTCAAAAAGCGAGTAAACCGAATGAAGTCAGCATGGGTTAGTTAGTTATAAATTCTTGCGAAGTCTATACCTTATTAGATACCGGCTCTACCCATTCTTTTATCTCTCTTGCTTGCGCTCAGCATTTAAATTTAACTCGGGAGAAGTTAGACTTTGACTTATTGGTTGAAACTTCATTAGTAGAAACCTTCATTACCTCCACTATTTATAAATCTTATTAATTGAAATCGACACTTTCACGTTACCTGTTGATCTTATCTCTTTAAAAATACTTGCCTTTGATGCAATTTTAGGAATCGATTGGTTAACTACTCATCATGCTTTTCGTAAGGTTGTTAGCTTTCATATTCCTAACCAACCTGTTATGCGAATTCAAGCAACCAAACCACTAAAGTCAATCATTGTTGTATCAAGCCATAAGTAAAGAGCCCCGAGCCTTTCGTTGGTGACTTCTAAGTCTTGGAATACACCGAAGCCAGACTTTCTATAGGCGACGTCGTGAATGACGATGGCAAGTTGATAGGTATCAATGTGACGTACTATCCAAGTCTTGGGATGAGAGTCACAGTTTTGAACGATATTTCTATTGTTAATAAATTTCCTGACGTATTCTTAAAGACTTCCTGGCCTATACCCCAGAACGTGAAATCGAATTTTGTATTGACCCCAGTACAAAACCCATTTCTAAAAACCCTTGAATATTTGTTCAACCAAAAGGAACGTATAATACGCTAAAGACGTTGGCTCGAGCTGTTGAAGATTAGGATCGTACCATTCAATATCATTGTGGAAGAGCTAACGTGGTAGCTGACGTGTTGAGTAGAAGATCGTATGGGTTTATGAGTGCGATGTTGTTAACACAAAAACCCATTTTGTATAACTTACAAATGATGAATATAGAGTTAAAGACTCTAGGGACCCACGTGAAGATAACGAATATACGAGTAGAATCGACTTTAATCGATAAAGTTAAAGCCGCTCAAGTTACACACCCGAATCTGATGAATGTGAACAAGAAGGTTCAAGAAGGCGTTATCTCAACCATCGATTTTAATTGGCCCATTTAAAATCCTCGATAGAGTAGGAACTGTGGCCTATAGACTTGTTTTACCGCCAAGTATATCGCGTGTTCATAACGTTTTTCACGTATCGATATTACGTAAATATGTGGACGACCCGAACCACATTATTGAATTAGAACTAGATGCGATAGCAGAAGATTTAACGTATGAGGAGATACGTGTTAAAATCTTGGATAAGAAGAATCATATTCGACACTCAAAGGGTATACCTCAAGAGTTAGAATCTGAAATGAAGTCAAGGTATCCTCATCTCTTCGGCATACCAGGTACGCACCCAAATTTCGAGGATGAAATTTCATAAGAAGGGGAGGTTGTAAGACCCCAACTTTTATGAATAAAAAATAATTTTCTCGAAATATATTTTTAAATATTATGGTGTGGATTTGATATAATGTTATAGTTGTGGGTAATATTTACAAATTTTGCAAAGTAAGCAAGTGGTTATATAATATTCGATTGGTCGGGGAATATTTGTTTTAACAGGAATATTAAATGCAAAGACAATCATCATTAAGTGGACCCCACAACGGAAGTATTGTCATAGTTAGAAAATGACATAATTATATTTTTTAAAATAACGGCGGAAGTTTTACCGTTAAACTGTTGAACTACCTGGTAGTAAAAGTATAGTAACACGCGTGGTTGCATAGTAGTACACAGTATTAGTTATTGATGCTTACGTGAGAAGTCACTCAGTTATACTCAATTATTGCAACAGTAATTGCTGCATCATATCTCTCAGTTTATTGATTCAATTATTGTCACAGTATCATCTGCATAATATGTTATATTATTAAATCAATAATTGAGACGAAAAAGTTATTTATATTATTAAATTGCAATATTTATAATGTCTAGAAGTTCTGTCAATGAGAGGTTTGGTCATCTAATTGCGCTCCAATAAGGAGAAATCCTTATCGGAAAGCCCCCTCTTTCCTGGGAACGACCTGGTTGTTAAATATTGTGAGCTATAATATTAATGATGAATAAGTTCGTGTTGATTAAAGATGAAATTGATAGTTCCATTGTGTTGGAATTATTAGTGTTAGTGGAAATCTACATTTATTTCGATATTAATTGATGTATGGAAGTTTTACTGACCAGTCGGGTAATTAATCGGATAAATAAGCAATTAATTGCTATTCATTCACATGATTATAACTATTTGTTCACATGTGTGTACTATTGATTCACATTCTTGTACTATTAGGGGAGTTGGTGCAAGATTGATAATACTTGCATGACTAAGTTAAAAATGGAGGTATAGATGGAGGTACTATACTGTAATTCGTATTTTCACATGATTATAACAATTGATTCACATGATTTACTATTGTGTAAGACCCCAACTTTTATGAATAAAGATGAATTTTCTATAATTATTATTTTTTAAATATTATGGAATGAATTTGATATAATGTTATAGTTGTGGGTAATATTTAGAAATTTTGCAAAGTACGCAAGTTGTTTATAATATTCGATTGGTCAGGAAATATTCGTACGACGACACAATCATTGGTGGATCCCACAACAGAATTATTGTTGGATTGAGAAAACGACAAAAATATATTTATGAAAACAATGGCGGAAGTTTTACCGTTAAAACTGTTGAACTACCCGGTAGTAAAAGTACAGTAATACGCGTGGTTGCATAGTAGTACACGGTATTGATTATTGATGCTTACGTGAGAAGTCACTCAGTTTTGTTCAATTATTGCTACAGTAGTTGCTGCATAGTATCTCACATTGTTGGATTCAATTATTATCGATTGTTATATATATATATATATATATATATATATGAGTTTTGTTTTATTAGTATTATTAATGTAATAAAACAGAAAAGCTTTTTATATAATACAGAATACTTTTATAAAGTTATTCGTTTTATTAGGCTAATAATAAAATCTTTTTATAAAAAATGTAATACTTTTATAAAGTTATACATTTTTATTAGACAATAATTAGAATATATTATATTTTATTATGCATAGTGTTTGCATAGTGCCTGCATAGTGTTTGCATAGTAAAATCTTTTTAAAAGTTATTCGTTTTATTAGATTATAAATAGAATATATTATATTTTATTGTAAACCAATCTGGACCATCCGTTTAAAGTAAATCAATCTGGACCGTTCATGGATTGGTTACTATTCAGTCCATTCTTCCATAAATAGAAGCTCATTCCTTCATTATTTCTTACGAATTCACTGAAACTCTAGATAGAGAAACTGTAGAGAGAACTCTTCTTCTTCTATGACTTGTAAAGGATGGAGATAGAGATAAAAACTCTAGGGACCCATGTGATGATGGCGAATATACGAGTAGAACGGACTTTAATCGATAAAGTTAAAGTTGCTTTCAAGCTGCACTCTAGAGTTGATCCATATGAGGAAGAAAGTACAAGAAGGTGCTATGCCGGAAGCAAGAATCGATGAAGAAGGAATACTTTGAGTCAACTCCAGACTTTGTGTTCCTAATGACCCTGATTTAAAGTATAAAATCATGATGGCGGCGTACAACACACCGTTTGCAATCCATCTGGGAGTACCAAAATGTATCATGATCTTCGACATACATTTTGGTGGTGCAATATGAAGAGGGAGATAGCGTTATTTATCTCAAGGTGTTTAACTTGTCAACGAGTCAAGGCAGAGCATCAAGTACCAAAAGGTCCATTGCAACCATTTGAAATTCCAGAATGGAAGTGGGAGCGCATTACCATGGATTTCGTTACTGGTCTTCCCAAGGTTTCTTAAGGCATAGATGCAATTTGGGTCATTATTGATAGATTGACCAAGTCTGCTCATTTCTTACCTATATGAGAAACTTATACACTTGAACGTCTTGCTCGTATATACATAAACGAGGTTATAAGATTGCATGGTATTCCAGTATCCATAGTTTTTGATCGAGACCCAAGATTTACTTCACGATTTTGGGTTATTTTACAAAAAGCTATGGGCACGAATTTACGATTTAGTTCGGCATATCATCCTCAAACGGACGGACAATCAGAGAGGACTATTCAAACTCTTGAAGATTTATTAAGACTCTGTGTCCTTGACTTCAAGGGAAGTTGGGACAAGTTCTTACCATTGGTGGAGTTTTCCTATAACAACAGTTATCAAGCAAGTATTGGCATGGCTCCATTCGAAGCGTTGTATGGAAGAAAGTGTCATTTTCCAGTATGCTGGGATGAGGTAGGTGAATCAACGTTGTTGGGACCAGAGTTAGTACGTATGACTACGGAAAAGATACAAACGATCCGGCAACATATAAAAACCTCCCAAGATCGACAAAAGAGTTATGTTGATCTTCATCGAAAGGATGTGGAATTCGATATTGGAGATCATGTGTTGTTACGTGTTGCTCCATGGAAAAGAGTTACGAGATTTAGAAAGAGAGGAAAGCTCAATCCTCGATTCATTGGCCCATTTTTAATCCTCGATCGAGTAGGGCCTGTAGCCTATAGACTCACTTTACCGCCAAGTATGTCTCGTGTTCATAACGTTTTTCATATATCCATGTTACGTAAATATGTGAAAGACCCAAACCACATTATTGAGTTAGAACCGGACGAAATAGCGGAAGATTTAACGTATGAAGAGGTTCCTGTTCAAATCTTGGATAATAAGGAACATATTCTACGCTCCAAGGTTATACTTCAAGTCAAAGTTTTATGGAGGAACCACTATGTTGAGGAAATGACTTGGGAGTTAGAATCTGAAATGAAATCAAGGTATCCTTACCTCTTCGACATACCGTGCACGCACCACCCTAATTTTGGTGAAATTTCATAAGAAGGGGAGATTGTAAGACCCCAACTTTTATGAATAAAGATGAATTTTCTATAATTATCATTTTTTAAATATTATGGAATGAATTTGATATAATGTTATAGTTGTGGGTAATATTTAGAAATTTTGAAAAGTACGCAAGTTGTTTATAATATTCGATTGGTCAGGGAATATTCGTACAATGACACAATCATTGGTGGACCCCACAACGGAATTATTGTCGGATTGAAATAACGACAAAAATATATTTATAAAAATAACAGCGGAAATTTTACCGTTAAAACTGTTAAACTATCCAGTAGTAAAAGTACAGTAATACGCGTGGTTGCATAGTAGTACACGGTATTTATTATTGATGCTTACGTGAGAAGTCACTCGATTTTGTTCAATTATTACTACGATAGTTGTTGACATAGTATCTCACATTGTTGGATTCAATTATTATCGATTGTTATATATATATATATATATATATATATATATATATATATATATATATATTATATGAGTTTTGTTTTATTAGTACTATTAATGTAATAAAATGGAAAAGTTTTTTATATAAAAGCAGAATACTTTTATAAAGTTATCCGTTTTATTAGGCTAATAGTAAAATCTTTTATATAAAAAAGAATACTTTTATAAAGTTATCATTTTATTAGACAATAATTATAATATATTATATTTTATTATGCATAGTACTGCATAGTATTTGCATAGTAAAATCTTTTTAAAAATTATTCGTTTTATTAGATTATAAATAGAATATATTATATTTTATTGTAAACTAATCTGGACCGTCCGTTTAAAGTAAATCAATCTAGGACCGTTCATGGATTGGTTCTTATTAGGTCCATTCTTCTATAAATAAGCTCATTCCTTCATTATTTTTTACGAATTTTTTGAAACTCTAGAGAGAAAGCGTAGAGAGAACTCTTCTTCTATAATCTTGAGTGTCTCTTTTTTAGCGTTTAAGAAAGCTTTGAGCGTAGTGCAAGTTTTTTCAAGTATATCCACTTCTACTGGTCAAGTACTCTTCTTTATAAGGTAAGGGGTATTATTTTTTTCATATTCATGAAGAGAACTTACGTTATTCCATTCTTTATTATTACATTGGAATAACTTTGATATCTGTGATCACCCTATACTTGGTGATTTCTGTTGTTATTCCATTCTTTATTATTCTGTTGGAACATCCTGTCTGTACGTTTTACGCCGGACCTGGTTCCGTCTTTATTATTCTGTTGGAATATCCTGTTTGTGCATTTTATGCCAGACCTGGTTCCATCTTTATTATTCTGTTGGAATATCCTGTCTGTGCATTTTACGCCAAGCCTGATTCCGTTATTTATTATTCTGTTGGAATAACCTGTCTATGCGAAGTACCGCATGTATGGTGATTTCTATTGTTATTCCATTATTTATTACTCTGTTGGAATATCCTGTCGGTGCATATTATACCTGACATGGTCCCGTTATTTATTATTACATTGGAATAACTCGTTTACATGCAATACCGCATGCATGGTGATTTCTTTTGTTATTTCATTCTTTATTATACTCGGTTGGTTAAAGTTTTGACTTTCTACTCCATGAAATTAGTGGAATATCCTTGATATTTGCGCTCATCCATCGATATCTTTTCGTGGAAATATTCTTTTGAGCATTCTTGAATTTTACTCTACAAAGAAGTATCATGTTGACAATTTGGACGTTATTAGTTCCTGAATAAATTAATTCTTGAACTTGTTTTATTGAATTCTTATATCATTGTCATCATCCTCATATTTGTATTTTGTTGAAAGTCATCTGTGGCCTGTAGTGCATAGATGAACTTGGTATGATTATGACCAGGGATTATTCGGTGTAATCATGACCGTAATGTTACAAATGATGTGGTAAAAGTCCTCATTGGCCCGTAGTGCATTGATGGACAGTTGTGGCATGATCATGACCATTAATGAATACACAAATATCCTTGGCCCGTAGTGCATGGATAAATTATGGTTGTGATACTAATGAATATCCTTGGCTGTAGTGCAGGGATGATGTGGATTACTTATTAAGCTGAGTCCCAGCGATAAAAGTGATGAAAACTTTTTAAATCATAAAAGATAGTAGATTTTATTCTCTACTTGACTCTTTTAATGGTGCGTGTTCATTATGAGTTAAACTTGATGTCTATTGTATTTTATCGGTTTAACATTGTTGAAGACTAATGATAATTTATTCTCGCATTATCTTAGTCATAATATTTCTTCTTTGGGCTAATTGAGCTCACCCTTTCTTTCACCGCTTTCTCTCTTGAAATGAGAAGCGTGGCGGGACTAGTCGGGGAACGGAGTGACGGTCCAGATGATAGTTTTAGTAGTCTTCACTATTCTGTTAAATAGTGTGTTAATAAATATAATGAGAACTTATTCTGAGAGTGGATATTGTCTAGAAGACAATGTATTTATTAAAACTAATAGCTTTTTTGTTGTATATTAAAGATTGTATTTGTATTCTGTACCATGTATTTGGCGACTCAGAATAGGTGATGTATACCTATTTTGGGGGCTTCACATATTGAATCACATTATTTACTATTAGGTGAGGTGGTGCAAGTTTGATAATACTTGCAGGACTAAATTAAAAATGAAGAAAAAGAGGAAGGTATTATTCTGTAATATTTTGAGCCCCAAAACGTGCAATTATCGAAACTATATTTTCCTATATATAGAAGCTCATTCTTCCTTCATTTCTCACCAATTCACTAAAGCTATAGAGCAATTATTATATAGAGAAATTATAGAGAGAAAGAAGAAGAGAAGTCTGCTACCTCTCTACTCCAATATCCAGTTTCTTTCTAAGGTAAGGGATATTATTTCTTTCGTATTCATGAAGAGAGCTTCTATTATTCCATTCTTTATTATTATGTTGGAATAACTTTGTCATCCAAATCTAGAATACATGGTGAAATTCTTACATTATTCCATTCTTTATTATTACATTGGAATATCATCTCGTATACGGATTACGCTAGACACGGTTCCATTCTTTATTATTACATTGGAATAACTTTGTATGTGTGGTCTATCGCTTTGCATGGTGAATTACATTGTTATTCCATTCTTTATTATTACATTGGAATATCACATGCATTGGGATTACGTTAGACTGGTTCCATTCTTTATTATTCTATTGGAATAACTTTTCTGCATGTGATTATCATCGCATGCGTGGTGAATTCATTGTTATTCCATTCTTTATTATTCTGTTGGAATATCCTGTTTGTGCGGATTACGCTAGACCTGGTTCCATTCTTTATTATTATGTTGGAATAACCTGTCTGTGCAGTCTATCGCATGAATGGTGAATTTTGTTGTTATTCCATTCTTTATTATTCTGTTGGAATATTCTATCTGTGCGGATTACGCTAGACCTGGTTTCATTCCTTATTATTCTGTTGGAATAACCTGTCTATGTGGATTACCGCATGCATGATAAATGATCCTTCGTATTCATTCTTTATTAAATTATGGAAATGATCTGTCTACGTGGATTACCGCATGGCGAGTGAAAATCCATTTGCAGTTTCGTAAATTCTATTATACTAATCTGGGATATCATTTCTTTTGTACTCGTCATGAAATATCATTTTCTTTGGTATTTTTCTGTTACGAGTTACTATTTATGGGTTACTATTCACCCAGTTACTATTCACTCTAGTATTATTCACTCGGGTATTCGGGGCACTTTGTGTGCCAAAGTACTATTCACGGGTTATTATTCACCCGATTATTATTCACTCTAGTATCATTCACTCGGGTATTCGGGACACTTTTTGTGTCGGGGTACTATTCACGGGGTACTATTCCCAAAGTAATATTCACGAGGTACTATTCACCCGAAAAATATATTTCTTTTCTTTCCAAATTATTTTTGGTACATGAATATTATTCTTGAATTTTACTCTAGAAAGCAGTATCATGTTGCAATTTGGACGTTATTGATTTCTGGATAAATTAAATTATAAATCTTTAAAATTTATCCTTGAACTTGTTTTATTGAATTATTATGTAATTTTTATCATCCTCATGCTTATATTGTGATTAAAGTCATCTTTGGCTTACGTGCATAGATGGACTTGGTATGATTATGATGACCAGGGATTATTCGGTATAATCATGACCGTAATGTGACGAATGATGTGGTAAAAGTCCTCATTGGCCTGTAGTTCATTGATGGACAGTTGTTGGTATAATTATGACCAGGGATTATTCGGTATAATCATGACCATTGATGATTACATGAATATCCTTAGCCGTGGTACAGGGATGATGTGGTTTATTTATTAAGCTGAGTCTCGGCAATAAAGTTGATAAAAATCTTTTTAAATCATAGAAGATAGTAGATTTTATGCTCTACTTGACTCTTCTAATGGATTGCTTATTTCCGCTGCAGTTGTTGATCTAAAACTTGTTGTCTATTGTATTCTATCAGTTGTTATACTGTTGAAGGCTAAGGATAATTTATTCTGCATTATCTTAGTCATAATATTTCTTACTGGGCTAGTTGAGATCACCCTTTCTTCATTGTTCTCTTTAGGAAATGAGAATATAGCTGGGACGAGTCGGGGAATAGAGTGATGGTCCAAGATAAATGGCTTTAGTAGTCCTCACTATTCTACGGAATAATGTGATACTAATTGTAATGAAGACACCATTGAGTGTGGATATTGTCTAGATGACAATATTCTTGTTTAAACTCTCAGATGTGTTTTGTCGTATTTTTACAAGACTGTTGTATAATCAAGTTGTATTTGAATTTATGTACCATGTAAGTGGCGACCCAAGATGGGTGATGTATACCTATTTTGTGGGCGTCACAATATTCTCATTTCTTGAAGAGAACAATGAAAGCAAAGGGTGAGCTCAACTAGCCCAGTAAGAAATATTATGACTAAGATAATGCAGAATAAATTATCGTTAGCCTTCAACAGTGTTAAACTGATAAAATACAATAGACATCAAGTTTAACTACAACGGAACAAACAATTCATTAGAAGAGTCAAGTAGAGCATGATTGTGAGACCCCGAATTTTATGAAATGAAAGTATTCAATTTTCTTATAATTATTATGTTATTTAGTAAATTGTTAAATTGATAAAGGTTAAAGTTAAGGGTGATATTTAAAAATTTTGCAAAATAAGCAAGTTGATATAAAATATTCGTTGTGTCGGGGAATATTCGATTGGTCGAGGAATATTCGTTTTAACAGGGAATATTCGTACTACGACACAATCATTGGTGGATCCCACAACGAAAGTATTGTCGTATTTAGAAAACAACATAATTATCTTTTTATAAAAATAACGGCGAAAGTTTTACCATTAAACTGTTGAACTACCCGGCAGTAAAAGTACAGTAATATGCGTGGTTGCATAGTAGCACACGGTATTGATTATTGATGCTTATGTAATAAGTCACTCAGTTATACTCAATTATTACTATAGTAATTGTTGCATCATATCTCTCATATTATTGATTCAATTATTGTCACAGTATCATCTGCATAATATTTTATATTATTAAATCAATAATTGAGATGACAAAGTTATTCATATTATTATTTGCAATATTGACGATGTCTAGAAGTTTTGTCAAGGAGAGGTTAGGTCATTTAATTGCGCGCCAATAGGAAGAAATCCTTATCGGAAAGCCCCTCTTTCCTGGGAATGATCTGGTTGTTAAATATTGTGAGGTATAATATTAATGATGAATAAGTTTGTGTTAATTAAAGATGAAATTGATATTTCCATTATGTTGTGATTATTAGTGTTAGTGGAAATCGACATCTATTCCGATAATAATTGATGTCTGGAGGTTATATTGACCAATCGGGTAATTAATCGGATAAATGAGCAATTAATTACTATTAATTCACATGCTTATAACTATTTGTTCACATGTGTGTACTATTGATTCACATTCATGTACTATTAGGGGAGGTGGTGCAAGATTGATAATACTTGCATGACTAAATTAAAAATGGAGGTATAGATGAAGGTACTATATTGTAATTATTTTTTTCACATGTATAGAACTATTGATTCACATGATTGTACTATTGATTCACATGATGCACTATTAGGGGAAGTGGTGCAAGTTTGATAATACTTACAGGACTAAATTAAAAACAAAGGAAAAGATGAAGGTATTATACTATAATATTTCGAGCCCCAAAATATGCAATTATTAAAATTATATTTTCCTATAAATAGAAGCTCATTCTCACCAATTCACTAAGACTCACAAGAGCAATTATAGAGAGAGGAGCTATAGAGAGAAAGAAGAAGAGTAGTCTGCTACTTCAATACTCCAGTATCCAGTCTTCTTCTGAGGTAAGGGGTATTATTTATTTCATATTCTGAAGACATATTATTTTTCGTATTCGTATAAATATTATTTTCGTTCAATATTCGAAAGGAATATCATTTTTGTTCAATATTCATTGTCTTCATTTAATATTCGTAAGGAATATTATTTTTGTTCAATATTCGTAAGGGGTGTTATTTATTTCTTATTCGTAAGGGATATTATTTTTGTTCAATATTCGTATGAAATAATATATTCTTTCATACTCTGTAGTATATAAGTAATATTATTTCGTTTCGTATCCCTAATTTTACACTCATTTTGTTGAAGTGTTGCTTCTATGTTCTATGAAATTAGTAGAATATCATTGATATTTGCGCTTCATCCAGTATCTTTTCATGGAAATATTATTCTGAGCATCCTTGATAATTATTGATCTTTTCATGCCGAAATACTATTCACGAGTTACTATTCACCCAGTTACTATTCACTCGAATATTATTCACTTGGGTATTCAGGGCACTTTTTATACCGGGATACTATTCACAGGTTACTATTCACCTGGTTATTATTCACTCGAATATTATTCACTCGGGTATTTGGGACACTTTTTATTCCAGGGTACTATTGTTAGAGTTTATGCCCTAGAGGCCAATTATTTGATATAATTGCTTAACGTTTTGATATTATATTTGATTGAATAAATATATGATTTTATTATGGTTTTATTTACTGCGTAATATAATTGTTAACATAATAAAATTCCTTAGAATAGTGATACAAATTATATAGTTTCAAGTATGTGACTTGAACATGAGATTATATATTACCATTAGTATCGTTGTTCTTAAATGTCCCTAGTCGAGTATCATTGTTGATGGGACAACAATGATGCATTGAGACTAAGTATGTGGATCGATTGATGACCAAATCTCATTGGTCATAAATATATGAGATATTAAGTCAATGCATAGGTACATGTTAGAGAACGATGTAATTGGATGGACCCACCATGAGAATTCTATATGGAGCATTATGCGAAGTGTCATTAGCAATTCTCATAAGTGACAATGATGTAATGGTCCTCCGGGCACGAAATCGCTATATTACTACGAGAATTTATGTACTTTGATATCATCAAATGTCACCTTTAATAGGGTGGACTATAAAGGTGATTATTGGGTTCATCATTAATCGTGTGAGAAATATGAGTGATCTAGATGGAATTTAACCATCCTATATATTATGGGTGATATCCATAGGCCTCTTGATTGAGTAGGACTATGAAATGCATGGCCATGCTCAAATAGTGATTTGTTTCATATAGTCTACTCATTGATCAAGAAAACTTCAGATTAAATTATGAAGAGTATGACACATTCCATGACTTGAGTTTAATCTAGGATATTAAGGTTAAAAGGATTAAATTGCATTGAAACATTGGTCACAAAAGGTTGCATCGAATCATCGATATTATTATTACTTGGGTAGCGATGATGCATTACTAGATGCCGCTCAACATTTATAATTTTATAATATGATTTTAAAATTATTGCCAACGTAATAATAACCTATAAGGTCACACACATAGAACGTTATTTAAAGGGAATTAATTTAAATTTTAAGGATTTAAATATATTAATATGATTAATAGTATTTAAATCACAATTTAAATTAAAAGGATAATTTGTATATATGTATATTAATTAAGTAAGACTTAATTAGAGAGATATATATATATATATATATATATATATATATAAATTCGGATTTTATAAAATTAGGTTTTGATTTTGATTAATTCCTTTTAACTACTATATATATGATATATACTTGACTACTTAGGGTAAGATATCATAATTGAAAAACCCTAGCCGCTCTTGTAGAGAGAGACTAGAGAAAAGCAGATTTCAAAATCCATTCCTTTTGGTGGCTAGTACTGCAAGTCCTTCTTATTGCGAGAATCGTTAAGCCTGTTCGTGAGGCGTTCGATGTGGATATCGAGAGGCGCAATCGGTTTGTATTGCGTTGGAGATTCGAGGCTATGATCGGTTTGATTCTCGTTTTTGTTTATATCTGGTATAATCTCTAAACCTCTGAATTAATTGATTTTCGCATGGATCCTGTTTTAGGGTTTCGAAAATTGCTTTAAAATTTTAATTTCCGCTGTGCGTTTCTGTGCCAAAGCCCAACAACTATTCATGGGATACAATTCCTGAAATACTTTTCATGGGGTACTATTCACTTAGGTGATGAAAGTTCACATTATTATAAACAAGAATTGTGAATTTAACTAAAATCTTTGGTGGTTCAGGTGAAGACAGGTGATGAAAGTTCTCTTTATCTAGGGTATAATAAAGAACTGTTAATGGGTATTACAGGGATAAAAATTGATGATAAACTTTTTAAATCATAGAAGATAGTAGATTTTATGCTCTACTTGACTCTTCTAATGGATTGCTTATTCCGCTTCAGTTGTTAATCTAAAACTTGTTGTCTATTATATTCTATCAGTTGTCATATTGTTGAAGGCTAAGGATAATTTATTCTGCATTATCTTAGTCATAATATTTCTTATTGGGCTAATTGAGCTCACCCTTTTGCTTTCATTGTTCTCTTCAGGAAATGAGAACATAGCCGGGACTAGTCGGGGAACGAAGTGATGGTCCGAGATGGTGTTATAGTAGTCTTAACTATTCTATGAAATAGTATGATAATAAATGTATTGAGGACTCCATTGAGTGTGGATATTGTCTAAAAGGCGATATTCGTGTTTAAACTCTCAGCTATGTTTTATTGTATTTTGCACGACAGTTGTATAATTAAGTTTGTAGTTGAGTTTTGTACCATGTATTTGGCAACTCGAGATGGGTGATGTATACCTGTTTTGGGGGCGTCACAATAATATCTACTATCTTCTATGATTTAAAAGAATTTATCATCAATTTTATCGATGAGACTCAACTTAATAAATAATCCACATAATCGAATCACCCCTGCACTACGGCTAAGGATATTTATTAGTATCACGACCACAAATTATCTATGAACTATGGACCAAGGATATTCGTGTTTTCACCGATGGTCATGATCATGCCAACAACTGTCCATCAATGCACTACGGGCCAATGAAGACTTTTACCACATCATTTGTAAAATTAAGGTCATAATTACACCGAATAACCCCTGGTCATAATCATGCCAAGTCCATCTATGCACTACAGGCCACAGATGACTTTAAACATAATATAAGCATGATGATGATGACAATGATATAAGAATTCAATTAAAAGAAAGCAAATGATAAATTTTTAAAGATTTATAATTTAATTTATCCAGAATTCAATAATGTCCAAATTGTCAACATGATACTGCTTTGTGGTGTAAAATTCAAGAATAATATTGTACCAAAAATAATTTGGACCGAAAACGAATTAATTTTTATCATAAATAGTACCCCGGGTGAATAGTACTCGAGTGAAAAGTACCCCGTGAATAGTACTTCGTGAATAGTAACCCGTGAATAGTACTCCAACATGAAAGAGTTAAAACTTATCAAGAATGCCCAGAATAATATTTCCATGAAAAGATACTGGATGAAGCGCAAATATCAAGGATATTCTACTAATTTCATGGAGTATAGAAGCCAAAACTCTAACAAAATGAGTATAGAATTCAAAATCTGAAACGAAATAATATTACTCACATACTACAGAGTATGGAAGTAAATATTATTTCAAGCGAATATTGAACAAAAATAACATCCCTTACCTTGAAAAGAAGAGTATTCCAACTGGTATAGTGGGGATATTCTTGAAGAAAACTTTCATTGTTTTCTACGCTCAAAGCTTTCTAAAACTTTAAAGAAATACGCTCAATATTATAGAAGAAGAATTCTCTGATTCTGGTGTGATTTTCAATTCTAACTAAGCATCCTATTTATAGGAGAATGGAACATATACTATTTGAATTTATCACGGACTGCACAGTAAATATTCAACGAACGAATTCACGGACTGATTTCTAAAATAATTTGATTTACTATGCAACACTATGCAATAAAATATTCTAATAAAACGAAACTTTTAATAAAATATAATATATATTATATATATTATATATATATATATACCAACTTTTCAAACTATTATATATATATAATACATATAGTACTCCCGTGTCACCAAACCCCCCCCTTTCATATATATATATATATATATATATATATATATATATATATAAAACTGAGATAACTTTCTCCTGACTATTTTGAAAAATGGGTAAGTGGAGATCCAAATAATACGCAAAAATTACATCAAATACTTCATAAAAATTACCTCAATATTTTTAAAAATATTTATCATCTTTATTATAATTCGCAATATTTAACAACCAGGTCGTTCCCAGGAAAGAGGGGGTTTTCCAATAAGGATTTTTCCCTATTGGCGCGCAATTAGGTGACCAAACCTCTCATTGACAGAACTTCTAGACATCGTCAATATTGTAAATAATAATATTAATAACTTTGTCGTCTCAATTATTGATTTAATAATATATAAAATATCGACAATAATTGAATCAAATAACGTAAGATACTATGCAACAATTACTATAGCAATAATTGAATAAAACTGAGTGACTTCTCACGTAAGCATCAATAATCAATACCGTGTGCTACTATGTAACCCACGCCAGACATCGCATACTTTTAACCTTTGGTTTTCAACGATTAACGGTAAAACTTTTGCCGTTATTTTTATAAAAAGATATTTTTGTCGTTTTCTAAATTCGACAATAATTCCGTTCTGCGGTCCACCAATGATTGTGTCATCGTACGAATATTCCCTGTTAAAATGAATATTTCCTGACCAATCGAATATAATATAACAACTTGCGTACTTTGAAAAATTTATAAATATTACCCATAATTATAACATTATATCAAATTCACTTCATAATATTCAAAAATGATATTTATAGAAAATTCATCTTTATTCATAAAAGTTGGGGTCTTATAGTTTACCCATAAAAAAAACTTAGTTTCTAAACCTCTAAATAGACGGATGTATGGAATCTATAACATATTCAAATTCAATGTAATTGAATTAGTAATATATAGGATGAAAGCTAAGCTTGGAATTGTTAAAGCCAAGCAAGGGGCTATTTTGGTGTTATGTTGAAACACGATAGTATTTAACGCGGGAATGAAACTATAAATTATTATAGAAGCTATAAGTTAACCATATAAGTTATATTTACTCTCAATGCACAAAATGAGCTATGAGTTCATTTTGAATACCAAAGTTATGTAAAAATATAGAATACCTATGTATTAAGCTACAAGTGGGTTATAAATTAAAATTGTGAGGTATTCATGAACTAAAATCATGTCAAAATTTATTAAGGCATAAATGACTATCGTGCGTAAAAGAATAAAAGTTTTTGAGAAGAATATAAGAAATTTTCAAGGATGCGACCAATATAGATATGTAATATATAACTATATATGTTATATGACATGAACGAGTAACAAATATATTTTTATATGTGAACATAAGTTTATATATATATGGATAATATATCCGTATATCGGGAATACGTGGACCGTGTGCAAAACTATTTTAAAAAAAAATTGTACTCGAAACTAAATGGTTTTCGAAATACAAAGCAAGAATTGTGTAAACGGAGTTGAAAACTCAACGCTTGACAATAATAAACTATGTGTAGGTATAAGACATACAAATAGCATATGTCTACCTACAAACCAAGTAAATGAGACAATGTTTAACATTATAAGAGAGGCGTATATGCAAAAACATATATATAGCTCATGTGTACATGAAATGGAGAAAAGTAATGTAATATGAACACATTAAGCCTAGGAAGCTAATATTCGTGCGGAATAACATTTAAAATACTCACAAAAGCGAAAATAAGCTATAATTACTTAAAGTAAAGGCACAAATACACTATATGACTACAAGTCTATATATAGATACATGTAAAGTCTGTAAATGCATTATAAAAGGGTTATAAATTGTAAATGTAATGAATTGACATTTTAAAAGTTGTGTTGAAACTTTTTGAGAATGTATAGCTATAATAAGCCAAAACCTAAAATATTCTAAAGGAATATAGAAGTTTCTTGGAAATAAGAATATCAGATATTGATATAGTTTATGTGAATATTTACTAACCATACAGGTTATGGGATACAAATGTGTGACTAATGTATGCATACCTGTGAACATAACTGTGTAGGATTCGTGAAGTGAAGTTAAACTAAAGTTTGTATCAATGGTCATTGAACGAGGCAAGTTTTTCAGTTCTATTATGTTTGTGGATTAAATGTGATTATGTGGTGAATTACATACCATGCTTTATGAATTTTTAAAGTCAAAATATGACTAAGTTAATTGGGTTATGGAACTCAATTTATATGTGATATGTGATAGCACATGTTGTATGATGTAACTCGATAAATTAGAAATGTATAATGCATGAATGTGTGCTTTGTAAGGAATTATTAATGCATGTAGGATATGCATAGTAAAGAATATATGTTGAATGTGGATATGCATATTAAAGAAAATGTAGTGCATATGGAATTGTGTGCTATGTGAAACATGATAGACTGTTAAATTTGTTGGGTTGTCGAGCTCAATCTTGCAAACACAAACTTTTTGCAGGTTAAAGATGTTAGGCAATATTACTTGCTATATGGATGATGAAGATTGAACTATGTGCAAAATGAATACATTTCCTTGAATTAGAAATGGTATAAATCTATGATTTATAGTTTTGTCAAATGTAATTGGCAATTATGTATAGTTTGAAATGTTGGATGGATAAAGAATGTTTATTCTGAAATGAGAATAGATATAATTCTAAAATAAATGAATCATCGATTAAAAAAATATGAATTATTGATACTTAAGCTTTTAATACGTTTACACAGATTATACAAATCATATAATAAAAATGATTCTAGTATAAAGAAAAATTGTAAAGGTTGTAAGACCCCAACTTTTATGAATAAAGATGAATTTTTTATAAATATCATTTTTGAATATTATGGTGTGGATTTAATATAATGTTATAGTTGTGGATAATATTTACAAATTTTACAAAGTATGCAAGTTGTTATATAATATTCGATTGTTCGGGGAATATTTGTTTTAACAGGAAATATTAAATGCTGACGACACAATCATTGGTGGCCCCACAATGTAATTATTATTAATTTAGAAAGCGACAAAAATATCTTTTTATAAAAATAACGGCGAAAGTTTTACCGATTAATTGTTGAAACACATGGTGTTAAAAGTATAGTGTCTGGCGTGGTTGCATAGTAGTAACACCGGTATTGATTATTGATGCTTACGTGAGAAGTCACTCGGTTTTGTTCAATTATTGCTACAATAATTGCTGCATAGTATCTCACGTTATTTGATTCAATTATTATCGATATTTTATATATTATTAAATCAATAATTGAGACGGTACAATTATTCATATGATTATTTTCAATATTGACGATGTCTAGATAGTTCTATCGAGGAGAGGTTTGGTCACCTAATTGCGCGCCAATAGGGAGAAATCCTTATTGGAAAGCCCCCTCTTTTCTAGGAACGATCTGGTTGTTAAATATTGCGAATAATAATAACGATGAATAAATGTTGTTAAAAATATTGAGGGGATTTTTATTAAGTATTTGTTATAAATTTTGCTTATTATTTGGACCCCCATTTACCCATTTTCCAAAATATCGGTAGAAAGTTTTTCATTATAAGAGGTGGAGCCCACATGTGATGATGACATGTGGGGCCCACGTGTGTTGAAAGAAAAATGGGGTGGGGGAAAAGTTGTTGGTCACGGGGGGAGTATAATTAGTATGATTATATATATTTATATATATAATAAGTTTTGCTTTTTATGAAAAATAGAATATATTATATTTTATTATGTATAATATTTGCATAGTGCCTACATAGTGTTTGCATAGTAAGAAATTTGAAATTCAGAAACTATCCATGATTTTTATATTGCTCAAGTGATTCCTTCCCCTACTGTGGATACAAATAGTACCACTTCCATTCTCCTATAAATAGGATGCTTAGTTAGAATTGAAAATCACACCAGAATCAGAGAATTCTTCTTCTATAATATTGAGCGTATTTCTTTCGAGTTTTAGAAAGCTTTGAGCGTAGAAAATAGTTCAAGTTTTCTTTAAGAATATCCCCGCTATACCAGTTGGAATATTCTTCTTTTTAAGGTAAGGGATATTATTTTTGTTCAATACTCGTATGAAATAATATTTTCTTCCATACTATGTATTATGTAAGTAATATTATTTCATTTCAGATTTCGAATTCTACACTAATTTTGTTAAAGTTTTGGCTTCTATACTCCATGAAATTAGTAGAATATCCTTGATATTTGCGCTTCATCCAATATCTTTTTATGGAAATATTATTCTGAGCATTCTTAATAAGTTTTAATTTTTTCATGTCGGAGTACTATTCTCGGGGTTACTGTGACGATTTGATTGTTTGAATTGTGATTCTGGGGACAGAATCCTTGTAAGGAGGGAATGATGTAATGATCCAAAATTTCAAAGTGTAATTTAAATATTTATTGAGTTATATAAATATTATTTGAGGTGTTTATTGTTAAATAAATATTTTATTGATGTGATGGTTGATGAATCTAAATGATTAGATAAATTTCTAATTAAATTGATTTATAATTTAGAGAATTGTGGTATGACATGAGATGTTATATTATTGTTTTAATTTAATAATTTAGATGATATGTTAAATTATTAAATAAAGTTATAATTAAAATTATAATTTTGTGATATTTGCTAAATGACTATATTTAATTAAAATATAGTATGTGATTAATTTAATAGGTTAATGTTGGATATGAAAATAATATGTGATTATAGTTTATAAACTAAAGTGTTTATTAAAATAAATTAAAAAAAGGATTTAAATTAGTTTTTGTCAAACAAGGCTTAAGTATTTTAACTCTTAAATTTTAAATGGGTTGCCAAACAAGCCTTATGGCTTTTGATATTTCTTCTTTTTGAAATTTAAAATAAATAATATAAATAAAATAAATAGAATAATAAATATAATATATTTATTATTTGAGTGTTTGTTTTGTAACTGCCATTTTATTAAGTTGGCGTATTAAGATCTGGCAGTTTTATTTGTGCGCGTTGTTTATCAGTTGGTTTACATATTCTATTTGTTAGCTTAGAGTTATAGAGAGTTGGGAGAATTGTGAGAAAACTTAAGCAAATTTCAGCGAGCTTAGCAAGGGTTTCAAGAATTAGCAAGGAACACAAGCTATTTTAAGGTAATTTACTTGACCTTGATATTTCATTTATATATATATATATATATATATATATATATATATATGCATATATGAATTCACGGTATATTTGTTTGTGTTTAGTGGAATCAAAATTTATGAGTTATGGACATATATAGTTGGTAATTGTGGTTATATATGTTATAATGATAGAGTTTATGTTTAAACCAAAATTTTCATGTTAATTTCGGATATCTATAGAAATTTTGTCAGTATATATATGTTTTCATATGTAATCATGTAAGTATCGATTTTAGTGGCCAATTCGTATGTAAAATCATAAATTGAAACTGGTATATGGTAGTTCATTGAGATACGAACGTAACGTAGTTTGAATGGAGTAATTTGGTCAAGTAATGAAATCATAGTGATGATTTCTAGAATGAATATCAAAAAATGGAGTTTTAGTATGAAAACATGAAATTTGAGAAATTAAAATAGCTTTAGTTGGTGTTAAATTATTCTAATTGGTTGTAAATGTGAGCAATCATGTTTATGATAGTTGTATATTTATCTAACGTGTTATTATCATTGTTTGGTGGGTGAAATTTGTGTTTGTTGGGCTAAAGTGACTCTTATTCATTAGCCTCTCAAATCTGTCAATGCGAACCTAACGATTCTGCTTACCAAGGCAAAAAAAAGTAGCAATTGCTGCGGATCCCAAAAGCCTTTGTATGTATGCAATTTTGCAACATACCTACTGGTTTGAGATTCGACTTTTTCAGCATTCTTGCGAGACTTGGGATAGCATCAAAATATGGCCTGAAATTATGTTAGTATGTTAAATGGGTAATATTAAGGTTAACGTAACATAGTGAAATGTGGTTAGTAATTAGAATGTTGTAAAAATTGGTAAACTATGAAAGGGACATGTTTTGATTTATTAGGCATGATAAATAGTGAACAAGTGTTGCGAAGTTAAACACTTAGAGTTTCTGAAATGTGAATGGTAATGAACAAGTTTTGGTATGTTAATTATGTGTAGGTGATCGTGAGATTAATTTTATAGCTTACGCTCAAGGCAAGTTTTCTAACTCTATATTTACATTGAGAAAGTTTCTAAACTTCTCTTTTTACATTAAGCAAGCCTTTTATCCTTACATTTCTGTTGAGTTAGTTCTTACTTTAAAGTTTCGTTAAACGAACTATTGTATTCTCAATCATGATTTGAACAATCTAGCTATGACATTATTGTATTCAACCAAGTTTGAAGTCCAATACTTATTGATGCATTCTAACTTGTTTATTGTTAGACAAGTTTCATTATTGTTATTCGGATACTATGAATGCCATTTTCTTGAATTCTAATTTCAAATGTTGAATCATTATAGTTCATTTACTTGACACAAGTCATTTTTATGATAAGTGAGCTTTATTTTCAGCTTGCAATTACTTAATGTGTATTCAATAATTTATAGTCCTAGCTTAATTTTATTCAAGCAAGGTTTATTATTGTCATTCAATACTTATGCTTTGTAGTTATTTCTAAGCATGAGATCAAGTATAGACAGTTCGCTTACACTTATTCATTGTTTTATATTATTATTGATCAACTGTTGTATTATCAAACAATATTGATTCAACTAGTCCTCTAGTTGATGTTCGTTAAACTTCAAATTACCCTTGAAAGCTTATCCAAACCAAACTTTCTTTGGTGAGGACTTGTACTCTAAATATTGAGATGAACAACCCTATATCGGGGATTATTTTAGAGCTACTGTGATGAGTGTTAAAATGTTTCTTGCAATACATAGTACAAAGGGTGATCACTGGAGTGCGGAATGATGGTCCATATAGTCGTTTAGACTGTTAAAGGTTACAGTAAAAACACATGTGAACCTAGGACATAGATGATGATTATAGTCTTCTAGACCGTTAAAGGTTAAAGTAGAAATACTTGAAAACCTAGAATAGAGTTCATGATCTTATGACCCTCAGTTATATGTATTCCATATCTTGGATTTCAGTTCCTGATTATCATTGTTAGAGTACTATCCAGTTTTTGATGAGCCTATTTGTTGGCAGATATTATTGTTATTCTCCTGTTGATCCATTATTATATCCAGTGAGCAATTGTTTTGGTCACTCTTGCATATTATAAACTCATTTCATGACTAAAGTGGAGAAGGTAGATGAGAACCGTCTAGCAAAAAGGAAAGGGAAAGATGTACAAGTGATGAAGACTTGTAATTTTGTTTATGATTATGATATTAGACTTTTATCTGTTATGATGATCTTAGACTTTATCCTAATGATGTTATGAAATAATTTATTTTTCGCTTTTGAATGATGTTTAAAGGTTAGATAACCTGGGATGTTTTTGAACTTAATGATGTAACCCTATTTAAGGGAAGAATTTTATGATTCAAAAATTATGTTGTTTGGGTAAATAGTATGAATGCTTGATTAGTGAGCACCAAATCTTGTGGGAATAAAGTACCTAGATTTGGGGGTGTCATAGTTACTATTCCCAAAGTACTATTCACGGGGTATTATTCACTCAGTTACTACTCACCCGGGGTACTATTCATGATAAAAAATGATTTCTTTTCGGTCCAAATCATTTTTGATACAATATTATTCTTGAATTTACTCGACAAAGCAGTATCATGTTAACAATTTGGACATTATTGAATTCTGGATAAATTAAATTATAAATCTTTAAAAATTTATCATTTGCTTTCTTTTAATTGAATTCTTATATCATTGTCATCATCCTTATGCTTATATTATTATGATAGTCATCTTTGGCCCGTAGTGCATAGATGGACTTGGTATGATTATGACCAGGGATTATTCGGTATAATCATGACCGTAATTAATGTTACAAATGATGTGGTAAAAGTCCTCATTGGCCCGTAGTGCATTGATGGACAGTTGTTGGCATGATCATGACCATTGATGAAAACACGAATATCCTTGGATCGTAGTGCATGGTAAATTTATGGTCATGATACAAATAAATATCTTTGGCCGTAGTGCAGGGGTGATTCGATGATGTGAATTAATTATTAAGCTGAGTCTCTGCGATAGAATTAATGATAAACTTTTTAAATCATAGAAGATAGTAGATTTCATGCTCTACTTAACTCTTTTAATGGATTGCTTGTTCCGCTGTAGTTAAACTTGATGTCTATTTTATTTTATCAGTTTAATACTATTGAAGGCTAACGATAAATCATTCTGCATCATCTTAGTCATAATATTTCTTAGTGGGCTAGTTGAGCTCACCCTTTTTGCTTTCATTGTTCTTTTCAGGAAAGTAGAACGTAGCTGGAACTAGTCGGGGAATGGAGTGACGGTCCAGATATTTGCATTAGTAGATCTCACTATTTTGTGAAATAGAGTAAAAATAAATGTAATAATATTGAATTTGAGTTTGGATATTGTCTAGAAGACAATATTCGTGTAAAAACTCCCAGCTACGCCTTTGGTCGTATTGTATAATTATGTTTGTATTTGAATTCTATTCCATGAATTTAGCGACTCAGAATAGGTGATGTATACCTATTTTGGGGGCGTCACAAAGGTTGCGATTCCGGGATTGAATGAATGGAAAAAAAGAAAAAAAAATCTGCATTTTTAGCTATTTTAACATTAAATAATGTTTTTAAGATAGAACATGATAATATTAACGCACAAGATCGGGGAGAGAAATTGTCCAGATTTTGGGGGCGTTACAAAAGGAGTTACAAGATTTTGAAAAAGAGGAAAGCTCAACCCTCGATTCATTGGTCCATTTGAAATCCTCGACCGAGTAGGAACTGTGGCCTATAGCCTCGCCTTACCGCCAAGTATGTCTCGTGTTCATAATGTTTTTCACATATCTATGTTATGTAAATATGTGGAAGACCCAAAACACATTATTGAATTAGAACCACATGAGATAGCGGAAGATTTAACGTATGAAGACGTGTAAGACCCCGAATTTTATGAAATGAAAGTATTCAATTTTCTTATAATTATTATTTTATTTAATAAATGGTTAAATCGATAAAAGGATAAAGTTAAGGGTGATATGTAAAAATTTTGCAAAGTAAAACAAGTTGTTATAAAATATTCGGGGAATATTCGTTTGGTCGGGGAATATTCTTTTTGTCGGGGAATATTCGTACACCGACACAATCATTGGTGGACCCCATAACAAAATTATTATCGGAGTTAAAAAAGGACAAAATTATCTTTTTATAAAAATAACGGCGAAATTTTTATCGTTAACTGTTGAAATACCCGGTGATAAAAGTACAGTAATACGCATGGTTGCATAATAGCACACGATATTAATCATTGATGCTTACGTAAGAAGTCACTCAGTTATACTCAATTACTGCTACAGTAACTGCTGCATAGTATTTCATGTTATTTATTCAATTATCATCACAGTATCATCTGCATAATATTTTATATTATTAAATCATTAATTGAGACGATAAAGTTATTCATATTATTATTTATATTATTGACGATGTCTAGAAAGTTCTGTCGAGGAAAGGGATTTGGTCACCTAATTGCGCGCCAATAAGGAGAAGTCCTTATCGGAAATCCCCTCTTTCCGGTAATGATCTGGTTGTCAATATTGTCAGTTATAATATTAATGATGAATAATTATTGAAAGATTAAAAAAAATGTGTTGATTGAAGATAAAATGATTTGTAGTAAATATTTATTCACTCTTTGATATAAATAAGAAATCTGTTATGAGACATTTGGTATAAATTTCATTTATTCTATGTGGCCCATATGTCATCATCTAAGAGTCACTTTCACCAATAGTACTTGCCTTTAACAGACGTCAAACCACTTGTTGTTTCACATTACAGACATCGAACCACTTATCGTTTCACATTACAGGCGTCGAACCACTTGTTGTTTCACATTACAGACGTCAAACCACTTGTCGTTTCACATTACAGGCGTCGAACCACTTGTCGTTTCACATTATAGGTGTCGAACCACTTGTTGTTTCTCATTACAGGCGTCGAACAACTTGTTGTTTCACATTACAAGCATCAAACCACTTTTCTTTTCACATCACCAGTCGTCAAGCCACTTGCCTCTTCCCATTGCAAGGGCTAAGCTAGAAATCTTCTATAAATAGAAGCTTATTTCTTCTTTCATTCTCACCAATTCACTACGAATCACAAGAGAATTTTATAGAGAGAATCAGATAGAAAGAAGAAGAGTATTCTGTTACTACACTATTGCAGTATCCAATTTCCTACTAAGGTAAGGGGTATTATTTCTTTCGTATTGGTAAAGGGTATTCTTTCTTTCGTATTGGTAAGGAGTATTATTTCTTTCGTATTCATGAAGAGAGTTATTTCTTTCAATACTCGTAAGGGTTGTTATTCCATTCTTTATTATTCTATTGGAATAACCTGTCTACGTGGACTACCGTATGCATGGTGAAATTCTTTTGTTATTCCATTCTTTATTATTCTGTGGGAATAATCTGTCTACGCGGACTAACGCATGCCTGGTGAATAACCCTTTGTATTCATTTGTTATTAAATTATGGAAATGATCTGTCTACGCGGACTACCGCATGACAGTTAAAAATCCATTTACAGTTTTGTATATTGTTTATTTTAGATTCTTAACTCAAAACTTACTATGGTAAGTATTGCTTCTATAATTCCTGAAATGATCAAAAATTCTTTGATATTTGCGCTTCATCCAATATCTTTTCATGCAAATATTATTCTGAGCATTCTTGATAAGTTTTAACCTTTTCATATCGGAGTACTATTCACGAGGTACTATTCCTAAAGTACTATTTATGGAGTACTATTCACTCGAGTACTATTCACCCGGGGTACTATTCATGACAAAAATTGATTTCTTTTCAGTCCAAATCATTTTTGATACAATATTATTCTTGAATTTTACTCCACAAAGTAGTATCTTGTTGACAATTTAGACTTTATTGAATTCTGGATAAATTAAATTATAAATCTTTAAAATTTATCCTTTGCTTTCATTTAATTGAATTCTTATATCATTGTCTTCATCCTCATGTTTATATTGTTATGAAAGTCATCTTTGGCTCGTAGTGCATAGATGGACTGTTGATCGGTATGATTTGGTATGATTATGACCAGAGATTATTCAGTATAATCATGACCTGTAACGTTACACATGATGTGGAAAAAGTTCTCATTGGCCCGTAGTGCATTGATGGACAGTTGTTGAGATGAATATGACCATTGGTGATAATAATGAATATCCTTGGCCCGTAGTTCATGGATAATTCAATGATGTGGATTATTTATTACGCTGAGTCTCAGCGATAAAATTGATGATAAACTCTTAAATCACAGAAGATAGTAGATTATATGTTCTACTTGACTCTTCTAATGGATTGCTTGTTCCGCTGCAGTTGTTGATCTAAAACTTGTTGTCTATTATATTCTATCAGTTTAACACTATTGAAGGCTAACGGTAATTTATTCTACATTATCTTAGTTATAATATTCTTTACTGGGCTAGTTGAGCTCACCCTTTGCTTTCATTGTTCTCTTCAGGAAATGAGAATATAGCTGGGACTAGTCGGGGAACGGAGTGACGGTCCAGATGGTTATTTTAGTAGTCCTCACTATTCTATGAAATAGTGTAATAATAATTGTAATAACATTGAATTTGAGTGTGGATATTGTCTAGAAGATAATATTTGTATTAAAACTCTTAGCTTATATTTTGTCGTATTACACGACAGCTGTATTAATTAAGTTGTATTTGAATTTTGTACCATGTATTTGGCGACTCAAAATGGGTGATGTATACATATTTCGGGGGCGTCACAGTTGGTATCAAAGCTTAGGGATATGATCCCTAGATGAGATGTGAGACTAGAACTAGGAGGGGAGAGACGGGTAAATCCTTCGCTAGTATGACCTACCTAAGCTTATTTGTTATTTAATTAGTCGGTCAGAGTATATGGATAATATGTGGCATGTCAATTAACCCTTATTTTGTGGCAGTGTTTGAAAATGACATCCGAGAATGTTGAGATAAGCAATGGAGCACGTGAGACCGTTAAGTCACCAACGATCAATACCCAGGATAATGTGCATCAAGAAGGCAATAATCCTCATGTAAACAACAACACCGATCAAATGATGAACGATGGGATGTTCAGAGGCTTTATGCAATCATGCAACATCAGGCGTGAGCGGCTCCTGTTCAAAATGCAGGTGGAAACACTGGCAACTCTCGGACGATCACCGCTAAGCAATTCAAGAAGCTGGGACCGCCGGAGTTTTTGGGAGAGCCAAAACTACTTAAGGCAGAGACGTGGATAAAGCAAATCACCAAGATATTTGATGTCTTGGGATGATCCGAGGAGTACAAGGTTCTTTTTTCCACCTTCATGTTGTGAGGAGAGGCAAATTATTGGTGGAAATAAGTAAAGCGTACTCAGCCTACTGCATTGAAGATGTCTTGGGAGAAGTTCCAAGAATTTTTCAATGACAAGTACTTTTCGGAAAGTATTCATCACATGAAGGAGGTGGAGTTCATCAAACTAGAGCAAAATAACATGACCGTGTCGCAGTACGAGGCTAAGTTTACCGAGTTGTCCCAGTTTGCATCACATTTGGTTGATAATGAGGAGAGAATGACGCAAATGTTTCTGTGAGGTTTGAAACCCGAGATACATCAATACCTCATTTCTCACAAACTTTGCTTGTATTCAGATGTTGTGAATAGGGCTCAATTATTGGAGCGCAATAATGAGTCAACCCAACCAAGAGAAAGTAGACGGATAAACGATAATACAAGTGGTAGCAGTCATCGAAGCGGTGACAACAAACGTGAAGAGAATCAACATGCCAGAAATGGTAACCACTTCGGTGGCAATCATGGCCAAGATAATAGAAGTGGAAATATCAAGAAGAGAAGATTCAATAATTATGGAAAGACGTCAGCACCAGTACCTGTTGTTAAGGAAGGAGAACGACCACCAGTCGTATGTTACAAATGCGGGGGGAGGATACATCGATTCAAACTGTACGCAGCAGTCCAAAGCATGTTACAATTATGGAAGAGAAGATCACCTAGCCCGAATTTGTCGTGCACCGGAGTCAAGTCCAGCTGGGATGGAGGCATCAAAGGCCGTCCCAGACAAGTTAAAATCTGTAGTTTAAGAGAGAGCATTTTTTTTGTGACGACAAAACCGAACGAAGTTATCACGGGTAAGCTAATCATAAACTCTTGCGAAGTCTATACCTTATTTGATACTGGTTCTACCCATTCTTTTATTTCTCCTACTTGCGCTCAACGTTTAAATTTAACTCCGGAGAAATTAGACTTTGATTTATCTATTGAACTCCGTTGGGAGAACTCTTCATTACCTCCACTATTTATAAATCTTGTTTGATTAAAATCGGCACCCTCACGTTACCTGTCAATCTTATATCTTTGAAAATACTTGCATTTGATGTGATTTTAGGAATCTACTAGTTAACTACTCATCATGCTAAAATTGATTATTTTGTAAGGTTGTTAGCTTTCATATTCCTAACCAACCTATTATGAGAATTCAAGCAGCCAGACCACTAAAGTCAATCACTGTCATATCAAGCCATAAGGCCATTCGTTTATTGAAAAATGGATGTCAAGCTTTCTTAGCTCATATCATAGATTTAAACAAAAATACGTTAGATTTGAATGATATTTCTATTGTTAATAAATTTCCTGATGTATTCCCCGGAGAATTTCCTAGCCTACCCCAGAGCGTGAAATTGAATTTTGTATTGACCTCGAACCTGATACAAAACCCTCAAATATTTTTTCACCTAAAACAAACGCATTATGCGTCAAAGACGTTGGCTCGAGCTGTTGAAAGATTACGTATGACCATACCATTCAATACCATCATGGAAAAGCGAACATAGTAGCTAACGCGTTGAGTAGAAGATCATATGCAGGTACGAGTGCGATATTGTCAACGCAGATGTCCATTTTGTATGACTTGCAAAGGATAGAGATAGAGTTAAAAACTCTAGGGACCCATGTGATGATATCAAATATACGAGTAGAACCGACTTTAATCGATAAAGTTAAAGCCACTCAAGCTACAGACTCAGAGCTGATGAATGTGAAGAAGAAGGTTCAAGAGGGCATTATTCTAGAAGCAAGAATCGACGAAGAGAGGAAATCTCAACCCTCGATTTTATTGGTCCATTTGAAATCCTCGATCGAGTAGGAACTGTGGCCTATAGACTTGCCCTATCGCCAAGTATGTCTCGTGTTCATTATATTTTTCACATATCTATGTTACGTAAATATGTGGAAGACCCAAACCACATTATTAAGTTAGAACCGGACGAAATAGCTGAAGATTTAACGTATGAAGAGGTACCTGTTAAAATCTTGGATAAGAAAGAATATATTCTACGCTCCAAGATTATACCTCAAGTCAAAGTTTAATGGAGAAACCATGATGTTGAGGAAATGACCTGGGAGTTAGAATCTGAAATGAAATCAAGGTATCCTCACCTATTCGACATACCAGGTACGTACTCCAATTTCGAGGGCAAATTTTTATAAGGAGGGGAGATTGTAAGACCCCGAATTTTATGAAATGAAAGTATTCAATTTTCTTATAATTATTATTTTAAATAATAAATGGTTAAATTGATAAAAAGATTAAGTTAAGGTTGATATGTGAAAATTTTGCAAAGTAAAACAAGTTGTTATAAAATATTCGGGGAATATTCGTTTGGTCGGGGAACATTCTTTTTGTCGAGGAATATTCGTACGACGACACAATCATTGGTGGACCTCACAACAGAATTATTGTCGGAGTTAGAAAATGACAAAATTATCTTTTTATAAAAAATAACGGCAAAAGTTTTACCGTTAAAAACTGTTGAACTACCCAGTAGTAAAAGTAAAGTAATACGCGTGGTTGCATAGCAACACACGGTATTGATTATTGATGCTTACGTAAGAAGTCACTCAGTTATACTCAATTATTGCTACAGTAATTGTTGCATAATATTTCACGTTATTTATTCAATTATTGTCACAGTATTATCTACACAATATTTTATATTATTAAATCAATAATTGAGACGATAAAGTTATTCATATTATTATTTATATTATTGACGATGTCTAGAAAGTTCTGTCGAGGAAAGGGGTTTGGTCACCTAATTGCGCGCCAATAAGGAGAAGTCCTTATCGGAAAGCCCCATCTTTCCTGGGAATGATCTGGTTGTCAATATTATGAGTTATAATATTAATGATGAATAATTGTTAAAAGATTAAAAAAAAATGTGTTGATTGAAGATAAAACGATTTGTAGTAAATATTTATTCACTCTTTGATATAAATAAGAAGTCTGTTATGAGACGTTTGTTATAAATTTGGTTTATTCTATGGGGCCCATATGTCATCATCTAAGTGTCAATTTCGCCAATAGTACTTGCCTTTACTAGACGTCAAACCACTTGTTGTTTCACATTACAGGCATCGAACCACTTATCGTTTCATATTAGAGGCATCGAACCACTTGTTGTTTCACATTACAAGCGTAGAACCACTTGTCGCTTCACATTACAGGCGTCGAATCACTTGTCGTTTCACATTACAAGCGTCGAACCACTTGTTGTTTCACATTACATGCGTCAAACCACTTTTCTTTTCACATCACCAGTCGTCAAGCCACTTGCCTCTTGCCATTGCAAGGGCTAAGCTAGAAATCTTCTATAAATAGAAGCTTATTTCTTCTTTCATTCTCACCAATTCACTACGAATCACAAGAGAATTTTATAGAGAGAGAATCAGATAGAAAGAAGAAGAGTATTCTGTTACTACACTATTGCAGTATCCAATTTCCTACTAAGGTAAGGGGTATTATTTCTTTCGTATTGATAAGGGGTATTATTTCTTTCGTATTCATGAAGAGAGTTATT
Source organism: Panax ginseng (assembly GCA_020205605.1). NCBI lineage: Eukaryota > Viridiplantae > Streptophyta > Magnoliopsida > Apiales > Araliaceae > Panax > Panax ginseng. The sequence continues at coordinate 135,731,955 of CM035134.1, read as the reverse complement.
TCTTTCAATACTCGTAAGGGTTGTTATTCCATTCTTTATTATTCTATTGGAATAACATGTCTACGCGGACTACCGCATGCATGGTGAAATCCTTTTGTTATTCCATTCTTTTTATTATTGTGGGAAAACACATCACGCAGGACTCACCGCATGCACGGTGAATAACCCTTTGTATTCATTTGTTATTAAATTATGGAAATGATCATCTCACATGAGACTCACCGCATGATGATTAAAAATCCATTTTTGCGATTTCAGTATATTGTTCATTTTAGATTCCTAACTCAAAACTTACTATGGCAAGTATTGCTTCTATAATTCCTGAAATGATCAAAAATTCTTTGATATTTGTTCTTCATCTAATATCTTTTCATAAAAATATTATTCTGAGCATTCTTGATAAGTTTTAACCTTTTCATGTCGGAGTACTATTCACGAGGTACTATTTATGGAGTACTATTCACTCGAGTACTATTCACCCGGGGTACTATTCATGACAAAAATTAGGTTTATAAATGATTTTGGTGGAAAATTCTAGAATTGAGTGGGCCCCACCCGTGGTTGGTGAAGAAATGTGCTGAATTTTATTTCAAATGTGGTGGGTGGCAATAGTAGCAAGTAAAGCCATCAGGTAGCAGGTCAAGTCTGCTTCGGCGTGCTAACATTTTCCTATAAATAGAGGGCTAAGTTAGAATTGAAAATCATACCAGAAACATAAGCTTTCTCTCTTTCTCTCTCTATATTATCGAGCGTATTTTGTGAGTATTTATATACTTTGAGAGTTGCTATTCAGTACAAGTTTCATTCAGCATCATATCCGATATTTCATTCTGAAGTACTGTTTCTTTGAGGTAAGGGATGTTATTTTCTTCTTAAATGATTTTATTTTCTTTAATATCATTATACTGAGATATTGTTATGAATTTTATTGTGGAATTTCTACCTTTTTGTGTCGGAGTTACTATTTACGTATACGGCACTATTCATATATACGACACTATTCACGAATACGGCACTATTTACCGAAAAATAAAATTTTCTCTTTTTCATCCCAAATGTCTTTTATGGTTACTATCTTTGATTGTATCCATGTTTTGATCTTTATTTTTGAATTCTACTTCACACTTTGTTATTATGGAGTATTATTGAATTTGGATAAACCGAAATACGAATCCCTAATATTTGTCCTTCTGTCTCACTAGATTCGTTCTCTAAAATGTTTTTCATCATCCTCAGTCCTTAATAGTGATACTTGATGAATATATTTGTCCTGTAGTGCAAAGATGAATGATTACCTGATGAATATCTTTGGCCGTAGTGCAAAGATGAACAGATGTTATGATGAACATGACCAACTGGTGATACAAGTGAATATCTTTGGCCCATAGTGCAAAGATGAATATTTGATGCAAGATGTATATTGATTGATGTTACAGGGATAAAATATTGATGATGGACTTTTAAATTCATAGATGATAGCAGATTTCATTCTCTACTTAACTCTTCTAATGAATTGTTATTTCCGATGCAGTTGTTGATCTAAAACTTGTTGTCGATTATATTCTATCAGATTTTTCCCTGTTGAAGAGTAAGGATAATTTGTTGTATATTATCTTAGTCATAATATTCTTTACTGGGCTAGTTGAGCTCACCCTTTTTCTTTTTGTTCCATTTTTCTTCAGGAGGTGAGAATATAGTAGGATCTAGCCAGGCTATGGAGTGATGGTTCTAGAAAGTTATTTTAGCAGTCCTCACTATTTTGTAAAATAGTGTATTAATAATTGTATTGAGGATTTTATCTGAGTGTGGATATTGTCTAGAAGACAATATTTGTATTTAAACTCACAGTATTTGTGTTGTCGTATTTTGCACAACAATTGTATTAATGATGTTGTAGTTGTTTCGATACCATGCATTTGGCGACTCAGAATGGGTTGGATGGAATGGACCTATTTTGGGGGCATCACAGTTGGTATCAAAGCTTAGGGATATGATCTTTGGCTGAGATGTGAGACTAGAACTAGGAGGGGAGAGACGGGTAAATCCTTCGCTAGTGTGTCCTACCTAAGCTTATTGGTTGGTCGGTCGTAATATAGGGATGTTATGTGATATGTTAATTTGTTTAATTAACCCTTGGTTTATGGCAGTATTTAAGAATGGTAGCTGAGAACGTTAACAATGGAGTGTATGAGACTGTGGAAACACCTTTAGTCACCGATCAGGAGAACGTGCAATAAGAAGGCAATATTCCTCCTATAAACAACACTAACGAGCAAACGATGAATGATGGGATGTTTAGAAACTTTTTGCAGTTCATGAAAAATCAGACGAGGGAGACTCGTGTACAAAATACGGGTGGAAATGATAGCAACGCGCGGTTTGTGACAGCCAAGCAGTTCAAGGAGTTGGGACCACTAGAATTCTTTGGAAAGCCAGATCCGATTAAGGCGGAGACGTGGGTAAAGAAAATTACCAAGATATTCGATATCTTGGGATACACGGAGGAACAGAAGGTTCCATTCTCCACCTTTATATTTCGTGGTGAGGCAGATTACTGGTAAGAATCTGTGAAACGTACCCAGCCTGCCGCACTCAATATATCTTGGGAAACATTTCAGAAACTGTTCAATGACAAGAACTTTCCTGAAAGTATTCGTCATATGAAGTAGGTAGATTTTATTAGACTGGAACAAAACAACATGACGGTGTCCCAGTACGAGGCGAAGTTCGTGGAGTTATCTAGGTTTGCACCTCATTTGGTAGAAAATGAGGAATGTATGACAAGGATGTTTCTGAGAGGTCTGAAACCCGAGATTCGTCAATACCTTATCTCTCATAAATTTTCTCTGTATTCAAATGTTGTCAACAAGGCTCAGTTATTAGAGCGAGATAGTGAGTATGTTCAATTTGGACACAACAGGTCATCTGGGGTGAATACGATCATCGAGCGATGATAACCATCGTGGAGGAAATTATCATGCCAGAAATGGTAACCACTTCGGTGGTAATCATGGCCAATATAATAAAAGAAATAATTCAAGTGGAAGTTTCAAGAAGAGAAGATTTAACGATAACGGGAAGACGTCGGCAGCAGCACCATCACCAACAACAAATTCTAGGGGGAGAAACGACCTTGCGGTTTAGATGCTGAGATCACGGAGAAGAGGGACATATAAGTCCAAACTGTTCATAGCCTTCCAAGGTATGTTTTAGTTGTGGAAAAGACGGCCACATAGCTCGATTTTGTCCTGTAGCGAAATCAAGTCCAACAGGGATGGTGGCACCAAAGGCGGATACGGACAAAATAAAGTCGGCGATTTCTGGAAGAGCGTTTGTCGTGACCGCCCAAAACGCGAAGAACCTGAATGAAGGTATCACAGTTTAGTTAATTGTAATTTCTTGCGAAATCTATACCTTATTAGATACCGGTTCTACCCATTCTTTTATCTCTCTTGCTTGTGCTCAACGTTTAAATTTGACTCCGGAGAAATTAGACTTTGACTTATTGGTTGAAACACCGTTAGTAGAAACCTTCGTTACCTCCACTGTTTATAAATCTTGCTTGATCCAAGTTGGTACAATCACATTACCTGTTGATCTTATCTCTTTAAAGATACTTGTTTTTGATGTGATTTTAGGGATTGATTGGTTAACTACTCATTATGCCAAAATTGATTGCTTTCGTAAGGTTGTTAGTTTTCATATTCCTAAGTAACCTGTTATTCGAATTCAAGCAATCAAACCATTGAAGTCAAACACTTTCATATCAAGCCATAAAGTCATTCATTTATTGAAAAATGAATGCCAAGCTTTCTTAGCCATGTTATGGATTTAAACAAAAATACGACAGATTTGAATGATATTTCTGTTGTTAGTAAATCTCCTGACGTATTTCCTGAAGAATTTACTGGCCTACCCCCAGAGCGTGATATTGAATTTTGTATCGACTTTGAACCCGATACAAAACCCATTTCTAAAATCTCATATCGAATGGCTCCTATTGAACTTCAGGAGTTAAAAACCCAAGTACAAGAGTTGGTACTCAAGCCTCTATCTGGTGACTTCCTTTGTGGAATGCACCAAAGCCGCATCTCGTAGGGGACTCTATATTTGTGTGGTGGTAAAACGATAGGTGCCATTGTGACGTTTATCAAGATTGGGATATGAATCACAGTTGAAAGCAACCAAGTCGGTGACCAAGATCGTAGTTTTTACGGGCTTAATGGTTATTATTGGAGATTCGTGGAAGAATTTTCTCGAATTGCTACTCCGTTAACTTAGCTGACTCGGAAAGATACAAAATTCGTATAGAGCAAGGAATGCGAGAATATTTTCCAAGAGCTCAAGAGGCGACTCATTTCGGCACCTATTCTGACCATACCATCCTGGAAAAGCAAACGTGGTAGCTGACGCATTGATTAGAAGATCGTACGCGAGTACGAGTGCGATATTGTTGAACACAAAGACCTATTTTTTATAATTTATGAATGATAGAGATAGAGTTAAATACTCTAGGGAACCACGTGATGACGTATGAGTAAAATCGACTTTTATTAATAAAGTTAAAATCGCTCAAGCTACACACTGGAGCTGATGAATATAAAGAAGAAGGTGCAAGAAGGCGTTATTTTAGAAGTAAGAGTCGATGAAGAGAAGAAATCTCAAATCTTTGATTTATTTAAAATCCTCGATCGAGTAGGAACTGTGGCCTATAGACTCGCCTTAACGGTAAGTATGTCACGTGTTCATAACGTTTTTCATGTATCGATATTACGTAAAGATGTGGATGACCTAAACCACATTATTGCGTTAGAACCAGACGAGATAGCCGAAGATCTAACGTACGAAGAGGTACCTGTCAAGATCTTGGATAGGAAAGAGCATGTCCTACGCACAAAGGTTATACCACAAGTTAAGGTTTTGTGGAGGAACCATGCTATTGAAGAAATGACCTGGGAGTTGGAATCAGAAATGAAAAGGAGTTATCCTCACCTTTTCGAAATACCAGGTACGTACGTCAATTTCGAGGACGAAATTTCATAACGAGGGGAGGTTGTAAAACCCCGAATTTTTTTAATAAAATTGAATTTCCTCTATCTATTATCTTGAAATAATAAGGAGTTAATTTGATATAACATTTTGGTTATGGGTGAAATGTGCAAATTTTACAAAATAAACAAGTGGTTATAAAATATTCATTTTTATTGGGGAATATTCGTTTGAGTCGTGTAATATTCTTGTTTGTCGGGGAATATTTAAATACGCACAAGATCATATTTATGGGCCCCATAATGAGAATAATTGTTCGGATGAAGAAAATGACAATTTTGAGTTTTGATAAATAATAAAGATAATTATTACCAATTAATACTTTGTTGGAATACACGGTGGTTAAAAAATAAAGTAATATGTGTGGTTGCTTGCAAGAAAGATTACGGTATTGCACAATATTTTTGAATTATTGATTCTTACGTATGAAGGCACTACTCAATAATTGTTACGAGTAATTCTTTATTCAATATTTTATTTTATTGATTCAATAATTGTTGCGTTGATATTTTATATTATTGTTGTTTCAATAATTATCAACGCATGATATTTCCATTATCATATCAATAATTTGATTATTTGAATAATATTATTAGATAGCATTATTGGAAATGTCTAAAAAGTTCATCTAAGGAGAGGTTTGGTCACCTAATCAATTGGCCAATGAGTGAGAAAATCCTTATCGGAAAACCCCTTCTTTCTTGGGAACTGTCTGGTTATCATTATTGTGATTCTGTAATATTATTTGTGAATAATTATTTATTAATTTATATGATAAGGAAATATTTATTTTATGTGGATATAAATGATGGATTTATATATGTGGTTATAAATGATTGAATTAATGTTGAAGTGTTTTATCAGTATTTTTGTCGAAATGGAGGTATTAAAAATCAAATCAGTATTTTTACGATATATTGCATGAGTTATAATTTTTAATCCGACCATTGGATCGTTGTGATTTTTGGATATGTTATACATATATAAGTTGAGTATATGTCCACAAATTTTGAACTGTTAAAAATGAATGAATGATTTGTTATGAATTTTAAGAGGTGATTGATTCAGAAATTAAGTTTATAAATGATTTTGGTAGAAAATTCTAGAATAGAGTGGGCCCCACCCGTGGTTGGTGAAGAAATGTGCTGAATTTTATTTCAAATGTGGTGGGTGGCAATAGTAGCAGGAAAAGCCACCAGGTAGCAGGCCAAGTCTACTTTATCGTGCTAACATTTTTCTATAAATAGAGGGCTAAGTTAGAATTGAAAATCTTACCAGAAACATAAGCTTTCTCTCTTTCTCTCTCTATATTATCGAGCGTATTTTGTGAGTATTTAGATACTTTGAGAGTTCTTTATTGAAGACAAGTTTCATTCAAAGATCATATCGATATTTCATTTCAATCATTTCTTTGAGGTAAGGGATGTTATTTTCTTCTTAAATGATATTATTTTCTTCAATATCATTATCTTTGAGATATTGTTATGAATTTTATTGTGGAATTTCTACCTTTTTTGTCGAAGTTACTATTCACGATACGGCACTATTCACGATATCGTCCACTATTCACGAAATACGCAAGACTATTCAATAGAAAAATAAAATTTTCTCTTTTTCATCTCAAATGTCTTTTATGGTTACTATCTTTGATTATATCCATGTTTTGATCTTTATTTTTGAATTCTACTTCACACTTGGTTATTATGGAGTATTATTGAATTTGGATAAACCAAAAATACGAATCCCTAATATTTGTCCTTACGTCTCTTTGGATTCGTTCTCTAAAATGTTTTTCATCATCCTCAGTCCTTAATGGTGATACTTGATGAATACCTTTGGCCTGTAGTGCAAAGATGAATGATTACCTGATGAATATCTTTGGCCGAACTGGATATACAAGTGAATATCTTTGGCCCATAGTGCAAAGATGAATATTTGATGCAAGATGTATATTGATTGATGTTATAGGGATAAAATATTGATGATGGACTTTTAAATTCATAGATGATAGTAGATTTCATTCTCTACTTAACTCTTCTAATAAATTGTTATTTCCGCTGCAGTTGTTGATCTAAAACTTGTTGTCAATTATATTCTATCAGATTTTTCCCTGTTAAAGACTAAGGATAATTTGTTGTATATTATATTAGTCATAATATTCTTTACTGAGCTAGTTGAGCTCACCCTTTTCCTTTTTGTTCCATTTTTCTTCAGGAGGTGAGAATATAGTAGGATCTAGCCGGGGTATGGAGTGATGGTTCTAGAAAGTTGTTTTAGCAGTCCTCACTATTTTGTAAAATAGTGTATTAATAATTGTAATGAGGATTTTATCTGAGTGTGGATATTGTCTAGAAGACAATATTTGTATTTAAACTTACAGTATTTGTGTTGTCGTATTTTGCACAACAATTGTATTAATGATGTTGTAGTTGTTTCGGTACCATGTATTTGGCGACTCAGAATGGGTTGGATGGAATGGACCTATTTTGGGGGCATCACAAAGATAATGCAGAATAAATTATCCTTAGCCTTCAACATTATAACAATTGATAGAATATAATAGAAAACAAGTTTTAGATCAACAACTGCAGCGGAATAAGCAATCCATTAGAAGAGTCAAGTAGAGCATGATATCTACTATCTTCTATGATTTAAAAGGTTTTTCATCACTTTTATCGCTTAGACTCAGTTTGATAAATAATCCACATCATCGAATCATCCCTGCACTACGGGCCAAGGATATTCATTAGTATCACGACCACGAATTATCCAAGCACTATGGGCCAAAGATAATCATGTTTTCATCAACGGTCATGATCATGCCATAAAACAATTCATCTTTGCACCCTTGGCCGAAGATAATCCATGGCCATAATCATACCAAAAACTGTCCATCAATGCAATACGGGCCAATGAGGACTTTTACCATAACATTTGTAACATTACAGTCATGATTATACCGAGTAATCCCAGATCATAATAATATCAAGTCCATCTATGCACTACGGGCCAAAGATGACTTTCATAACAATATAAGCATGTGGATGATGAAAATGATATAATAATTCAATAAAACAAGTTCAAGGATAAATTTTTAAGATTTATTATTTAATTTATCCAGAAATTAATAATGTCCAAATTGTCAACATGATACTTCTTTGTGGAGTAAAATTCAAGAATAATATTGTACCAAAAATAATTTGGACCAAAAATGAATCCATTTTTATCATGAATAGTACCCCGGGTGAATAGTACTCCGACATGAAAAAATTAAAACTTATCAAGAATGCTCAGAATAATATTTCCATGAAAATATACTGGATGAAGCACAAATATCAAGAATATTCTACTAATTTCATGGAGTATAGAAGCCAAAACTTTAACAAAACGAAAAATAGAATTCGAAATCTGAAACGAAATAATATTACTTACATACTACTGAGTATGGAAGAAAATATTATTTCTTACGAATACTGAACAAAATAATATCCCTTACTTAATATTAAAGCGAAAATAATATTCCTTTCGAGTATTGAATCTAATATAATATTACTTACGAATATTAAATGAAAATAATATTTCTTGCGAATATTGAACGAAATAATATTCATACGAATACGAAAAATAATCTCTCTTCAGAATATGAAATAAATAATACCCATTACCTCAAAAAGAAGAGTATTCCAACTGGTATAGCGGATATATTCTTGAAGAAAACTTTCACTATTTTCTACACTCAAAGCTTTCTAAAACTCGAAAGAAATACGCTCAATATTATAGAAGAAGAATTCTCAGATTCTTGTGTGATTTTCAATTCTAAATAAGCATCCTATTTATAGGAGAATGGAAAGGATACTATTTGAATTTTGAAATCACGGACTGCACAGTAATTTCATACGAAATCACGAGCGTTCGGCCGATTGAAAATTTTGATTTTACTATGCTGCACTATGCATAATAAAATATAATATATTCTATTTATAATCTAATAAAACAAAACTTATAATATATATATATATATATACACACACACACATATCAGTTAAAATTTCTCCCACCACCATTTTTTTTCTCCACTTCCCTTATTCCTACGACACACACACACACACACAAGATTATATATATACATCACATTCATACACTAATATTACATATATATATATATATATATATATAAACACCCTTTTTATCAAGACATTCCCCCCCCCCCCATTTCACCCGTGAACTAACATTTCTTCCCCTCCCCACACATTTCTTTTCTTCCAACGTGGGTCCCATATGTTCCCTCCACAAATATATCACCATCACAGGTGGATCCCATATAATATATATACTGAATAATCTTCTACCGATTACTTTGAAAAATGGGTAAATGGGGGTCCATAAAATAAACAAAATTTACAACAAATACTTCATAAAAATCCCCTCAATATTTTTAACAAAATTTATTCATATTATTATAACTCGCAATATTAACAACCAGATCATTCCCAGAAAGAGGGGCTTTCAATAAGGATTTCTCCTATATGGTAGCAAGCAATTAGGTGACCAAACCTCTCCTCGATGTAACTTACAGACATTGTTAATTATGCAAATAATAATGTGAATAACTTGTCATCTCAATTATTGATTTAATAATATATATAAAATATCGTCAATAATTGAATCAAATAACGTGAGATACTATGCAGCAATTACTGTAGCAATACTTGAACAAAACTGAGTGACTTCTCATGTAAGCATCAATAATCAATACTGTGTGGTACTATGCAACCACGCGTATTACTGTACTTTTAACACCGGGTATTTCAACAGTTAACGGTAAAACTTCCGCCGTTATTTTCATCAAAAGATATTTCTATCGTTTTCTCATTCCGACAATAATTTCGTTGTGGGGTCCACCAATGATTGTGCCATCATACGAATATTCGCTGTTAAAACGAATATTCCCCAACCAATCGAATATAACATAACAACTTGCATGCTTTGCAAAATTTATAAATATTATCCACAACGATAACATTATATCAAATCCACACCATAATATTTAAAAAAAATATTTTGAGAAAATTAATCTTTATTCACAAAATTCGGGGTCTTACAAATAATGTTTGCAAGATTAAAAATGTGTTTATTGAAGATAAGTGATTTGTGGTAAATATTTATTCAATTTTTGATATAAATAGAGGAGTTTTTAATGAAGTATTTTTTTGTAAGTTTGGCTTATTACATGGACCCCCACTTACTTATTTTTCAAAATTGTCGGTAGAAAGTTATCTCAATTTTTATTATAATAGTAATAAAACAGAAAACTTTTTATAATACTTTTTATATTATATATAAAGTTATTCGTTTTATTAGATTATAAATAGAATATATTATATTTTATATAAAGTTTTTATTCTATTAGAATATTTTATTGCATAGTGTTGCATAGTAAAATTATATTTCGCCCGTGAACTTCGTCTATGATTTTTAAATTGTTCATCCGTGATTTTCTTAAATAGTACCATGTCATTCTCCTATAAATAGGATGCTTAGTTAAGAAATGAAAATCACACCAGAATCAGAGAATTCTTCTTCTATAATATTGTGCGTATTTCTTTCTAGTATAAGGATACTTTGAGTGTAGCAAATAGTGCAAGTTTTCTTCATGAATATCTCCGATATACCAGTCGAAATTACTCTCCTACTAAGGTAAGGGATATTATTTTCGTTCAATATTTGTAAGAAATATTATTTTCTTCCATACTCTATAGTATGTAAGTAATATTATTTCGTTTCATATTCCTAAATCTACACTTATTTTGATAAGTATTGCTTCTTTACTCCCTAAAATTAGTAGAATATCCTTGAAGCGCTTCATCTAATATCATTTCACTAAAATATTTTTCTAAACTTTCTTATTAAATTTTAATCTTTTCATGCTGGGGTACTATTCACGGGGTACTATTCATGATAAAATTGGTTTCTTTTCTGTCAAAATTATTTTTGATACATGAATATCATTCTTAAATTTTACTCCACAATTAATTATCATGTTGACAATTTGGACATTCTTAAACTCTGGATAAATTAAATTATAAATCTTTATTATTTATTCTTGATCTCACTTGATTGATTTCTTATATCATTGTCATCATCCCCATGCTTATATTGTGGTGAAAGTCATCTTTGGCCCGTAGTGCATAGATGAACTGTTGATTGGTATGATTATGACCCGGAATTATGTATTGGTATAATCATTGTAATGACCTCAAAATTCATACAATTTAATTCTCCACTTCGGTCATTAAAAACACATCTACCTTCCGATTTTACATCAATATTTGATGTTAAACTTTATAAAATGCGGAATAATTTAAACTTTTATGTCTTTTTACTTTAATTTCCGGAATCAAAACCTTTATCATCTACATGTCTTTGAATTAATCTTATTTTATGATTCACTTTATCACTGTTATTATATAAAATTTTACATTTCAATCCGATAACCTTTACATATCAGATAACTCTAACATTAGCTTTACAACTCAACATAAAACTATACATCATAAAACATTTAGTACATTTCATGAATCTAAATCATGGTATAAAGAAATAACAACTTTAGCTAAAATATTAATCTTCGTGTATTATTTTTGATCCACGTCATTCAAGTAGCACATAGTGTTACCTTCAATCCTTAACCTGCAAAAATGGTTATTTGCAAGGTTGAGCTCGACAGCCCAGCAAAATCTAACAGTTTTCATGCATCACATAACACATAATAATATGCTCAACATATATCTCATAAACATTGGACTAACATAACATACATGTTACAGTTCATATAACAAGTATAAAGATTGAGTTCCTTACTCAATCAGCATGCTTTACTCAATCAACGTAGTCATATGATGACTTTAACATTTCATACATTCAACATATTTATATATAACACATCATTTTCTTTGCAATAAAGATTTAAAACAATCAAATTTACATAGCAAATAGGAACTGAAAGACTTTCCTTGATCGTTGTTTACCAATCACAGTTTAACAGCTTACAGTTATCTGCACTTCACATGCCCTACATGTGACGCCCCCAAAACAGGTATACATCACCCATCTTGGGTCGCCACTTACATGGTACACAAAATTCAAATACAACTTAATTATGCAACAATCGTGTAAAATACGACAAAACATATGTTGTGAATTTTAATACAAATATTGTCATCTAGACAATATTCACACTCAATGGAGTCCTCATTACATTTATTATCACACTATTTTATAGAATAGTAAGGACTACTATGACACCATCTCGGACCATCACTCCGTTCTCATTTCCTGAAGAGAACAATGAAAACAAAAGGGTGAGCTCAACTAGCCCAATAAGAAATATTATGACAAGATAATACAGGATAAATTATCATTAGCCTTCAATAATGTTAAACTGATAAAATACAATAGACATCAAGTTTAACTGCAACGAAATAAGCAATCCATTAGAAGAGTCAAGTAGAGCATGATATCTACTATCTTCTATAATTTAAAATGTTTTCATCAATTTTTGTCGCTGAGACTCAGCTAAATAAATAAACCATATCATCGAATCATCCATGCACTACGGGCCAAGGATATTCATTAAATCATCAATGATCATGACTATACCAAATAATCCCTGGTCATAATCATACCAAAAATTGTCCATCAATGCACTCTGAGCCACTTTGAGGAGTTTTACCACATCGTTTATAACATTACAGGTCATGATTATACCAAATAATCCCTGGTCATAATCATACCAAGTCCATCTCTGCGCACGTAAGCAAAGATATACAACTATAAAACAAATAATCAACGATCCATCTTTGCACGTAAGCTAAAGATATACAATTCAATAATCAATACCCATCCATCTTTTACGCGTAAGCCAAAAATATACAATTCAATAATCAACAATCAGTTTTTTTTAAGCGTAAGTCAAAGATAACTTTCATCACCATATGAGCATGAGGATGATGACAATGATATAAGCATTAACTAAAGCGAAAACAAGGATAAATATTAAAGACTTTAAATTTATCCAAATATTATCAACCACTTAATAAACTTATAATCTAATATTATTAATATTATAATAATATTTTAATCACTTCTTAGACTTATAAACAATTTATTTCAATTGTTTACACTTTACCAAATAATGCATTTAATCATTCAAAAATGCCATACTCATAAGATTTCATCACCAATGATCAAATCACTTATCAAAAATCTGCATATACCCTATATAGGATTCCCAAGCCATAAAATCCTATTTTTCCAATTTTGTTACTTCACGTAACAAATTTAATTCATTTACTCATAACTAGTTCATTTTCATGAAAAATAACAAATCAGTCCCAAAATATTTCTTTTACGGGATTTAGCAAAATATAGTCCCATATTGAACATATATTTTTCTCGAATTTTTAAAATTCATTTACTATTTTTCATATGGCCAAAAGCGCTTGAATATTTAGACATTTATCATAAATTGTACCTTTTGTCCAAAAATTCTAAAATTTATAGGGTATACTCTATTATATACATGTACTCCCAATAAAAATTTCACCAATTTTAAAGTTAACCACAAGGAGTTATAAAGGGTTTACTTTTAAAATAGTCTTTTTCTCATAAAATTCATAACTCTTAATCTATACATCCAAAAATAGCCATCTTTGGACACAATATAGAAAACTCATCAAATTATCATTTCAAATTTTTCGAGAATTTTTGAGGTTAGAATTTTTGAAGGTGCAAATGGATTTTTACAAAAATGTAATCCACGTAAGCGAGATCATTTCCACAATTTAATAAGGAATGAATACAAAGGATCATTCACCATGCATGCGGTAATCCACATAGATAGGTTATTCCAACAGAATAATAAAGAATGGAATAACAGAAGAATTCACCATGCATGCGATAGACCGCACAGACAGTTTATTCTCAACAGAATAATAAAGAATGGAACCCGAGTCATATTATGCGCGAAACCGCACGAGAATAACGAAGGATATTCCAACAGAATAATAAAGAATGGAACCAGGTCATGCGTAAACCTCGCAGGCGAGGATATTCAACGAGAATAATAAAGAATGGAATAATAGAAGAATTTCTCCATGTATGCGGTACTTCGCATAGACAGGTTATTCCAACATAACAATAAAGAATGGAATAACAGAAGAATTTTACCATGTATACGGTGATAGCATATCTGAGTTATTCAACAGAATAATAAGGAATGGAATAACAATAGCTCTCTTCATGAATCTGAAAGAAATAATACCCCTTACCTTAGAATAAAAATTTGGATCTTTGGAATAGAGAGGTAGAGAGACTCTCTTCTTCTTTCTCTATAATTTCTCTCTATAATAATTGCTCTATAGCTTTAGTGAATTGGTGAGAAATGAAGGAAGAATGAGCTTCTATTTATAGGAAAATATAGTTTTAATAATTGCACGTTTTGGGGCTCGAAATATTACAATACAATACCTACCTCTTTTTCTTCATTTTTAATTTAGTCCTGCAAGTATTATCAAACTTGCACCACCTCTCCTAATAGTAAATAATGTGATTCAATAGTTCAATCATGTGAATCAATAGTTATAATCATGTAAAAATACGAATTACAGTATAGTACCTTCATCTATACCTCAATTTTTAACTTAGTTATGCAAGTATTATCAATTTTGCACCAACTCCCCTAATAGTAAGTGAATGTGACTCAATAGTACACACATGTGAACAAATAGCTATATAAGCATGTGAATTAGTAGCAATTAATTGCTCATTTATCCGATTAATTACCCGATTTATCAATATAACCCCCAGACATCAATTATCATCGAAATAGATGTCGATTTCCACTAACACTAATAATTCCAACATAATAAAACTATCAAATTCATCTTTAATCAACACGAACTTATTCATCATTAATATTATAACTCACAATATTTAACAACCAGATCGTTCCCAGGAAAGAAGGGGATTTCCGATAAGGATTTCTCCTTATTGGCGCGCAATTAGGTGACCAAACCTCTCTTTGACAGAACTTCTGGACATTGTCAATATTGCAAATAATAATATGAATAACTTTGTCGTCTCAATTATTGATTTAATAATATATCATAAATTGTGTAGATGATATTGTGACAATAATCGAATCAATAATATGAGACATACGATGCAGCAATTACTATAGCAATAATTGAGTATAACTGAGTGATTTCTCACGTAAGCATCAATAATCAATACTGTGTGCTACTATGCAACCACGCGTATTCTTTGTACTTTTACTACCGAGGTAGTTCAAGCGGTTTTAAGGGTAAAACTTCCGCCATTATTTTCATAAAAATATATTTGTCGTTTTCTCAATCAAACAATAATTACGTTATGGGGTCCACTGATGATTATATTATCGTCGTCACGGATATTCCCAAACAAAAGAATATTCTCCGACCAATCGAATATTATACAACAACTTGCATACTTTTCAAAATTTATAAATATTACCCACAACTATAACATTATCTCAAATCCACACCATAATATTCAAAAAAAATATTTTGAGAAATTTAAATCTTTATTCATAAAATTTGGGGTCTCACAATCTCCCCTCCTTATGAAATTTCGCCCTAGAAATTTACGTACGTACCTGGTATGATGAGGATTCCTTGACTTCATTTAACTCTTGAGGTATAACCTTTGAGTGTTGAATCGATCCTTCTTATCCAAGATTTTAACACGTATCTCCTCATACGTTAAATCTTTCCGCTATCTCATCTAGTTCTAATTTAATAACGTGGTTTGGGTCATCCACATATTTACGTAACATCGATACGTGAAAAACGTTATGAACACGCGACATACTTGGCGGTAAAACGAGTCTATAGGCCACAGTTCCTACTCGATCAAGGATTTCAAATGGGCCAATAAAATCGAGAGTTGAGATTTCCTCTCTTCATCGATTCTTATCTAGAATAACGCCCTCTTGAACCTTCTTCTTCATATTCATCAGCTCCGGGTCTGTAGCTTGAGCAGCTTTAACTTTATCGATTAAAGTCGATTCTACTCGTATATTCGTTATCTTCACATGGGTCCCTAGAGTCTTTAACTCTATCTTCATTATTTGTAAATTATACGAAATGGGTCTTTGTGTTAACAACATTGCACTCATAAATGCATATGATCTTCGACTCAACACGACAACTACTACATTCGCTTTCCCACGTTGGTATTGAATGGTATGATCGTAATCTTCAACCGCTCGAGCCAACATCTTTGGCGCACGGTACGTTCGTTTTGGGTGATGAAAAATATTTGAGGATTTTAGAAATGGGTTTTGTACTGGGTCAATACAAAATTCAATTTCACGCTCTAAGTAGGCTAAGAAGTCTTCAAGGATACATCAGGAAATTTATTAACAATAGAAATATCATTCAAAACTGTGACTCTCATCCAAGACTTGGATAGCACATGTAATGAAGGTTTCTCCTAACGGAGCTTCAATCGATAAGTCAAAGTCTAACTTCTCTAGGGTCAAATTTAAACGTTGAGTGCAAGCAAGAGAGATAAAATAATGGGTAGAACCGGTATCTAATAAGGTATAGACTTCGCAAGAATTTATAATTAACTAAACCCGTCTTAACCGTTCGGGTTACTCACTTTTGAGAAGTCACAAAAAGCGCTCTTCTGAAACCACCGACTTTGTTTTTGTCGTATCGCCTTTGGTGCCACCGTCCCAGCTGGACTTGACTTTGGTGCATGACAAAATCGGGCTAGGTTACCTTCTTTTCCATAATTATAACATGCTTTGGACTGCATCACGTAGTTTGGACTGATATGTCCCTCCCCTCCGCATTTGTAACATACGACCGGCGGTCGTTCTCTCTTCTTAACAACGGTCTTTGGTCTTTGACATCTTTTCATCATTGTTGAATCTCCTCTTCTTGAAATTTCCACTCTATTATCTTGGCCATGATTACCCATTAGAAGTGGTTACCATTCTTGGCATGATAAATTCCTCCACGATGGTTATCATTGTTTCGATGGTCGTTGCCAGTATGCGATTATAATCGTTGCCTTTTGGTTGAAATTTGGTTCATTATCGCGCTCAATAATTGAGCCCTATTCACTACATACGAATACAAACACAATTTGTGAGAAATGAGGTATTGGCGTATATCGGGTTTCAAACCTCTTAGAAACATTCGCGTCATTCGCTCCTCATTATCGACCAAATGGGATGGCCGGGATAACTCCGCCAAATTTAGCCTCGTATTGCGACACGGTCATATTTTTTTCTCAACTTGATAAACTCCACCTCCTTCGTGTGACGAATACTTTCGAGAAAGTACTTATCGTTGAGCGACTCTTGGAACTTCTCCCAAGACATCTTGAGTCGTCGGTGAGTACGTTTCTGATTCCCACCGATAATCGCCTCTTCACGCAACATAAAAGGTGGCGAAGGGAACCTTTTGCTCCTCTGAGCATCCCAAGACATCAAATATCTTGGTTATCTGCTTTAACCACGTCTCGCCTTAAGTGGTTACGGCTTTCCCAAAAACTCGGTGGTCCCGGCTCCTGAAGCGCTTAGCGGTGACCGACCAGTGGGTTGCCATTATTTCCACCTATATTTTGAGCAAGAGTCTCTCTTTTTGATGTTGCATAAATTGTATAAGGCCTCTGAACATCCCATCATTCATTATTTGATCGGTGTTGTTATTTACCTGAGGATTATTGTCTTCTTATTGCACATTATCCTGGGTATTGATCGTTGGTGACTCAATGGTCTCATGTACTTCATTGTTGATCTCAACATTTTCAGATGCCATTTTCAAACACTGCCACAAAACAAGGGTTAATTAACATATCACATATTATCCCTATACTACGTGACCAATTAAATACCAAATAAACTTAGGTAGGTCATACTAGCGAAAGAATTCCCGTCTCTCCCCTCCTAGTTCTTGTCTCACATCTCGGCCGGGGGATATATCCTAAGCTTTGATACCAACTGTGACGCCCCCAAAATAGGTATACATCACCTATCTTGAATCGCCACTTACATGGTACATAAAATTCAAATACAACTTCATTATACAACAGTCGTGTAAAATACGACAAAACATATGATGTGAGTTTTAATACAAATATTGTCATCTAGACAATATCCACACTCAATGGAGTCCTCATTACATTTATTATCACATTATTTTATAGAATAGTGAGGACAACTATGACTCCATCTCGGACCATCACTCCATTCTCCGACTAGCCCCGGCTACGTTCTTATTTCCTGAAGAGAACAATGAAAACAAAAGGGTGAGCTGAACTAGCCTAGTAAGAAATATTATGACTAGGATAATACAGGATAAATTATCATTAGCCTTCAACAATGTTAAACTGATAAAATACAATAGACATCAAGTTTAACTGCAGCAGAATAAGCTATCCATTAGAAGAGTCAAGTAGAGCATGATATCTACTATCTTCTATAATTTAAAATGTTTTCATCAATTTTTGTCGTTGAGACTCAGCTAAATAAATAAACCATATCATCGAATCATCCCTGCACTACGGGACAAGGATATTCATTAAATCATCAGTGGTCATAACTATACTGAATAATTCCTGGTCATAATCATAACAAAAACTGTTCATCAATGCACTACAGACCACTGGGGACTTTTACCACATCGTTTATAACATTACAGATCATGATTTATACAAGAATAATCCACGGTCATAATCATACCAAGTCCATCTACGCACGTAAGCCAAAGATATACAACAATAAAACCAATAATCAACGGTCCATCTTTGCACGTAAGCCGAAGATATATAAATAATCAACCGTCCATCTTTGCACGTAAGCCAAAGATATACAATTCAATAATCAACGGTCCATCTTTGCGTACGTAAGTCGAAGATAACTTTCATCACCATATGAGCATGAGGATGATGACAATGATATAAGCATTAACCAAACGAAAACAAGGATAAATATTAAAGACTTTAAATTTATCCAAATATTATCAACCACATAATAAACTTATAATCTAATATTATTAATATTATAACAATATTTTAATCACTTCTTAAACTTATAAACAATTTATTTCAACTGTTTACACTTTACCAAATAATGCATTTAATCATTCAAAATGCCATACTCATAAGATTTCATCACCGATGATCAAATCCCTTATCAAAAATCTATATATACCTATATAGGATTCCCAAACCATAAATTCCTATTTTCCAATTTTGTTACTTCACGTAACATATTTAATTCATTTACTCATAACTAGTTCATTTTCATGAAAAATACCAAATCGGTCCCAAAAATATTCTTTTTTTAGGATTTAGCGAGAATATAGTCCCATATTGAACATATATTTTTCTGGAAATTTTAAAATTCATTTACTATTTTTTATATGGCCAAAATCATTTGAATATTTAGACATTTATCATAAATTGTACCTTTGTCCAAAAATTCTGAAATTTACAAGGTATACTCTGTTATATACATGTACTCTCAATAAAAATTTCACCAATTTTGGAGTTAACCACAATGAGTTATAAGGGTTTACTTTTAAAATAGTCTTTTCCCATATAAATCCATAACTCTTAATCTATACATCCAAAAATTGCCATCTTTGGACACAATATAGAAAACTCATCAAATTATCATTTCAAAAATTTTTCGAGAATTTTTGAGGTCGAGAAAAATTTGAAAGCTGCAAATGGATTTTCACACGCCATGCGGTAATCCACATAAATGAGATCATTTCCACAATTTAATAAGGAATGAATACAAAGGATCATTCACCATGCATGTGGTAATCCACATAGACAGTTATTCCAACGGAATAATAAAGAATGGAATAATGAAGAATTCACCATGCATGCGATAGATCGCATACAGACGAGTTATTCCCAAGCAGAATAATAAATAATGGAACCGGTCGTGCGTAAGCTTAAATACAGACAGGATATTCAAGCGAATAATAAAGAATGAAACCGGTCATGCGTAAGCATACACAGATGTGAGGATATTCGAGAATAATAATAATAAAGAATGGAACTAGGTCATGCGTAGCGCCTAAGCAGATAGGATATTACGCAGAATAATAAAGAATGGAATAATAGAAGAATTTCACCATATGCGGTGCCGCGACGAGTTATTCAACATATAATAATAAAGAATGGAATAATAGAAGAATTTCACCATGTATACGGTACTTAGCGTATGACAGGTTATTCCAATAAAATAATAAGGAATGGAATAACAATAGCTCTCTTCATGAATCTGAAAGAAATAATACCCCTTACCTTAAAGAATAAAATTTGGATCTTTGGAATAGAGAGGTAGCAGACTTCTCTTCTTCTTTTCTCTATAATTTCTCTATAATAATTGTTCTATAGCTTTAGTGAATTGGTGAGAAATGAAGGAAGAATGAGCTTCTATTTATAGGAAAATATAGTTTCGATAATTGCACGTTTTGGGGCTCAAAATATTATAGTACAATACCTCCCTCTCTTTTTTCATTTTTAATTTAGTCTTGCAAGTATTATCAAACTTGCACCACCTCCCCTAATAGTAAATAATGTGATTCAATAGTTCAATCATGTGAATCAATAGTTATAATCATGTGAAAATACGAATTATAGTATAGTACCTCCATCTATACCTCCATTTTTAACTTAGTCATGCAAGTATTATCAATCTTGCACCAACTCCCCTAATAGTAAGTGAATGTGACTCAATAGTACACACATGTGAACAAATAGTTATATAAGCATGTGAATTAGTAGCAATTAATTGCTCATTTATCTGATTAATTACCCGATTTATCAATATAACCCCCAGACATCAATTATCATCAAAATAGATGTCGATTTTCACTAACACTAATAATCCCAACATAATGGAACTATCAAATTCATCTTTAATCAACACGAACTTATTCATCATTAATATTATAACTCACAATATTTAATGACGGTCGTTTCCGAGAAAAGAGGGGCTTTTAGATAAGGATTTCTCCTTATTGGTAGCATGATTAGGTGACGAACCTCTCTCGATGTGAACTTTAGACATTGTCAATATTGCAAATAATAATATGAATAACTTTGTCGTCTCAATTATTGATTTAATAATATATCATAAATTATGTAGATGATCTTTGTGACAATAATCGAATCAATAATATGAGAGATATGATACGCAACAATTCTTTGTAGCAATAATTGAGTATAAGCGAGTGATTTCTCACGTAAGCATCAATAATCAATCTTGTGTGTGCTACTATGCAACCCAGCGTATTCTTTGTACTTTTACTACTAAGAGTAGTTCAACAGTTTTAACGGTAAAACTTCCGCCATTATTTTCATAAAAATATTTTTGTCGTTTTCTCAATCCGATAATAATTCCGTTGTGGGGTCCACCAATGATTGTACCGTCGTATGGATATTCCCTGACAAAAAGAATATTCCCCGACCAATCGAATATTATACAACAACTTGCATACTTTTCAAAATTTATAAATATTACCACAACTATAACATTATCTCAAATCACCTCAAATCAAAAAAATATATTCGCTTTGAGAAATTTAAATCTTTATTCATAAAATTTGGGGTCTACACACTACAATTATATAATTGCACATCAACTATTAGTATTAACAATGCATAGAAATTATAATGTAAACTTTAATCTACATCCTATAACTCTTCCTATTAATCAATACACAATGTTCAATTTGATTGTGTTAACTCTAGACTTATAACTCACTATATTTCTTCTTAGTCAAACTCGAAGTTCATTCAAGTGCTTAAGTCTTGCTAGGACTACTTATTGATTTTATATTAAATCCATTTCATATCTTATAATATTCATTTCAATTGAATGGAAACACTTTTTAAGTTCATTAACACTTGGCATGGCGTTTTGACGTTCATTCGTCACACGCCTGATTCGTCTCTCTTGTGTGTACCTAGTATGCTTATACAACTTATCTAATACATCATTTATTAATGTTAAGCATCTTTATATTTACTAATACTCATGTTTTATAACTTAGGACAACATCTTTTATCGTCAGGAGCACTACAGTTGCATATGTGCATTCCCGACGCCCTCTGATTGCCACCTAATACATATTAGTCCCATAAATGACCATTTTGACCCCTGTTCCCTACCTCAAATTGAAAAACTTAAAGAACAAAAGTTGTAGGTCTTTTCGTCCTCGTTTCGGATCATCTTGAATCACCTCAATCGGAGTTCGTATGAAAACATTATGGTTGTTTTACTACAGGAGGTCAAACTACTAACCCGACTCTAGACATTCATTGCTCCGGTATTTGAAGCACGAGAACTAAGTCAGGCATTGGTGCTAGGGCGCAAATCTCAATGCTGGGGTATGAATTTCAAGTCTGGTGCATGAAGTTCTGGTCTATTTTTGGCGTTAAGGCGCGAAAATCATAGCTGGGGCGCAGATTTTAGCGCTGGGGCGCCAAAACTTACAGAAGCCAACCGCGAAGAACTGAAAAACCCCGGGTCAAATCCCGAGTTCGGAACAAATCTTGGGTAAAATCCCAAGTCCGAATCGAATCAAATCCATCCAAATAAGGCCTCAAACCACTGGCCCAATAGTATCTTCTTGGGTCATCTAGCCCACCACAGGCTCCCAAAAGGTCATGACTTGAAGGTACTATTGGTAGTAACTTTATTTCCTTATATGCAGACAAATTTTTCCCCCTATCTTTCGATGTAGGACTGGGGTGTTACAAACTCCCCCACTTAAATTTCTCACGTCCCCGTTAGAACCGATCACACACACGGCCCAAAGACCTTTACCTCTCTAGCCATTGTGGAATAATACCGGCTGGCTTCGTGTCCCCACCTCCAGACCTTCATCTCTCTATCAGGATAATACCACCACCTTCGTGTCCCCACCTCCCAAGAACCCGATCGGATGACGACTGAGCCGAGAGTCGGCTTTGATACCATATGAAACAACCCAGTCAAATCCCCGAGTTGGAACAAATCTTGGGTCAAATCCCAAGTCCGAATCGAATCAAATCCATCCAAATAAGGCCTCAACTCATCGCCCAATAGTATCTTCTTGGGTCATCTAGCCCACCACAGCTCCCAAAAGGTCATGACTTGAAGGTACTATTGGTAGTAACTTTATTTCCTTATATGCAGACAAATTTTTCCCCCTATCTTTCGATGTGAGACTGGGGTGTTACAAGAACAGAATAACTAAATTTTGGACTAATAACTACTGCTAACATCTAAATTAAGACGTAAAACCTATATAGATACAGAATCCAACCATGAAGAACAGAATAACTAAATTCTAGACTAATTACTACTGCTAACATCTAAATTAAGACGTAAAACTTATATAGATTACTCATAAACATTTACTTATCATACATATACCAATTTAAAGCAATTAAACAATAATTTCAAAAAATTTAAATCCTTGAAACCGTAGTTTAAAGCCCAACTCCATTGTTGACATTGTTTTACAAGGTTTAACATTGTAAACCACAATTATCCAACGAATTCATTCATTTTAACTACGTTCTCATTAAGTCCTTACCCAATTAACATACATAAGGTTCAATTTCACAATTAGCATACCTAATTTTGTTATCCTACAAAACATGTTCATGTACATGTAATCACTGTAAAACCAATTTCTTTCTTACATACGTAATTTAGCATACAATCACATATATATACTTATATATATGCTAGTTATAACAATTACCATTACAAATACACATAATTTCATAATCAATTATAAAAACATGGTTTACAGAAAAATTTGTAAAAACTTTATATTACAATCAAGAACACAGAGAACGTAAAACGTATATAGTGTTATGATTATGGAAAATACCTCTTGTTGCTTTGAAAATCCTTTCACTGAGAATCGCTTGAACACTCAGAACTTGCTTTGAAATCCCAGCCTTTTCTCTCTCAAACTCTCTCAAATTCTTTTCTCTGTAATCTTTGTTCTCTTTTCTCTTAAGCCAATATCAGACCCAAAACTCTTTTACGTGAAATAAAACAAAGGCAACGCACGCATTTTCAAAACGTCTAAAACCGACGTCTTACTAATGACCTTATTAAATCAGCGGTTACCAAAAATTATTATATATTATTTATATTTTATTTATTTAGTTTATTATAATTCAAAATTCAAAACAAAACAAAAGTCATAAGGCTCCATTTGGCAAAATCCTTTTAAAATTAAACACTTAATATTTTTAAGCCTTGTTTGGGAAACTAAATTAAAGTCCTTTACTTTATTTTAATAACTCCTTTATAATATAGTTATTTGTCATACTTAATTCTAATAACAATTTATTGAATAAATCATTTAATCATTATAAACTCTCTAACTTAATTATTAAATTAAATTAGAATATTATCTCATAACAATTAATTTTCTTAACCCATTAATTATTTATTAAACAAATAATTAACCAAATCAACTCAAATCAAATTAAACAAATATTTATTCAACAGTAAACAAATCCATTAAATATTTATATAATTCAATAAATATTTATAATTACAATTAAAATTCTAGATTGTTACATTAATCACATTGTAATAAGAATTTCAATTATTAAATTCTTATTTTAATAACTTATGAAAAATTCGGGTTGTCACATCCTTCCCTCCTTATAATGATTCCGTCCTCGAAATCAAAGAAATCTCCTTTACTCGATTTTCACCAAGTCTCTTTTCAAAAATTTATCGTTGAATATCTTCAACACATTAACTTAGCAAAAAAATTTACATATATATATACTTCATTCATTTCTTCAACATCTTTTAGGTTTTATTACTTAACCTTCAATTAAACACAGTCATATATCAAATATTATATATTCTTTAACCCATTTATTTCCTTTTCTAAAGATCGTTATCATAAACACTCGGGATATTATATTAACCCTTTCTTCTAAGAATTTCATCCTCAAAATTTTATTTATTAACCTTTATTCACTCAATCTATCAAAATAGATTTTTGCATTTATACTTTATTCATTCATTGGGTTCTACAACCAAATTCTTTCTCTAAGAATCTTTCTAAGATCATCATATTCCTCCTCTTCATCTTCCTCTTCTAAGAGTTTCCCATTTCTCTTCTTTCTGGAGTTTCATAATTTATTTATTTTTCGAAATTAATATGTTTTGCTTAATTTTCTCATCCTTTCCACTTTCACCTTTCAGAATAATAAGAATCTTCCACAATTGCTCAATAATTGGGAAGCGATATGAACAACAGGAATTTAAAAGATTCCAAATCATGCTGAGGGTCATAAGACCTTGAACTACGTCCACGGTTATAAGTACTCTTTCAACTTAAACCTTAACAATCATTAGACTATAGGGACTCCCGTACTTAGGGTGTTAAGCCCTAAGTACGATGTATTGTGCACAAATATTTTGCGTATGTCCATTGTAAGACCCCGAATTTTATGAAATGAAAGTATTCAATTTTCTTATAATTATTATTTTATTTCGTAAATGGTTAATTGATAAAGGGTTAAAGTTAAGGGTGATATGTGAAAATTTTTGCAAAGTATACAAGTTGTTATAAAATATTCAGTATAATTGGGAATATTCTTTTTTTGGGGAATATCCGCACGACTCAAGACACAATCATCAGTGGACCCCTACAATGTAAGTATTGTCGTAGTAAGAAAATGATAGAATTATCTTTTATAAAAATAATGGCGAAAATGTTACCGTTAAAAGCTGTTGAACTACCCGTAGTAGTAAAAGAACAAAGAATACGCGTGGTCGCATAGTAGTAGATACTCAGATTGATTATTGATGCTTACGTAAGAAGTCACTCGGTTATACTCAATTATTGCTACAGTAATTGCTGCATCATATCTCTCATATTGTTAATTCAATTATTATCACAGTATTATCTGCATAATATGATATATTGTTAAATCAATAATTGAGACGATAAAGTTATTCATATTATTATTTGCAATATTGACAATGTCAAGAAGTTCTGTCAAGGAGAGGTTTGGTCACCTAATTGCGCACCAATAAGGAGAAATCCTTATCGGAAAGCCCCTTCTTTCCTGGGAACGACCTGGTTGTTAAATATTGTGAATTATAATAATAATGAATAAATGTTATTAAAAATCGAATTTGAGTTCGGAGTTGAATTTGGAGACGCGGACATGATATTTGAGTCCGGAGGGATGAAATTAGTAGACTATAAACACAAAATTTACCGGGGTTGACTTTTTGGTCAAAGAGTCAACAGTTGACTTTTTCAAAAAAAAGTCAAACTTCAAAATTTCAAAAATAAATTTGTTGATAAAAATAGTTCCATTGTGTTGGGATTATTAGTGTTAGTGGAAATCGACATTTATTTCAATATTAATTGATGTCTGGAAGTTATATTGACCAATCGGGTAATTAACCGGATAAATGAGCAATTAATTGCTATTGCTTCACATGATTATAACTATTTGTTCACATGTGTGTACTATTGATTCACATTCATTTACTATTAGGGGAGTTGGTGCAAGATTGATAATACTTGCATGACTAAGTTAAAAATGAAGGTATAGATGGAGGTACTATACTGTAATTCATATTTTCACATGATTATAACTATTGATTCACATGATTGAACTATTGATTCACATTATTTAATATTAGGGGAGGTGGTGCAAGTCTGATAATACTTGCAGGACTAAATTAAAAATGAAAAAAAAGTTGAAAGTATCAGATTGTAATATTTCGAGCCCCAAAACGCAAGTAAATTATCAAAACTATATTTTCCTATAAATAGAAGCTCATTCTTCCTTCATTTCTCACTAATTCACTAAAGCTATAGAGCAATTATTATAGAGAGAAATTAGAGAGAGAGAAAGAAGAGAAGTTTGCTACCTCTCTACTCTAAAGTATCCAATTTCTTTCTAAGGTAAGGGTATTATTTCTTTCAGTATTCATGAAGAAGAGAGCTATTGTTATTCCATTCCTTATTATTATGTTGGAATAACCTGTCTATGCGAAGTACTGCATACATGGTGAAATTCTTCTATTATTCCATTCTTTATTATTCTATTGGAATATCCTGTCTGTGCGGATTACGCATGACCTGGTTTTATTCTTTATTATTTTGTTGGAATATCATGTCTGTGCGGATTATGCATGACCTGGTTCCATTCTTTATTATTCTGTTGGAACAACCTGTCTGTGCGGTCTTTCGCATGCCTGGTGAATTCTGTTGTTATTCCATTCTTTATTATTTTGTTGGAATATCACATTCGTAAGGATTACGTATGACACCGGTTCCATTCTTTATTATTCGTTTGAATAACTCAGACATATGCGGTCTTTTCGATGCACGGTGAATTTCGTTGTTATTCCATTCTTTATTAATTTGTTGGAATATCCTCATGCATGCGGATTACGCATGACCTGGTTCCATTCTTTATTATTCGGTTGGGAATAACCTGTCTGTGCGGTCTATCGCATGCATGGTGAATTCTTCTGTTATTCCATTCTTTATTATTCTGTTGGAATAACCTGTCTATGTGGATTACAACATGCATGGTGAATGATCCGTTGTATTCATTCCTTATTAAATTGTAGAAATGACCTGTCTACGTGGATTACCGCATGGCGGGTGAAAAATCCATTTGCAGTTTCGTAATTTTTCTGACCCTCAAATATTCTGGAAAAATTTGAAATGATAATTTGATGAGTTTTCTATATTGTGTCCAAAGATGGCGATTTTTAGATGTATAGATTAAGAGTTATTGATTTTATGGGAAAATATTATTTTAAAAGTAAACCATTATAACTCCTTGTGGTTAACTCCAAAATTGGTGAAATTTTTATTAGTAGTACATGTATATAACAAGAGTATACCCTGTAAATTTTGGAATTTTTGGACAAAAGTATAATTTATGATAAATGTCTAAATATTCGGCAGTTTTGACCATATGAAAAATAGTAAATGAATTTTAAAAATTCTGAGAAAAATATATGTTCAATATGGGACTATATTCTGCTAAACCCCAGAAAAGAAATATTTTTGGGACCGATTTGATATTTTTCATGAAAATGAACTAGTTGTGAGTAAATGAATTAAATATGTTATGTAAAGTAAAAAAATTGGAAAATAGGATTTTATGGCTTGGGAATCCTATATAGGGTATATGCAGATTTTTGATGAGAGATTTGAACATTGGTGATGAAATTTTATGAGTATGGCATTTTTGAATGATTAAAATGCATTATTTGGTAAAGTGTAAACAATTGAAATAAATTATTTATAAGTTTAAGAAGTGATTAAAATATTATTATAATATTAATAATATTAGATTATGAGTTTATTAAGTGATTGCTAACATTTGGATAAATTTAAAGTCTTTAATATTTATCCTTGATTTCATTTGATTATTGCTTATATCATTGTCATCATCCTTATGCTTATATTGTGATTAAAGTCATCTTTGGCTTACGTGCATAGTTAGTTTTGGTATGATTATGACCAGGTGTTATTCGGTATAATCATGACCGTAATGTAACGAATGATGTGGTAAAAGTCCTCATGGTTGGGTAGTGCATTGATGGGACGCTTTTGGTATGATTATGACCGAGGATTATTCGGTATAGTCATGACCATTGATGATTTAATGAATATCCTCATTCGTAGTGCGGTGGATAATTCGATGATGTGGTTTATTTATTGTTTGAGTCTCAACGATAAAAAAAAATTGATGAAAACATTTTAAATCATAGAAGATACTAGATATCATGCTCTACTTGACTCTTCTAATGGATTGCTTATTCACCGCAGCTTAAACTTGATGTCTATTGTATTTTATCAGTTTAACATTGTTAAAGACTAATGATAATTTATTCTGCATTATCTTAGTCATACTATTTCTTACTAGGCTAGTTGAGCTCACCCCTTTTTTCACCTTTCTTCTCTTGAAATGAGAATATAATTTGGGACGAGTCGAGGAACGGAGTGACGGTCCAGATGATAGCATTAGTAGTCCTCACTATTTTGTTAAATAGTGTGATAATAAATGTAATGAGGACTCCATTGAGTGTGGATATTGTCTAGATGACAATATTTGTATTAAAACTCATAGCATATGTTTTGTCGTATTTTACACGACAGTTGTATAATTAAGTTTTAATTTGTATTTTGTACCATGTATTTGGCGACTCAAGATGGGTGATGTATACCTGTTTTGGGGGCGTCACAGTTGGTATCAAAGCTTAGGGATATGATCCCTGGCTGAGATGTGAGACAAGAACTAGGAGGGGAGAGACGGGGAATTCCTTCGCTAGTATGACCTACCTAAGTTTATTTGGTATTTGATTGGTCGGTCAGAGTATAGGGATAATATATGATATGTTAATTAACCCTTGTTTTGTGGCAGTATTGGAAAATGGTAGTTGAAAATGTTAACAATGGAGTGAATGAGATTGTGGAGACACCTCTAATCACCAACCAGAATAATGTGATGTCAGGCGAAGAAGGAATTAAAGATATCCATGTGGTGAGTGAAGAATTGATAGTTTCACCCGAGATAGTCGCAGAGGTAGCAGCTGAGAGTGAGGAAGAAGAGGAACCTGAGGAGAATTTATTAGAAGAATTTTATAATCGAAATTTAGAGTTGCAAAATCGTGTTCATGAGTTAGAAGAGCAGGCTGAAGAACGGCAGGCGGTCGTGGAGCAAAAGGATGCAACAATTCAAGCTTGTGTTACCCTATATGTGATGCTTGAACAGAAGCACTCTTTGGCAAAGTATATGATGATAAAGCTGGAATCTGAGCTGAAAGAAGAAACAACTGAACGAGTGAGAATGAGTGATGCATGGATAAAAGCCGCACGACGCATTGATATTGTGGAAAGAGATGTCCGATCTAAGAAGGCTAAAATAGATGATATGTATTTCTCTTTTTGGACAGCAATTGAGAGAACCCAACATCGAGTTTTGAATTACCCGGTACATTGCGGTCAACCTCAATTTGATATGGATTGAAGATTAATGATTCAGATCTTGAAACAGGAGTACGATGAAGCAGTTGAGGGTGGAATATGCCCTATAGAAAAGTCAATTTCAACGGTAGTGATGACACCAAATACTACCCCAGACAAGTCAAAGCCGGGTAGTTCAAGGGAGAGCGGTTGTCATGACTTCCCAACAAGTGAGGAACACAAATGAAGTTATCATGTGTTAGTTAATTATAAATTCTTGTGAAGTCTATACCTTATTAGATACCGGTTCTACCCATTATTTTATCTCTCTTGCTTGCGCTCAACGTTTATGTGAGACCCCAAATTTTATGAATAAAGATTTAAATTTCTCGAAATATTTTTTTGAATATTATAGTGTGGATTTGATATAATGTTATAGTTGTGGGTAATATTTATAAATTTTGCAAAGTACGCAAGTTGTTATATAATATTCGATTGGTCGGGGAATATTCGTTTTAACAGGGAATATTAAAGACGAGGCACAATCATTAGTGGACCTACAATGTAATTATTGTCGAATTGAGAAAACGACAAAAATATTTTTATGAAAATAACGGCGGAAGTTTTACCATTAACTATTGAAACACCCGGTGTTAAAAGTACAGTAATACGCGTGATTTAATAGTAACACACGGTATTGATTATTGATGCTTACGTAAGAAGTCACTCTGTTTTGTTCAATTATTGCTACAGTAATTGTTGCATAGTATCTCACGTTATTTGATTCAATTATTGTTGATATTTTATATATTATTAAATCAATAATTGAGATAACAAAGTTATTAATATTATTATTTGCAATATTAACGATGTCTAGAAGTTCTGCCAAGGAGAGGTTTGGTCACCTAATTGCGCGCCAATAGGGAGAAATTCTTATTGGAAAGCCTCATCTTTCCTGGGAACAACCTGGTCGATTAATATTGTGAATTATAATAAAGGTGATAAATTAGTTTTATTATTATTATAAATGTAATAAAACAGAAAACTTTTTAAATAAAACAGAATATTTTTATAAAGTTATTCGTTTTATTAGACTATAAATAGAATATATAATATTCTATTATACATAGTGTTTACATAGTAAAATCTTTTTATATAAAACAGAATACTTTTATAAAGTTATTCGTTTTATTAGATTATAAATATAATATATTATATTTTATTTAAAAGATTTTGTTTTATTAGAATATTTTATTAATACTGCATAGTAAATTAATATGGACCGTCCGTTTAAAAGTAAATCAATCTGGACCGTTCATGAATTAGTTACTATTCAGTTCATTCTCCTATAAATAGAAGCTCATTCCTTCATTATTTCTTACGAATTCACTAAAACTCTAGAGAGAGAAACTATAGAGAGAAAGAAGAAAAATATTCTGCTACTTCACTAATCCTATATCCAGTTTCTTCTAAGGTAAGGGGTATTATTTCTTTTGTATTCATGAAGAGAATTTCTGTTATTCCATTCTTTATTATTCTGTTGAAATAACCTGTATAGGTGGACTACCCTATACTTGGTGAAATTCTTTTGTTATTCCATTCTTTATTATTATGTTGGAATAACCTGTCTATGCGAAGTACCGCAACTTGGTAAAATTCTTGTCTTATTCCATTCTTTATTATTCTGTTGGAACATCCTGTCTGTGCGTTTACGCATGACCTGGTTCCATTATTTATTATTCTGTTGGAATATCACATGCATGCTTATTACGTATGACCTGGTTCCATTATTTATTATTCTGTTGGAATAACTTGTATGTGCGGTCTATCGCATGCCTGGTGAATTCTGTTTTTATTCCATTCTTTATTATTCTGTTGGAACATCCAGTCTGTGCGGATTACGCATGACCTGGTTCCATTCTTTATTATTCTGTTGAGAGTAACCTGTCTGTGCGATCTATCGCATGCATGGTGAATTCTTCATTATTCCATTCTTTATTATTCATTGGAATAACTCATACATGTATTACCACATGCATGGTGAATGATCCTTTGTATCATTCCTTATTAAATTGTGGAAATGATCTGTCTACGTGGATTACCGCATGGCGAGCAAAAATCCATTTGCAGTTTCATATATTCTATTATACTCAGTTGGTTAAAGTTTTGGCTTCTATACTCCATGAAATTAGTAAAATATCTTGGATATTTGTGATTCATCCAGTATCTTTTCATGAAAATATTCTTCTGAGCATTCTTGAATTTTACTCCACAAAGAAGTATCATGTTGACAATTTGGACGTTATTGGTTCTTGAATAAATTAATTCTTGAACTTGTTTTATTGAATTCTTATATCATTGTCATCATTCTCATGTTTATATTATGTTGAAAGTCATCTGTGACCTGTAGTGCATAGATGGACTTGGTATGATTATGACCAGAGATTATTCGGTATAATCATGATCGTAATGTTACAAATGATGTGGTAAAAGTCCTCATTGACCCGTAGTGCATTGATGGACAGTTGTTGGCATGATCATGACCATCAATGAATACACGAATATCCTTGGCCCGTAGTGCATGGATAATTTGTAGTTGTGATACTAATGAATATCCTTGGTCGTAGTGTAGGAATGATGTGTTTTATTTATTAAGCTGATTCTCAGCAATAAAAGTGATGAAAAACCTTTTAAATCATAAAAGATAGTAGATTTTATTCTCTACTTGACTCTTTTAATGGATTGCTTTTTCTGCTGCAGTTAAACTTGATGTTTGTTATATTGTATCAGTTTAGCACTGTTGAAGGCTAACAATAATTTATTCTGCATTATCTTAGTCATAATATTTCTTACTGGGCTAGTTGAGCTCACCCTTTTACTTTCATTGTTCTCTTCAGGAAATGAGAACGTAGCAGGGACTAGTCGGGGAACGGAGTGACGGTCTAGATGATAGTATTAATAGTCCTAACTATTCTATGAAATAGTGTGTTAATAAATGTATTGAGGACTTATTTTGAGTTTGAATACTGTCTAGAAGACAATATTTGTATTAAAACTCACAGCTCATGTTGTATATTTAAGATTGTATTTGTATTCTATACCATGTATTTGGCGACTCAGAATAGGTGATGTATACCTATTTTGGGGGCGTCATAGTTTAAATTTGACTCTGGAGAAATTAGACTTTGACTTATCTGTGGAGACTCCGTTAGGAGAAACTTTTACCATATCCAGTGTTTATAAATCTTGTTTGATCCAAGTGGGCATAATCACATTACCTGTCGATCTTATCTCTTTGAAAATACTTGCCTTTGATGCAATTTTAGGAATCGATTGGTTAACTACTCATCATGCTTTTCGTAAGGTTGTTAGCTTTCATATTCTTAACCAACCTGTTATGCGAATTCAAGCAACCAAACCACTAAAGTTAATCACTGTCATATCAAGCCATAAGTAAAGAGCCCCGAGCCTTTCGCTGGTGACTTCCAAGTCTTGGGATGCACCGAAGCCGGACTTTCTGTAGGCGACGGTGTGAATGACGATGGCAAGTTGATAGGTATCAATGTGATGTGTTATCCAAGTCTTGGATGAGGGTCACAGTTTTGAATGATATTTCTATTGTTAATAAATTTCTTGGCGTATTCTTGAAGACTTCTTAGCCTAACCCTAAAGCGTGAAATCGAATTTTGTATTGACCAAAGATAAAAACCCATTTCTAAAACCCTCAAATATTTTTTTTCAACTAAAATGAACGTAACATGCGCCAAAGACGTTGGCTCGAGCTGTTGAAGATTACAACCATACTATTTAATATTATCGTGGAAAAAGCGAACGTGGTAGCTGATGCATTGAGTAGAAGATCGTATGCATTTACAAGTGCGACGTTGTTAACACAAAGACCCATTTCAAATAACTTACAAATGATGAAGATAGAGTTAAAGACTCTAGGGACCCACGTGAAGATAACGAATATACCAGTAGAATCGACTTTAATCGATAAAGTTAAAGCCGCTCAAACTATACACCTAAAGCTGATGAATATGAAGAAGAAGGTTCAAAAAGGCGTTATTCTAAAAATAAGAGTCGATGAATAGAGGAAATCTCAACCCTTGATTTTATTAGTCTATTTGAAATCCTCGATCGAGTAGGAACTGTGGCCTATAGACTCGTTTTGCCGCCAAGTATGTCACGTGTTCATAACATTTTTTTATGTATCGATGTTACGTAAATATGTGGATGACCCGAACCACGTTATTAAATTAGAACTAGACGAGATAGCAAAAGATTTAACGTATGAGGAGATACGTGTTAAAATTTTGGATAAGAAGGATCATATTCAACACTCAAAGGTTATACCTCAAGAGTTAGAATCTGAAATGAAGTCAAGGTATCCTCATCATACTAGGTACGCACATAAATTTTGAGGGCGAAATTTCATAAGGAGGGGAGATTGTAAGACCCCGAATTTTATGAAATGAAAGTATTCAATTTTCTTATAATTATTATTTTATTTCGTAAATGGTTAAATTGATAAAGGGTTAAAGTTAAGGGTGATATGTGAAAATTTTTGCAAAGTCTGCAAGTTATTATAAAATATTTGTTTGGTCGGGGAATATTCTTTTTGTCGGGGAATATCCGTACGACGGCACAATCATTGGTGGACCCCACAACAGAAGTATTGTCGTAGTAAGAAAATGATAGAATTATCTTTTTATAAAAATAACGGCGAAAGTGTTACCATTAAAAACTGTTGAACTACCCGGTAGTAAAAGAACAGTAATATGCGTGGTTGCATAGTAGCACACGGTATTGATTATTGATGCTTACGTAAGAAGTCACTCAATTATACTCAATTATTGCTACAGTAATTGCTGCATCATATCTCTCATATTGTTAATTCAATTATTATCACAGTATCATCTGCATAATATGATATATTGTTAAATCAATAATTGAGACGATAAAGTTATTCATATTATTATTTGCAATATTGACAATGTCAAGAAGTTCTGTCAAGGAGAGGTTTGGTCACCTAATTGCTTGCCAATAAGGAGAAATCCTTATCGGAAAGCCCCTTCTTTCCTGGGAACGACCTGGTTGTTAAATATTGTGAATTATAATAATAATGAATAAATGTTATTAAAAATCGAATTTGAGTTCGGAGTTGAATTTGGAGACGCGGACATGATATTTGAGTCCGGAGCGATGAAATTAGTAGACTATAAACACAAAATTTACCGGGGTTGACTTTTTGGTCAAAGAGTCAACAGTTGACTTTTTCAAAAAGAGTAAAAATTCTAAATTTCAAAAATAAATTTGTTGATAAAAATAATTCCATTGTGTTGGGATTATTAGTGTTAGTGGAAATTGACATTTATTTCGATATTAATTGATGTCTGGAAGTTATATTAACCAATCGGGTAATTAACCGGATAAATGAGCAATTAATTGCTATTGCTTCACATGATTATAACTATTTGTTCACATGTGTGTACTATTGATTCACATTCATTTACTATTAGGGGAGTTGGTGCAAGTTTGATAATACTTGCATTACTAAGTTAAAAATGGAGGTATAAATGGAGGTACTATATTGTAATTCGTATTTTCACATGATTATAACTATTGATTCACATGATTGAACTATTGATTCACATTATTTAGTATTAGGGGAGGTGGTGCACGTTTGATAATACTTTCAGGACTAAATTAAAAATGAAAGAAAAGTCGATTAAGATTGTCATTGTAATATTTCGAGCCCCAAAACGTGCAATTATCGAAACTATATTTTCCTATAAATAGAAGCTCATTCTTCCTTCATTTCTCACCACGAATGTGAGACCCCAAACTATATTTTTGGCGCTGAGGCGCGAAAATCACAGCTAGGGTGCAGATTTTGGCGCTGGGGCGCCAAATCTTACAGAACCCAACCACGAATGTGAGACCCCAAATTTATGAATAAAGATTTAAATTTCTGAATTTTTTTTTTAATATTATAGTGTGAATTTGATATAATGTTATAGTTGTGGTAATAATTATAAATTTTGCAAAGTATGTAAGTTGTTATAAAATATTCTTTTTGTCGGGGAATATCTGTGAGACCCCGAATTTTATGAAATGAAAGTATTCAATTTTCTTATAATTATTCTATTTAGTAAATGGTTAAATTGATAAAAGGTTAAAGTTAAGGGTGATATGTGAAAATTTTTTGAAGTAAGCAAGTTGTCATAAAATAATAGGTGATAAAAGTATAGTAATACGTGTGGTTGCATAGTAGCACACCATATTGTACAATATCTTTGATTATTGATGCTTACGTGAGAAGTCACTCAGTTATACTCAATTATTGTTACAGTAATTGCTGCATCATATCTCTCATATTATTGAATCAATTGTAGTCACAGTATCATCTGTGACGCCCCCAAAATAGGTATACATCACCCATCTTGAGTCGCCAAATACATGGTACGTGAATTGGTGAGAAATGAAGGAAGAATGAGCTTCTATTTATAGGAAAATATAGTTTCGATAATTGCATGTTTTGGGGCTCGAAATATTACAGTACAATACCTCCAGCTTTACTTTCATTTTTAATTTAGTCCTGCAAGTATTATCAAACTTGCACCACCTCCCCTAATAGTAAATCATGTGAATCAATAGTAAATCATGTGACTCAATAGTTCTAAACATGTAAAAAAATTAATTACAATATAGTACCTCCATCTATATCTCCATCTTTAACTTAGTCATGCAAGTATTATCAATCTTGCACCAACTCCCCTAATAGTAAATGAATGTGACTTAATAGTACACATATGTGAACAAATAGTTATATAAGCATGTGAATAAGTAGCAATTAATTGCTCATTTATTCGATAAATTACCCGATTTATCAATATAACCCCCAGACATCAATTATCATCGGAATAGATGTCGATTTCAACTAACACCAATAATCCCAACACAATGGAACTATCAAATTCATCATTAATCAACACGAACTTATTCATCATTAATATCATAACTCACAATATTTAACAACCAGGTTGTTCCCACGAAAGAGGGGGCTTTCCAATAAGAATTTCTCCCTATTGGAGCGCAATTAGGTGACCAAACCTCTCCTTGACAGAACTTCTAGACATTGTAAATATTGTAATTTAATAATATGAATAACTTTATCGTCTCAATTATTGATTTAATAATATAACATATTATGCAGATGATACTGTGACAATAATCGAATCAATAATATGAGAGATATGATGTAGCAATTACTGTAGCAATAATTGAGTATAACTGAGTGACTTCTCACGTAAGCATCAATAACCAATATCGTGTGCCACTATGCAACCACGCGTATTACTGTACTTTTACTATCGAGTAGTTCAACAGTATTAACGGTAAAACTTCCGTCGTTATTTTTAATAAAATACTTTTTTCGTTTTCTCAATCCGACAATAATTCCGTTGTGGGGTCCACCAATGATTGTGTCGTTGTACGGATATTCCCCGACACAAAGAATATTCCCCGACCAATCGAATATAATATAACAACTTACATACTTTGCAAAATTTATAAATATTACCCACAACTATAACATTATATTAAATCCACACCATAATATTCAAAAAAATATTTCGAGAAATTTAAATCTTTATTCGTAAAATTTGGGATTTTACAATCTCCCCTCCTTATGAAATTTCGCCCTCAAAATTTATGTATGTACCTGGTATGCCGAACAGATGAGGACACTTCGTCCGATTCTAACTCTTGAGGTATAACCTTTGAGTGTTGAATACATTCCAGAATTTTAACAAGTACATCTTCATACGTTAATTATCTGTTATCTCGTCCGGTTCTAAATGAATAATGTGGTTCGGGTTGTCCACATATTTACGTAACATCGATACGTGAAAAATGTTATAAACACGCGACATATTTGGCGGTAAAACGAGTCTATAAGCCACAGTTCCTACTCGATCAAGGATTTCAAATGGGCCAATTAAATTGAGGGTTGAGATTTCCTTTCTTCGTCGATTCTTGCTTCTAGAATAACGCCCTCTTGAACCTTCTTCTTCACATTCATCGACCGAAGTCAGCATGGCTTGGCGGCTTTAACTTTATCGATTAAAGTCGATTCTACTCGTATATTCGTTATCTGCACGTGGGTTCATATATTCGCATACGATCTTCTACTTAACGCGTCTGCTACCACGTTCGCTTTTCCACGATGGTATTGAATGGTACGATCGTAATCTTCAACAGCTCGAGCCAACATCTTTGGCGCATGTTACGTTCGTTTTGGGTGAAGAAAATATTTGAGGGTTTAAGAAATGGGTTTTGTACTGGGGTCAGAACAAAATTCGATTTCATGTTCTAGGGGTAGGCTAAGAAGTCTTCAAGAATACGTCAGGAAATTTATTAACAATAGAAATATCATTCACAATTGTGACTCTCATCCAAGACTTGGATAACACGTCACATTGATACCTATCAACTTGCCATCGTTATTCACAATGTCCCCTACGGATAGTCTGGCTTCGGTGCATTCCACACAAGGAAGTCAACAACGAAAAGATCGGGGCTCTTTACTTATGGCTTGATATAACAGTGATTGACTTTAGTGGTTTGGTTGTTTGAATTCGCATAACAGGTTGGTTAGGAATATGAAAGCTAACAACCTTACGAAAAGCATGATGAGTAGTTAACCAATCGATTCCTAAAATCACATCAAGGGCAAGTATTTTCAAAGAGATAAGTTCGACAGGTAACGTGAAAATGTCGATTTGAATCAACAAGATTTATAAACAGTCGAGGTAACGAAGGTTTCTACTAACGAAGTTTCAACCAATAAGTCAAAGTCTAACTTCTCCTGAGTTAAATTTAAACGTTGAGCACAAGCAAGAGAGATAAAGAATGGGTAGAACCGGTATCTAATAAGGTATAGACTTCACAAGAATTTATAATTAACTAACCCGTGCTAACTTTGTTCGGGTTACTCGCTTTTTGAGAAGTCACGAAAAACGCTCTTCTTAAAACCACCGACTTTGTTTTGTCCGTATCCGCCTTTGGTGCCACTGTCCAGGCTGGACTTGACTTTGGTGCACGGCAAAATTGGGCTAGGTGACCTTTTCTTCTTAAAATTTCCACTTCTATTATCTTGGCCATGATTACCACCGAAGTGGTTACCATTCTTGGCATGATAATTTCTCCCACAATGGTCATCATTGTTCCAATGGCCGTTGCCACCGGTACGATTATAATCGTGTTGTTGGTCGTTACCTTTTGGTAGTGCTAACTCATTATCGCACTCCAATAACTGAGCCCTATTTATAACATCTGAATATAAACAAAGTGTATGAGAAATGAGGTATTGACTTATATCGAGTTTCAAAGCTCTTAGAAACATTCGTGTCATTCGCTCCTCATTATCGACCAAATGGGATGCAAACCGGGATAACTCCGCAAACTTAGCCTCGTACTGCGATACGGTCATATTATTTTGCTCCATTGCTTATCTCAACATTTTTAGATGCCATTTTCAAACACTGTCATAAAACAAGGGTTAATTGACATATCACATATTATCCTTATACTCTGACCGACTAATTAAATACCAAATAAACTTAGGTAGGTCATACTAGCGAAGGAATTCTCCGTCTCTCCCCTCCTAGTTCCTATCTCACATCTCAGCCAGGAATCATATCCCTAAGCTTTGATACTAACTGTGATGCCCCCAAAACAGGTATACATCACCCATCTTGAGTCGCCAAATACATGGTACATAAATCAAATACAAACTTAATTATACAACAGTCGTGTAACATACGACAAAACATAGCTGAGAGTTTAAACAGGAATATTGTCATCTAGACAATATCCACTCCCAAAGGTGTCCTCATTACAATTATTATCACACTATTTCACAGAATAGTGAGGACTACTAAAGCCATTTATCCTGGACCATCACTCCATTTCCCAACTCGTCCCAGCTATATTCTCATTTCAAGAAGAGAACAATGAAAGAAAGGGTGAGCTCAACTAGCCCCAAGAAGAAATATTATGACTAAGATAATGCGAATAAATTATCATTAGTCTTCAACAATGTTAAACTGATAAAATACAATAGACATCAAGTTTAACTGCAGCGGAACAAGCAATCCATTAGAAGAGTCAAGTAGAGAATAAAATCTACTATCTTCTATGATTTAAAATATTTTCATCAAGTTTTATCGCTGAGACTCAGCTAAATAAATAAACCACATCATCGAATCATCCCTGCACTACAGCCAAGGATATTCATTAAATCATCAATGGTCATAACTATCTTGAATAATCCACGGTCATAATCATACCAAAAGCGCCCATCAATGCACTGTGCCATCGAGGACTTTTACCACATCATTCGTCACATTACGGTCATGATTATACCGAATAATCCCTGGTCATAATCATACCAAGTCCATCTATGCACGTAAGCCAAAGATGACTTTCAACATAATATAAACATGAGGATGATGACAATTACATAATAATTCAATAAAACAAGTTTAAGAATTAATTTATCCAGGAACCAACAACGTCCAAATTGTCAACATGATACTACTTTCTAGAGAAAAATTTAAGAATAATATTCATGCACCAAAAATAATTTGGACAGAAAAGAATCAATTTTTTGTCGTGAATAGTACCCCGTGAATAGTACTTCGAGAATAGTACCTCGTGAATAGTACCCCGACATGAAAAGTACTCCAAATACCCGAGTGAATAATATTCGGGAGAATAGTAATTTGGGTGAATAGCAACCTATGAATAGTAACTCATGAATAGTATTTTGGCATGAAAAGTGCCCCGAATACACGAGTGAATAATACTAGAGTGAATAGTAACTGGGTGAATAGTAACCCATGAATAGTAACTCATAACAGAAAATACCAAATAAAATGATATTTCATGACGAGTACAAAAGAAATGATATCTCATATGAGTATAATAGAATATATGAAACTGCAAATGGATTTTCATCCGTCATGCGGTAATCCACGTAAACAGATCATTTCCACAATTTAATAAAGAATGAA
Source organism: Panax ginseng (assembly GCA_020205605.1). Classification (NCBI taxonomy): domain Eukaryota; kingdom Viridiplantae; phylum Streptophyta; class Magnoliopsida; order Apiales; family Araliaceae; genus Panax; species Panax ginseng. The sequence continues at coordinate 135,690,770 of CM035134.1, read as the reverse complement.
TATGAAAGGTCATTCACCATGCATGTGGTAATCCACATAGACAGGTTATTCTAACAGAATAATAAAGAATGGAATAACAGAAGGATTCACCGTGCGTGCGATAGGATCGCATGCATGAGGTTATTTCTAATGAATAATAAATAATGGAACCAGTCCCACAAACTCACGTACATGGATATTAGATAGAATAATAAATAATGGAACCAGTCCCACGAAGCATGCAGATGAGGATATTTAAACAAAGATAATAAAGAACGAAATAATAAAAGAATTTCACCATGTATGCGGTACTTCACATAAACAGATTATTCCAACAGAATAACAAATAATGGATTAACAACTCTTACGAGTATTGAAAGAAATAATTCTCTTCATGAATACGAAAGAATAATACCTCTTACGAGTACAACAAATAATATCCATTACCTCAAAAGAAGACTGGATACTGGAATAGTGAGGTAGCAAACTTCTCTTCTTCTTTCTCTCTATAATTTCTCTCTATAATAAATGTTCTATAGCTTTAGTGAATTGGAGAAAAATGAAGGAAGAATGAGCTTCTATTTATAGGAAAATATAGTTTTGATAATTGCACGTTTTGGGGCTCAAAATATTACAGTACAATACATCCAACTTTACTTTTATTTTTAATTTAGTCCTGCAAGTATTATCAAACTTGCACCACCTCCCCTAATAGTAAATCATGTGAATCAATAGTAAATCATGTGACTCAATAGTTCTAAACATGTGAAAAAATTAATTACAATATAGTACCTCCATCTATACCTCCATCTTTAACTTAGTCATGCAAGTATTATCAATCTTGCACCAACTCCCCTAATAGTAAATGAATGTGACTCAATAGTAAACACATGTGAACAAATAGTTATATAAGCATGTGAATAAGTAGCAATTAATTGCTCATTCATCCGATAAATTACCTGATTTATCAATATAACCCTCAGACATCAATTATCAACGGAATAGATGTCGATTTCAACTAACACCAATAATCTCAACACAATGGAACTATCAAATTCATCATTAATCAACACGAACTTATTCATCATTAATATCATAACTCACAATATTTAACAACCAGGTCGTTCCCAGGAAAAAGGGGGCTTTCCAATAATGATTTCTCCCTATTGGCCCACAATTAGGTGACCAAACCTCTCCTTGACAGAACTTCTAGACATTGTAAATATTATAATTTAATAATATGAATAACTTTGTCGTCTCAATTATTGATTTAATAATATAACATATTATGCAGATGATACTGTGACAATAATCGAATCAATAATATGAGAGATATGATGCAGCAATTACTATAGCAATAATTGAATATAACTGAGTGACTTCTCACGTAAGCATCCATAACCAATACCGTGTGCCACTATGCAACCACGCGTATTACTGTACTTTTACTACCGAGTAGTTCAATAGTATTAACGGTAAAACTTCCGACGTTATTTTCAATAAAATACTTTTGTCGTTTTCTCAATCCAAAAATAATTCCGTTGTGGGGTCCACCAATGTTTCTGTCGTCGTACGGATATTCCCCAACACAAAGAATATTCCTCGACCAATCGAATATAATATAACAACTTGCACACTTTGTAAAATTTATAAATATTACCCACAACTATAACATTATATTAAATCCACACCATAATATTCAAAAAAATATTTTGAGAAATTTAAATCTTTATTCGTAAAATTTGGGATTTTACATCATCTGCATAATATGTTATATTATTAAATCAATAATTGAGACGACAAAGTTATTCATATTATTATTTGTAATATTGACAATGTCTAGAAGTTCTGTCAAAGAGAGGTTTGGTCACCTAATTGCGTGCCACTAAGGAGAAATCCTTATCGGAAAGCCCCCTCTTTCTGGGAACGACCTGGTTGTTAAATATTGTGCGTTATAATATTAATGATGAATAAGTTCATTTTGATTAAAGATGAAATTGATGGTTCCATTGTGTTGGAATTATTAGTGTTAGTGAAAATCGACATTTATTTCGATAATAATTGATGTCTGGAAGTTATATTGACCAATCGGGTGATTAACCGGATAAATGAGCAATTAATTGCTATTAATTCACATGCTTATAACTATGTGTTCACATGTGTGTACTATTGATTCACATGATTTACTATTAGGGGAGTTGGTGCAAGATTGATAATACTTGAATGACTAAATTAAAAATGGAGGTATAGTTGAAGGTACTATACTGTAATTAGTTTTTTTCACATGATTATACTATTGAGTCACATGAATGAACTATTAATTCACATAATTTACTATTATGGGAGGTGGTGCAAGTTTGATAATACTTGCAGGACTAAATTAAAATGAAAGAAAAGTTGAAGGTATCAGATTTGTAATATTTCGAGCCCAAAACGTGTAAATTATCGAAACTATATTTTCCTATAAATAAGCTCATTCTTCCTTCATTTCTCACCAATTCACTAAGTCTCACAAGAGAAATTATAGAGATAGAAATTATAGAAAGAGAAGCTATAGAGAGAAAGAAGAAGAAGAGTAGTCCTGCACTTTCACTACTCCAAAGATCCGGTCTTTCTTCTGAGGTAAAGGTTATTATTTTTTTATATTCTGAAGAGATATTATTTTTCGTATTTGTATGAACATTATTATCGTTCAATATTCATTATATTCGTTTAATATTCGTAAGAAATATTATTTTCGTTCGATATTCGTAAGGAATATTATTTTCGTTCAACTGTTGTAAGTAAGGGGTATTATTCTTTCGTATTCAGAGTTATTTTCTTTCAATACTCGTAAGGGTTGTTATTCCATTCTTTATTATTATGTTGGAATAACTTGTCTATGTGAAGTACCGCATACATGGTGAAATTCTTCTGTTATTCTATTCTTTATTATTCTGTTGGAATAACATGTCTATGCGGTTTGTCGCATGCTTGGTGAATTCTGTTGTTATTCCATTCTTTATTATTTTGTTAGAATATCCTATCTGTATGGATTACGCATGACCTGGTTCCATTCTTTATTATTATGTTGGAATAACCTGTCTATGCGAAGTACCGCATACATGGTGAAATTCTTCTGTTATTTCATTCTTTATTATTCTGTTAGAATAACCTGTCTGTGCGGTCTATCGCATGTCTGGTGAATAATGTTGTTATTCCATTCTTTATCATTCTGTTGGAATATCCTATCTGTGCGGATTACGCATGACCTGGTTCCATTCTTTATTATTCTGTTGTGAATAACCCGTATGTGCGGTCTATCGCTTGCATGGTGAATTCTTCTATTATTCCATTCTTTATTATTCTGTTGGAATAACTTGTCTATGTGGATTAACGCATGGCGAATGAAAATCCATTTGCAGTTCCATAATTTTTCTGACCCTCAAAAATTCTGGAAAAATTTGAAATGATGATTTTTTGAGTTTTCTAGATTGTGTCCAAAAATGATGATTTTTGGATGTATAGATTAGGAGTTATGAATTTTATGGGAAAAGACTATTTTAAAAGTAAACCCTTATAATTCCTTGTGGTTAACTCCAAAATTGGTGAAATGTTTATTGGGAGTACATGTATATAATGAGAGTATACCACCGTAAATTTCAGAATTTTGGACAAATGTACAATTTATGATAAATGTCTAAATATTCGGCAGTTTTGGCCATATGAAAAATAGTAAATGAATGTTAAAAATTCCGAGAAAAATATATGTTCAATATGGGACTATATTCTGTTAAATCCCAGAAAAGAAATATTTTTGGGACTGATTTGGTATTTTTCATGAAAATAAACTAGTTATGAGTAAATGAATTAAATATATTATGCGAAGTAAGAAAATTCGAAAAATAGGATTTTATGGCTTGAGAATCCTATATAAGGTATATGCAGATTTTTGATGAGAGTTTTGGTTATTAATGATAAAATCTTATGAGTTTGGCATTTTAGGATGATTAAATGCATTAATTAATAAAGTATAAATAATTAAAATAAATTATTTATAAGTTTAAGAAATGATTAAAATATTGTGATAGTATTAACAATATTAGATTATGAGATTATTAAGTGATTTATAACATTTGGATTAAGGTGTTATAAATATTGATATGGATTTTATTGTGAAACTTAATCTTTTTGTGTCGGGATTACTATTCACGTATACGGCACTATTCATGTATATGGCATTATTCGCATATATGACATTATTTATGTATACGGTACTATGTATGAATACGGAGTACTATTCATGAGTTACTATTCACGGGGTACTATTTACCCGAAAAATTTTTTTTCTATCCAAATTATTTTTGGTACATGAATATTATTCTTAAATTTTACTCCACAAAGCAGCATCAGGTTGACAATTTAGATATTTTAAAACTCTGGATAAATTTAAAGTCTTTAATATTTATCCTTGATTGCGTTTGATTAATGCTTATATCATTGTCATCATCCTCATGCTTATATTATGATGAAAGTCATCTTTGGCTTACGTGTATAGATGGACTGTTGATTATTGGTTTTACAGTTGTATATTTTTGGCTTATGTGCAAAGATGGACTGTTGGTTATTGGTTTTATAGTTGTATATCTTTGGCTTACGTGCAAAGATGGATAGGTGTATGACATGATCATAACCACTGGTGATAATAACGAACATCCTTGGCCCGTAGTGCATGGATAATTCGATGATGTGATTGGCAGGATCATGACCATTAGTTAACAGCTGAATGACTTTGGCCGTAGTGCACTGACAGACAATTGATTGGTATGATCATGACCATTGGTTTTATAGTTGAATGTCTTTAGCCCGTAGTGCAAAGGTAGACAACTGATTGGTATGATCATTGTTATTACATTTGAATATCTTTAGCCTTTGGGGTAAGAATATTGAGTAAACGTTCTATTAAGCCTTTGTGGCAAGGAGAAACTGTTGATTTACATGATTATAAATATGAATTGTGAATTTAACAATAATCTTTGGTGGTACAGGTGAAGACAAGTGATGAAAGTTCTCTTTGTCTTGGGTATAATAAAGAACTGTTAATGGGTATTACAGGGAAAAAGTTGATGAAAAACTTTCAAAATCATAGAAGATAGTAGATATCATGCTCTACTTGACTCTTCTAATGGATTGCTTATTCCGCTGCAGTTGTTGATCTAAAACTTGTTGTCAATTGTATTCTATCAGTTGTTATACTGTTGAAGGCTAAGGATAATTTATTCTGCATTATCTTAGTCATAATATTTCTTACTGGGCTAGTTGAGCTCACCATTTTCTTTCACTGTTCTCTTTAGGAAAGGAGAATATAGCTGGGACGAGTCAGGGAACGGAGTGACGATCCAGATGTTGCATTAGTAGTCCTCACTATTCTATGAAATAGTGTGATAATAATTGTAATGAGGACTCCATTAAGGCAATATTCGTTTTAAAACTCTCAGCTTATGTTTTGTCATATTTTTACACGACAGTTGTATTAAGGAAGTTTATATTTGATTTATGTAGTGTGTATCTGACAACTCAAGATGGGTGATGTATACCTATTTTGGGGGCGTCACAATATCCGTGTGACGGCACAATCATTGGTGGACCCCACAACGGAAGTATTGTCATAGTTAGAAAATGACAGAATTATCTTTTTATAAAAATAACGGCGAAAGTGTTACCGTTAAAAGCTGTTGAACTACTCGGTAGTAAAAGTACGATGTCTGGCGTGGTTGCGTAGTAGCGCTTGCGGTATTGGTTGTTGATGCTTACGTGAGAAGTCACTCGGTTATACTCAATTATTGCTACGATAATTTTTGCATCATATCTCTCATATTATTGATTCGATTATTGTCACAGTATCATCTGCATAATATGATATACTATTAAATTAATAATTGAGATGACAAAGTTATTCATATTATTAAATTACAATATTGACAATGTCTAGAAGTTCTGTTAAGGAGAGGTTAGATAATCTAATTTTGGCATGATAGGGAGAAATCCTTATCTGAAAAGCCCCTCTTTCTCACGGGAGCGACACTGGTTGTTAAATATTGTGAATTATAATATTAATGATGAATAAGTTCGTGTTGATTAAAGATGAAATTGATAGTTTCATTGTGTTGGAATTATTAGTGTTGGTGAAAATCGACATTTATTTCGATAATAATTGAGTTACGGAGGTTATATTGACCAATCGGGTAATTAATCGGATAAATGAGCAATTAATTGCTATTGATTCACATGATTATAACTATTTGTTCAGGATGTGTACTATTGATTCACATTCATTTACTATTAGGGGAGTTGAAAAAAGATTGATAATACTTGCATGACTAAGTTAAAAATGGAGGTATAGATGGGAGTACTATCTTTGTAATTCATATTTTCACATGTCTAGAACTATTGATTCACATGATTTACTATTAGGGAGATGGTGAAAGTTTGATAATACTTGCAAGACTAAATTAAAAATGAAGGAAAAGAGGAAGGTATTATTATTTGTAATATTTGAGCCCCAAAGCGTGCAATTATCGAAACTATATTTTCCTATAAATGAAGCTCATTCCTTCATTATTTTCACCAATTCACTAAAGCTATAGAGCAATTATTATAGAGAGAAATTATAGAGAGAAAGAAGAAGAGAAGTCGCTACCTCTTTATTCCAAAGAACAGCTTTTCTTACGAGGTAAGGGTATTATCTTTTTCGTATTCATGAAGAGACATATTTTCTTTCAATACTCATAAGGGTTGTTATTCCATTCTTTATTATTATGTTGGAATAACTTGTCTACGCCAAGTACCGCATACATGGTGAAATTCTTCATTATTCCATTCTTTATTATTCTGTTGGAATAACGCATTATCATCGTATGATCTATCGCATGCCCTGGTGAATTCGTTGTTATTCCATTCTTTATTATTCTATTGGTATATCACATGCATGCGGATTACGCATGACCGGATTACATTCTTTTTATTATTTGAATTGAATATCCTATTTGTGCGGATTACGCATGACACTGGTTCCATTCTTTATTATTACATTAGAATAACTTTTGTTTGTCTTGATCTATCGCATGTTCTGGTGAATTCTTTCGTTATTCCATTCTTTATTATTCTGTTGGAATAACATGTCTATGTGGATTACCGCATGCATGGTGAATGATCCTTCGTATTCATTCTTTATTAAATTGTGGAAATGATCTGTCTACATGGATTACCGAATGGCGGGTAAAAACCATTCATAGATTTCAGATATTCTATTATACTCGTATGAGATATCATTTCTTTTGTACTCATCATGGAATATCATTTTCTTTGGTATTTTTCTTTTACGAGTTACTATTCACGGGTTACTATTCACCCAGTTACTATTCACTCTAGTATTATTCACTCGGTTATTCGGGGTACTTTTCGTGCCAGAGTACTATTCACGAGTTACTATTCACGGGTTAATATTCACCCGATTAGTATTCACTCTATTATCATTCACTCGGGTATTTGAGGCACTTTTCATGTTGGGGTACTATTCACGGGATACTATTCCCGAAGTACTATTCACGGGGTACTATTCACTCAAAAAATATATTTCTTTTCTGTCCAAATTATTTTTGGTACATAAATATTATTCTTGAATTTTACTCCACAAAGCAGTATCATGTTAACAATTTAGACGTTATTGATTTCTGGATAAATTAAATTATAAATCTTTAAAATTTATCCTTGAACTTGTTTTATTGAATTATTATGTCATTGTCATCATCCTCATGCTTATATTTTGATGAAAGTCATCTTTGGCTTACGATGTATAGATGGTCTTGGTATGATTATGACTGAGGATTATTCGGTATAATCTTAATAGTAATGTGATGAATGATGTGGTGAAAGTCCTTAGTATCTGTGTAGTGCATTGATGGATGAGCTTTTTGATATGATTATGACCGAGGATTATTCGTATATAGTCATGACCATTGATGATTTAATGAATATCCACGGCCCGTAGTACTGAGGAAGAATCGATGATATGGTTTATTTATTAAGTCGAAGTCTCGTGATAAAGTTAATGAAAACTTTTAAATCATAGAAGATAGTAGATTTTATGCTCTACTGATTTGAAAATGTTGAGATCAAAGAATGAAGCACATGAGACCGTTAAGTCACCAACGATAAATACCCAGGATAATGTGAAACAGGAAGACAATAATCCTCAGGTAAATAACAACACCGATCAAATGATGAACGATAGGATGTTTAGAGGCATTATGCAATTCATGTAACATCGGGTAAGAGAGACTCCTATTCAAAATATAGGTGGAAATAATGACAACCCACGGTTGGTCACCACTAAGCAGTTCAAGGAGCTGGGACCACCGGAGTTTTTGGGAAAGCCAGAACCACTTAAGGCGGAGACGTGGTTAAAGCAGATCACCAAGATATTTGATGTCTTGGGATGCTCTGAGGAGCAAAAGGTTCCCTTTGTCACCTTTATGTTGCTTGAAGAGGAAGATTATTGGTGGGAATCTGTAAAGCGTACTAGCCTGACACACTCAAGATGTCTTGGGAAAAGTTCCAAGAGTTTTTCAACGACAAGTACTTTCCCGAAAGTATTCGTCACATGAAGGAGGTGGAGTTCATCAAGTTGGAGCAAAATAATATGACCGTGTCGCAATACGAGGCTAAATTTGTGGAGTTATCCCGGTTTGCATCCCATTTGGTCGATAATGAGGAGCGAATGACGCGAATGTTTCTAAGAGGTTTGAAACCCAATATACGTCAATACCTTATTTCTCACAAACTTTGTTTATATTTAGATGTTGTAAATAGGGCTCAGTTATTGGAGCATGATAATAAGTCAGCACAACCAAAAGGTAATGACCAGTAACACGATAATAATCATACCGATGGCAACGACTGTGATGCCCCCAAAATAGGTATACATCACCCATCTTGGGTCGCCAAATACATGGTACAAAATTCAAATACAACTTAATTATACAATAGTCGTGTAAAATACAACAAAACATAATCTAAGAGTTTTAATAAGAATATTGACATCTAGACAATATCCACACTCAATGGAGTCCTCATTATTTATTGTCACAATATTTAACAGAATAGTGAGGACTGCTAATGCTATCATCTGGACCGTCACACCGTTCCCCGACTAGTCCCGGCTACGTTCTCATTTCCTGTAGAGAACAGTGAACGAAAGGGTGAGCTCAACTAGCCCAGTAAGAAATATTATGACTAAGATAATGCAGAATAAATTATCATTAGTCTTCAACAATGTTAAACTGATAAAATACAACAGACATCAAGTTTAACTGCAGCGGAATAAGCAATCTATTAGAAGAGTCAAGTAGAGCATGATATCTATTATCTTCTATGATTTAAAATGTTTTCATCAATTTTTATTGCTGAGACTCACTTAATAAATAAACCACATCATCGAGTCATCCCTCACTATTCGGGCCAAGGATATTCATTAAATCATCAATGGTCATGACTATACCGAATAATCCACGGTCATAATCATACCAAAATTGTCCATCAATGCACTAGGTGCTCATCGAGGACTTTTACCACATCATTTATAACATTACAGTCATGATTATACCGAATAATCACGGTCATAATCATACAAAGTCCATCTATGCACGTAAGCCAAAGATGACTTTCATCACAATATAAGCATGAGGATGATGACAATGACATAATAATTCAATAAAACAAGTTCAAGAATAAATTTTAAAGATTTATAAGTTAATTTATCTTAAAATCAATTGCGTCCAAGTTGTCAACATGATACTGCTTTGTGGAGTAAAATTCAAGAATGCTCAGAAGAATATTTCCATTAAAAGATACCAGATGAAGCGCAAATATCCAGGATATTCTACTAATTTCATGGAGTATAGAAGCCAGAACTTTAACCAAATGAGTATCATAGAAGATATGAAACTGCAAATGGATTTTCACCCGCCATGCGGTAATCCACGTAGACAGATCATTTCCACAATTTAATAAGGAATGAATACGAAGGATCATTTACCATGCATGTGATAATCCACATGGACGGGTTATTCCAATACAATAATAAAGAATGGAACCAGGTCATGCGTAATCCGTACAGACAGGATATTCCAACAAAATAATAAGGAATAGAATAATAGAAGAATTCACCATGCATGCGAAAAGACCGCATGATAAAGTTATTCCAATGTAATAATAAAGAATGGGCAAAAGTCTAGCGTAATCCGCATGCATGTGATATTCCAATGTAATTATAAAGAATAGAATAACAAAGAATTCACCATGCATGCGATAGACCGCACAGACAGGTTATTCCAACAAAATAATAAAAAAATGGAACCAGGTCTAACGTAATCCGCACAGACAGGACATTCCAACAAAATAATAAATAATGGAATAACAAAGAATTCACCATGCATGCGATAGATCGCACAGACAGGTTATTCCAACATAATAACAAAGAATGGAACCAGGTCTAACGTAATCCGCACAGACAGGATATTCCAACAGAATAATAAAGAATGGAATAACAGAATAATTTCACCATGTATGCGGTACTTCGAATAAACAGGTTATTCCAACATAATAATAAAGAATGGAATAACAAAAGCGCAAATATCCAAGATATTCTACTAATTTCATGGAGTATAGAAGCCAAAACTTTAACCAAATGAGTATCATAGAATATATGAAACTGCAAATGGATTTTCACCCACCATGCGGTAATCCACGTAGACAGATCATTTCCACAATTTAATAAGGAATAAATATGAAGGATCATTCACCATGCATGTGATAATCCACATGATAAAAGTTATTCCAATGTAATAATAAAGAATGAAACCGGTCATGCGTAATCACATTGCATGGGATATTCCAAATGAATAATAAAGAATAGAATAACATAAGAATTCACCATACATGCGATAGATCGCATAGGCAGTTATTCAGCGAGAATAATAAAAGAATGGAACCGAGTTCAGCGTAATCTGCACAAATAGGATATTCCAGCGTAATAATAAAGAATGGAATAATGAAGAATTCACCATGCATGTGATAGCATGCACAAAAGTTATTCCAATGAATAATAAAGAATGGAACGAGTGTCTAAAGCGTAATCCGCATGCATGGGATATTGAATGAGAATAATAAAGAATGGAATTATAGAAGAATTTCATCATATATGCATGACTTGACATACAAAGTTATTCCAACATAATAATAAAGAATGGAATAACAGAAGTTCTCTTCATAAATACAAAAGAAATAATATCCCTTACCTTAGAAGAAATTGGATACTGGAGTAAAGAGGTAGCAGACTTCTCTTCTTCTTTCTCTCTATAATTTCTCTCTATAATAATTGCTCTAAAGCTTTAGTGAATTGGTGAGAAATGAAGGAAGAATGAGCTTCTATTTATAGGAAAATATAGTTTCAATAATTGCACATTTTGGGGCTCGAAATATTACAGTACAATACCTTCAACTTTTCTTTCATTTTTAATTTAGTCCTGCAAGTAGTATCAAACTTGCACCACCTCCCCTAATAGTAAATACTGTGAATCAATAGTTCAATCATGTGAATCAATACTTATAATCCTGTGAAAATACGAATTACAGTATAGTACCTCCATCTATACCTCCATTTTTAACTTAGTCATGCAAGTATTATCAATCTTGCACCAACTCCCCTAATAATACAAGAATGTGTATCAATAGTACACACATGTGAACAAATAGTTATAATCATGTGAATTAATAGCAATTAATTGCTCATTTATCCGATTAATTATCCGAATGGTCAGTAAAACTTCCAGACATCAATTAATATCAAAATAAATGTAGATTTCCACTAACACTAATAATTCCAACACAATGGAACTATCAATTTCATCTTTAATCAACACGAACTTATTCATCATTAATATTATAACTCACAATATTTAACAACCAGGTCGTTCCCAGGAAAGAGGGGGCTTTCCGATAAGGATTTCTCCTTATTGGCGCGCAATTAGATGACCAAACATCTCCTTGACAGAACTTCTAGACATTGTAAATATTACAATTTAATAATATGAATAACTTTGTTGTCTCAATTATAGATTTAATAATATATCATATTATGCAGATGATACTGTGACAATAATCGAATCAATAATATGAGAGATATGATGCAGCAATTACTGTAGCAATAATTGAGTATAACTGAGTGACTTCTCACGTAAGCATCAATAATCAATACCGTGTGCTACTATGCAACCACGCGTATTACTGTACTTTTACTACCGGGTAGTTCAACAGTTTAATGGTAAAACTTCCGTCGTTATTTTTAAAAAGATAATTATGTCATTTTCTAACTACGACAATACTTCCATTGTGGGGTCCACCAATGATTGTACCGTCGTACGAATATTCCCTGTTAAAACGAATATTGCCCGACCAATCGAATATTATATAACCACTTGCTTACTTTGCAAAATTTGTAAATATTACCCACAACTATAACATTATATCAAATCCACACCATAATATTCAAAAATATATTTCGAGAAAATTATTCTTTATTCATAAAAGTTGGGGTCTTACAACCTCCCCTTCTTATGAAATTTCATCCTCGAAATTAGGGTGCGTACCTGGTATGTCAAAGAGGTTAGGGTACCTTGATTTTATTTCAGATTCTAACTCCCAGGTCATTTCCTCAACATCGTGGTTTCTCCACAAAACTTTGACTTGATGTATAACTTTAGAGCGTAGAATATGATCCTTCTTATCCAAGATTTTAACAGGTACCTCTTCATATGTTAAATCTTCCTCTATCTCGTCTGGTTCTAATTCAATAATGTGGTTCGGGTCTTTCACATATTTACGTAACATAGATATTTGAAAAACGTTATGAACACGAGACATACTTGGCGGTAAAAGTAGTCTATAGGCCACGATCCTACTCGATCGAGGATTAAAATGGGCCAATGAATCGAGGATTGAGCTTTCCTCTCTTTCCAAATCTTGTAACTCCTTTCCATGGAGCAACACATAACAACACATGAAATCCAATATTGAATTTCACGTCCTTTCAATGAAGATCAGCATAACTCTTTTGTCGATCTTATGAGATTTTTATACGTTGTCGGATCGTTTGAATCTTTTCTGTAGTCATACGTACCAAATTCGGTCCCAACAACGTTGCTTCACCCACCTCATCCCAGCATACTGGAAAATGACACTTTCTTCCATACAACGCCTCAAATGGAGTCATGTCAATACTTGCTTGATAACTGTTGTTGTAGGAAAACTCCACCGATGGTAAAAACTTGTCCCAACTTCCCTTGAAGTCAAGGACACAGAGTCTTAATAAATCTTCAAGAGTTTGAATATTCCTTTCCGACTGCCCATCCGTTTGAGGATGATATGCCGAACTAAATCGTAAATCCGTGCCCATAGCTTTTTACAAACTAACCCAAAATCTTGAAGTGAATCTTAGGTCTCGATCAGAAACTATGGATACTGGCATACCATGCAATCTTACGATCTCGTTTATATACATACTAGCAAGACGTTCAAGTGTAAAAAGTTTTCAGACGGTAAGAAATGAGCAGACTTGGTCAATCTATCAACAATGACCTAAATCGCATTTATGCCTTGAGAAACCTTGGGAAGACCAGTAATGAAATCCATGGTAATGTGCTCCCACTTCCATTCTAGAATTTTAAGTGGTTGCAATGGACCTTTTGGCACTTGATGCTCCGCCTTGAATCGTTGACAAGTTAGACACCTTGAGATAAACCCCGCTATCTCTCTCTTCATATTGCTCCACCAAAATGTATGTCGAAGATCACGATACATTTTGGTACTCCTAGGATGGATTGCAAATGGTGTGTTGTGCGCCTCCATCATGATTTTATACTTCAAGTCAGAATTGTTAGGAACACAAAGTCTGGAGTTGACTCGAAGTATTCCTTCTTCATCAATTTTTGCTTCCGGAATAGCACCTTCTTGCACTTTCTTCTTCATATGCATCAGCTCCAGGTCTGTAGTTTGAGCAACTTTAACTTTATCGATTAAAGTTGGTTCCACTCATATATTCACCATCATCACATAGGTCCCTAGAGTCTTTAACTCTATTTCCATCCTTTCCAATTCATACAAAATTGGTCTTTGCGTTGACAAAATTGCACTCGTACCCGCATATGATCTTCTACTCAATGCGTCAGCTACTACGTTCGCTTTTCCAGGATGGTATGATCATAATCTTTCAATAACTCAAGCCATCGTCGTTGCCGCATGTTGAGTTCCTTTTGAGTGAAGAAATATTTGAGGCTTTTATGATCCGTATAGATCTCCACCTTCTCTCCATACAGGTAATGCCTCCAAATCTTAAGCTTAAAAGCAACGATCACGCTAACTCTAGATCATGAGTAGGATAATTCCTCTCATATTCTTTGAGTTGTCGAGAGGCATAGGCTATGACTTTCCCATGTTGCATGAGAACTCATCCTAACCCTTTGCCTGAAGCATCACTGTAGATGAAAAATCCCTCCGAGCCAGACGGTATTGTCAGAACAAGTTCTAAAATGAGTCTCCTCTTGAGTTCTTAAAAACTCTTTTCACATTCCTCACTCCAACCGAATTTTGTATCTTTTCGAGTCAGCTGAGTTAATGGAGTAGCGATTCGAGAAAACCCTTCTACGAATCTCCGATAATAACTCGCTGTTCGAGAAAGCTACGACGTACCATCATCGACTTAGGTTGCTCCCAGCTTTAAATTGCTTCAATCTTTTTCGGGTCAACAGATATTCCATGATTTGATATCACGTGCCCAAGGAATGCAACTTCCTTAAGCCAGAACTCGTATTTCTTCAACTTGGAAAAAAGCTTGTTTTCACAAAGCTTTTGGAGTATCAGCCTCAAGTGTTGCTCATGGTCTTCGCGGGTTTTGGAGTATATGAGGATGTCATCAATAAAGACGACCACAAAGTGATCCAAATATTCCTTGAATACTCGGTTCATCATGTCCAAGAAGGCAACAGGAGCATTAGTCAATCCAAAAGACATAACTAGGAATTCATAATGCCCGTACCGAGTTCTGAAAGCAGTCTTTGGAATGTCATCAGTTTTAATCTTCAACTAATGATATCCGGAACGAAGATCAATCTTTGAAAAGAATTTGGCTCCTTGCAACTGTTCAAATAGGTCATCAATGCGAGGCAACGGGTACCTATTTTTGATGGTGACATGATTCAACTCGCGATAATCAATACAAAGTCGCATACTTCCATCTTTCTTCTTTACGAATAGAACAGGAGCACCCCAAGGAGACGTACTAGGACAAATGAAACTGATGTCTAACAATTCCTATAATTGGGTTTTTAACTCCTGAAGTTCAATAGGAGCCATTCGATATAGGGCTTTGGAATGGGTTTTGTACCGGATTCAAGGTCGATACAAAATTCAATTTCACGCTCTGGGGGAAGGCCGGGAAGTTCTTCAGGGAATACGTCAAGAAATTTATTAACAATAGAAATATCATTCAAATCTGACGTATCTTTATTTAAATCTGTGACATAGGCTAAGAAAGCTTGACATCTATTTTTTAATAAACGAATAGCTTTATGACTTGATATGACAATGATTGATTTTAGTGGTTTGGTTGCTTGAATTCGCATAATAGGTTGGTTAGGAATATAAAAGTTAACAACCTTATGAAAACAATCGATTTTAACATGATGAGTAGTAAACCAATCAACCCCTGAAATCACATCAAATGCAAGTATTTTCAAAGAAATAAGATCGAGAGGTAACGTGTGGTTACCGATTTGAATCAAACAAGACTTATAAACCATGGATGTAATGAAGGTTTCTCCCAACAGAGTTTCAACAGATAAGTCAAAGTCTAATTTCTCCGGAGTCAAATTTAAACGTTGAGCGCGAGTAGGAGAAATAAAGGAATGGGTAAAATCGGTATCAAATAAAGTATAAACTTCACTAGAGTTTATGATTAGTTTACCCGTGATCACCTCATTCGGATTCCTCGCTTTTTGGGAGGTTACGACAAACGCTCTCCCTTGAACTACCGGTTTTGTCTTGTCTGGAACACCCTTTGATGCCTCCATCCCAGCTAGACTTGACTTAGGTGCACGACAAAATCGGGATAGGTGACCTTCTTTTCCATAATTATAACACGCTTTGGACTGCATCGTGCAGTTTGGACTTATGTGTCCTTCCCCTCCACATTTGTAACATACGACCGGTGGTCGTTCTCCTTCCTTAACAACAGGTGTTGTTCCATCCTTGTTAAATCTCCTCTTCTCGAAATGTCCACTCTTATTGTCATGGCCATGATTACCACCGAAGTGATTATCATTTTTGGCATGTTGATTCCCTCCACGTTTGTTGTCACCACTTCGATGATCGCTACTTCGGTATTATCGACTTACGTACCGCTCTCTTGGTTGGGTTGACTCATTATCGCGCTCAATAACTAAGCCCTATTCACAACATCTGAATACAAAAAAAGTTTATGAGAGATAAGGTATTGACGTATCTCGGGTTTCAAACCTCTTAGAAACATCCGCATCATTCTCTCCTCATTATCAACCAAATGGGATGCAAACCGAGACAACTCGACAAACTTAGCTTCATACTGCGTCACGGTCATATTGTTTTGCTCAAGCTTGATGAACTCTACCTCCTTTATGTGACAAATACTTTCAGGAAAGTACTTGTCATTGAACAGCTCTTGGAACTTCTTCCAAGACATTTTGAGTGCGGCAGGTTGAGTACGCTTTACAAATTCCCATCAGTAATCTGCCTCTGCTCGTAACATGAAGGTGGCAAAGGGAACCTTTTGCTCCTTGGAGCATCCCAAGACATCAAATATCTTGTTGATCTACTTCATCCACGTCTTCGCATTAAGTGGTTTTGGCTCTCCAAAAAACTCCGGTGGTCCCAGCTCCTTGAACTACTTAGCGGTGACCGTCCGAGAGTTGTCAGTGTTTCCACCTGCATTATGGACAGGAGCCGCTTTCGCCTGATGTTGCATGAATTGTATAAAGCCTCTGAACATCTCATTGTTCACCATTTCATCGGTGTTATTATTTACATAAGGATTATTGTCTTCCTGTTGCACATTATCCTGGGCATTAATCTGTGGTGACTCAACGGTCTCATGTGCTTCATTGTTTATCTCAATATTTTCAGATGCCATTTTCAAATACTGCCACAAAACAAGGGTTACATAACATATCACATATTATCCCTATACTCTGACCGACCAATTAAATGCCAAATAAACTTAGGTAGGTCATACTAGCGAAGGAATTCCCCATCTCTCCCCTCCTAGTTCTTGTCTCTCATATCGGCCCAGGATCATATCTCTAAGCTCGATACTAACTGTGATGCCCCCAAAATAGGTATACATCACCCATCTGAGTCGCCAAATACATGGTACAAAATTCAAATACAACTTAATTATACAACGATCGTGTAAAATACAACAAAACATAATCTAAGAGTTTTAATAAGAATATTGTCATCTAGACAATATCCACACTCAATGGAGTCCTCATTACATTTATTGTCACACTATTTAAATGTAATAGTGAGGACTACTAATGCTATAATCTAGATCGTCACTCCGGTTCCCCGACTAGTCCATGCCACGTTCTCATTTCCTAGAACATAAAGCGGTGAAAGAAAGGGTGAGCTCAACTAGCCCAGTAAGAAATATTATGACTAAGATAATGCAGAATAAATTATCATTAGTCTTCAACAATGTTAAACTAATAAAATACAATAGACATCAAGTTTAACTACAGCGGAATAAGCAATCTATTAGAAGAGTCAAGTAAAGCATGATATCTACTATCTTCTATGATTTAAAATGTTTTCATCAATTTTTATCGTTGAGACTCAGCTTAATAAATAAACCACATCATCGAGTTATCCCTGCACTACGGGCCAAGGATATTCATTAAATCATCAATGGTCATGACTATACCGAATAATCTCTAGTCATAATCATACCAAAAGCTGGCCCATCAATGAACTACAAAGCTCTCGAGGACTTTTACCACATCATTTATAACATTACTGGGTCATTATTATACCGAATAATCCTCGGTCATAATCATACCAAGTCCATCTACGCACGTACGTAAGCGAGATGACTTTCATCACAATATAAGCATGAGGATGATGACAATGACATAATAATTCAATAAAACAAGTTCAAGAATAAATTTTAAAGATTTATAAGTTAATTTATCTTAAAATCAATTACGCCCAAGTTGTCAACATGATACTTCTTTGTGGAGTAAAATTCAAGAATGCTCGTAAGAATATTTTCATGAAAAGATACTGGGATGAAGCTTAAATATCCAAGATATTCTACTAATTTCATGGAGTATATAAGCCAAAACTTTAACCAAATGAGTATCATAGAATATATGAAAGCGCAAATGGATTTTCACTCCGCCATGCAGTAATCCACGAGATGATCATTTCCACAATTTAATAAGGAATAAATACGAAGGATCATTCACCATGCATGTGATAATCCACATAGACAGGTTATTCCAACAGGATAATAAAGAATGGAACCAGGTTATGCGTAAGCATAGACAGGATATTCCAACAGAATAATAAAGAATGGAATAACAGAAGAATTCACCATGCATGCGATAGATCGCATAGATAGGTTATTCCAACAGAATAATAAAGAATAGAACCAGGTCTAGCGTAATCTGCACAAATAGGATATTCTAATGAATAATAAAGAATGGAATAATGAAGAATTCACCATGCATGTGATAGCCCTTGCAGATGCATGTGTTATTCCAATGTAATAATAAAGAATGGAACTGTGTCTAGCGTAATCCGCCGCATGCATGACGGATATTCTAATGAATAATAAAGAATAGAATTATAGAAGAATTTCACCATATATATGCGGTACTTTGCATATACAAAGTTATTCCAACATAATAATAAAGAATGGAATAATGAAAGTTCTCTTCATGAATCTGAAAGAAATAATACCCTTACTTAGAAAAAAGCTGGATATTGGAATAGAGAGGTAGAGACTTCTCTTCTTCTTTCTCTCTATAATTTCTCTCTATAATAATTGCTCTAAAGCTTTTAGTGAATTGGTGAGAAATGAAGGAAGAATGAGCTTTATTTATAGGAAAATATAGTTTCAATAATTGCACATTTTGGGGCTCGAAATATTCTGAGACAATACCTTCAACTTTTCTTTCATTTTTAATTTAGTCCTGCAAGTAGTATCAAACTTGCACCACCTCCCCTAATAGTAAATACTGTGAATCAATAGTTCAATCATGTGAATCAATACTTATAATCCTGTGAAAATACGAATTACAGTATAGTACCTCCATCTATACCTCCATTTTTAACTTAGTCATGCAAGTATTATCAATCTTGCACCAACTCCCCTAATAATACAAGAATGTGTATCAATAGTACACACATGTGAACAAATAGTTATAATCATGTGAATTAATAGCAATTAATTGCTCATTTATCCGATTAATTATCCGAATGGTCAGTAAAACTTCCAGACATCAATTAATATCAAAATAAATGTAGATTTCCACTAACACTAATAATTCCAACACAATGGAAGTATCAATTTCATCTTTAATCAACACAAACTTATTCATCATTAATATTATAACTCACAATATTTAACAACCAGGCCGTTCCCAGGAAAGAGAGGGCTTTCCGATAAGGATTTTTCCTTATTGGCGTGCAATTAGATGACCAAACATCTCCTTGACAGAACTTCTAGACATTGTAAATATTGCAATTTAATAATATGAATAACTTTATCGTTTTAATTATTGATTTAATAATATATCATATTATGCATATGATACTGTGACAATAATCAAATCAATAATATGAGAGATATGATGCAGAATTATGTAGTAATAATTGAGTATAACCGAGTGACTTCTCACGTAAGCATCAATAATCAATACCAGTGTATTCTTATGCAACCATGCCAGACATCGCATTTTTTTACTAAGGGTAGTTCAACGGTTTAATGATAAAATTTACGCCATTATTTTTAAAAAGATAATTATGTCATTTTCTAACTACGATAATACTTCCGTTGTGGGGTCCACTAATGATTGTGTAGTCGCATTGACGAATATTCCCTGTTAAAACGAATATTCCCCGACCAATCGAATATTATATAACCACTTACTTACTTTGCAAAATTTGTAAATATTACCCACAACTATAAAATTATATCAAATTCACACCATAATATTCAAAAATATATTTCGAGAAAATTATTCTTTATCCATAAAAGTTGGGGTCTTACAACGGCCATCGGAACAATGATAATCATCGTGGGGGAAATTATCATGCCAAGAATGGTAACCACTTCGGTGGTAATCATGGCCAAGATAATAGGAGTGGAAATTTTAAGAAGAGAAGGTTCAACAACGATAGAAAGACAGCAGCACCAACACCCGTTTTTAAAGAAGGAGAACGACCACCAATTGTATGCTTCAAATGCGGAGGGAGGGACATATCGATCAAAAGCTGCGTGCAAATTCAAAGCATGTTAAAATTGTGGAAAAGAAGGTCCTAGCCCGATTTTGTCGTGCAACAAAGTGAAGTCTTGTACTGGGACGGTGGCACCAAAAGGCAGATAATCTGGACAAAACAAAGTCGGTGGTTTCAAGAAGAAGCGTTTTCATGACTTCTCAAAAAGCGAGTGACCCGAACGAAGTTTAGCAGGTTAGTTAATTATAAATTCTTGCGAAGTCTATACCTTATTAGATCTGGGGTTCTACCCATTCTTTTATCTCGTTTGCTTTTGCGCCAACGCTTAAATTTAACTCTCTGAGAAGTTAGACTTTGACTTATCGATTGAAAACCGTTAGTAAAAACCTTCGTTACCTCCACACATTTATAAATCTTGTTTGATTCAAATCGACACTTTCACGTTACCTGACGATCTTATCTCTTTAAAAATACTTGCCTTTGATGTGATTTTAGGAATCGATTGGTTAACTACTCATCAAGATTTTCGTAAGGTTGTTAGCTTTAATATTCCTAACCAACCTATTATGCGAATTCAAGCAACCAAACCACTAAAGTCAATCATTGTCATATCATGCCATAAGTAAAGAGCCCCGAGCCTTTCGCTGGTGACTTCCAAGTCTTGGGATGCACCGAAGCCAGACTTTCCATAGGCGACGTTGTGAATAACGGTGGCAAGTTGATAGGTATCAATGTGACGTACTATCCAAGTCTTGGGTGAGAGTCACAGTTTTGAATGATATTTCTATTGTTAATAAATTTCCTGACGTATTCCTGAAGAACTTCCTAGCTTTACCCTAGAAGCGTGAAATCAATTTTTGTATTGAATTTCAAAGACAAAACCCATTTCTAAAACCCTCAAATATTTCTTCAACTAAAATGAACGTAACATGCGCCAAAGACATTGGCTAGAGCTGTTGAAGATTACAACCATACTATTCGATATTATCGTGGAAAAAGTGAACGTGGTAGCTGATGCATTGAGTAGAAGATCGTATGCGTTTATGAGTGCGACGTTGTTAACACAGAGACCCATTTCATATAACTTACAAATGATGAAGATAGAGTTAAAGACTCTAGGGACCCACGTGAAGATAACGAATATACCAGTAGAATCGACTTTAATCGATAAAGTTAAAAGCCGCTCAAACTACACACCCGTTTCATTTAATATGAAGAAGAAGGTTCAAGAAGGCGTTATTCTAAAAGCAAGAGTCGATGAAAAGAGGAAATCTCAACCCTTGATTTTATTAGTCTATTTGAAATCCTCGATCGAGTAGGAACTGTGGCCTATAGACTCATTTTACCGCCAAGTATGTCGCGTGTTCATAACATTTTTTTTTACGTATTGATGTTACGTAATTATATGGACGACCCGAACCACATTATTGAATTAGAACTAGACGAGATAGCAGAAGATTTAACGTATGATGAGATACGTGTTAAAATCTTGGATAAGAAGTATCGTATTCAACACTCAAAGGTTATACCTCAAGAGTTAGAATTTGAAATAAAGTCAAGGTATCCTCATCTCTTCGGCATACCAGTTACGTACGTAAATTTCGAGGGCAAAATTTCATAAGGAGGGGTGATTGTGAGACCCCAAATTTTATGAATAAAGATTTAAATTTCTCGAAATATTTTTTTTAATATTATGGTGTGGATTTGATATAATGTTATAGTTGTGGATAATATTTATAAATTTTGCAAAGTATGCAAGTTGTTATAAAATATGGTTTTTTTTGGGAATATCCGTGCGACGGCACAATCATTGGTGGACCCCACAACGAAAGTATTGTCGTAGTTAGAAAATGACATAATTATCTTTTTATAAAAATAACTACGAAAGTGTTACCGAATTAAAAACATTGAACTACCCAAGTAGTAAAGTAATAATACGCTGTGGTTGCATAAGTAGCACACGGTATTGGTTGTTAATGCTTTATGAGAAGTCACTTAGTTATACTCAATTATCACACAAGAATGCTTTACATCATATCTCTCATATTATTGATTCGATTATTATCACGAAGATCATATGCATAATATGATATATTATTAAATCAATAATTGAGACGACAAAGTTATTCATATTATTAAATTGCAATATTGACAATGTCTAGAAGTTACATCAAGGAGAGGTTAGATAATCTAATAATGCGCCTGATAGGGAGAAATCCTTATCGGAAAGCCCCTCTTTCCTGGGAACGACCTGGTTGTTAAATATTGTGAATTATAATATTAATGATGAATAAGTTCGTGTTGATTAAAGATGAAATTGATAGTTCCATTGTGTTGAAATTATTAGTGTTAGTGAAAATCGACATTTATTTCGATAATAATTGATGTCTGGAGGTTATATTGACCAATCGGGTAATTAACTGGATAAATGAGCAATTAATTGCTATTGATTCACATGATTATAACTATTTGTTCACATGTGTGTACTATTGATTCACATTCATTTACTATTAGGGAGTTGGTGCAAAATTGATAGTACTTTACATGACTAAGTTAAAAATGGAGGTATAGATGGAGAGTACTATATAAAGAATTCGTATTTTCACATGTCTGTAACTATTTATTCACATGATTTACTATTAGGGGAGATGGTGCAAGTTTGATAATACTTGCAGGACTAAATTAAAAATGAAGGAAAAGAGGAAGGTATTATACTGTAATATTTCGAGCCCCAAAACGTGCAATTATCGGAAAAATATTTTTCTATAAATAGAAGCTCATTCCTTCATTATTTTTCACCAATTCACTAAAGCTATAGAGTAATTATTATAGAGAGAAATTATAGAGAAAGAAAAAGAAGTCCGCTACCTCACTATTCCAAAGATCCAGTTTTCTCCCGAGGTAAGGGTATTATTCTTTCGTATTCATGAAGAGAGTTATTTTCTTTCAATACTCATAAGGGTTGTTATTCCAATCTTTATTATTATGTTTGAATAACCTATCTATGCGAAGTACCACATACATGGTGAAATTCTTCTTTTATTCCATTCTTTATTATTCTGTTGGAATAACCTGTCTATGCGGTCTATCGCATGCCTGGTGAATTTTGTTGTTATTCCATTCTTTATTATTCTGTTGGAATATCCTGTCTGTGCGGATTAAGCATGACCTGGTTCCGTTCTTTATTATTCTCGTTGGAATATCCATGCTCATAAGGATTACGCATGACTGGTTCCATTCTTTATTATTCTATTGGAATAACTCATGCATGCTATTCTATCGCATGCCTGGTGAATTCTTCTGTTATTCTATTCTTTATTATTCTGTTGGAATAACATATCTATGTGAATTACCGCATGCATGGTGAATGATCCTTCGTATTCATTCTTTATTAAATTATAGAAATGATCTGTCTACGTGGATTACCGCATGGCGGGTGAAAAACCATTTTCAGTTTCATATATTCAATTATACTCGTATGAGATATCATTTCTTTTGTACTCATCATATAATATCATTTTCTTTGGTATTTTTCTTTTATGAGTTACTATTCACGGGTTATTATTCACCCAGTTACTATTCACTCTAGTATTATTCACTCGGTTATTCGGGGTACTTTTCGTGCTGGAGTACTATTCACGAGTTACTATTCACGGGTTACTATTCACCCGATTACTATTCACTCTAGTATCATTCACTCGGGTATTTGAGGCACTTTTCGTGTCGGGGTACTATTCCCGAAGTACTATTCACGAGGTACTATTCACCTGAAAAATATATTTCTTTTCTGTCCAAATTATATTTGGTACATGAATATTATTCTTTAATTTTACTCCACAAAGCAGTATCATGTTGACAATTTGGACGTTATTGATTTCTGGAAAAATTAAATTATAAATCTTTAAAATTTATCCTTGAACTTGTTTTATTGAATTATTATATCATTGCCATCATCCTCATGCTTATATTATGATGAAAGTCATATTTGGCTTACATGTATAGATGGACTTGGTATGATTATGACCAGGGATTATTCGGTATAATCATGACCGTAATGTGACGAATGATGTGGTGAATGTCCTTAGTGGCCTGTAGTGCATTGATGGACAATTTTTGGTATGATTATGACCAGGAATTATTCGGTATAGTCATGACCATTGATGATTTAATGAATATCCTTAGCCCGTAGTGCAGGGAAGAATCAATGATATGGTTTATTTATTAAGCTGAGTCTCAACGATAAAGTTGATGAAAAACTTTTTAAATCATAGAAGATAGTAGATTTTATGCTCTACTTGACTCTTCTAATGGATTGCTTATTTCACCTGCAGATTGTTGATCTAAAACTTGTTGTCTATTGTATTCTATCGGTTGTTATATTTGTTGAAGGCTAAGGATAATTTATTCGCATTATCTTAGTCATAATATTTCATCGGGCTAGTTGAGCTCACTCTTTCTTTCATTGTTCTCTTGTGAAATGAGAATATAGTTGGGACGAGTCGGGGAATGGAGTGATGGTCCAGGATAAATGGCTTTAGTAGTCCTCACTATTCTACGGAATAATGTGATAATAATTGTAATGAGGACACCATTGAGTGTGGATATTGTCTAGATGACAATATTCTTGTTTAAACTCTCAACTATGTTTTATCGTATTTTACACGACTGTTGTATAATTAAGTTGTATTTGAATTTATGTACTATGTATCTAGCGACTTAAGATGGGTGATGTATACCTATTTTGGGGGCGTCACAATGAAGAACAGAATAACTAAATTCTGGACTAATTACTACTGTTAACATCTAAATTAAGACGTAAAACTTATATAGATACAGAACCCAACCACGAAGAACAGAATAACTAAATTCTGGACTAATTACTACTGCTAACATCTAAACTAAGACGTAAAACTTATATAGATTACTCATAAACATTTACTTATCATACATATACCAATTTAAAGCAATTAAACAATAATTTCAGAAAATTTAAATCCTTGAAACCATAGGTTAAAGCCCAACTCCATTGTTGACGTTGTTTTACAAGGTTTAACACTGTAAATCACAATTATCCAACGAATTCATTCCTTTGAACTACGTTCTCATTAAGTCCCCTTACCCAATTAACATACATAAGGTTCAATTTCACAATTAGCATACCTAATTTTGTTATCCTACAAAACATGTTCATGTACATGTAATCATTGTAAAACCAATTTCTTTCTTGCATACGTAATTTAGCATACAATCACATATATATACTTATATATATATGCTAGTTATAACAATTACCATTACAAATACGCATAATTTCATAATCAATTATAAAAACATGGTTTACAGAAAATTCTGTAAAAACTTTATATTACAATTAAGAACACAAAGAACGTAAAACGTATATAGTGTTATGATTATGGAAAATACCTCTTGTTGCTTTGAAAATCCTTTCACTGAGAATCGCTTGAACACTCAAAACTTGCTTTGAAATCCCAGCCTTTTCTCTCTCAAACTCTCTCAAATTATTTTCTCTATCATCTTTGTTCTCTTTTCTCTTAAGCCAATATCAGACCCAAAACTCTTTTACGTGAAATAAAACAAAGGCAACACACGCATTTTCAAAACGTCTAAAATCGACGTCTTACTAATGACCTTATTAAATCAGCGGTTACCAAAAATTATTATATATTATTTATATTTTATTTATTTAGTTTATTATAATTCAAAATTCAAAATAAAACCAAAAGCCAAAAGGCTCCGTTTGGCAAAACCCTTTTAAAATTAAACACTTAATATTTTTAAGCCTTGTTTGGGAAACTAAATTAAAGTCCTTTACTTTATTTTAATAACTCATTTATAATATAGTTATTTGTCATACTTAATTCTAATAACAATTTATTGAATAAATCATTTAATCATTATAAACTCTCTAACTTAATTATAAAATTAAATTAGAATATTATCTCATAACAATTAATTTTATTAACCCATTAATTATTTATTAAACAAATAATTAACCAAATCAACTCAAATCAAATTAAACAAATATTTATTCAACAATAAACAAATATTTATTCAACAATAAACACATCCATTAAATATTTATATAATTCAATAAATATTTATAATTACAATTAAAATTCTGGATTGTTACATTAATCACATCGTAATAAGAATTTCAATTATTAAATTCTTATTTTAATAACTTATGAAAAATTCGGGTTGTCACATCCTTCCCTCCTTATAAGGATTCCCTCCTTATATATAAATTTCATTCATTTCTTCAACAACTTTTAGGTTTTATTACTTAACCTTCAATTAAACACAGTCATATATCAAATATTATATATTCTTTAACCCATTCATTTTCTTTTCTAAGGATCTTTATCATAAACACTCGGGATATTACATTCACCCTTTCTTCTAAGAATTTCATCCTCGAAATTTTAATTATTAACCTTTATTCACTCAATCTATCAAAATAGATTTTTGCGTTAATACTTTATTTATTCATTGGGTTCTACAACCAAATTCTTTCTCTAAGGATCTTTCTAAGATCATCATATTCCTCACCTCTTCCTCTTCTAAGAGTTTCACATTTCTCTTCTTTCTGGAGTTTCATAAAAAAAAATTCAAAATTAATATGTTTTGCTTAATTTTCTCATCGTTTCCACTTTCACCTTTCAGAATAATAAGAATCTTCCATAATTGCTCAATAATTGGGAAGCGGTATGAACAACAGGAATTTAAAAGATTCCAAATCATGTTGAGGGTCATAAGACCTTGAACTCACGTATTACCAAGTTATAAGTACTCTTTCAACTTAAACCTTAATATCATTAGACTATAGGGACTCCGTACTTAGGGTGTTAAGCCCTTAAATGCGATGTATTGTGCACAAACATTTAAACAACGTGCGTATGTCCATAGTTATAAGTAATCTTTCAACTTAAACTTTAACAGTCATAAGACTATAGGGACTCCTTGTACTTAGAGTGATCAGCCTTTCGTACAATGTATTGTGCACAAACATCTAAACGCCTCCGCGTAATCCCCTATAAAAGGGTTGTTCATCTTAGCTTTTCAACATCTGAATCCGCACCAAAATAATTTGGTTTGACATAACTTTTCAAGAAACGCTTGAATTTCACGAACATCTTTCAATAATCGTCTAGCTGAATCAAATAGCATATACTTCTACAATAATTCGGACATCAATCGAAATATACATATACATATATATATATATATATTCTCATATCTTAAAGAAATCTCAAAAATCCTTTTATGACATCATGATACCGCACTGTATTTACAGTCCGTTTGAGGATTCCGTCATTTGGTGATTTTATCATACTACATCATACCATAGTGGGCTGACGATCCTTAGATCACATCCAACACTAAGTAATACTGCATTGATGACTCCATCGTTTTTATCATCTCTGCACCAGGTTACATGATTCATTGATGATATAAAAATATATTTTGATATATATTTCAAATTATTTTTGTCTAGCCGAAGCAATTAGCATAGACATACGAATAACGATATTGTTTTTAAAACTCATTGGTTTCATCATTTGATCCAATGTTTTTCAAGAAAATAAAAGTGCAAACATCAGCACGAAGTCAATAAATTTCGAAAGTCTAGCATAGCTAGTAGATTTAGAATATCCAGGTATCCATCAACTTCAATCTTTACTTCATTACTTAACCATTCTATCAATCTTCCACTTCATCAATGCTCTCTATACTATAACCGTTTTCTACCCAAAATAGTTCATCAAACTTACCGCACATTGGAAGTTCAGGAACTTACCACAATAATATGAGTTTAAGAACTTATCCTAGTCAGACCATAGGCGTCCATTCGTTGAGGGATTCAAAACATACCATATTATTATGAGTCACGAACTTACCATATGCATTAGTTTTAAGAACCGCACCTAATCCTAATAATATCTGACTAATCTTAATAGTTTCTAACTATCAAATATACACATGAGAAAAGAATCACCTTTTCGCCACATATACATTGATAGCGCGACACCAACATTCTAATGATTATCAATGTGATAAACTGAGTACAAGTACAAAACCCTCGCCCATACAAAGGTTTGTACAACTCAGCCATCACATGAGTCCTCAATTAAAATCCCACATATCTCTATCTTGCTCATAACTTACTCTTATTTTGCTCAATATGAACTCCTCATATCACATTATCTATAACTCCTCATGAGTTTATCTTGTACTATATCATAGTACATCATCTTCATAGCATCAAGCTATAATTATTCAAACATTACAGACCATCTTTCCTTTATAACTTAAACAGATCACGTCGTGATCTTATTCTATAATCATCTCCCTTAAAATTCTTTTCTTAACTCGTGATCATTTTGTTTTAGGATCATCTTTATTTGTTTTTTCATCATTTACGATTTCGTTTATTCTTTTAATCTTACAGACTTTGTCTATTCATCATTATTCGCTATCTTGGCTATTGGAGTTAGGCAACTCCCATTTCTTATCTTTATATCTCTTTAAGATTCTTCTTTGAATTTTCTTGTTTATAAAACAATTTTTACCTTAAGAATTTCTAACTTCATTTACATTACTCAACATCTCATTCGAGTTCCACATTTTAATTATACGTATCCATTTTCTACACTTGGTACACATCGAGTCTCTAACAGTTTAAATATGGTACACTGAGTGGTTTCCCACAAACAACCAACAAACTAGGTTTCGAGTCGCTAGTTCGTATATACCTCCGCTCTATGAAGGAATCGTTTAGTCCATATACCATACATCAACTATTAAAGAGTACAATTGTACCATACTTAAATATAACTTTTTATTCTTAACTTCTTAATCATTCTCTTCTTACAGACATTGTCTATTTATTATCACCTCACATCCTTATTATTGGAGTTGGGTAACCCCACTTTCATATTCCTTATAACTCTGCGAGATTCTTCTTTGAATCCACTCACGCATGTTTTAATCCCTTCTTTATATATTTCTTAAATTACTTCTTATTTTTCAAACTCTATTTGAGCTTATTCGTTCATTATCTTAACCTCTCTTCTCTAAGGTTATAGTCTAAGGTACTCATACCTAAGGTTTCTAACCTATCAGCTTTGATACCAACTGTAACGACCCCAAAATTCATACAATTTAATTCTTCACTTCGGTCGTTAAAAACACATTTACCTTCTGATTTTACATCAATATTCGATGTTAAACTTTATAAAATGCGGAATAATTTAAACTTTTATGTCTTTTTACTTTAATTCCCGGAATCAAAACCTTTATCATCTACATGTCTTTGAATCAATCTTATTTTATGATTCACTTTATCAATGTTATTATATAAAATTTTACATTTCAATCCGATAACCTTTACGTATCAGATAACTCTAACTTTAGCTTTACAACTCAACATAAAACTATACATCATAAAACATTTAGTACATCTCATGAATCTTAATCATGGTATAAAGAAATAACAACTTTAGCTAAAATATTAATCTTCGTATATTATTTTTGATCCACGTCATTCAAGTAGCAAATAGTGTTACCTTCAATCCTTAACCTACAAAAATGGTTATTTGCAAAGTTGAGCTCGACAGCCTAGCAAAATCTAAAAGTTTTCATGCATCACGTAACACATAATAACATGCTCAACATATATCTCATAGACATTGGACTAACGTAACATACATGTTACAGTTCATATAACAAGTATAAAGATTGAGTTCCTTACTCAATCAGCATGCTTTACTTAATCAACGTAGTCATAAGTTGACTTTAACATTTTATACATTCAACATATATATAACACATCATTCTCTTTGCAATAAAGATTTAAAACAATCAAATTCACATAGCAAATAGGAACTGAAAGACTTGTCTTGATCGTTGTTTACCAATCACAGTTTAATAGCTTACAGTTATCTGCACTTCACATGCCCTACACAATTATATAATCATGCACATCAACTATCAGTCACATAGCAACGCATAGTAGTTGTAATGTAAACTTTAATCTAAATCCTATAACTCTTCCTATTAATCAATACACAATGTTCAATTTGATTGTGTTTACTCTAGACTTATAACTCATTATATTTCTTCTTAATCAAACTCGAAGTTCATTCAAGTGCTTAAGTCTTGCTAGGACTACTTATTGGTTTTATATTAAATCCATTCCATATCTTATAATATTCATTTCAATTGAATGGAAACACTTTTTAAGTTCATTAACACTTGGCACGGCGTTTCGACGTTCATTCGTCACACGCCTGATTCGTCTCTCTTGTGTGTACTTAGTATGTTTATACAACTTATTAAATACATCATTTATTAATATTAAGCATCATTATATTTACTAATACTCATGTTTTATAACTTAGGACAACATCTTTTATCGTCAGGAGCACTACATTTGCATATGTGCATTCCCAACGCCCTCCGATTGCCTCCTAATACATATCAGTCCCACAAATGACCATTTTGACCCCTGTTCACGACCTCAAATTGAACATATTAAAGAACGAAAGTTGTAGGTCTATTCTTCCTCGTTTCGGATCATCTTGAATCACCTCAATCGGAGTTTTTATGAAAACGTTATGGCCGTTTTACTATAAGAGGTCAAATCGCCCGACCAGACTCATTGTTCCAAAGACCTTTGGGCGCGAGAAATAAGTCATGTATTGGTCTGGGGAACTTAATTTCAATGTTGGGGTGAATTTCATTATTTGCCAAGTTTTGGTTATTTTTGGCGCAGAGGCGCGAAAATCACAGCTGGGGCGCAGATTTTGGCGTTGGGGCGTCAAAACTTACAGAACCCAACCATGAAGAACAGAATAACTAAATTTTGGACTAATTACTACTGTTAACATCTAAATTAAGACGTAAAACTTATATAGATACAGAACCCAACCACGAAGAACAAAATAACTAAATTCTGGACTAATTATTACTGCTAACATCTAAATTAAGACGTAAAACTTATATAGATTACTCATAAACATTTACTTATCATACATATACCAATTTAAAGTAATTAAACAATAATTTCAGAAAATTTAAATCTTTGAAACCATAGTTTAAAGCCCAACTCCATTGTTGACGTTGTTTTACAAGGTTTAACACTGTAAACCACAATTATCCAACGAATTCATTCCTTTGAACTACGTTCTCATTAAGTCCTTACCCAATTAACATACATAAGGTTCAATTTCACAATTAGCATACCTAATTTTGTTATCCTACAAAACATGTTCATGTACATATAATCACTGTAAAACCAATTTCTTTCTTACATACGTAATTTAGCATGCAATCACATATATATATACTTATATATATATGCTAGTTATAACAATTACCATTACAAATACGCATAATTTCATAATAAATTGTAAAAATATGGTTTACAAAAAATTTTGTAAAAACTTTATATTACAATTAAGAACACAGAGAACGTAAAACGTATATAGTGTTATGATTATGGAAAATACCTCTTGTTGCTTTGAAAATCCTTTCACTGAGAATCGGTTGAACACTCAGAACTTGCTTTGAAATTCCAGCCTTTTCTCTCTCAAACTCTCTCAAATTCTTTTCTCTGTAATCTTTGTTCTCTTTTCTCTTAAGCCAATATCAGACCCAAAACTCTTTTACGTGAAATAAAACAAAGGCAACGCACGCATTTTCAAAACGTCTAAAACCGATGTCTTACTAATGACCTTGTTAAATCAGCGGTTATCAAAAATTATTATATATTATTTATATATTATTTATTTAGTTTATTATAATTCAAAATTCAAAATAAAACCAAAAGCCATAAGGCTCCGTTTAGCAAAACCTTTTAAAATTAAACACTTAATATTTTTAAGCCTTGTTTGGGAAACTAAATTAAAGTCCTTTACTTTATTTTAATAACTCCTTTATAATATAGTTATTTGTCATACTTAATTCTAATAACAATTTATTGAATAAATCATTTAATCATTATAAACTCTCTAACTTAATTATTAAATTAAATTAGAATATTATCTCATAACAATTAATTTCCTTAACCCATTAATTATTTATTAAACAAATAATTAACTAAATCAACTCAAATCAAATTAAACAAATATTTATTCAACAATAAGCAAATATTTATTCAACAATAAACGCATCCATTAAATATTTTTATAATTCAATAAATATTTATTATTACAATTAAAATTCTGGATTGTTACACTAATCACATCGTAATAAGAATTTTAATTATTAAATTCTTATTTTAATAACTTATGAAAAATTCGGGCTGTCACAATCATAACCTGTAATGTTATAGACAAATGATGTGGTGAAAGTCCTCTTTGGCCCATAGTGCATAGATGGACAGTTGTTTGGCATGATCATGACCACTGGTGATACTAATGAATATCATTGGCCCATAGTGCATGGATAATTCGATGATGTGAATTATTTATTGAGTTGTGTTACAGAGATAAAATATTGATGATGAACTTTTAAATCATAGAAGATAGTAGATATCATGCTCTACTTGACTCTTCTAATGGATTGCTTATTCCGTTGCAGTTGTTGATCTAAATTTGTTGTCTATTGTATTCTACCAATTTTTACACTGTTAAGGACTAAGGATAATTTATTCTACATTATCTTAGTCATAAAATTCTTTACTGGGCTAGTTGAACTCACTCTTTTCTTTCATTGTTCTCTTCAGGAGATGAGAATATAGCTGAGACTAGTCGGAGAATGGAGTGATGGTCCAAGATGGTGGCTATAGTAGTCCTCACTATTCTATAAAATAGTGTGATAGTAATTGTAATGAGGACTTCATTTGAGTTTGAATATTGTCTACGAGATAATATTCGTATTAAAACTCACAGCTTACGTTTTGTCGTATTTTATACGACAGTTAATAATTGTATAAATAAAATTTGTATTTAAATTCTGTACCATGTATTTGACGACTCATAATGAGTTATTTGAACCTATTTTGGGGTCGTCACATATATATTAATATATTTACACAAATACATAACTTTATTATTTTATTATATCTATATATACACACACATATTATATATATATATATATATATATATATATACTTATATATATTAAAAATAAAAATATTATATTGTATATTTAATTACTTCTTAATATATAATTATTGCTAAATATATAAAAATATTTTATATATTATATATAATATATTTAAATAAATATTTTAACGTATTTATGAAGATCACATATGTTGTGTACTAAAAGAGGAGTTAGGAATGAGTTGTCTTTTTTCTGTTGAATGTTGTTTTAGTCTCATGCCTTTTGTTTCATTCTTCATTCCATTAGCCAACAGAAATGCAATTCCTATCCCCCATCTTATGTACTGAAAGAGGAGTTAGGAGTGAGTTGTCTTTTTTGTGGAGTAATGCTACAGGCCAAACAATTTTATAAATAAATACTTTACAAATTATTGATGTGAGATACTCACCTCAGCATATTAATTAAGAAATTGTTTTAATATAGTCTTCGGCCCCACACAATATATTGAGGTGAAATATGTCACATCAACAGTTTATAAAATATTTATAGAATAATTTGTATTTTTAACATTATTCTACAGCTGAATAGGCTTTATGATGGAATCATTTCAATTATTTTTTGACTATTGTTGGGCCATAATATTTCATATATTGGGCCGAAGGGTTTGGGCCGAGTTATTTGGTTAATCTACCAGGTCATTTCAGTTGGGCCCGGTCAGTTGGCTCATTTTAGTTAGGCCAAGTCAGGGAATCCTCTTGATTGGATCTTGAAAGACTTGGGCTGAATTGATTGGACCGACCCATTACATATTTAAATATCTCTATCTTTGACCGGTAATGATGAAAGAAGATAACAGTTGACTGTTATCTCTGCCATGCATTAATGTGGATGGGATTATAATAGGCCGGCGGTGGAAAACAGTGACAAGATGTAGTGGGTGAGTCGCTGCGATCTATTTGAGATTATCGTAACTAGGGATGGGTGTCGACCATTTAGTGGGTGGTACCAGATGAACCGGAATGAGAGTATATGATAGCAAGAAAGTCATACAAGAAAAGGTAACTAATATTTTTATCTCTCTCGATACACTAGATATTTTATCCTCCATTGTTAACCTTGTGATCTCCTGTACTGACTCTCACGCCTGAGCTATCCCCCGACGGTCGAAGCCGTCAAGCTTTTGGTCTTAATCGTGTTTATTGTGCAGGATCAGAGCGTCTTACGTGATTGGGACGTGGAAGTCGATCTTGGCGTTAACATTGGCGCTAGAAGGAGGGCTGTATTCTAGTGCTTTTGAGTTTTCAATCACAAGCTTTCAGTTGTTCTACGTCGGAAGATGGTGAGGAGTAGAACTGTTACACCGGAGGGACAGCCGATGGCTGTAAGCTCTTTCATACAACGTATTTCTATCAAGGATCGTCTGGGCCCCTCAAAGAGTGCTCACGATAGCACGGCTTCCAAACACGATTCAGGGGGTTCTCGTTCGAGAGCTCATGGTGAAGCCAGAAGGAGGTTAGTCTTTGCTGCTGACAAGGACCGTGATCATGATCGAAAGCGAGTAGAAGGTACCCCGCCTAGAACTCGGAACCGAAGTGGTCAGGATGATAAAGCTGCCAAGCTGGCAAAGATGGCAGATGAAGCAGATAAAGCTTTGGAAGTTCTTCTAAAGCAGAGTGAGGATATAGTTGAGCAGATGCTTCGGATGGCCGAACTGAAGGATGAGGCGTCCACTTATGTGCAGTCTGAAAGACGTAGCAAGCCCAGAGATGTACAATAAAGAAAAGGGAAGGAGCCTGTGCACTCTGGTCATGTATCTGGAGGTCGTCCTCAGGATCGAAGAAGATCAAAAAGTAGAACTCCTGAGGTATCAAGGAAAGCACTTCACCCTATCGATTCTCGGGGTCATGGTGATAGTAGACGAAGAAGTAGGTCTAGAGAGTACA
The DNA here is from genome assembly GCA_020205605.1 of Panax ginseng. Taxonomy (NCBI): domain Eukaryota; kingdom Viridiplantae; phylum Streptophyta; class Magnoliopsida; order Apiales; family Araliaceae; genus Panax; species Panax ginseng. The sequence goes on along the minus strand of CM035134.1, from coordinate 135,655,185 downwards.
TTCCGGAGACTACAAAGAAGGTACATCATCTTGAGTATTCTCACCGCAATGACAGAGCCACACGCCGAAGTAGGTCCAGAAGTCCATCGAGAGTAGTGGGTTCTGATGGAAGAGGTCGATCTACTCAGAAGAAGAGGATATCTCCGGAGAAAGAAGTCTCCTCACAACCAGAAGGTGTAGAGTTTCTGGTTAAAGAGTTGAAAGAGCTTCGTAAGCAGTTGGCCGAGGTTCAACAGGTGAAAGACACTCCGGGAAAGAAGGCGTCTCCTTTTTCCTCGGATATTTTTAAGGAAAAGGCAGATACCACCAAGAAGTTGCCTCATATGGAGAGTTACGATGAATCAGGAGATCCCTATGACCATAGCCAGGCATTTGATAGGCTGATGGATTATTATGATTTCACTGACGCTATTAAATGTCATACGTTTGTGACAACGTTGAGGAAGGATGCAAGACAGTGGATGTAAGACCCCAACTTTTATGAATAAAGATGAATTTTCTATAATTATCATTTTTGAATATTATGGAATGAATTTGATATAAGGTTATAGTTGTGGGTAATAGTTATAAATTTTGCAAAGTACGCAAGTTGTTATATAATATTCGATTGGTCGGGGAATATTCATTTTAACAGGGAATATTCGTACGGCGGCACAATCATTGGTGGATCCCACAATAGAATTATTGTCGGATTGAGAAAATGACAAAATATTTTATAAAAATAAAGACGGAAGTTTTATCGTTAACTGTTGAAACACCCGGTGTTAAAAGTACAAGAATACGTGTGGTTGTATAGTAGCACACGGTATTGATTATTGATGCTTATGTGAGAAGTCATTCAGTTTTGTTCAATTATTGCTTTAGTAATTGTTGCATAGTATCTCACGTTAATTGATTCAATTATTGTCGATATTTTATACATTATTAAATCAATAATTGAGACGACGAAGTTATTAATATTATTATTTGCAATATTAACGATGTCTAGAAGTTCTGCCAAGGAAAGGTTTGGTCACCTAATTGCATAAATAGGGAGAAATCCTTATGGAAAGCCCTCTTTCACAGGAATGACACGGTCGATTAATAGTGTGAATTATAATAATGATGATGAATTTTTGTTTTATTAGTATTATTAATGTAATAAAATAGAAAAGTTTTTTATATAAAAATGTAATACTTTTATAAAGTTATTCGTTTTATTAGACTATAAATAGAATATATTATATTCTATTATGCGTACAAGTGCCAGATAGTAAAATCTTTTTATATAAAACAAAATACTTTTATAAAGTTATTCATTTTATTAGACTATAAATAGAATATATTATATTTTATTTTGCATAAATGTCTGCATAGTATTTGCATAGTAAAATCTTTTTATATAAAATGTAATACTTTTATAAAGTTATTCATTTTATTAGATTATAAATAGAATATATTATATTTTATTTAAAAGATTTTGTTTTATTAGAATATTTTATAGTAAACAAACTGACCGAATCCATTTAAAAGTAAATCAATCTGGACCGTTCAGAATTATTTACTATCCAAATCCATTCTCCTATAAATAAGCTCATTCCTTTATTATTTCTTACGAATTCACTGAAACTCTAGAGAGAGAAACTATAGAGAGAAAGAAGAAAAGTATTCTGCTACTTCACTACTCCTATATCCAGCTTTGTTCTAAGGTAAAGGGTATTATTTCTTTCGTATTCATGAAGAGAACTTCGTTATTCCATTCTTTATTATTACATTGGAATAACAGATATCTGAGCTACCCTATACTTGGTGAAATTCTTACATTATTCCATTCTTTATCATTATGTTGGAATAACTCGCCTCATCAAGTACCGCATACATGGTGAAATTCTTCTATTATTCCATTCTTTATTATTCTGTTGGAACATCTTGTCTGTGCGTTTACACATGACCTGGTTCCATTATTTATTATTTTGTTGGAATATCCTATCGGTGCGTATTACGCCTAACCTAGTTCCATTAATTATTATTCTATTGGAATAACCTGTCTGTGCGGTCTATCGCATGCATGGTGATTTTTGTTGTTATTCCATTCTTTATTATTCTGTTGGAATATCTTGTTTGCTTAATTTTGCATTTCGATTCGGTTCCGTTATTTATTATTTTGTTGGAATAACTCGTCGTGCGCGGTCTATCGCATGCCTGGTGATTTCTTTTGTTATTTCATTCTTTATTATACTCAGTTGGTTAAAGTTTTGACTTCTATACTCCATGAAATTAGTGGAATATCTTTGATATTTGCACTTCATCCAAAGATCTTTTCATGAAAATATTCTTCCTCGAACATTCTTGAATTTTACTCTACAAAGAAGTATCATGTTGACAATTTGGGACGTTATTAGTTCCTGGATAAATTAATTCTTGAACTTCGTTTTATTGAATTCTTATATCATTGTCATCATCCTCATGTTTATTTTATGTTGAAAGTCATCGTGGTATTCTGTAATGCATAGATGGACTTGGTATGATTATGACCGAGGATTAATCAGTATAATCATGACCGTAATGTTACAAATGATGTGGTAAAAGTCCTCATTGGCCCATAGTACATTAATGGACAGTTGTTGGCATGATCATGACCATTAATGAATACACGAATATCCTTGGTAGTAGTGCATGGATAATTTGTGGGTGTGATACTAATGAATATCCTTGGTCGTGAAAGGGGATGATGTGGATTATTTATTGTCGAGTCTCGTGATAAAAGTGATGAAAAACCTTTTTAAATCATAAAAGATAGTAGATTTTATTCTCTATTTGACTCTTTTAAGGGATTGCTTGTTCCGCTGCAGTTAAACTTGATATCTATTGTATTTTATCAATTTAACATTGTTGAAGGCTAATGATAATTTATTCTGCATTATCTTAGTCATAATATTTCTTACTGGGCTAGTTGAGCTCACCCTTTTACTTTCATTGTTCTCTTCAAGAAATGAGAACGTAGCAGGGACTAGTCGGGGAACGGAGTGACGGTCCAGATAATAGTATTAGTAGTCCTCACTATTCTGTTAAATAGTGTGATAATAAATGTAATGAGGACTCAATTGAGTGTGGATATTGTCTAGATGACAATATTTGTATTAAAACTCACAACATATGTTTTGTCATATTTTACACGACTGTTGTATAATTAAGTTGTATTTGAATTTTGTACCATGTATTTGGCGACTCAAGATGGGTGATGTATACCTATTTTGGGGGCGTCACAGTGGATGGGGACTTTGCCTGCAGATTCAGTATCGTCATGGTCTGGGCTATGCGACAAATTTCATGCTCGTTTTGGGAACAACAGAAGGAGAGGAAAGCCTACAGGTTCATTGGCTCAAGTTCGACAGTTTTCGAACGAGTCCCTAGGTTAGTATGTGAAGCGCTTCAGGGAAGCAGTTGGCTAGGTGACCGATCTTAATGATCTTCAGGCTGTCGGTTTGTTTTAGAATGGTTTAGATCTGGTGAAGTCTGAGAAGTTGGTGAAGAAGCTGATGTTTCACCATCCGAAGAGTTTGGCCGAAGCTTTTGATAAAGCTGAAGGCTATATAGTGGTGGAGGAAGCTATGAATAGCTTGAAGCATCCTTCTTCGGACCAAATGAAAGAGGCAGATACCAAAACCGAAGGCGATCAAAGGAAGGGGGGAGGAAATAATGATCGGCCGGAGGGCGGTTCGAAGAAGTACAACAACAACTGGCGACAAGGAAATAATCGCCCACCTGCTCCTACCCAGAAGGTGAATAAGGTTTACACCAAACTGAATACGGATAGAGCTGTAATTTTGGATCAGATCAGGAGCCAGCCGTACTCTGAACCACCTCGTGACAACATTAAGCCCGGACAGGGCAATACTCAGAAGTTTTGTGGTTATCATCAAGCCGCAAGTCACGACACGAATGAATGTTGTAGTCTGAAGGACTTTGTGGAAAGGAAGGTTCAAAGCGGTGTGTTGGTCCAGTATGTGGCCGGAAGGGATCATCAGCAAGAACAGCAGAATGATGAACGTACTGTTCAAGTGGTTCAACCGGTTCCACCTGTGCAACCTGCTCCAAATCAGCCACCAAGGCACGTCGTTGATGTAATTACCGGTGGGACGGCAGGAAAGTTGGTAGGAAAGAAGAGGAGGGGATATCTTGACTCGGTCATGTCTGTGGCGGGTGTTCTCCCGAAGACCAATAGACCTTTTCCAGGGACGGTTATATCATTTACTGATGAGGATTACCCTTCGGAACCCATCGAACCCCATGAAGGAGCATTGATGATTACAACAGAAGTAGGTTCGGTGGACATGAAGCGGATGATGATAGACAACGGGTCTTCTGTTGATATTCTTTATGCCCATGCTTATCAGAGGATGCATCTGGATGGGCGAAAGATGGAGGTTGGGTTGGAGTCCCCCTTATATGGATTTAGCAATGATCCAGTTAAAGTTGCAGGCATTATTGAACTACCAGTAATCTTTGGCACAGCTCCTCGGCAGGTAGAAATAACATGTAAGTTTTATGTTGTGCATGTAGATTCGGCCTACAACGCTATACTGGGTAGACCTACTTTGACTGCACTGCAAGCTGTTACATCAATTCCTCACTTCAAGATCAAGTTCCCAACGCCATATGGAGTTGGTGAGGTAGCAGGGGACTTGGATCTGGCCAGACGATGCTATCGAAATGTTGTGATTGCTTCGGGAGTAGGTGTCAGCAAGCAGAAGCAGACCATGGCAATAGAGATCGAACCCTTCACTGAAAGCAGTTCGGAGCCATTAGTTATGCCGGCTAGAGAAACGGAGGAGTTTGAGCTTATTCCTGGCAAGAAGGACAAAATGGTGAAGATAGGTTCAGGTCTGCCGGAACCTCTCCGAACAAACCTTACAGAACTTCTTCGCTGTTATGCAGACATCTTCGCATGGGAGCCCAAGGACATGCCCAGAGTCAGCCGAAAGATTGCAGAGCACCGATTGGATGCGGACCCATCGAAGAAGCCAATTCGGCAGAAAAGGCAGATTTTTGCACCTTAGCGTCAGAGGATCATCGATGAAGATTGCAAAGTTACTTGCTGCAGACTTCATCTTTGAGATAGACTACCCGGAGTGGATGGCTAATGTGGTACTGGTGCAGAAGTAGAATGGGAAGTGGCGAGTTTGCATTGATCAGCTCATTGATGCGACTTCGGGGTATGCACTACTAAGCTTTATGGATGCTTTTTCAGGTTATCACCAGATCTCTATGTGCAAAGAAGATATTCCGAAGACAGCATTCATCACGCACCATTCGGTGTATGCCTACAAGAAGATGACATTTGGCTTGATAAATTATGGAGCTACCTATCAGAGAATGATAAACTTCGTCTTCTAGAAGTAGTTGGGGAGGAATATGGAGGTGTATGTGGATGATATGATAGTGAAGCGCATGATCGTTCAGAAGCATTTGGATGATCTAGAGGAATGCTTTCAGACAGTTTGTCATCACAACTTAAGGCTAAATCCCACTAAATGCACCTTCGGGCTCGGTGAAGGAAAGTTCCTGGGCTATCTGGTCAGTCAGAGGGGCATTGAGGCCAATCCAGAGAAGATTCAGGTTATTCTAAACATGAAGACTCCTCAATCATTCAAAGATGTTCAACGGCTAACGGGGAGGATTGCAGCTTTGAGGAGATTCATGTCCAAATCGGCAGAAAGATGTTTGTCGTTCTTCGACACGCTGAAAGGACCAAAGAATACAAAGACGTTTCAGTGGACTTCGGAGTGTGAAGACGCCTTCCAGGGAATAAAGGCGTACTTGTCTTCGGCTCCTTTATTGGTAAAGCCAGTTCCTGCTGAGCCCCTATACTTGTATCTGGCAGCTAGTTCGTTGGCAGTGGGAGCAGTGTTGGTTCGAGAAGTGGGGGGAAAGCAGCATCTAGTTTATTATATCAGTTATTTCCTTAGGGATGCTGAAACCAGGTACCTGAATATTGAGAAATTTGCCTTTGCTTTGATGAAAGCTAGTCGAAAGCTTAGGCAATATTTTCAAGGTCGGCTCTTGGTGGTTTACACGGATCAGCTTTTGAAGAAAGTAATAAGCAAACCTGAAGTCTCCGGGAGGTTGGCTGCTTGGACAATGGAATTATCTCAATTTTTTATAGAGTATCATCCCCGAACTGCTATCAAGGGTCAAACTTTGGCCGATTTTATGGTGGAGTGCTCGTTTTCAGAAGGTGATGAAGATTTGACAGAAGCTGAAGTGTCCAACCGAGCAGTTACAGTACTTCATCACAGTTAGAGTTCGTGGACGTTGTATGCACATGGGTCTTCCACTTCGGACGTCAGTGGAGCAGGGATTATCTTGACAAGTCCAGAGAGATTCAAAGTGCAAAGTGAGCCATTAGATTTGGAGTGAGAACAACAACAACGATGAGTAGAAATCTGAAGTGGTCTTTGGCGAGGAGTTCGATTGGCGAAGAGTCTAAAAGATTAGAAATTGATCATTTATAGTGACTCTCAGCTGGTTTTCAAGCAAGTCTCGGGGGAGTATGAAGCTAGAGGTTCGAGAATAATTAAGTACCTGGCCGAATTAAAAGATCGGCTTCAATATTTCATCTCCTATGAGTTTAAGGGTGTAGAGCGTAATGGCAATTCTATTGCCGATGCATTGTCAAAGCTGGCTACTACGGATACTAATAACTTCGATGGGTCAGTTTATTTGGAGATTCTGCAGCAACCCAGTATTCAGCATGAAGCAATGATGTGCATTGAACGTTCTAACTGTTGGATGACTCCTTATCTGGAATATCTGGCAGATGTCGTTCTTCCTTCGGATCAGATGTTGGCCAAGAAAATTAAGTACAAGAGTGCCAACTTTGTTCTTATTGATGGGGATCTTTATCGAAGAGCTTTTTCATCTCCGTTGTTGAAGTGTTTGGTTCCATCCGAAGCTGAATATGCTCTTCGAGAAGTTCACGAAGGCATTTGTGGCGACCATATGGTTGCTAAGTTATTAGCCTACAAAGTACTTCGTCAAGGGTACTACTGGCCTACAATCTTTAAAGAAGCTACGGAATATGTGAAGAAGTGCGAGAAGTGTCATTTCAACAAATTCGATCTCAAGATCGACCACCGAAAGAGTTATACTCGATCTTATCTCCTATACCCTTTGCTGTCTGGGGGGTAGATATACTGGGTCCATTGCCGAAAGCTAAAGGTCAAGTCAGTTTTTTTATAGTCGCCATTGATTATATGACCAAATGGGTAGAAGCGAAGCCACTTAGGTTGATAACGGAACAAGAATGCTTGAAGTTCATGAAGGAGTCAGTAGTGTTTCGTTTTGGAATTCCTAAGGTGGTGATATCGGACAACGGACGCCAGTTCGTGGGATCGAAGTTTGAAGCATTTTTGAAGGAGCTGGGGGTTCAGCACAGAAAGACTTCGGTAGCTCATCCACAGTTGAACGGGCAGGTCGAGGTGACCAACAGAACGCTGCTGAATGGGATCAAGCATAGACTGGATGAAGCTAAAAGAAGATGGCCAGAAGAGCTACTCAGCGTATTATGGGCTTATCGGACTACACCGAGGACTACAATAGGAGATTCACCTTTCAGATTGGCCTATGGTACTGATGCCTTAGTCCTAGTTGAAATTGGATATCCAAGTCTTCGGGTCAGTCAGTTTAAGGAGATCTACAATGATGAAGGGCTGAAGATCAACATGGATCTGCTAGAAGAAGTCAGAGAGGTAGCTTTGATAAAATTGGCAGCCTATCAGCGAAGAGTAGCTAAACATTACAATAAGGGGGTAAAGCTTTGTAGATTTGAAGTGGGAGATTTCATCCTCAGGGAAGTCGAAGCATCTACGCCTCAGAACTTGGGAAAGCTGATGCCGAACTGGGAAGGACCGTATGAAGTAGTTGAAGTACCGAAACCAGGAACTTATCGGTTGAGGGCATTGGACGGATCAGAGATCAAGAACACTTGGCATGCTGGTAGACTTCGGAAGTACTTTCAGTAAATACAATATCGATTGTCGATTAGATACGGAAGTCTCAGAATTTTTGAATCATCATCAATAAAAGATTCTTTTTCTCAATAGATCTTTAGTTTATTGATGTTCAGTTCATCGGTGTAAGGAGGTTCGGGAGGACTCGCTGACCATTCGATGGTAGCCTTATCGGCAGGTGTGTCCTTATGAATTTGCTAGAACCCCGAGTGGTAAGCAAACTTCATCGGTGTAAGGAGGTTCGGGAGGACTCGCTGACCATTCGATGGTAGCCTTATCGGCAGGTGTGTCCTTATGAATTTGCTAGAACCCCGAGTGGTAAGCAAACTTCATCGGTGTTAGGAGGTTCGGGAGGACTTGCTGACCATTAGATGGCAGCCTTATCGGCAGGTGTGTCCTTATGGATTTGTTAGAACCTTGTGTGGTAAACAAATTCCATGGTCCGTATATACTTGTTTTTCCCCGTGTGGTAAACAAATGTCCTTATAAACTTGTTATACCCTGTGCGGTAAATAAATTCCTGATGGTACAAGGAGGTTCGGCTGGATTAATCTTTTATATGATATGTCTCGCACTTCGGTAACGATAAGTATGCATTACTTTATTTTGTTCAAGTGTTGAGTTCGGTTTATGTTATTCTTTAACTTAACTGGTATATGATTCACTTGATTAACAGTTTAAGTTAAGAAACTTGTACAGTTTTCAAATTAATTGATGCCGAATTATTGACAAGAAACGAATTACACCGAAGTCATAAGGAAGAAAAGTTGAAATTTCATTAATATTTAAGATATTACACACATAGATAAAAATAATTTACAAAAATTCTTAAAAGATCCCAGAGTAATATAAGCCACCATCAAACTTCGTCTTCACCATCCGATGAGTCGAGGAGGGAAGGGTCTATCTTAGCTTCGACAAGTTTCGCCTTGCCTTTGCTTCGGCATTCTTCATATCCTTTAGAAAACATCCGAACTATCTCTTCATCCAGCTCAGCTAACTTTCTGTATTCCGTTTAGATATTTTTCTGGAGTTCTTCAGTTAGAGGAGGACCCAAATCCCTCAGGGCACGAAGTTCCTTCACTTCATCATCAACTTTTTGGCATTCTTTCAGGTGGCGAAGCTCTCTGGTTTCAAATTCATTTACTTGGAGAGCTAGGCTTTTGTTAGTTTTCACCAGGGTTTCATTCTTTTGAACGAGGACTTCGTTCCTTCGAACCAAATCCACGTTCATGTCAGTAATTGCTCGGTGATCTACCTTTATTTTCTCCATCTGTTCCTTGGTCTGAGCCAGGTTTTTTCGAAGGCATTCATTGTTGAAATGGGCGATGTTGAGATCACCCCTTTCCTTCGCCAATGCAGAATTCAATATGGCGTTCTCTCTTCGGGCGACGTCCTCTTCAGCTTCAGCTTCTATATATTTGGGACGGAGACGCCCGAAAATAGCATTCCCCTATATATGTTCAGTATCAATCTATCAGTTTCAGATAAAATAGTAGAAGGGTAAGTACATATATTAAAATATCACTTACTTTGGCCTGGTACTTCATGCCTTCCTCAATCAAATCTTTGATGGAACTGTTTTCGAACCGGTGGTCATCGGTGTCACGGACAAAAGAATCGTACAGCTGGAAGGGAAAATGTTCATTAAACTCAGGCCAGAGAGTAGGAGAACCCATAGTTTCGGGCCTGGCTTCCAAAGATGATGGTCTTGAAGGAGAAGTTGGGGGTTGGTCAGGAGGTGGAGGTGGTTGAGTATATGCAGTTCGAGGCGGAGTAGGCAGAGTATGTACTGATTCAAGTATCGGTTCAGATTGATCACTTGAAGGGTGTTTCCTTTTACGAGTAAGGGAGAGAGTAGACTCTGCTTGCTCTTCTAACTCTGCTTCAGAAACGATGATCTCCTCAGGTATGACAGGGGGAAGATGGCCTTCAGAAGAAGGTACTCGAAGATCATCAGCAGTAAGAGGAGTTATCTTAGTTCTGTTCTTTTTGGTACGAATGATTTAAGATCATTCGTCCAAAGGCAGATCAAGCAAACTTTTAGTAAGTACAGTAGGAGGGACTGGTTTAGTCTTTCTAATGGCTCTTTTCTTGAGCCGAAGTGGAGCTGATTCTGTGGTAGGAGGAATTTCCTCAGTTGGAGGATCAATTGGCTGAACTTCCTCGGCTGATGGTTCGACCGCAGATTCAGAAGTTTTCCCAGACAAAAACTCTTCAAGATCTTTTACATCGAAAGAGGTCGGCTTGATCAATGACACTGTGACAGATAAGAGGCAATTACTGAGAATAACTATTAATGAAAATTAGTACAATTATGCAATAATTTAGGTTTGGGACTTACATTTATGGTCATACAACCATGCTTGTCTACTCAGAAGCCCGAAGCTCCATTCTTTATGGGGAATCTTCTCCAAAAAATTCACCATTTCTCTCACACGTTCCTCCGAAATATCTCCAAAGTCAGCCGAGATGCGATCAGAAGTGGTCCAATCCAGAAGAGAAGAGATTTCAGGCCCTTTGACAAAGAACCATTTTCAGGCCATCCCTTGTTGCTCGAAGGGGTGTCCATCAGAGGTCTCCTCTCGAATATGGTATTTGGTCGGGGAGATTGTTTGCTTAACATCTTGAAACCTCGTTCCCATGATTTGCCGGCCGAAAAGATTGTGAAAAAGATGTCAACTGCAGGGGGAATCCCTAATTCATGACAGAAAGCGATAAATGCCAGAATGTGGATGTAGGAGTTGGGGCCTAATTGGGCAAATCCCACTCTTATAAACCCTAGAAGAGTGACGACGAAGGCGTGTCCCTTTTCAAGAAGGGTCATTGGCATGGCAGTCCAGCCTTTAGGTCGCTGGTACATCCTTTCCTCGGAGGTCGGGGCCCTTATCAAGAGAGTATCCGGAATCTTGTAACGGGTCCGGATGTTTCGCAGCTCAGCTTCAATGATAGTAAATGGAGTATTGGCATGGGGGAATTGTTCCCCACTCTTAAAAAATTCAGCAGGTGTTGGAAGGGGTGTTGATGGTGGATTTTTGATTGCGGCAGTGGCTGATTTGGGGTTAGAACCTGAGGCCCTTTTGTTAGGGCTCGAGTTGGGAGGGGCAGAGGAGATAGGGGTTACCTCAATGGGAGTATCTGGATTTGGTTCTTGAGAAGCCATTATTGAAGATTTGCAAAGAGAAAGAGAGTTCGAGAAAGAAGGGAATAGCTCAGAAGGACAAAAATTTGAAATATATGGTAAAATTTTCAAAATTGGGGGGAAAAGGGTTTTATAACAGTTGTCCCCTCAGTTGTTCACGATGCATGAGGGCGGCGTATTAATTGATAGGCATGATGAAGAATTCGAATGGGTAGCGTCCAAGATAAGTCTTAGGAATTAACCAGGTTGGGCCTCGGTGAATTTCATTATGGACCTTTGATTATCTTATCATATTCCTTTTTTTCCATGAACCGAAAACCTTTATACTCTTTCATTAAACAGTCTGTTCAATAAAAGACTGGGGGAAATGTTGGGCCATAATATTTCACATATTGGGCCGAAGGGTTTGGGCCGAGTTATTTGGTTAATCTACCGGGTCATTTCAGTTGTGCCCGGTCAGTTGGGTCATTTCAGTTGGGCTAAGTCAGGGAATCCTCTTGATTGGATCTTGAAAGACTTAGGCTGAATTGATTGGACCGACCCATTACATATTTAAATATCTCTATCTTAGACCGGTAATGATGAAAGAAGATAACAGTTGACTGTTATCTCTGCCATGCATTAATGTGGATGGGATTATAATCGATTGGCGGTGGAAAACAGTGACAAGATGTAGTGGGTGAGCTGCCTGCAGTCGGCTGAGATTATCAAAACTAGGGGATGGGTGTCAGACGGTAGTGGGTGGCATGGTAAACCGGGAATGAGAGTATATAATAGCAAGAAAGTCATACAAGAAAAGGTAACTAATATTTTTATCTCTCTCAATACACTAGATATTTTATCCTCCATTGTTAACCTTGTGATCGCCTGTACTGACTCTCACGCCTAAGCTATCCCCCGACGGTCGAAGCCGTCAAGCTTTTGGTGTTAATCATGTTTATTGTGCAGAATCAGAGCGTCTTACGTGGTTGGGACGTGGAAGTCGATCTTGGTGTTAACAACTATCAAACATCATAATAAAATACTTAGTCAGAATGAGCATTCTATTCCATTAATGATTCTTATAAACCAAACACCATTTAATTCAAGAGCTCAATTAAATAGAGACGATGGAGTACTATTTAACACCAAGGCAAATAAGATTGTAAAATGAACTAAACAGTTCGGATTTGATTCGTACTCGTTCGACTAAAAGTTTAATTTAAACTCGACTCGAAATATAAATAATTCAAATATGAATAAATTTTAAAGTTCGATAAATTACTTGAATATCTTCAAATTATAATTTTATATTGATACTCAGATCATATTTGCTCCAAAAATTCAAATTGTTCACACTTAATTTGAGATCGTACTTAACTAATAATTAAACGAGACTCAATTAAACTTTATTTTAAATAAATTTTATAAATTAAATCTCAACAACTCAATACTTAATTTAACTCGATTCATTTACATGTCTATAGAATCAATTGGAGGTAGACATGAATTTTAAGGACACTAAGGTTGTGTTTGATAAATTTGGAAATTAAGATCTGAATGATTATGATGTCTTAATAAATTAGATCATCTGAATGATTATGAGGTCTGAATTTAAAAAATTGTTTGATAACTAAAAAGTAAGTTGTCACTTAATGACACTATTTTATCATTTTAAAAGGTAAAATTTTATTTTATAATTTTAAATATTCAATTTAATAAAAATGAGTGCATAATATTGTTGAATATATTTATATTAAAAAAATTATCAAAATCACCTCCTTTCTCATCATACACATATCTAATCTAATCCGAATCTCCCATTTCTTCTCCTTTTGTCTGTTCTCTCTATATACATAAATTCATAGATATACAAATATTTCTCTCTATATATATTGTATAGACTAGACTAGAATAGAATAGAATAGAATAGATTAGAATAGATTAGAAAGAATTATTATTGTTATTGGGGTTTTTTTTGGAAGAGTTGTTAAGGAGGGGGAATCAATCAAAAATGAATATGATGACCATGGAGGGGATGATGGATAAAGGGGTATTGGATGATATAATAAGGAGATTGTTAGAGGGTAAAGGTGGAAAGCAGGTCCAGCTTTCTGAAGGTGAGATCCGTCAGCTCTGCGTCAACGCTCGCCAAATCTTCCTTTCTCAGCCCACTCTTCTTCAGCTCCGTGCACCCATCAGGATCTGTGGTCTCTTTCTTTTTTCCTTCTCGCCCAATATTTTCTATTTTTGTTTTTATGTTTGTATGATGATTATAGCTGAATTGATTTAGATCGTATATGTGTGTAAAAGAAATTAGAGAATTTTTAAAGTATTCCCAATATATGATTTGCATATTATATGTATTGGGTGTGTTTAGAAAATCAGGAAATATAATTTTTTTGGTGATTTCATGATATTTTAGGCAGGGGAATTTTAACACCTACTAATAATTTTGGTTTTTGGATATTGAGCATGATTTTGATTTATTTTGTTTTATTCTAATTTCAATTATGGAATTTATAGGATTCGATTTCTGCATATAAGGCATCAGCTTGTTGTTAAGGGAAAATTGCATATTGGTTTTGTACTACTTCAGTAAATTCTTTTGTAATGCCCATATTAGAGAATTTTTGGTCGTTTGTGTATCTTGAACTGTTTTGTAAAACAAATGTGTACTTTTTCGTGGGATTCTGAAGTTAACTGTGTACCTTTACCGCTTTACTTGATTACTTTTAAATCATGAAGATGTTATCAAGTATTTATACATTTATGTAGATTCTATGTAGCTGTTTATCAACAAAAGAGGATAAGAAATTCTAAAGATCAAATTGATTCCTTTTGTATGAGAAGGTGAAACTTGGGGAAAAAAGGAAAAGTTGGCATTTTTCTTAATAATCATAGGATTAGACATCCACCAAGATGTATCGCGAATGTTGATAACAATGGAGCAATTAGGAAAATCATTAAAAATAAATATCAGAATGAGGGCAGTTTTTATATACAAAGAGAAAGATTGTGTGCGCACGTGTACGTGCGTGTGAAAAGGCATCGCGTGTGCGCATGTGAAAAGGTGATGCGTGTGTGCATGTGTGAAAAGATGTTGTGGACCTTTCCTGATAAACTTCTAATTTTCAACTGATTATTCCAGGTCGTTGATGAGTTTTCATACATAAATGAACTTCATATAGTAACTCAAAAGAAATTAACTATTGACATTGTTTTTGACATTTTGGTCATAGGCTTTGTGCCCAAGTTAAATTTCTAGCTATTTGGTTTTATGATCACAATGTGTTTTGTAACTGATGTTGTATTGTATATATATGTCTTTCTACCCACTAATCATCCTAATACTAAAAACAATTTGCAGGTGATATACATGGACAATACCAAGACTTATTGAGGCTGTTTGAATATGGTGGCTTCCCCCCTTCTGCAACCTACCTTTTTCTTGGAGATTATGTTGATCGAGGCAAGCAAAGCTTGGAAACTATATGTTTGCTCCTAGCCTACAAGATAAGGTATCCCGATAAAATATTCCTGTTGAGGGGAAATCATGAAGATGCAAAAATCAACAGGATTTATGGGTTTTATGATGAATGTAAAAGGAGATTTAATGTTCGGCTTTGGAAAATATTTACCGACTGCTTTAATTGTTTGCCTGTTGTTGCACTCATTGATGACAAGATACTTTGCATGCATGGAGGACTTTCTCCAGAGATGGAAAATTTGGACCAAATAAAGGAAATTCAAAGGCCCACTGAAATTCCAGATAGTGGTCTCTTATGTGATTTACTCTGGTCAGATCCTGATCCTAGGATTGAGGGTTGGGCGGATAGTGATCGAGGTGTTTCATGTACATTCGGGGCTGACGTAGTTGCAGGATTTTTGGAAAAGAATGATCTGGACCTCATTTGTCGCGGTCATCAGGTAAATTAAATTCTTCTTGAGATTGCTTAAATACCACTGCTACTGGCATAAGCATTTTCTATCTGGATAGCTGTCTAAAATATTACTGGCTACCTCTATCCGAAATCTAATTCAAAGTAGCTAAACGATGAGTTGAACATTAGCAGACATAAGGCGTCCAATATAACATAAAAGGAATAATTACATGCATTTTCATGCATATGCTGAGTTGTTAGTAGGAATAGACTGGAAAACTAATGTTTGGGAAAATCACACTGGTTATTATTGCCAGACTCATTTCACAAGTAATAAGAAATGGCACTGGTAATGATTGTGGAGTCCCTAATGATTCTAAACACAGTTAGCTGATTATTTTATTTACCCTTGTTTTTCATGTCAGTTGACCTTGAATTCATCAAGTGGTTTTGTACTTCATTAAAATGACCAGATTATAATATTCTTGACTGCAGGTGGTGGAAGATGGATACGAGTTCTTTGCTAGACGAAAACTTGTGACAATATTTACCGCTCCAAACTATGGGGGTGAGTTTGACAATGTAGGTGCTCTGTTGAGTGTTGACGAATCCTTAGTGTGTTCTTTTGAGATAATGAAACCGATAGAAAAGCCAGGTGGTTCTAAGCTGCAACTTAAAAAGGTAATCTTTAGTTATTTGTCAATGTTTATGTTAAAATTTTCAGTGTAAGTTGGAATTAACCTCTAATTCGCTCCTGAATGCAACTTCTAGTTGGTTCTTCTTCTGATAAAAAATCTCAATATCTTATGATATGAATTTTTCCATTTCGAGCAGCCCCCAAAAACTGGAATGATGTTCGCATGACAAGTGTGGATATGAAGTTATTGCAGTCGTAGGAAAAAACCTTTTTCACAATTCATAGTTTCCTCTGTTTGAAGACGGTCTTTGTTACTAGAAGTCATCCTGTTTAACCCATCAATATTTGGATCTATCAGATGTCAGACTGCTAGAAAAAGATGAATGGGTGCAACCAGTTTTTAGATACTATATTCAGTAATTATAATTTTGGACCTAACTTTCTTTTGTGCGAATTACTGATTATGTATCTGTTTTGTGTTGAAAACCCTCAATTTTTGGAAGCAACTTCCAAGATGGATGACTTGTAATTAAGCTGCTTAGCAGTAGTGAAGGTTGGTGTGTAAAAAGTTATTGTTTGATGTTTTAGTTTGATGGAGTATTGTTTTGTCCGAAAAAATTATATCTGAAACCATGATTATATATATATATATATATATATATATATATATATATATATAGAGAATCGGGTTACGTCATGTCGTTCGTTACTAACCTGTTGTCTGCTATTAATTGTAGCGGATACTGTTGAAAATAGTATCGTCGTCCACAACTAATAGAAGGGGATGTGAATTTTTTAATTTTAATTTTGATCGTTGGTTTTTATATTAAACGACAGAGATGATGTATGTCCATATTTGATTCATAATAAATACATAATGTATCATTGTCGGGAGTGGTTAGTATGAAATTTGTTTTGGTCAATTGATTAGTACAGTGTGACACGCAGGCCGGAATGTGATATTTCTTTGTGTGTCAGTATTGTATTGGTCAATTGACCAACTTATCATAAAGTTATCTTCATGGTAATCTTAACTGATCCATTATTACTGAATATACAAGTGACATACAAAAAACATTGTAATATTTGCACATTTCGAAAAAAAAATTCTTATACCCTGAATAGATTTACTCAAAATTATTTTTTCAACAAAATAGCTTTTTAACCAATCAGAATAATCATTCACTTACAAGGCATTTGTTAATTTCATATTTGCTAAAACTTTTAATTTGAACAGAGGTAGTCTTCCTGGTAATTAATGAATTTATCAGTTTTTAAGTCTGATTGGCTAAAATGCAATTATCTGCAGTTCTCGGAAATTCGACGAATTAGTTTCAAGTCCCCAAAGATGCATTCAAAGGATAAAGATTTTTAATAAATTTATTAATAATTTTAAAGTATGAAAATCTTTCCTTCTAATAATTCAACAATGAGTGCTATTTTTTATTTGGCTTTCTACGGTTATTTGTGCATGATGCAAATACCTAATGTGGTCATAAATTATCATTTTTCTGAAAAACTCAGAAGCATTAGATACTAATGAAAACCTCCTTCATCAGCCTGCCTTGTCCTGTTACATACAACTAAAAGACTACATCCAGTTTTATCTTCTGAAATTGTACACCTATATCTATATTTTGTGCTCGTTCGGCAAAGACTAATTTTAAAATGACTTAAAATTAAAATTTAAGATAATTTATAAGTTATTTTAAGTTATGAGTTATAAATAAAAGTGTTCGGCACCAATTTGACTTAGAAGCAAAAAATTAAGTTAAAACAAGTTATGAATGTGCTCGGTTGGTAATAACTTATAAGTTAAAATAAAACATAAAAATTGCTAAAATGGACTACATTGATTCAATATCATATCATACAATCATCCACAATTTTATTAAATAAAACACTAAACAAATTCTCTAATCATATCAACTACAATCTTATTCCAAATTAGAGATTCTTAATACAATATTGTATCTCATTGCTTAAATATAATTATACCATTACTAACCGAAGTAGATTCACCCAGTGTACAACATTGTCATCATCATCATCAATAACATCTTCTAGACGATATTCTTTCTTCACAACTACTTGAAATGCATTGTCTGAGCTAGATTTCTTTCTTATGTAGTTGTGGATACTATTGATGCAATAACAATGTTTAACATATATTTACACCAATTATGCTTACAAAGATGCAACCTTATCCCTTAAGGACCAAACACACTCGATATATATTTGCTATATGTTATTATAGTTGGTAGGTGTTAACGCCAAAATTTGTCCATGCGCCCAATCACCAACAGCGAGTCCAATCTTGCATAGAAACTTGACGGTTTGGGCCACCGAGGGATAATTCCAGTGTGAGAATAAGTACATGCTGAAAACATGTTAACAATGGAGACTTATTACTCTAGTGCTGAAAAGTAATGAGATACCTGGGAATTATGATGTAACCTTGTATTTATATAATCACACCTCCTTCTCCATGCTCGTCCCTGAATTGTAATAGAAATCCTCATTATGGTGGATACCATAATGGGATAGAATTGAATCTCCTTAAAGAAAGGAAGTTGAACATTATCGTGACTATTTTCTTAGGATCTTAAAAATTAAATACAATTAAATCTTAGATTCTATAAAGTTCTCCAACTGCCCAAAATAAATTCATTCATGGGAATACTTCCTCCACATAGACTATGGCCCACCGAACCATCCAGGTACAATTAATCATGCTCTAACATTTCCCCCACTCATATTATAAGGAACTTAAAATAACAGAGTACATCAATTAGTCATAAAAGACGTTAGTCCATCTCGAAGAACATTATCCATTCGAGAGGACGTTTATCTGTCCCTAAAAACATTTATCCTTCCGGGAGAAACACGTCCTTCCCGAAGAATATTTATCCTTTCAGGAGGAACTTATCCTTCCCGGAGAAAGTTTATCCTTTCGGGAGGAACTTATCCTTCCTGAAAAATATTTATCCTTTCAGGAGAAACTTATCCTTCCCGAAAAATATTTATCCTTTCGAGAGGAACTTATCCTTCCTGAATAATGTTTATCTGACCTTATACCCTCGTAATATTGCTCCCAACCCTTAAGGGAGACTTCAAATATAGATTTCAGAGAACCATCCGACCTTATACCGCCATAACAATGCTCCCAATCTCCTAGGGAGGCTTCAAATAGAGGTTCTAAAAAATCGCCCGACCTTATACAGCTATAATAATGCTCCCGCTCCCCTAGGGAGGCTTCAAATAGAGGTTTCGGAGAACCGTTCAACCTTATACCGTTATAACAATGCTCCCGCTCCCCTGTAAAAGGCATTGATATGACCTTATACCTTTATCTAACCTTATACCGCCTATAGTCATCTCGACCCCTATGGGAGGTATTGATCCGACCTTATACCGACATCCAACCTTATACCGCCATAATTGACGCTCAAATTTTGCCAAATTAAACAAGTCTGAAGCTGGAAGCTAACACAACTTGCCCCACTCTGAGTACTGTCTGATCCAATAAATAATCTAGCACGTTGCTTCTCCATTATTCTCCATGTACTATGTTTCATTAATTCAGTCAATCCCATCCGAACTACTTCCCAAACATCGAACCAAAGAAAAATTCTCAACTCCCGAACTGCTCCAGCTCCAGAACCTTCTATGTTTAAAGCTCCATCAAAATACATCTTATATGGTTGGTTCGTATTGCGCTGATGGTGTTGCTGAACTGTCATTACCCCTTCATCGGGGAAGTATGTTTCCAAGGGTTTGAAATCCCGTGAAGGTGCGGAGGCCAGTTGATCCGCAATTCCTTGACCTTTGACAAACTTTCGAGTCACGTAGATGACGTCAAATTGCTCTAGGATCAACTGCCATTTGGACAGTCGAAAATTCAACATGGGTATGTTGAACACGTACTTGAGAGGATCCACGCGGGATATGAGATGGGTTGTGTGACCATGGAGATAATGTTGTAATCTCATGGAAGCCTATGCTAAAGCACAACAAATTTTCTCAATCAGAGTCTACTTATGTTCACTGCTGCTGAATCTTTTGCTGAGGTAATAGATAGCTCTTTCTTGGCCTCTATCATCTTTATGTCCCATCATACAGCCCATGACATTGTCATTGATTGAAAGGTACATAAACAGGGGAACACCATCCCTGGGAGGTACCAAAACAGAAGCTTTGGTTAGCTGCTCTTTGATGAGAAGGAAGGCTTTCTGACACTCATTATTCCATTTCATGGAGTTCTTCCTTAGCAACTTGAAGATAGGCTCACATGTTGCTGTGAGTTGGGAGATGAATCGGCTGATGAAGTTGATTCTTCCCAAAAATCCCCGTATTTCCCTCTCTGTCTGGGGTATGGGCATTTCTGGATGGCCTGAATTTTTGCAGGATCCAACTCAATCCCTTTGTGGCTCACTAAAAATCCTAGCAACTTGCCTGATTTAACGCCAAATGCGCATTTGGTTGGATTCAGCTTCAATTTGTACTTACGCAACCGGCTGAAGAGCTTTTTGAAGTCATCTAGGTGATCTTCCTCCCTTTGGGATTTGACAATGAAGTCATTTACATAGATTTCTATCTATTTGTGTATTAGATCATGGAAAAGAGCCATCATGGCTCGCTAATAGGTAGCTCCGGCATTGATGAGGCCGAATGACAACCGTCTGTAGCTAAAGGTTCCCCAAGGAGTGATGAATGCAGTTTTCTCACGATCCTCTTCAGCAACCATGATTTGATGGTACCCAGCAAAACAGTCAACAAAGGAGTATATGTCATACTGAGTTGTATTGTCAATGAGTATGTGGATGAATGGTACGAGAAAGCTATCTTTGAGACAAGCTTTGTTCAGATCCCTTTAATCCACGCAAACTCGCACCTTCCCTCCGGGTTTAGGCACGATAACTATGTTGGATATCCATTCAGGGTATGTTGATACCATGATGATGCCGGTCTGAAATTATTTCAAAATTTCTTATTTGACTTTCAAACTCCACTCAGTTTTTAATTACCTGAGTTTCTGCCTGACTGGCTTGAATCCCTCTTTGACGGGAAGGCGATTAATGACGATGTCAATTGACAAACCGACCATGTCTTCATGAGACCATGCAAACACATCCTAGAATTGGGTCAATAGAGTAACCATGTCATTCCTTTGGCTTGGAGTAAGGTCCGTACCAATCTGGATTTGTTGGGGGTTTTTTGAGGTTCCAAGGTTAAAAGAGGTGGTGTGATCAAGATTTGGCCTGAGTTTGTCTTCGACCCATTCTTTAATCTCCTGAGGTATCTCATAGTCCTCTTGTTCAATCTCCATCAATTCTGAGTCCAACTTTACATCAAAGTTACATTCCTTGTGAAGAATAGGCACCTCATCAGCAAGTTTAGGCACATCTAATTGTAGAGTCCTGAAACAAAATGCTTTCACTTAATATATGAAACTGTTTAATCATACAAAGTGTTAGCATGAAATGAAAAAAGCAACTGCTAATACTATGCAACAAAAGTAAGTAGTTATTGCTATCTATAGGGCAGAGGGAGTTTCTGCCCTTTTTACCCTTGTCAAATGCAAGGAGTGCTGCTCCAATTGCCAAGGGTTAAGTCCTGGTGGACAGCTGTGATGAAGGGGATGTTGTCTTCCTCCTTCTCTTGAATGATGACCATGATGTCTGGACAATCATCATCTGGGATGTCTCTGTTCATACCCTCCGTATGGATCAGGACACACATGTTTAATAAATATTTCTTTATCTCTTATTTGTACTTTTGATTCCTTTCTTCTGCTTCTTGGGCTGGAATCAAGACTTCCTTTCCTTTAACCGGTATCGGCTTAGAAAATAGCATAGCTACCACACGGCAAGAACTTTCCATAGAAACTGTACAGGATTAGCACCTATAGGTTTAGGCAACTGCCTTATAGATGAAGGAACCGATTTATGCTTGTGTGGGTTCCTGTGAGTGGACCCAGAGGAGTAGCCTAGTTCGGTTGTCCTTGTCTGGTTGGGAACTTGAATCGGGCATTGAATTCCCTGATGCTCCTTTCCTAATCCTTGTCCAGGTTGAAAACCCAAGGATATCATCTCCTGACTTGACAACATTACCTCGACAGAAACTCTGAGTTTCAGAGGTAGCTCCCCAATGGGTTGATAGTGATAGCTGCTCACCTCAAGGGCTTGGAAGCTGACAGGCTCAACTTCTTCATTGATACTGATAAGTGGTATATCACTTTGTCCAGGTTGAACAACTCTTTTTTTTTTCATTCTGGCCCATTCTTCTTCGACCTCGATCCGTATTTCGTTTGGGTAAATGCGGAGTTGGTGCAATCTTTGTAGGAACGTAAGACCCATTCTGAATAGTTTCAAATAGATCTTCATCTATTGAATCAATATATGCTTGCATCCAAACTTTCCAGTTGGCAAATTTGTCTTTGTTGCACATAAGTGGCTTTCTGCCTCCTCCAGTCTTTGATTCGTTTATCAGATGTGTCATTGGATCTACTTAAGCTTTGTAGGCTATTTGATAGAACCTGCTCTGATACCAATTGTTAGTTCCCGGAGGCACAATAGTTTTCTAGAAGGGAGGGTTGAATAGATATTTAAAATTCTTCTCGAAATACTTTGTTAGTTTTGTTAATGATTCAAACACAGCGGAATTAAGATTAGTTTGAACTCCCTCTTAGATATGGTGAGTTAATGAGAGTGAGGTAGTTATAACAGTTATAGTAGTTATGGCAAGAATGCGAGAGACACAACAGTTTTAAGTGGTTCAGAGCACTTAAAGCTCCTAATCCACTCTTCTACTCCTCGAGTAGAAAATTCACTAAGGATATCTTTTACACTTTCTGAATCTCACAGATTCCTTCTAGACCAGCAGTCTAGGCACTTCCTAGTTCACTTTTGAACTCTTCAAATCCAGCAGACTTGGTTCTTCACAGTTCACTTAGAACTCTTCAAGTACTTTTGACTTGGAACTTCTTACTTCACTTTGTTGGTAGTTGATGAGTTCTTGATTGGTGCTACTCAGTTGCCGTTAAGCTCTTGTTCGAAAGAACTGAGTAGCTGAGCAAGCTTTCTCTTTTTCAGATCGTAAAGTTAAGAGTTGAGCGTTGAGTGTTCTTCAGCGTTTTGTTCAATGCTTGTTTACTTCTTTTTTTCATCTGCAAAATGTTTTGCATATATGTGATCCTTGAAATGTATCCGTTGAAGATATCCATTGAAGCATTAAATGCGTTTGACATTTCTAAACTTTGATGGAGACTTTTTTGCACATCTTCTGATTAGTATTCTGGCCCACTGACACAGCAGACTGTCATATCACGGTATCACCTAACACCTGAAAAGGTGTTTTCCTCTAACCCATAGTACTTTCCTTAGCTTCTTCAATACGTTTCTTTCTTGTATACTAAGGATATCTTTTGTGTCACTTGGACTGGTGAGGACTTCAACGTTTATAACCCATTCCACATTTATTGGGATTTGCCACCTTAATGCTTGATCTGATACTTAGCAAACAAGAGCACTACATTTCTCTTAAGGACTTGGCACACTACGATCTTCACTTACTTGTCTTGCAAATTCTACGTTTTCGAGAGCACACTACGATCTTTATTTGCTTGTCTTGCAGACTACGTTTTCGAGAGCACACTACGATCTCTAAGTTTGATCGGCAAATGTTTGGACCATTCTACGATTTCCGGAGAGGCCCTTCAAGGCAGACACACTACGATCCTCGATGCTCTACGATTCTCGCTTCGCGCTCGCAAACTCGATCATTTCAATAGACTACGATTTTGTTGAAGCCTGTCTATTACATCTCATGACATAGATCAACCTAACATCTTTGATCTCCTCATAAATACATTCATTTACAGAATGATAAACATTAAAAGCTTAGCTCAACCTAACAAATTTGATCTATCACTAAGTCCTTGTACATATATTCCTTGAAGGACTTTACATAAAATCATGAGCATTTACTTTAAACATCAAATCAAAATATACAGTTTCCCAACAAACTATATTCATTCATTCTAGGTCATAGAACGACCTTTAGCTTCCTTACTCAGAAATAATAAACATATTTCTTATTTTGTTCAATATAATCAAATAAAATTAATTTAAATTATAATTCAATTTTCTCGTTCGTTACTTTCATTACACAAGGTCAAATGAAACATTTCTCCTGTAATAGGATTGTATAATTAACTAATTTTCATTGTGCGGTTTGGTTTTGATTTTATGTGTGCGATCTTGGCTAGTAACCAAACCGAAATCGTAAATTTAGTTTTTCAACCCACCTAAAATCGCTACATCTGCATAGTGCTACCATGATCATCTATAAATGCACTCATGTCTGCAATAATGCTAGCTGTGTAGGACCTAAGTGCATTACTATCAGCAATGGAAGCATCCCGAGCTGCTCGAGCATCATCCCTCACAACCAAAACTACGTCCCGAATAGCTCGAGCATCATCTCGCTCAACAAAAGCAGCGTCCCGAGTAGCTCGAGCATCATCCCGCTCAACAAAAGCGGCATCCAGACTAGCTCGAGCATCATCTCTCTCAATAAAAGTAGCATCTCGGCCAGAAAAGGCTGTCAACATCAGGATCCTAGCCTGATCCCTCTCAAATGTCATAAGATGTAGCCTCTGCTCTAAATACTCTACATGAGGTCCAAAGGAGAGGCTAAAGGTGTCACCGACTGCAGTGTTGTCAAACCGTAAAATAGCTTAAATCTCGGTGGGAGAATCAAGATCCTCCATAGGCTCCTCCTCATCAGAATCAATACTGGACTCTGAGTTAACAACCATAACCAATACAATATCTGCCTCCAACCATGTAGAATACTCTAAAGATCGACTCGGATGACTAGTCAAAAAATCAGCCCTCTCGCGACGAGTCCAACAATCATAAATCCTGGTCAACTCATCTGCTGACAAAAATAGAGCTGTTAATCGCTGACCCAAGGTGTAACAACCCGAACCCGATATAGGCCCGAAGTGCTACACGCCGCAAGCCCAAAGGCCCGCAAGGTAACAATATCGATAACGTACAGCCCAAACAAAACAACTCAACAATAATCTTAACTTAAAACCAACAATAAATATATTTTAAATCAATCCAAATAAAATACCAATAAATATCACATTCAAATAACGGAGACGCAGCTCCTCGAAACTAAGAGTTTTATCAAAATCCATCAACAAAAAAATAATGTCTAAAACTAAACTCCAGTTATTCCAAGCGTATCAAATAAGTGCTCAGCTTTCAACGATGAAACTTGTAAAAATATGTAAGGGGGTGAGCGATGAAGCCCATCAAGTAGCAATCCTCCCTATCTAGGCGAATCAAGTACAATTTACAAAACACTTTTTCAAAATAACTTTTTGTTCAATAACAATAGTACATAAGCTTTCAAAACTAAAACAATTCAAAAATGTTTCAATGAATATCATATATCCTTTAATCCACAGCCTTAGCGACTAATATTACAATAGCCCTGTAACACGGATCAAAAGTTCGATAACGTTATGATACGCAACCTACTAAGGTATCTACAAAAAATGCATGTTCCTCGAATGACATCTAAAAGGTGTCTCAGTAGGTCCTACATTAGCTCCGGAACTAAACGGATTCAATACAGTCAGACTGAGGATTTCAATATCTTTTCTCAATATTATCGATATTCTAAACGATAATTTTTCACAATTCAAAATCATATAATCTCATTTCACATTTCAAAAATAAATACTTGATCCGATTTTTGAATAAACAAACATAGCATTTTAATTTAAATGGAAGCTTTAAATAAAACATAACAAATTTTAAAACTGTACATTTAGGCATCCTAATAATTAATAAGACATATAAATAACGATAATTTTAAAATCACTAAATAGTTCAGAAAGCCACTTACCTCGATATTGCGAAACACGAAATTAAAAGCGAACAAGTCCTAAATATAACATTAGAACAAATAAAAGTCATTAGGATACAATATCCCAACTCAAATGTATTTTAATTTTATATCTAACACACTAATATTTAATAATTATTTATTTATAATACAAGTGTATTTAATTAATATATCTGAAATTATAATAACTTAGATACTATAACTCTAAAATTAAAAATAAGTCCTGTCGATATATATATATATATATATATATATATATATATATATATATATATATATATATATATATATATATATAACTCATTGAATGCAAAGTAAAAATACATATATGCACATAACTATCAACAATGAATACTATTGTCATTCCGAACATATATTATCTATATTTATATATATACATAACTTTTTAGATTACCTATTTACACCATGTAATCACACACATATATAATAGACATCAAATATCTCCTACCCACAAGTATCCATGTATATACTTAAGAGGCATGTAAGTTAGCTTATAAAAATACAACGCACACCAATTAAGTTACAAAATTTGAAATCCTACCCTGACTGAAAATTTCGCACGCAAGTACCGAAAAATTATATACATATACGGGTATATCTGTTATTAATATTTCACTCCACAAAATATATACATATATATGATTTTTTTTTTAAAATCCAATCATACATATGAATCAACATAATTGAAAATGAAGAATTTAGGTTTACCTCTGAGTTTTTCTTTTTTCTTCTCTGTTCTACAGTAATCCAAAGCCAAATCTTTTCTTTCTTTCTAGTTGTTTAAATATATGTAATTCCTTTGCAAAATAGGTTACCGAGTAAAAGAGTCCTTTTAAAATTAAAAGTGTGTTACAACTTAAATAACTTATTTTCTCCTTATAGGTTTTAAATAAGTATAATTAATTATTAGTTACACTTCTATTATCTAATTATATTATTTTATTATCTTTTATCTTTTTTTTAAGGGGTATCTTCTCCTTATTTTACAATCAATTATTATTTCTTTGAAAAATAATTGCATTAAATAGTAAAAAAATTCTAAAAAATTCACAGTATTACATTTTCATGTATACATACTGTTAGAAAATATTTAGTCAATTTTGAGCAACATAGAATATTTTTTCACATTTATTGTTGCATATTTATGTGTAAATATTATGTTCATTGCACATATTTGTTGCGTTTGTCCCCTTAGGACTTGACCAAATACATCTGGTTCTTAGTGGGAGAAGTGGTGGGTCCATTCATGCACATACTATAAGACCCCAAATTTTATGAATAAAAATTTAATTTCTCAAAATATTTTTTTTTAATATTATGGTGTAGATTTGATATAATGTTATAGTTGTGGATAATATTTATAAATTTTACAAAGTAAGCAAGTTATAAAATATTCGATTGGTCGGAGAATATTCGTTTTAACAGAAAATATTCGTACGACGGCACAATCATTGGACCCCACAATAAAATTATTGCCGAAATGAAAAAATGACAAATATCTTTTTATAAAATTAACAGCGAAAGTTTTACCGTTAAACCGTTGAAATACCCAGTGATAAAACTACAGTAATACGCGTGGTTGCATAGTAGCACACGGTATTAATTATTGATTCTTACGTGAGAATTCACTCGATTTTATTCAATTATTGCTACAATAATTGATGCATAGTATCTCACGTTATTTGATTCAATTATTGTTAAAATATTTTATACTATTAAATGAATAATTGAGATAACAAGTTATTCATATTATTATTTGCATAATTAACAATGTCAAGAAAGTTCTATCGAGGAAAGGGGTTTGGTCACCTAATTGCGCGCCAATAGGGAGAAATCCTTATCGAAAAGCCCCCTCTTTCCTGGGAATGATTTGGTTGTTAATATTGCGAGTTATAATAATAATGAATAAATATTATTAAAAATATTAAAGTTATTTTTATGAAGTATTTGTTGTAAGTTTGACGTATTATTTGGACCCCTATTTATCCATTTTTTAAAATAATCTAGAGAAAATTATTTCTAAGATATATATAATGATAATATATGGGGGCCACATGTGGGGCCCACGTGTTGAAAATAAATGTGGGAGGGGGAGTCTGATGAAAGTCACGGTGTTACTATATATATATATATATATATATATATATATATATATATATATATATATATATATATATATATATATTATAAGTTTTATTTTTTTATGAAAAATAGAATGTATTAGATTTTATTATGCATAGTATTTGCATAGTGCCTGCATAGTAAAAAATGAAAATTTTCAGACGAATTCAGAATCGTTCGTGAATATGGTACTGTTGGTCCGTGATTTTCTTTTTCAAATAGTATCCTTTTCATTCTCCTATAAATAGGATGCTCAGTTTAGAAAAAAAAATCACACCAAAATCAGAGAATTCTTCTTCTATAATATTGTGTATTTCTTTCGAGTTTTAAGAAGCTTTGAGTGTAAAAAATAGTGATAGTTTTCTTCAAGATTATATCCGCCATACCAATCAAAATTGATCTCTTTTTAAGGTAAGGGGTATTATTTATTTCATATTCGCTTACGATATTATTTTTCATATTCGTAAGAAATTTTATTTCATTCAATATTCGCAAGAAATATTATCTTCATTTAATATTCATAAGGAATATTATCTTCATTTAATATTCGTAATGAATATTATTTTCGTTCAACAGTCATAAAAGATATTATTTTTGTTCAGTATTCGTAAAAAATAATATTTTCTTCCATACTCTGTAGTATGTAAGTAATATTATTTCATTTCAGATTTCAAATTCTATTTGTTAAATTTTTGGCTTTTATACTCCATGAAATTAGTAGAATATCCTTAAAATTTGCGCTTCATCCATTATCTTTTCATGAAAATAATATTCTGAACATTCTTGATAAGTTTTAATTTTTTTCATGCCAGAGTACTATTCACGGGGTATTATTCCTGAAATACTATTCACTCGGTTACTATTCACCCGGAATACTATTCATGACAAAAATTAATTTCATTTCGGTCCAAATTATTTTTGATACAATATTATTCTTGAATTTTACTCCACAAAACAGTTTAACGTTGACAATTTGGACGTTTTGAATTCTTGATAAATTAAATTATAAATCTTTAAAATTTATCATTTGCTTTCATTTAATTGAATTCTTATATCATTGTCATCATCATGATGCTTATATTGTGATGAAAGTCATCTTTGGCATGTAGTGCATAGATGGAATGTTAATTGGTATGATTATGACCAGAAATTATTCGGTATAATCATGACTGTAATGCTACAAGTGATGTGAATTATTTATTGAGCTGAGTCTCAGCGACAATTGTTGGTATGATCATGATCATGATCATGAGTTCTCTTCGGTCAAGGGTGCAAAGATGAATTTTTGTTTGACATGTTCATGACCATTGATGAAAACACGAATATCCTTGGCCCGTAGTGCATGGATAATTCATGGTCGTGATACTAATGAATATCTTTGGCCGTAGTGCAGGAATGATTCGATGATGTGGATTATTTATTAAGCTGAGTCTCAGCGATAAAATTGATGATAAACTTTTTAAATCATAAAAAATAGTAGATATCATGCTCTACTTGACTTTTCTAAGGAATTGTTTGTTCCGCTGCAGTTAAACTTGATGTTTATTATTTTTTATCAGTTTAACATTGTTAAAAGCTAACGATAATTTATTCTGCATTATCTTAGTCATAATATTTCTTACTGGGCTAGTTGAGCTCACCATTTTCTTTCATTGTTCTCTTCAAAAAATGAGAATATAGCTGGAACTAGTCAAGGAATGAATTAACGGTCCAGATGGTTGTTTTAGTAGTCCTCACTATTCTGTAAAATAGTGTGATAATAAATATAATGAGATTGAATTTGAGTTTGAATATTGTCTAGGAGACAATATTTGTATTAAAACTTTTAGCTTATGTTTTGTCGTTTTCTGCACGACACTAAACAATTGTATAAGTTAAGTTTGTATTTGTATTTTGTACCATGCATTTGGCTACTCAGAATGTGTGATATATACCTATTTTAAGGACATCGCACATACCCCTTATTTGTTATTCCATGGTGTTTTGGATGGACCAAAAAGGGTTGATATTTAATTATTTTTGGAGACGGGCTCTCACTTTGTGATAAAGACCTGAGATAAAATAATTATGAGAAGGCAAGTGCAGCATTCTCAAATTTATTAATAGATTGATATAGTAGGAATCTTTGATATTAAGTTTTTGGTATTGTTGTATTTATATCGAAACCTTTTAAAGGAATGTAATTTTGCACTTTTTCTTCAATTAATTGATTTTATCTCCCAAGGTACAATTAAATTATCAATAGAAATTTTTGTTTCATAAATCTCGTCCTTATTTTTGTCGTAATGGGCTATTTGGATTTTTGTCATATAAAATAAAATTAATCATAATTATTTAGTTTATGGCATGGAATGATGATTATGAGCTTAGCGATTTTTTGATTTCTATCCATAGACTAAATAATTGTGATTAATTAAGATTTAATGACAAAATTATTATGTGTTAATATTCATATTTCGTGCAACCTTATTGTAGTGAAATGGCCTCTGAAAATATGATTGATGACCTTAACAAAAGATGAAAAATTGGATGATAAAAATTATTACCTTTGGTCGAAGAAAATCCAATATCTGCTTAATGAGTTAGATGTGCTTGAAACTTTAACTACCACTATGCAACCGCTTGAGGAGGGCACCATTGTGTAGCACTATCGAGACAAACCAACCTACGATGAGTGGGTCAAGAAGGATCGTTATGCGCGCTTTACATGTTAAACAGCATGCACAACGACCTTATTTGTGAGACCCCGAATTTTATGAAATGAAAGTATTCAATTTTCTTATAATTATTCTATTTAGTAAATGGTTAAATTGATAAAAGGTTAAAGTTAAGGGTGATATATAAAAAATTTTCAAAATAAACAAGTTGTCATAAAATAATCGGTGATAAAAGTATAGTAATATCGTGGTTGGTTAGTAGATACATACGGTATTGATTATTGATGCTTATGTGAGAAGTCACTCGGTTATACTCAATTATTACTAGGTGAATTGATGCATCATATCTCTCATATTATTGATTCAATTATTGTCACAGATATATCTCGCATAATATGTTATATTATTAAATCAATAATTGAGATGACAAAGTTATTCATATTATTATTTGCAATATTAACAATGTCTAAAAATTCTGTCAAGGATAGGTTAGATAATTTAATTGCGCGCCAATATGAAAAAATTCTTATTGGAAAGCCTCCTCTTTCCTGGGAACGACCTGATTGTTAAATATTGTGAGTTATAATATTAATGATGAATAAATTCGTGTTGATTAAAGATCAAATTGATAATTTCATTGTGTGAAAATTATTAGTGTTAGTAAAAATCGACATTTATTTCGATGATAATTAATGTCTGAAAGTTATATTGACCAATCGGATAATTAATTGGATAAATGAATAATTAATTGCTATTAATTCATATGCTTATAACTATGTGTTCACATGTGTGTACTATTGATTCACATTATTTACTATTAGGGGAGTTGGTGCAAGATTGATAATACTTGCATGACTAAATTAAAAATGGAGGTATAGATGAAG
The DNA here is from genome assembly GCA_020205605.1 of Panax ginseng. Classification (NCBI taxonomy): domain Eukaryota; kingdom Viridiplantae; phylum Streptophyta; class Magnoliopsida; order Apiales; family Araliaceae; genus Panax; species Panax ginseng. The sequence goes on along the minus strand of CM035134.1, from coordinate 135,623,942 downwards.
GTATTATACTATAATTAATTTTTTTTCACATGTTTAGAACTATTGAGTCACATGATTTACTATTGATTCACATGATTTACTATTAGGGGAGGTGGTGCAAGTTTGATAATACTTGCAGGACTAAATTAAAAATGAAAAAAAAGAGGAAGGTATTATACTGTAATATTTCAAGCCCCAAAATGTGCAATTATTGAAACTATATTTTCCTATAAATAGAAGCTCATTCTTCCTTCATTTCTCACCAATTCACTAAGTCTCACAAGAGCAATTATTATAGAAAAATTATAAAGAGAAAGAAAAAGAGAAGTCTGCTACCTCACTATTCCAGTATCCAATTTTTTTCTAAGCCAAGGATTATTATTTATTTCATATTCTGAAGAGAGATTATTTTTCGTATCCGTATAAATATTATTTTCGTTCAATATTCGTAAGGAATATCATCTTCGTTCAATATTCGTAGGAATATTATTTTCGTTCAACAGTCGTAAAGGATATTATTTATTTCATATTCTGAAGAGATATTATTTTTCGTATTCGTATGAATATTATTTTCGTTCAACAGTCGTAAGGGGCATTATTTCTTCGTAAAAGATATTATTTCTTTCAATATCATTATGCTGGAATATTGGTACGAATTTAATGGTGGAATTTCTACCTTTTGTGTCGGGATTACTATTCACTCTATTATTATTCACTCGGATATTCGGAACACTTTGTGTCGAAGTACTATTCACGAGTTACTATTCACCCAATTACTATTCACTCTAGTATTATTCACTCAGGTATTCGAAGCACTTTTCGTGCTAGAGTACTATTCACGAATTACTATTCACGGGTTACTATTCACTCGATTACTATTTACTCTAATATTATTCACTCGAATATTTGGGACACTTTTCATGCCGGGGTACTATTCACAAGGTATTATTCCCGAAGTACTACTCACAGGATACTATTCACGGGATACTATTCACCCGAAAAATATATTTCTTTTCTGTCCAAATTATTTTTGGTACATGAATATTATTCTTGAATTTTACTCCACAAAGTAGTATCATGTTGACAATTTAGATATTTTTAAACTCTGGATAAATTTAAAGTCTTTAATATTTATCCTTGATTTTATTTAATTAATTCTTATATCATTGTCATCATCCCCATGCTTATATTGTGATGAAAGTCATCTTTGGCTTACGTGCATAGATGAACTGTTGATTATTGATTTTACAGTTATATATTTTTGACTTACGTGCATCATTGGCCCGTAGTGCATGGATAATTCGATGATGTGATTGGCAGGATCATGACCATTAGTTAACAGTTGAATGTCTTTTGCCGTAGTGCACTGACAGACAATTGATTGGTATGATCATGACCATTGATTTTATAGTTGAATATCTTTGGCCCGTAGTGCAAAGGTAGACAACTGATTGGTATGATCATTGTTATTACATTTGAATATCTTTAGCCTTTGGGGTAAGGATATTGAGTAAACATTCTAATAAGCCTTTGTGACAAGAAAAAACTGTTGAGTTATATGATTATAAATATGAATTGTGAAATTAACTAACATCTTTAGTGGTTCAGGTGAAGACAGGTGATGAAAGTTCTATTTGTCTTTGGTAGTTCAGGTGAAAACAAGTGATTAAATTGCTTTAGACGTTTCGTTGCTGAATTTGAGAATCAAGGGATAGATCCATAAAGGTTCTTAGGATCGATCATGGACGCGGATATTTATCTGAGCAATTTAAAGGATTCATTGAAGAAAAAGGTATCATCAGGCAACTAACGATTCCTGGTACTTCGCAACAAAATGGTGTTGCAAAAAGAAGGAATCGTACATTATTAGACATGGTTAGGTCGATGCGTAAGCTGATCTTCCAATTAATTTTTGGAGAGATGCACTTATGACTGTTGCCTACATCCTTAATCGTGTGCCTAGTAAGTCAGTTACTTCTACACCATATGAGTCTTGGGAAAGCAGAAAACCAACCCTAGATCATTTAAGACCATGGGGGTCGGCAGGATATGTTCACATTCCTTCCCAACAACTTGGGAAGTTAGATTAGAGGAAGGAAGTGTATCTTTATAAGATATCCTAAACACTCAAAGGGTTATGTGATGATACGTGAACAACCTAATGGAGTAATGACTGAGATTGAATCACGAGATGTGGAATTCATAGAAAATGAGTTTCCAAGCAGGGGTGACACAGGAAAAGATTTTGAGCTATATGAAATGGTCGATTCAATGCGAGACATTTCACCATCCCTTAGCGAAGGAAGAGGGTTTGTTTCTCATCATTTTGTCGCTAAGGATGGTGGGAGCGATCTATCGCACTAATGGGGCACCTGATTCAAAAAATCTAGAGCCACGCCGAAGTAAACGTGCAGAAGTACCTTGAAATTTTTTTAAATTGAAAAGGAATCCCTTTTTCGTGCTTGAAGGAAAGGCCCTTATGTGCACTCTAAAAAATGATAATGAGCCTGCTACATATAAGGGAGCTCTCACTTCACCTACTCATAATGAATGGATAGATGCTATGAAGGATGAAATTAGTTTTATGGGAAAAAATAGGTTTGAGAGTTAGTTGATTTACCGCCTATTCATAAGGCCGTTGAAAACAAATGAGTTTTCAAAATTAAACGAAAGGTAAATGGATCAATCGACAAGTATAAGGCTCGTCTTGTGGCAAAAGGATTCACCCAAAAGGAGGGTGTGGTCTATGATGGGACATTCTAACCAGTTGTGAGAATTGGCTCCAATCGCCTTATTCTAGCTATTGTCACACGTTTAGATTTTGAGCTTTATCAGATGGACGTTAAAACTGCATTTCTATATGGAGAACTAGATGAGGAGATTTACATGAATCAACCAGTTGGCTTTGAGGTTAAGAGACGAGCAAAAAGTGTGCAAGCTCAAACGTTCCATTTATGACTTAAAGCAAGCATCTAGACAATGGTACTTTAGATTTCATCGAGCCATCATTTTTTATGGTTTTACAATGATCGAGGAAGATCATTTTATGTATGTTAAATGGGTCGACAAAAGCTTCATAATCTTGTGTTTGTACGTTGATAAAGATTTTTGGGTTTAAATCAAGAGGCTTATATAAAATCTATTTTAAAGCATTTTGGTATGCATAATTCTAAACCTGTTGACACTCCCATTGAGAGGGTCATAAACTAAGCCAGGATTTTTGCCCTAAGACTGATTAAGAAAAAAGAACAGATGGCTCGTGTTCCTTATGTTAGTGCATTTGGTAAGTTGATGTATGCAATGATGTGTACACGTCCCGACATAAGTTTTGTAGTGGGGATATTTAGTCGGTTTCAAAGCAATCTTGGATTTTCTCATTGGTTAGCAGTTAAGAGGATACTTAGATACTTGAGAGGCACCATGGACTATATGTTGTGTTATCAAGGTGGTGAGCTACGCTTACAAGGGTATATTGACGTAGATTTGGGCTAGCGACTTGGATGAGCGCAAGTCTACCACTGGGTATAACTTCTTGCTTTATGGTGGAGCCATTAGCTTGTTAAGCAAGAAACAACCATGTGTTGCTTTATCCACTATGGAGTTGGAATACATTGCATGTTGTTTTGCATTACAAGAGGCAGTATGGTTACAAAGATTCTTCAAGCGCTTGCATGTTGGATCACATACGAGTGACCCTGTCACTATTCATTGTGACAATACGGCTGCTTTGTCTTATGTTACGGATCCCAAGTACAATGGAAAGGCCAAGCAAATATTGAGACTAAATTTCACTACATTAGAGATATTGTGGCACGGAAGAAGGCGATCCTTAAACATATCTCTACGAGCGATATGTTTGTTGATCCCTTGACTAAGCCCATTTCTAGGGATGTTTTTCGAGCTCATGTTAGGAGCTTGGGACTTCGTAGGCCTTGATATGTTTTATGTTTGATAATGGACATCTTTTGGATATTTTTTACTATATTTTATGCAATAAAGGTTATTACATAATGTTGATTTCTATTCAGTTCTATGTTTTAACTTCTTGTATATATATACAAGCACACATAAAATGTCACAAGGCAAAAAAGTTGATCTACTCACACGGATAACCTGCCTCGGCGCTTGTAATAGAGAGCGAGATGAGACTATTTTGTGGCGGTCTAAATGGTTGGGCACCATTTTTGACACTATGATTTAGTCGCCTTGTCTGGGTCCAAGAAGAGGTATCATTATATACTGAACACTTGTAATAGGTGTAACCTTATTTTTTTAAGGTTGTCGGACATTAGATTTATACTAGATACTATATGAAGTAGCTAGAGATGTTTTCTAAGGTTAAGCACTAGAGAGCGATTAACTACTATTCGTACGATGTTATTTTAGCTAGAGCAACATTTTTTGCAGCTCTGGCGTAACATGAGAATTGTACCTCATGTGCAAAATAAGCGACATACAGAAGAGTGATGTGGTGGATCCCTATCCAATCACTGTATGGGCCCTGTACATTAACTATTCTCTTTATTAACTTGACAATATGTCATGAAACAAAGACTTTGTGTTGCTACTCTAGTTTGTATTCCTAAGTTCACATAATGAGATTCCATGGGTACTTGTCTGGGAAAATAACAAAGTTAATGAAGATTGACATGGGAGTTTAGGGAAGACATTTGTCTGGCATCACATTCAGCTGTTGGTTACGCTATGTGCGTGCAACTATTTTAAACTTTATGTATTATACTATATGTATATATTTTTTAAAGGTTATCTTACCAAGGCAAATGGGGCTGAGTGTATTTTTGAAATGTAATCAATGAGGGATTCGAAATACTCAACAGAATGTAACCATCTGGTCTAGGACATGACGAATTTTTTTTTGGAGATGCTTCATATTCATTATGATGGAGACTTAGTATGTGAGCTCTCGCCCTTGATATCATTTATTTCTCGTCAGTCGCACGTCAATACACTTGTATGAAAAAATCTAGAGATTATTGATTTGAGATGAGTATGTACCTTTATAACCCAAGCGTCTGAGTAGGAGATGTTAGTAATTGATCTGGGTCGGACCCGTGGATCATGGACATCCACTTGGGTATGGATATTAGATAACCCAACTGGGATTGGAAGAGTCTCATATCACTTGGAAGTATTTTAAATAATACTTGATATGGTTAAGACTATTTGAGATAATTCTCATTATTTAGTCAGTTGTAGACTTATCCCATATGAATTGGGTTTTACGTTAAATACTAAAGCCTACAGTGTGTAGGTCCAAGGAAAAACAACGTATTATTTTTCCCAAACAGTTTCTCTCTTAATACTCTCTCTAGTATTTCTAAGCTTCCATCAATAGGCTAAGGTGTACTTGGTGTGAACACTTTAGTTCGTTCGCATTGATAGCTTGCAATAATTTTATATTGACGAAAAATACAAAGGATCGTAGTAGCTGTGTTCATGATGTCACTTGTAGATTTGGCATTCCGTTGCAACCGCTTCCGCTTCATGGATACTAACCGATTCATATGTAAATATTATTTACATGTTAATTTCCATTTAATTATAAAATTTGAAATATGAGTTAAACTATATTTGACTTATAACTATATGTTCCAACCCACACAACTTATATTAAAAATAGTTAATGTGATTTTAGTTCTTAAATAGAATTATAGCCTAATTTTATAAACCAAAACCAACCCATAATCATATTTTGTATGACCTAGCTGTAACAGAGGCACACACCCACGCACTCACACAATAGGGAAAGAGATCGACTGTCAGATGTAAAGGAAACAGACTGGATAACAAAAGGAGAACATCAATACATACAGAGAGAGAGAGAGAGAGAGAGAGAGAGAGAGAGATGTTACAAGCTCTATATCTTCCAAGTGATAAGCAGCCTTCTTACTTAACTTTGGGAACATGATATGCTTGTTAACAAGTGCAACAAACTCAACTACCTAACATATTTACACCATCTACAAACAAAAAAGCACTCAAAACACCTACTACATTCCATTTGAATCAAAGACTCGGAAACTAACACAACCAGCAAAACACCTACAGTTCTAACCAAGAACCAAAGTGCTGAAAATTAAGTAACCCGAGTCTCAAAGCTCACAGGTCATCAGAAGGACGAGTGCGCCTGAATCCAATCCCACTTGCCTTTTCGTAAGCGTCTGATGTAGACCTTCTACGAAACCTAAAGGACCCTCCCCCTAGAAAAACATTCACAAATAATGTTGCTATTTGTTGGCATTTAGCAGCGTACACAATTTAACAATACTGAGAGCCAATTTAACAATACTGAGAGCATAAATAAGCGTATGCATGGGTCACACTCATTAATGTTGTATACTGTCATGCAGAATTGGTAAATATGTTATGACAAGAATCCTTAAAATTTAATCCGACTATATAACGGTGTAAAATAGTAAAGATTAGACTTTGAATGATAACCAATGAGTCCTCGCAAACTTGAGTCAAAAACAAATCTCATTTTTGGAGATAAGGAGTACTCTAGATCCAATATTTTCTGCTAGTAAAACCATTTGGATATAGGGATTACTTTAAATCCAATTTTAACTAGTTAAAACCTGAGTATCAACCCAACGGTCCAACAACAATGTATTTATTTTCTTGAATGCTTCGTTCTCAAGGGGTCAAAAGTTGAACTTGACTTTTAGGAGCTTAGTCTCGACTGTCATGTAAAATCCCAACAGTATAACATTGATCAATCAATATATAGACATATAAATATATACAAATATATATATACACACACAATATAAATATAAATATATGCATGTACAGTAAATTATTGAACTAAATATAATTAGTAATATTAACCCACAATTTAACTAAAGACCACTCTACTAAAACTAGTTACAATAACTTGGCCAAGATATGAATTAGTCCACCAAACATTAATTGTGCCCCACAACCAAAAAACAATCTTCATACTTCAAAACTCAAAAAGTCTTAACATGTATATCATCTAGCTGATGAGTTGAGGACACAATTATGAATTATCCTCTTACCCATTCAGCTATAATCTACTCCACTTTATATCTACTACACTAACAGTAATATAGTAATCAAATATAAAGGTAAATGTCATTTTCTAATGGTGCACACAAATAATAGCAGCCATGACCCACCGGTCCCACCTACCATTTCCCCATTGCATTATTCACTTAGTCACTCACAATATGACAACACATTGAAATGACCATATTACCCTCGTTACCACACTCGGACTCTTCTATCCTCTAGACTCCATTATATTTGGAAACGGCCGTACAGCAAATTAACAACTTATGGGGAAATCGGGCATCACAGAATAAGAACAATCTAGCTTACCGGAAAGAGGAGATACCGGAGGTGTAGACCCAGCAGGTGATGCCGGTGGCGTTCCGATCTGATCTCCCTGAGTTGGTGGTTTCATTATCATTATACTCCTTGTAACTCGAACCGGCTCATCCGTCGTATCACCAATAGATCTAACATTTCCATCGCTCGATTCTGTTTATAAAATCAACCAAACAATTAAGAACAAAACAAAATCTTGAAGCAATAAAACAAGGAATTGGAATTCCGATTAATTTTAGACAAAGAAATAAGCTAAATTATTACTACTATTAACTTTTCAATATTAAATCTAAAAGATAAACTCTAGCTAGCTTCATGCTGTTCATCCGAACCTTATGAATTATGATTTATATGATATAATGTTCAATCTTCTTCATTGCAGTTAATTGTAGTCCATAAGCACTTATCACGTAAGCATTTCAGTGTCATTATTATGATTATAGAGACTGATTCAGATTACTTAGTTGTATATATATTTGAAAGATGGGGTTAACAGCGCCAGTGGCGTAATAGCAACAAAGGCGTACCCTTGCCAGAGTTATTAGATCGGAAACCGAGGGTCGACTGTTTTCGTAGCTTTCCGAGGCCGGTTTCCGGTCGGGGACCGGCGACGGTGTCGTCCCAGAACTGGTCGAGTATGCTCATGGCTCAAGATCGGAGGGATTTTAGATGGAAAGCTTAATGCCAACAATTTGGGGAGTGAGACTTCAGTTATAGAGAGCAGATATTTATGGACTAAAAATGGGTGTTAAATGTCGAGCAACTTTGTTGATGTTAGTTGAACAACAGCCGTTGATTTAGATCTGATGGATTTGAGATGACGTGTAGGGTTGATCCAATAAGGACGTAAAGATAAGATTATGGGTAGTTCGGGTAAGATCGCCACGTGGATATTAGAGAAAGGTGAGAGGGCAGCTCACGTGATGGCTAGCTGACTGTCAGATTCAGAAAGTCATAAATACCCTTGATATTGAAAAAGTCTAAGGGTGCCGATTTTGGCGACACCGAGTAGCGATCGTTTTTTTTTTTTTTTTTTTTAATGTCTCTCAAATAATTTATAAGATTTATTAGAATTAAAATTTTTAAAAAATAAAATGATTTGAATATCATTTGGATACATATAAAAAATATATTTGTACAGTCTGCACAAGCATATTTTTTACATGTATCCAAATGACATCCAAATAACTTTATTCTTTAAAAATTCCAGTTCCAATAAATCTTATAAATTATTTGAGAGACATTAAAAAAAACAGTCGCTACCCACTGTCGCCAAAATCGGTCGCCCCAGAAGGACTCCTTAATATTATCCGAAACAAAAGGGACAAGGATAATTTACGAGATTCCCCCGCAGGTTTGGACCCGTAGTCGCGGTCTGATACGCGCGTCTGACTCTCACGATGATTATCAAATTATACAAGACTGAAATACCTTTATCTTCTCAATATATTTTAGAAGGTTAATATTAAAATTTTATATATAATTTAATCGATCAAATAAAATATAAATTATATTTTTTAATTTATGTATGAAATATAAGATTATATAATTTTTTTTAAAATCTACAAAGAAATAAAAAAAATCGAGTAATATAATTTATATGTCCATAAAATTATATTGAAATTAATATAAAATTTTAAATAATAAAATAGAATAAATTTATCTTTAATCAACACGAACTTATTCATCATTAATAGTATAATTCACAATATTTAACAACCAGGTCGTTCCCAGGAAAGAGGGGGCTTTCCGATAAAGATTTCTCTTTATTGGCGCGCAATTAAGTGACCAAACCTCTCCTTGACAGAACTTCTAGACATTATAAATATTATAATTTAATAATATAAATAACTTTGTAGTCTCAATTATTGATTTAATAATATATCATATATTATGTAGATGATACTGTGACAATAATTGAATCAATAATATGAGAGATATGATGCATCAATTATTATAGAAATAATTGAGTATAACTGAGTGACTTCTCACATAAGCATCAATAATCAATACCGTGTGCTACTATGCAACCACGCGTATTTTACCACCAATTACTTTATAACAACTTGCTTACTTTGCAAAATTTTCAAATATCACCCTTAACTTTAACCTTTATCAATTTAACCATTTACTAAATAGAATAATTATAAGAAAATTGAATACTTTCATTTCATAAAATTCGGGGGCTCACAATCTCCCATCCTTATGAAATTTCGCCCTCGAAATTTACGTACCTGGTAGTTCGAAGAGATGAGAATACCTTGCTTTCTTTTCGGATTGTACCTTCCCGATTATATCCTCTGTATCATGATTTTTCCATTGCTCATCTCCTGTATTTCAGATATCATTCTAGAATATATCTTCAAAACAAAGGTTAATTGACATATCACAATTTGTTAACTTATCAAGTAAACAATTTCAGCTTAGGTAAGTCACACACTAGCGAAGTATATAACGCGTCTCTCCCCTCCTAGTTATAGACTCTTATCTCCGCCAGCGACCATATCCCTAAGCTCTGATACCATTTGTGACTCCCCCAAAATAGGTCCACACGACCCATTCTGAGTCGCCAGATATCACTCTTTAAAAATCAAATATAAACTTCATTTATACAACTGTTGAACTGTCGTGCAGAGTACGACAACAGATAAGCTGTGAGTTTCAATACAAAATCTATGTAACTCTCATGGTGCCTCGACCACAACACCTTACAAAGGTACTTTACATAAAAGTACAGTCAATAACTGTTTTAGAAATTAAAATCTTTGGGAAGTGCTCAAGGAAACCTTCGTACATGAGAGGTCATGCGTCTAGGTTATGATAGATACCATATGTCCACAGAATTATCCTTGGTTGACCCAATAGACCCCAAAGAAAAACAAAAAGATTGTTATCATCTTTTTTCCAATGGTGAGTGATGAGTGAGTTTTATACACATGAAGTGGATACATTCGGGCTTAATTTATTGTTGTTCTCAAGTTTTTTAGGATGTTTTTATGTGTTTGTGTCTATTCATGCATGTTTTATATTGTTTTGTAGGAATTGAGACAAAAGTTACTTGGATCGACGTTTGGGGTGGCTAGATTCGCGTTTTCGGCTTGCCATTTACACAGCAGTCACTTCAGAGCCAATTTGAGTATTGCTACAGACCTTATTTCGAATATCTTAAAGAATGAAAGTTGTAGATCTACTTTTCCTCTTTTCGGATCATCTTGAATCATCTAAATCGGAGTTCAGACGAAGACGTTATGGCCATTTTCCCAAAGGATGTCGGAGTAGAAAATGTCAGAATATGTGGTAGCGTGGAAGCTTAATTTTAGGTTTAATTCCAAATAGCCGGGCGCTTATAAGACGTTGTTGTCGAAGGTCAGTACCCAAATTTGGGGAGCCGGAAAGGGCTTGGTGATGGCCTGGACGCGTTTTGGGCAAATTTTGACACTTTTTTGACTCCAAATTGGATTGGATTTGTTCCAAAATTAAAAATTGGACTTGTAACCTATAAATACATAATGTAAGGCATAAAATAGGAGGAGATTACATAGATTAGACTAGATTAAACACTCCTTTAGATTAGAACATAACCCTAGTTCTTATTAGTTTTGGAGATTGAAGCAACTTGGAGACCATCAAGATCAAAGAAAGAAGAAAGAGAGAGAGCATCGATTTCTTGACAACAGATTCTATTCTCTCTCTTATCATACTTTTATCTTTTAATGTCTATTCAATTGTGGATTCTTGATTTTAATTCATTAATTATGAACTAACTCTTTCATTAAGATTTCAATTGAACTTTTTATGATTATGAATTGATTATTTATGCTAATTTTAGGCTTAATTCCAGCTGGTCTTGTAGGTATTATAAGATGTTGTCTCGAAGATCGTACTTATTATTTGAAGTATACTGGGAAGGCTTGGTGATGGCCTAGACGCATTTTGGGCGAATTTTGACACCTTTTTGACTCCAAATTGGATTGGGTTTGTTCCAAAACTAAAAATTGGACTTGTAACCTATAAATACATGATGTAAGGCATAAAATAGGAGGAGATTACATAGATTAGACTAGATTAAACACTCCTTTAGATTAGAAATAAACCCTAGTTCTTATTAGTTTTGGAGATTGAAGCAACTTGGAGACCATTGAAGATTCAAAAAGGAAGCGAAAGAGGAGTCTCAAGAAATTCACCGATAATAGATTATATTCTCTCTCTCTCTTACTTTTATCTTTTAATGTCTATTCAATTGTGAATTCTTGATTTTAATTCATTAATTATGAACTAACTCTTTCATTAAGATTTCAATTGAACTTTTATGATTATGAATTGATTATTTGATTTATTCTAATTATTTATGTTGAAGTGAATTGTTTCATCTTGCTTTGTGCTTATTGATTAATTATCGATCAAGTAATTACCTTGTTCTCTGAAGGAATTGAGAAAGGAATTCTAGGGTTAGAAGCGGGCATGGTGACATGTGACTTAGTTATTTGCACAAAGTGAATAATTAGGTTTGTGAATAGAATGAGAATATCTATTTCGCCGCATGTAACACATAAGGAATTGGGATCAGAACGAAGTTTTATTCAATTGTTTTGCATGTAGAGATATAGCAAAATTAATGGGTTAAATAGAAGGCAATTGATCACCGAGAGAGGGCTTTTGGCATTTGAGAATTCATGTTAACAATTCAAAGTAGACATAATAATTGGAATAGTTGAATAATTGATTTATAATTCATAATTGGGGATATTGGAGTCTTAATCCTTATTTATCTGAATTCATTCAAATTTTAGTTGTTTATTTCCTTTCTTTTAGAATAATCTTTTTTAATTGTTTTAATTTAGTTTTCTTAATTAGAAAAATCACAATTTGCGATTGTTTAAATAAAATTAATTTGGTTAAGAGTTAGTACTTGATAATTTTTATTAAATAATTCCTCGTGGGAACGATACTCTACTTTCACTTTATTACTTGTTGACCGTGTATACTTGCACGTATTCAATGATTGCGAAATCGATCAACAAGTTTTTGGCACCGTTGCCGGGGAATTAATTTACTAATTATTTACCAATATTAATTTCAATCAAATTAGTCTTAATTTAAACATTTTTATTTTTATTTTTAATTCTCTTCCTATATTTCTCTCTTTTTAGGTACCATGGATGACTTTGCGTATCAATGGCCATACACGAACATGACTCGACCAATGGAAACATGGAGTCCACCATCCACACAACAAGTAGCAATGGTTTGTAATTATTGTGCTGGAAATCATATGAGTCATCAATGCGCCATCAATTTCAAGCCGGTACACTATGGTGGTGATTACCCCAATAATTATGTCTATCCTAACAACTATCATCATGATTGGGGGTATCACCCGAATTTTTCATGGAGTAACAATCAAGCTCAAGCTCAAGCCTCGAGACAACAAAACAATTTTGGGTTTCAAAATTAGACACAACAACCAGAGCGGAAAGCAAGTTGGGAAGAAGCCTTGGATAGATTTATTACAGCTTCTGAAAAGAAACACGAGGAACAGGAAAGGAAACAAAATAAAACAGATCTGAATACACAAAGCATAAATGCGTCAATCAAGAATCTGGAAAATTAATTGGGACAGATAGCACATGCGTTGAACTTCCATCTTCAATACACTTGGCTCTATGACATGAATTCTGAGACTGATGGTGAGCCCGAACCAAATCTGCAACCGGATGTGCCAAATGATATAGATGTTGAAAGAGAGGAAAGACTTGGGGACCAAGAAAAAGAGATCGGCAAAGATCTAACTTTGAGTACCAACGAAGATGAGCCAATTTCATTAGTATCCCATGTGCCTCCTCAACCAAAGTTCAAGAATCAAAGGGTTTGCAAAACCATGCCCAATTGGAAGTCATGTCGTTAAGCAAAGCTCTTGGTAACGTAAAGAAGAGCTAAGACGGTTGTGGAGTCATGGTAGGATGAAAAGGAGAAGAAAGAGGAAGATTCCATTATGTTTATTAAGCTTCAATGCCCAAATCTAATCATCGACATAATGGAGGAAACACCTAGTGGTTTGTCGTTCTTAATGGGGATCCTATCTACAAAGAGCATGCTAGGTGACTTCAATTCAAGGGTTTTTGCTAATGGGAACCTCCCAAAAGTAACATTGCTTCTGATGGATGGAGGGTTCCTCAATTTTCGTGGGGGAATTAGATAGAGAATTGAAGAAGTCAGGCTGAGACAATAAAACAAGCGCTTATTGGGAGGCAACCCAAGTTCAATTTTTATTTTTAGTTTTTATTAAGTTTTATATTAGTAGTTTCGAATTTGCATTTATTTAGGATTTAATAAAATTGCTTTTATCATGGTTTTCTGAGTTATTCAAGTCAAATTCAAGTGTGGTGCCCAATTTGTTCCATGTTCTTAATTTATTCTCCAAACTTAATGACAAGGAGGAAGATTGCTATATTTTCGTGGAAGTCCTCTGCTTTAATTTTTTCTATTGTAACCATTGAGGACAATGTCTAGTTTAAGTTTGGGGGCATTTTAGTGTCGTACTGCATATAGTTAGTTATCTGCATAGTAGTTTATTTTTTTTTTATGTGTTAGCATTATGTTTTTTTAGGTTGTATATAATACATGGTATTTTTTTTTGCATCTTCATATATGTGTTCATGTAGTATAATTGCATTTTTCTTATTTTGCATGAATCATGTGATAGGTTGGCGTGGTCTTAGCTCTACTTTATGATAAGATTGGTTTTGCATGTTAACTTGAGCGAGTGTTGATAATTGATGATGAGTTCTAATTTTAATCATGATGATAATCGAGCTGTCTGAAACTTATGTAACCTAAGTTAGAACTTAAAGTTTAACTGTTTTAATCCACTTGGTTCAAGGGTTTCATAATTTGTTTCGAGGAAAATCTTTGTTAAAATTTAAGGAAATTAGTGAGCTGGCGGTAAAGGTTGGAATGACGTAAAAGCTTGAGTTTGGGGGAATCTATGGGATATATATATTAAAAAAATTGATGAAGAGAAAAAAAAATAGAAAATCCGAGAAAAAAAAAGAAGAGAAAAATCATGGTTAGTTTTGTTTGGGGCCTTTGTTACTTGGAAAAGCACGCTCAAGAGGTGTCTTAACACCTAAGCGCCCTAAGGTCTTATATAGTGTCCGGGAGTCGTTGGTTGAAAGCTCGCTAAGGGTGGCATTGTTAGCCTAATGGAATGAGACATTCATGACCATGATGAAAAAAAACACGAGAAAGAGCAAAAATGCCCTCGTGGTTGAATAAAAGTATAAATAAATCCTGTATTTACCCTTAGATTTGGTAATTGCTTAGTTTTAACTGGAGTTGTCATGTTCACAAAAGTAATTGAATTGGAACTGAAATTTTCCTTATAAGAAGTTTGTTATGTGATTATCTTGAACTGTGGTTGGTTAGAATGGTTAACAAGCACACACACACACAACATGGGTGATGACAGGTTTGGGTTGACTAATTGGTTAGAGTTATGGATTTTGAATTGATTGGATATATTGTTTGAGTACCAATGGTATCTTTGAGGCCTGTTGCTATATATCATACTGATTTATTACTCGGTTCGTAGGTATATTAGGAAGTAGATTATGCATATGAATTCATTTAGTTGAGTTATTTTGTTTATTTTTAGTTCTTTTGTGTTTTTGCTTGAGGACAAGCAAAGGTTTAAGTTTTGGGGTATTTGATGAGTGAGTTTTATACACATGAATTGGATACATTCGGGCTTAATTTATTGTTGTTCTCAAGTCTTTTAGGATGTTTTTATGTGTTTGTGTCTATTCATGCATGTTTTATATTGTTTTGTAGGAATTGGGACAAAAGTTACTTGGATCGACGTTTGGGGTGGCTAGATTCGCATTTTCGGCTTGCCATTTACACAACAGTCACTTCAGAGCCAATTTGAGTATTTCTATAGACCTTATTTCGAATATCTTAAAGAATGAAAGTTGTGGATCTACTTTTCCTCTTTACGGATCATCTTGAATCATCTAAATTGGAGTTCGGACGAAGAAGTTATGGCCATTTTCCCAAAGGACGTCGAAGCAAAAATGTCAGAAAAAGTGGTAGCACCGGGGCGCTAATTTTAGGCTTAATTCCGGCAATGGGTGCTATAAGGCGATGTCTGAGCGTCGACCAAAGGTCAAGCGCCTGGGAAGGGCTTGGTGATGGTCTGGACGCGTTTTGGGCGAATTTTGACACCTTTTTTACTCCAAATTGGATTAGGTTTGTTCCAAAACTAAAAATTGGACTTGTAACCTATAAATACATGATGTAAGGCATAAAATAGGAGGAGATTACATAGATTAGACTACATTAAACACTCCTTTAGATTAGAACATAACCCTAGTTCTTATTAGTTTTGGAGATTGAAGCAACTTGGAGACCATCGAAGATTCAAAGCAGGAGGGAAAGAAGAGTCTCAAGGCTACTGACAATAGATTATATTCTCTTCTCTTCTCTTACTTTTATCTTTTAATGTCTATTCCATTGTGGATTCTTGATTTTAATTCATTAATTATGAACTAACTCTTTCATTAAGATTTCAATTGAACTTTTTATGATTATGAATTGATTATTTGATTTATTCTAATTATTTATGTTGAAGTGAATTGTTCATCTTGCTTTGTGCTTATTGATTAATTATCTGATCAGTAATTACCTTGTTACTCTAAAAGGAATTAAGAAAGGAATTCTAGGGTTAGAACTGGGCATGGTGACATGTGACTTAGTTATTTGCACATTGAATAATTAGGTTTGTGAATAGAATGAGAATATCTATTTGCCGCATGTAACACATAAGGAATTGGGATTGTAACGAGTATAATTCAATTATTTTGCATAGAGATATAGCAAAATTAATCTGGGTTAAATAGAAGGCAATTGATCACTCGAGAGAGGGCTTTTGGCATTTGAGAATTCATGTTAACAATTCAGTAGACATAATAATTGGAATAGTTGAATAATTGATTTATAATTCATAATTGGGGATATTGGAGTCTTAATCCTTATTTATTTGAATTCATTCAAATTTTAGTTGTTTATTTGCTTTCTTTTAGAATAATCTCTTTTAATTGTTTTAATTTAGTTTTCTTAATTAGAAAAATCACAATTTGCGATTGTTTAAATAAAATTGATTTGGTTAAGAGTTAGTACTTGGTAATTTTTATTAAATAATTCCTCGTGGGAACGATACTCTACTTTCACTTTATTACTTGTTGACCGTGTATACTTGCACGTATTCATTGATTGCGAAATCGATCAACAAGTTTTTGGCACCGTTGCCGGGGAATTAATTTACTAATTATTTACCAATATTAATTTTAAGTCCATCTATGCACGTAAGTCACAGATGACCTTCAACACAATATAAGCATGAGGATCATGACAATGATATAAAGAATCAATCAAATGAGATAAAGGATAAATATTAAATATTTATAATATAATTTATCCAGGATTCAAGAATATCCCAATGTTATCAATCACTTAATAATCTCATAATCTAATATCATTAATATTATAACAATATTTTAATTTTTTTCTTAAACTTATAAACAATTTATTTTAATTGTTTACACTTTACCAAATAATGCATTTAATCATTCAAAAATGCCATACTCATAAGATATCATCACCAATGATCAAATCCCTCATAAAAAATCTGTATATATACCTTATATAGGATTTTCAAACCATAAAATCATATTTACCAATTTTTCAACTTCACATAACATATTTAACTCATATGTTCGTAACTAAACCATTTTCATGAAAAATTACCAAATTAACTTATTATTTTTCTATCCTTTGTCCAAACATATATACATATATTTAATACACAACAAGTATTTTTTTTATAATTTTTCAACTCCCTTAAGTATTTTTCAAAAATCAATTTCTAATTAATTCCTTAAAAAATTAGCTACCTCAAGGTTAACTCCAGAAATTCCCAAATCTTGGCAGGATCTTACACATGTTAACGTGAGTTTCCAGTTTAAATTTCATGGTCATCGGAGTTATAAAACTCCGGTTATAGCGTTTTTCATCGAAAAAACCTAAATATTGAAATAGTCATAACTTGCTCATTTTAAGTCGGAATGAGCTCATTTTTGGACAGTAGGTACTTTATACCATATATTTTCATGCCCAAAAGGCCGGAATTTATTTCACAAACTAAGTGGTCGAAAATGCCCTTTTAAATTTCTGGGTAGTAGCTTTTTTGGTACTTTGCAGTTTTTGACTCCTTTGCTAAAATCAGTCCACATGAAAATCTACAACACCTTTTCCAGTTATTCCACTTGGATAAGTTAGAAAACTCATAGATCTAACTTTATAACTTGACCACACTCAAAAATTTGAATTATAATAGGAGATATGGTCAGTTGAATTTCATGTTCCATTTTCACCAAAATCTGATTTTCAACCCTTTGTGATTTCTAAGAAACTTTCATGTTTTCACATAATAACCAACATAACTCATCATAACACTTACTAATACTACATATACCCATGATTTTCATCAGACCAATGCTTTTATTATGACTTTCATCATAATCAACAGTCCAAAGCTTATATTATGACTTTCATCATAATCCACGTAAACAGATCATTTCCACAATTTAATAATAAATAAATATAAAGGATCATTCACCATGCATGTGGTAATCCACATAGACAAGTTATTCCAACAGAATAATAAAGAATGGAATAACAGAAGAATTCACCATGCATGCGATAGATCAAGATGCGTATGATTATTCCTAACGTAATAATAAATAATGGAACCAGTCGTGCGAACGCACGCAGATGGGATATTCACGAATAATAAAGAATGGGATAATAGAAGAATTTCACCATGTATGCGGTGCTTCAGATAGACAAAGTTATTCAACATAATAATAAAGAATGGAATAATGAATAATTTCACCATGTATGCGGATACTTGATGTATGAAAGTTATTCCAACATAATAATAAAGAATGGAATAACAGAAGAATTTCACTATGTATATCAGAGTAGTCAGACATATCTGATTATTCCAATGTAATAATAAGGAATGGAATAACAATAGCTCTCTTCATGAATACGAAAAGAAATAATACCCTTACTATAATAATAATAATATCCCTTACCTTAGAAGAAAACCGGATAATTGGAATAGTGAGGTAGTAGATTTCTTCTTCTTTCTCTCTATAGATTTTCTCTATAACCTTCTCTATAATTTCTCTCTCTAGAGTTTCAAGGTGAATTTGTAAGAAATAATAAAGGAATGAGCTTCTATTTATAGGAGAATGGACCTGAATAGTAACTAATTCATGAACGGTCCAGATTGATTTACTTTTAAGCAGACAAATCCATATTGATTTACTATTAAAACTTAAAGCAACGGTCCATTCTGATTCACTATTAAAACTTTAAACCAGCGATCCATACTGATTCACTATTAAAACTTTAAACCAGCGATCCATATTGATATACTATTAAAACTTTAAACCAACGATCCATATTGATTTACTATTATAATTTCAACCAATGGTTTGAAAAATTAGCACATATCCTCATGGAATAATATTGTACCCAAAAATGATTTGGACCGAAAAGAAATATATTTTTCGGGTGAATAGTATCCCGTGAATAGTACTTCGAGAATAGTAGCCCGTGAAAAGTACCCCGACACGAAAAGTGTCCCAAATACCCGAGTGAACAATACTAGAGTGAATAGTAATTGAGTGAATAGTAACCCGTGAATAGTAACTCAGGAATAGTATTTCGACACAAAAAGTGCCCTGAATACCCGATTGAACAATATAACCTCCAGACATCAATTATTATCGAAATAAATGTCGATTTCCACTAACACAAATAATTTCAACACAATGGAACTATCAAATTCATCTTTAATCAACACGAACTTATTCATCATTAATATTATAATTCACAATATTTAACAACCAGGTCGTTCCCAGGAAAGTGGGGGATTTCCGATAAGGATTTCTCCTTATTGGCGCGCAATTAGGTGACCAAACCTCTCCTTGACAAAACTTCTAGACATTGTAAATATTGCAATTTAATAATATGAATAACTTTGTCGTCTTAATTATTGATTTAATAATATATCATATATTATGTAGATGATATTGTGACAATAATTGAATCAATAATATGAGAGATATGATGCAACAATTATTATAGCAATAATTGAGTATAACTGAGTGACTTCTCACATAAGCATCAATAATCAATACCGTGTGCTACTATGCAACCACGCGTATTTTACCACCGATTATTTTATAACAACTTGCTTACTTTGCAAAATTTTCAAATATCACCCTTAAATTTAACCTTTATCAATTTAACCATTTACTAAATAGAATAATTATAAGAAAATTAAATACTTTCATTTCATAAAATTCGGGGTCTCACGGAAGATCATAATATTTTGTTAGCAATAAAAAAGGGTATATCTGTAAATCTCTATGTTTGTTTGCAAAGATTATACTTAGGGCTATTAATACCAAGTGTCTTGTTTGTTTTCAAATTTAGACTTGAAATTACCATTAGTCTAGAGATTATAAAATGACTTAATAGTCTTGACATTATAATTATAATCTCGGGATTATAATTCTAAGATTAATATTATAATCTCATAAATTATAATCCCGGAATTATAATCCTTGTAAACAAATATAACTTTAGTTTTAAGCCTAAAATATATAAAGAAGAATTTGGTTACATCCACCTAGGGGTGAGCATTCGGTTATAACCGAACAAAATAGCATATTCGGTTATAACCGAAAATCGAAAATAACACACTTTTGATATCCGAACTGGTGACCAAAATAGTAGATAACCGAATTACCGAATAATCGAATTTATTATTCGGTTATTCAGTTAATAACTGAAATGAAGGTTTCTCCACATGCTTGACAGATTGAAAATTTCGATTGGATTTTATCGTGTTAGCCCAAAACAGAGCACCATTAAAGCAGAAAACTAAACTTAGGTGTGACGCTCCCAAAATAGGTATACATCACACATTCTGAGTCGCAAAATACATGGTACAGAATTCAAATACAACTTAATTGTACAACTGTCGTGTGAAGTACGACAAAACATAAATTGGGAGTTTCAACACGAATATTGTCTTCTAGACAATATCTAAACTCAAATTTAATATTATTACAATTATTATCACACTATTTTACAGAATAGTGAGGACTACTAATGCACCATCTCGGACCATCACTCAGTTTTCCAACTAGTCCCGGCTAAGTTCTCATGTCCTGAAGAGAACAATGAAAGCAAAGGGTCAGCTCAAATAGCCCAGTAAGAAATATTATGACTAAGACAATGCAGAATAAATTATCGTTAGCCTTCAATGGTGTTAAACTGATAAAATACAATAGACATCAAGTTTAACTGCAGCGGAATAAGCAATCCATTAGAAAAGTCAAGTAGAGCATGATATCTACTATCTTCTATGATTTAAAAATTTATCATCAATTTTATCGCTGAGACTCAGCATAATAAATAATCCACATCATCGAATCATCCCTGCACTACGGCCAAGGATATTCATTAGTATCACGACCATGAATTATCCATGCACTACGGGCCAAGGGTATTCATGTTTTCACCAATGGTTATAATCATACCAACAACTGTCCATCAATGCACTACGGGTCAATGAGGACTTTTGCTTCATCATTTGTAACATCACGATCATGATTATACCGAATAATCTCTGGTCATAATCATACCAATCAACAGTCCATCTATACACGTAAGTCAAAGATGACTTTCATTACAATATAAGTATGAAGATGATGATAATGATATAAGAATTTAATTAAAAGAAAGTAAAGGATAGATTTTTAAAGATTTATAATTTAATTTATCCAGAATTCAATAATGTCCAAATTGTCAACATGATACTGCTTTGTGGAGTAAAATTCAAGAATAATATTGTATCAAAAATGATTTGGACCGAAAAGAAATCAATGTTTGTCATGAATAGAGCCCCGGGTGAATAGTACCCGAGTAAATAGTACCCCATAAATAGTAATTCAGGAATAGTATCCCGTGAATAGTACTCCGACATGAAAAAGTTAAAACTTATCAAGAATGCTCAAAATAATATTTTTATGAAAAGATATTGGATGAAGCACAAATATCAAGGATATTCTACTAATTTCATGGAGTATAGAAGCCAAAACATAACAAAAAGAGTGTAGAATTCGAAATCTGCAACGAAATAATATTTACTTACATACTATAGACTAAGGAAGAAAATATTATTTCTTACGAGTATTGAACAAAAATAATATCCCTTACCTTAAAAAGAAGAGTATTCCAACTGGTATAGCGGGGATATTCTTGAAGAAAACTTGAACTGTTTTCTACGCTCAAAGCTTCTTAAAACTCTAAAGAAATATGCTCAATATTATAGAAGAAGAATTCTCTGATTCTGGTATGATTTTCAATTCTAAACTAAGCATCCTATTTTTAGGAGAATGAAAAGGGTACTGTTAAGAATTTTTTTCACGGACGAATAATTTGCATATTCACGAACGGAGAAAAAAAAAATCTTCAGACGTCTGATTTTTCAAAATATTAATATAATAATCAAGTAAAACAAATAACTTTATATATAATGTAATATATTTTATTTTTCATAAAAGCCAAAACTTTTTATAATATATACATATATATATAACCAACTTTTTCCACCCACTCGTGACAAACATATTCCCCCCACCCCTGGCAACTTTTTTAATATACGTGGGCCCCACCTTTATATTTATATATACTAAAAAACTTTCTATCGATTATTTTGAAAGAAATGGGTAAATGAGGGTCCATAAAATAAGCAAAATTTACATCAAATACTTCATAAAAATTCCCTCAATATTTTTAACAGTATTTATTCATCATTATTATATTCGCAATATTTAACAACCAGATCATTCTCAGGAAAGAAGGGGCTTTTCGATAAGGATTTCTCTCTATTGGCACGCAATTAGGTGACCAAACCTTTTTCCTCGACAGAACTTTTTAGACATCGTCAATAATACAAATAATAATATGAATAACTGTATCATCTCAATTATTGATTTAATAATATATAAATATTAAAAATAATTGAATCAAATAACGTGAGATACTATGCAGCAATTACTGTAGCAATAATTGAACAAAACTGAGTGACTTCTCACGTAAGCATCAATAATCAATACCCCGCGTATTATTGTACTTTTCATCACCGGGTATTTCAACAGTTAACGATAAAACTTTCGCCATTATTTTTATAAAAAGATATTTATGTCGTCTTCTAACTCCAACAATAATTCTGTTGTGGGGTCCACCAATGATTGTGTCGTCGTATGAAAATTCCCTGTTAAAACGAATATTTCCTGACCAATCAAATATTATATATCAACTTGCATACTTTGCAAACTTTATAAATGTTACCCACAACTATGACATAATATCAAATTCACACCATAATATTCAAAAATATATTTCGAGAAAAAATTTAATCTTTATTCATAAAAGTTGGGGTCTTACAACCTCCCCTTCAATTTTGCCCTCGAAATTAGGGTATGTACCTGGTATGTCTAAGAAGTGAGGATACCTTGATTTCATTTCAGATTCTAACTACTAGGTCATTTCCTCAACATCGTGGTTTCTCCACAAAACTTTAACTTGAGGTATAACCTTGGAGCGTATAATATGTTCCTTCTTATCTAAGATTTTAATAGGTACCTTTTCATACGTTAAATCTTCCGCTATTTCATCCGGTTCTAACTCAATAATATGGTTTGGGTCTGCCACATATTTACGTAACATAGATATATGAAAAACGTTATGAACACGAGACATACTTGGCGTTAACACGAGTCTATAGGCCACAGTTCCTACTCGGTCAAGAATTTCAAATGGGTCAATGAATCGAGGATTGAGATTTCCTCTCTTTCCAAATCTTGGAACTCCTTTCCATGGAGCAACACATAACAACACATGATCTCCAACATTGAATTCCACGTCCTTTCGATGAAGATCAGCATAACTCTTTTGTCGAACAACGTTGCCGGATCATTTGAATCTTTTCCGTAGTCATGCGTATCAATTCCGATCCTTTCGATGAATTCCACGTCCTTTCGATGAATTCCACTCTTGTGAGGTTTTTATATGTTGTCGGATCATTTGAATCTTTTCCGCAGTCATGCGTACCAATTCCGGTCCTAACAACGTTGCTTCACCCACCTCGTCCTAGCATACTAGAGAACGACACTTTCTTCCATAAAACGCCTCAAATGGAGCCATGCTGATACTTACTTGATAACTATTGTAGTAAGAAAATTTCACTAATGGTAAGAACTTGCCCCAACTTCCTTTGAAGTCAAGGACACAGAGTCTTAATAGATCCTCTAGAGTTTGAATAGTCCTCTCCGACTGCCCGTCCGTCTGAAGATTATACGTCGAACTGAATCGCAAATCCGTTCCAATAGCTTTCTACAAACTGACCCAAAACTGTGAAGTGAAACTTGGGTCTCGATCAGAAACTATGGATACTAGCATACCATGCAGTCTTACAATCTCATTTATGTACATACGAGCAAGACGCTCAAGTGAATAAATTTCTCGTATAGGTAAGAAATGAGAAGACTTGGTCAATCTATCGACAATAACCCAAATCGCATCTATGCCTTGAGAAACCTTGGGAAGACTAGTAATGAAATCCATGGTAATGTGCTCCCATTTTCATTCTGGAATTTCAAGTGTTTACAATGTACCTTTTGGCACTTGATGCTCCGCCTTGACTCGTTGACAAGTTAAACACCTTGAGATAAACTCTACTATCTCTCTCCTCATATTGCTCCACCAAAATGTATGTCGAAGATCACGATACATTTTGGTACTCCTTGAATGGATTGCAAACGGTGTGTTGTGCACCTCCATCATGATTTTATACTTTAAATCAGGGTCGTTAGGAACACAAAGTCTAGAATTGACTCGTAGTATTCCTTCTTCGTCGATTCTTGCTTCCGGAATAACACCTTCTTGCACTTTCTTCCTCATACGCATCAGCTCCATGTCTTTAGCTTGAGAAGCTTTAAATTTATCGATTAATGTGAGTCCCCAAAGTTTATGAATAAAGATTTAAATTTCTCGAAATATTTTTTTTAATATTATGGTGTGGATTTGATATAATGGTTGTGGGTAATATTTATAAATTTTGCAAAGTACGCAAGTTGTTATATAATATTCGATTGGTCGGAGAATATTCGTTTTAACGAGGAATATTAAGACGACAAGACACAATTGGTGGACCCCATAATGTAATTATTGTCGGATCGAGAAAACGACAAAAATATTTTATGAAAATAAAGGCGGAAGTTTTACCGTTAATTGTTGAAACACCCGGTGTTAAAGTACAGAATACGCTGTGGTTGCATAGTAGCACACAGATTGATTATTGATGCTTACGTGAGAAGTCACCCGCTTTTATTCAATTATTGCTACAAGAATTGTCAGATAAGTATCTCACGTTATTTGATTCAATTATTGTCGATATTTTATATATTATTAAATCAATAATTGAGATAACAAAGTTGTTAATATTATTATTTGCATTATTAACGATGTCTAGAAGTTCTGCCAAGGAGAGGTTTGGTCACCTAATTGCGCGCCAATAAGAAGAAATTCTTATTGGAAAGCCCCCTCTTTCCTGGGAACGACCTGGTCGATTAATAGTGTGAATTATGATAATGATGATGAAGTTTTGTTTTATTAGTATTATTAATGTAATAAAACAGAAAAGCTTTTAATATAAAACAGAATACTTTTATAAAGTTATTCGTTTTATTAGGCTAATAGTAAAATCTTTTTTATATAAAATGTAATACTTTTATAAAGTTATCGCTTTATTAGACAATAATTAGAATATATTATATTTTATTACGATAGTGCTCTCGCATATTGTTTGCATAGTAAAATCTTTCTATATAAAATGTAATACTTTTATAAAGTTATTCTTTTATTAGATTATAAATAGAATATATTATATTTTATTGTAAACCAAACCTGACCGTCTGCTTAAAAGTAAATCAACTGGATCGTTCATGGATTGGTTATTATTCATCTATTCTTCTATAAATAGAAGCTCATTCCTTCATTATTTCTTACGAATTCATTGAAACTCTGTAGAGAGAAACCGTAGAGAGAATTCTTCTTCTATAATCTTGAGCGTATTTCTTTAGCGCTTAAGAAAGCTTCGAAGCGTAGTGTAAGTTTCTTCAAGTATATCCCCGCCCTACCGCTTTGAGTACTCTTCTTTATAAGGTAAGGGGTATTATTTATTTATTTATTTATTTCATATACATGAAGAGAACTTCTGTTATTCCAGTCTTTATTATTCTGTTGGAATAACCTGTATACGCGTGCTACCCTATACTTGGTGAAATTCTTCTTCATTATTCCATTATTTATTATTCTCATTGAATAACTCGTCTATGCCAAGTACCGCATACATGGTGAAATTTCGTTGTTATTCCATTCTTTATTATTTCGTTGGGATATCCCGTCTCATGCATTTTACTTGAGCATTGGTTAAAATTTTATTATTCTCGTTGAATATCTTATATGTATGCGTTTTTGGGACCGGGTTCCGTTATTTATTATTCTATTGAATAACCTATCTACGCTAAGTACCGCATGCATGGTGATTTCGTTGTTATTCCATTCTTTATTATTCGTTGAATATCCTCGCTTGCATGCGTATTACGCTCGACCCGGTTTCGTTATTTATTGCTCGTTGGAATAACTCCGTCTATTCAAGCATCGCATGCATGGTGATTTCTTTTGTTATTCCATTCTTTATTATACTGTTGGTTAAAGTTTTGACTTTATACTCCATGAAATTAGTGGAATATCCTTGATATTTGCGCTTCATCCAAAGATCTTCATGGAAATATTCTTCCGAGCATTCTTAAATTTTACTCTACAAAGAAATATCATGTTGACAATTTGGACGTTATTAGTTCCTGGATAAATTAATTCTTGAACTTGTTTTATTGAATTCTTATATCATTGTCATCATCCTCATGTTTATATTTTGTTGAAAGTCATCTGTGGCCCGTAGTGCATAGATGGACTTGGTATGATTATGACCAGGGATTATTCGGTGTAATCATGACCGTAATGTTACAAATGATGTGGTAAAAGTCCTCAATGGCCTGTAGTGCATTGATAGACAGTTGTTGGCATGATCATGACCGTTGATGAATACACGAATATCCTTGGCCCGTAATGCATGGATAATTTGTGGTTGTGATACTAATGAATATCCTTGGCCGTAGTGCAGGGATGATGTGGATTATTTATTAAGCTGTGTCCCAGCGATAAAAGTAATGAAAAACCTTTTAAATCATAAAAGATAGTAGATTTTATTCTCTACTTGACTCTTTTAATGGATTGCTTATTCCGTTGCAGTTAAACTTGATGTTTGTTATATTGTATCAGTTTAACACTGTTGAAGGCTAACGATAATTTATTCTGTATTATCTTAGTCATAATATTTCTTACTGGCTAGTTGAGCTCACCCTTTTACGTTCATTGTTCTCTTCGGGAAATGAGAATGTAGCAGAGACTAGTCGGGAAACGGAGTGACGGTCCAGATAATAGCATTAGTAGTCCTCACTATTCTGTTAAATAATGTGATAATAAATGTAATGAGGACTCAATTGAGTGTGGATATTGTCTAGAAGACAATATTTGTATTAAAACTCACAAGATATGTTTTGTCGTATTTTACATTTTAATCGTTGTATAATTAAGTTGTATTTGAATTTTGTACCATATATTTGGCGACTCAAGATAGGTGATGTATACCTATTTTGGGGGCGTCATAATTAAAGTTGGTTCTAATCGTATATTTGACATCATCACGTGGGTCCTTGGAGTCTTTATCTCTATCTTCATCATTTTTAAGTCATACAAAATGGGCCTTTGTGTTGACAATATCGCACTCGTACCCGCATATGATTTTCTACTCAATGTGTCAGCTACTACGTTCGCTTTTCTAAGATGGTATTGAATGGTATGATCGTAATCTTTTAACAGCTTGAGCCAACGCCGTTGTCGCATGTTGAGTTCCTTTTGGGTGAAGAAATATTTGAGGCTTTTATGATCGGTATAGATATCCACTTTCTCTCTATACAGGTAATCCCTCTAGATTTTAAGCGCAAAAACAACTGCTGCCAACTCTAGATCATGAGTAGGATAATTCCTCTCATATTCTTTGAGTTATCGTGAGGCATAGGCTATAACTTTCCCATGTTGCATGAGAACGCATCCTAACCCTCTTCCTGAGGCATCACTGTAGATGACAAATCCCTCCGAACCAGATGAGTCTCCTCTTGAGTTCTTAAAAAATATTCTCACATTCCTCGCTCCAACCGAACTTTGTATCTTTTCGAGTCAGCTGAGTTAATGGAGTAGCGATTCGAGAAAACCCTTCTACGAATCTCCGATAATAACCAGCTAAGCCGAGAAATCTACGTACTTTGGTCACTGACTTAGGTTGCTTCCAGCTTTGTATTGCTTCAATCTTTGTTGGGTCAACAGATATTCCGTGATTTGATATCACGTGCCCAAGGAATGCTACTTCCTCAAGCCAGAACTCGCATTTCTTCAACTTGGTATAAAGCTTGTTTTCACAAAGCTTTTGGAGTATCAGCCTCAAGTAATGCTCATGATCTTCATGGCTTTTGGAGTAAATGAGGATGTCATCAATAAAGACAACCACAAAATGATCCAAATATTCCTTGAATACTCGGTTCATCATATCAATGAAGGCAGCAGGAGCATTAGTCAATCCAAAAGACATGACTAGGAATTCGTAATGTCCGCATCGAAGTTTCAAAAGCGCTTTAGAATGTCATCGGTTTTAATCTTTAACTGATGATATCTGGAACGAAGATCGATCTTTGAAAAGAATTTGGTGCCTTGCAACTGGTCAAACAGGTCATCAATGCATGGCAACAGGAACTATTTTTTTTCATGGTGACATGATTCAACTCCCGATAATCAATACAAAGTCGCATACTCCCATCTTTCTTCTTTATGAATAGAACAGGAGCACCCCAAGGAGACATACTAGGACGAATGAAACCGATGTCTAACAACTCCTGCAGTTGGGTTTTTAACTCCTGAATTTCAATAGGAGCCATTCGATATGGGGCTTTGGAAATGGGTTTTGTATCGGGTTCAAGGTCGATACAAAATTCAATTTCACGCTCTGGGGGTAAGCTAAGAAGTTCTTCAGGGAATACGTCAGGAAATTTATTAACAATAGAAATATCATTCAAATCTGACGTATTTTAGTTTAAATTCGTGATATGGGCTAAGAAAGCTTGACATTCATTTTTCAATAAACGAATAGCTTTATGGCTTGATATGAAAATGATTGACTTTAGTGGTTTGGTTGCTTGAATTCGCATAATAGGTTGGTTATGAATATGAAAGCTAACAACCTTACGAAAATAATCAATTTTTGCATGATGAGTATTTAACCAATCAATCCCTAAATTCACATCAAATGCAAGTATTTTCAAAGAGATAAGGTCGACAGGTAAAGCGCGGGTGCCGATTTAAATCAAACAAAACTTATAAATAGTGGATCTAATGAAGGTTTCTCCCAACAGAGTTTCAATAGATAAGTCAAAGTCTAATTTCTCCGGAGTCAAATTTAAACGTTGAGAGAAAGTAGGAGAAATAAAAGAATGGGCAGAACCGGTATCAAATAAGGTATTGACTTCGCAAGAGTTTATGATTAGCTTACCCGTGATGACCTCGTTCGGGTTCCTTGCTTTTTGGGAGGTCACAAAAAATGCTCTCCCTTGAACTACTGGTTTTGACTTATCTGGGGCGACATTTGGTGTCACCGTCCCAAATGGACTTGGCTTTACTGCATGACAAAATCGAGCTAGGTGCCCTTCTCTTCCACAATTGTAAAATGTTTTGGACTGTTGCATGTAATTTGGACTGATGTGTCCCTCCCCTCCGCATTTGAAGCATATGATAGGTGGTTGTTCTCCTTCCTTAACAACGGGTGCTGGTACTGACATTTTTCCATCATTGTTGAATCTTCTTTTCTTGAAATTTCCACTTTTACTGTCTTGACCATGCTTACTACCGAAGTGGTTACCATTTCTGGCATGTTGATTCCCTCCACGTTTGTTGTCACCGCTTCGATGACTGCTACCACTGGTATTATCATTTTGTCGGCTACTCTCTCTTGGATGGGTTGACTCATTATCGCGCTCCAATAACTGAGCCATATTCACAACATCTGAATAAAAGAAAATTTTGTGAGAAATGAGGTATGGACGTATCTCGGGTTTTAAACCTCTTAGAAACATCCGCATCATTCTCTCTTCATTATCAACCAAGTGGGACGCAAATCGGGACAACTCGACAAACTTATCTTTGTACTGCGACACGGTCATATTATTTTGCTCCAGCTTGATGAACTCTGCCTCCTTCATGTGACGAATACTTTCGAAAAAGTACTTGTCGTTGAACAGTTCTTGGAACTTCTCCCAAGACATCTTCAGTGAGGCAGGTTGGGTACATTTTACAGATTCCCACCAATGATCTGCCTCTCCTCGCAACATGAAGGTGGCAAATGGAACCTTTTGCTCGGAGCATCCCAAAACATCAAATATCTTGGTGATCTGCTTTATCCACGTCTCTGCATTAAGTGGTTCTGGCTTTCCTAAAAATTCTGGTGGTCCCAACTCCTTGAATTGTTTAGCGGTGATCGTCCGAGAGTTATCAATGTTTCCACCTACATTTTGAACAGGAGTCTCTCTTGCCTGATGTTTCACGAATTGCAGAAAGCTCCTAAACATTTCGGCGTTCATCATTTGGTTGGTGTTGTTGTTTGCATGAGGATTGTTGCCTTCCTGATGCAGATTATCCTGATTATTGATCGTTGGTGATTCGGCGGTCTCATGTGCTCCATTGCTATTCTCAACATTCTCGGATGTCATTTTCAAATACTGCCACAAAACAAGGGTTAATTGACATGCAACATATTATCCATATATTCTGACCAATCAATTAAATAACAAATAAACTTAGGTAGGTCATACTAGCGAAGAAATTACCCGTCTCTCCCCTCCTAGTTCTAGTCTCACATCTCAGCCAGGGATCATATCCCTAAGCTTTGATACCAACTGTAACGCCCCCAAAATAGGTATATATCACCCATTTTGGGTCGCCAAATATATGGTACAGAATTCAAATACAATTTAATTATACAACTGTCATGTAAAGTACGACAAAATATAAGCTGGGAGTTTCAACACGAATATTGTCTTCTAGACAATATCCAAACTCAAATACAATATTATTACAATTATTATCACACTATTTCACAGAATAGTAAGGACTACTAATGCACCATCTCGAACCATCACTCCATTCCCCGACTGGTCCTGGCTATGTTCTCATTTTTCTGAAGAGAACAATGGGTGAGCTCAACTAGCCCAGTAAGAAATATTATGACTAAGATAATGCAGAAAAAATTATCGTTAGCCTTCAACAGTGTTAAACTGATAAAATACAATAGACATCAAGTTTAACTGCAGCGGAACAAGCAATCCATTAGAAAAGTCAAGTAGAGCATGATATCTACTATCTTCTATGATTTAAAAATTTATCATCAATTTTATCGCTGAGACTCAGCTTAATAAATAATCCACATCATCGAATCATCCCTGCACTACGGCCAAGGATATTTATTAGTATCACGACCACGAATTATCCATGCACTACGGGCCAAGGATATTCGTGTTTTCACCAATGGTCATGATCACGCCAACAGTCCATCAATGCACTACGGGCCAATGATGAATTTTACCACATCATTTGTAACATTACGGTCATGATTATACCAAATAATCTCTGGTCATAATCATACCAATCAACAGTCCATCTATGAACGTAAGCCAAAGATGACTTTCATCACAATATAAGCATGGAGATGATGAGAATGATATAAGAATTCAATTAAAAGAAAGCAAATGATAAGTTTTTAAAGATTTATAATTTAATTTATCCAGAATTCAATAATATCCAAATTGTCAACATAATACTGCTTTGTGGAGTAAAATTCAAGAATAATATTGTATCAAAAATGATTTGGACCGAAAAGAAATTAATTTTTGTCATGAATAGTGCCCCGAGTGAATAGTACTCTATGAATAGTAATTCACAAATAGTATCCCATGAATAGTAATCCGGCATGAAAAAGTTAAAACTTATCAAGAATGCTAAAAATAATATTTTCATGAAAATATACTGGATGAAGCACAAATATCAAGGATATTCTACTAATTTTATGGAGTATAGAAGCCAAAACTTAACAAAAAGAGTGTAGAATTCGAAATCTACAACGAAATAATATTACTTACATACTACAGAGTATGGAAGAAAATATTATTTTTTACGAGTATTGAACAAAAATAATATCACTTACCTTAAAAAGAAGAGTATTCTAACTGGTATAGCGGGGATATTCTTGAAAAAACTTGAACTATTTTCTACGTTCAAAGCTTCTTAAAACTCTAAAAAAATACGCTCAATATTATAAAAGAAGAATTCTCTGATTCTGGTGTGATTTTCAATTCTAAACTAAGCATCCTATTTATAGGAGAATGAAAAGGGTACTGTTAAGAATTTTTTTCACCGACGAATAATTTGCAGATTCACGGACGGAGAAAAAAAAATCTTCAGATTTCAAAATATTAATATAATAATCAAGTAAAACAAATAATTTTATATATAATATAATATATTCTATTTTCATAAAAAATAAAACTTATTATAATATATATATATATATATATATAACCAAATTTTTCCACCCACCCATGACAAACATATTCCCCCGACCCTGGCAACTTTTGTAATATATGTGGGACCCACCTTTATATTTATATATACTAAATAAATTTCTACCGATTATTTTGAAAAAAATGGGTAAATGGGGGTCCATAAAATAAACAAAATATACATCAAATACTTCATAAAAATCTCCTCAATATTTTTAACAACATTTATTCATCATTATTATTATTCGCAATATTTAACAACTAGATCATTCTCAGGAAAGAGGGGGCTTTCCGATAAGGATTTCTCTCTATTGGCGCGCAATTAGGTGACCAAACCCCTTTCCTCGACAGAACTTTCTAAACATCGTCAATAATGCAAATAATAATATGAATAACTGTATCGTCTCAATTATTGATTTAATAATATATAAAATATTGACAATAATTGAATTAAATAACATGAGATACTATGCAGCAATTATTGTAGCAATATTTGAACAAAACTGAGTGACTTCTCACGTAATCATCAATAACTAATACCGTGTGCTACTATGCAATCCCGCGTATTACTGTACTTTTCATCACCGGGTATTTCAACAGTTAACGGTAAAACTTTCGCTGTTATTTTTATAAAAAGATATTTCTGCCATTTTATAACTTCCACAATAATTCCATTATGGGGTCCACCAATGATTGTGCCGGCGTACGAATATTCTCTATTAAAATGAATATTTCCCGACCAATCGAATATTTTATAACAACTTGCATACTTTGCAAACTTTATAAATGTTACCCACAACTATGACATAATATCAAATTTACACCATAATATTCAAAAATATATTTCGAGAAAAATTTAATCTTTATTCATAAAAGTTAGGGTCTTACAACCTCCCCTTCTTATGAAATTTTGCCCTCGAAATTAGGGTAAGTGCCTGGTATGTCTAAGAGGTGAGGATACCTTGATTTTATTTCATATTCTAACTCCCAGGTCATTTCCTCAACATCGTGGTTTTTCCACAAAACTTTAATTTGAGGTATAACCTTGGAGCGTAGAATATGTTCTTTCTTATCTGAGATTTTAACAGGTACCTCTTCATACGTTAAATCTTCCGCTAATCGTCCGATTCTAACTCAATAATATGATTCGGGTCTGCCACATATTTACGTTACATATATATATAAAAAAACGTTATGAACACGAGACATACTTGGCAGTAACGCGAGTCTATAGGCCACAGTTCCTACTCGGTCAAGGATTTCATATGGGTCAATGAATCGAGGATTAAGATTTCCTCTCTTTCCAAATCTTGGAACTCCTTTCCATGGAGCAACACGTAACAACACATGATCTACAACATTGAATTTCACGTCCTTTCGATGAAGATCAGTTTTTTTGGGTTAATTAATCATAAATTCTTACGAAATCTATACCTTATTAGATATCGGTTCTACCTATTCTTTTATCTCTCCTACTTGTGCTCAACGTTTGAACTTAACTCCTGAGAAATTAGACTTTGACTTATCTGTTGAAACTCCGTTAGGAGAAACTTTCGTTATATCCACTATTTATAAATTTTGCTTAATTCAGATTGTCACCATCACATTACCTGTTGATCTCATTTCTTTGAAAATACTTGCATTTGATGTGATTTTTGGGATTGATTGGTTAACCACTTATCATGCTAAAATTGATTGTTTTTGTAAAGTTGTTAGTTTTCATATTGCTAACCAACCTGTTGTACGATTCAAGCAACTAAACCATTAAAGTCAATCACTGTCATATCAAGCCATAAAGCCATTCGTTTATTGAAAAACAGATGTCAAGCTCTCTTACCCCATTTCATGGATTTAAATAAAAATACGTCAGATTTGAATGATATTTCTATTATTTCCTGACGTATTTCCTGAAGAACTTCTTGGCCTACCCCCAGAGCGTGATATTAAATTTTATATCGACTTTGAACCTGGTAAAAAACCCATTTCTAAAACCCCATATCGAATGGCTCCTATTGAACTTCAAGAGTTAAAAACCTAACTACAAGAGTTGGTACCCCTAGCCTTTATCTGTTGACTTCCTTTGTGGAATGCACCGTAGCCAGACTCTCTATAGGGGACGTCATATTCGTGTGGTGGTAAACTGATAGGTGCCATTATGATGTGTTATCCAAGATTGGGATATGAGTCATAGTTGAGAGCAACCTAAGTTAGTAATCGAAATACATAGCTTTCTCGGCTTAGCTGGTTATTATCGGAGATTCGTGAAAGGATTTTCTCGAATCACTACTCCATTAACTCAGATGACTCGAAAAGATACAAAATTCTAATGGAGCGAGAAATGTGAGAAAGGCTTCCAAGAACTCAAGAGGAGACTTATTTCGGCACCTGTTCTGACCATACCATCCTGGAAAAGCGAACGTGGTAGCTAACGTGTTGAGTATAAGATCGTAAGAGGGTACGAGTGCGCCATTGTCGAACAAAAAGACCCATTTTGTATGACTTACAAATGATAGAGATAGAGTTAAAGACTCTAGGGACCCACGTGATGATATACGAGTAGAATCGACTTTAATTGATAAAGTTAAAACTGCTCAAACTACACACCGGAGCTGATTCATATAAAAAGAAGGTGCAAGAAGGCGTTATTCTAGAAGTAAGATTCGGTGAAGAGAAGAAATCTCAACCATCGATTTGTTGGTCCATTTGAAATTCTCGATTGAGTAGGAAATGTGGCCTATAGACTCGCTTGACCGCCAAGTATGTCTCGTGTTTATAACATTTTTTGCATATCCACGCTACGTAAATATGTGAAAGACCCGAACCACATTATTGAGTTAGAACCAAACGAGATAGCCTAAGATTTAACGTACGAGGAGGTACCTATCAAGATCTTGGATAGGAAGGAGCATGTCCTATGCACAAAGGTTATACCAGAAGTCAAAGTTTTGTGGAGGAACCATGCTATTGAAGAAATGACTTAGGAGTTGGAAACGGAAATGAAAGCGAAGTATCCTCACCTTTTCGAAACACCAGGTACGTACGTCAATTTCGAGGACGAAATTTCATAAGGAGGGGAGGTTGTAAGATCCCAACTTTTTATAAATGAAATTGAACTTCTTCTATTTATTTTAAAATAGTAAGGGTTGATTTGATTAATGTGGTTAGTTATGGGTAAAATGCGCAAATATCTTAAATAAGCAAGTGGTTATAAAATATTCATTGTTGTCGGGGAATATTCGTTTGATCGTGGAATATTCTTAGTGTCGGGAAATATTCGTACGACGGCGCAGCCTTTTGTGGGCTCCATAACGGAAAGCAATTGGATAAAGAAAACGACAAGTATGAGTTTTTTATAAATAACGGCGTAGTTGTTACTGTTAACACTGTTAGAATACCTAGTGGTTAAAACACAGTTATACGCGGTGTTGCACACTAGCACACGGTATTGCACCAATTATTGATTCTTACATAAGAAGTCATTACTCAATAATTATTACAGTAATTACTGTTTAATATTTTATTTTATTGATTCAATAATTGTTATGTTGATATTTTATATTATTGTTATTTTTAATACTCATCATCGCATGAGATTTTCCATTATTAGATCAATAATTCATATTATTTGAATAATATTATTAGATAACATTATTGGCAATGTCTAAGGAAGTTACGCATCAGGAAAGGGTTTGGTCACCTAATTGCGCACGCCAAAGAAGAGAAAAATCTTATCGAAAAGCCCCCTCTTTCCTTGGAACGACCTGGTTGTCATTATTGTGATTCTGTAATATTAATTGTGAATAATTAATTATTGATTTATATGATAAGGAAAATATTTATTTATGTGGATATAAATGGAGAAATTTTTAGAAAAGTGACAATTGTTGAAAATTGATATTTTATCTTTTCTGATAACATAATTCATTCAAATATATTATTATATAACATTATGAATGTATAATGCGATAATATAATAATATAATAACGGTGATATTTTTACAATGAATATGTGATATATGAATAAATAAGGAGGAAGAGTATTTTTGTTACAATAAATGCTAAAAACATGTTAAACATGTTGGTGGGCCCCATTTTGGTCGAAATTTGATTATTATACTGCAACAGTATGTGGATTTGATTGATTTAATTTTAGAATTTGAAAAAAATTAAATCTACAAAGTTGTAGAGAATTGAATTTCCTATGGAATGGACATAAGATTTAAATTTTTCTGATAAAAGAGCTATTTATTATGAATTATTGAAGTTCTGGAATAATTAATTTTTGGAGTTTTAAATATTTTTTTTTAAGAAAAACGTTTTTGGTGAGTTGGGCCCCATTTGTGTGGTAAATGTGCTGAAATCAGAATACAAATTGTGCGTAAGATTTTTAATAAATAATATCATTTTATTAAATGTTCTGCTTTGGTGTTCTAATTATTTTTCTATAAATAGGGTGCTTAGGTTAGAATTGAAAATCACACCAAAAACTGAAGTTTTTTCTCTCTATAATATCGAGCGTATTTTTTATGAGTATTTTGATACTTTGAGTGTTGCTATATGGTGCAAGTTTCCTTCAGCGTTATATCTGATATTCCAACCAGAAGTACTATTCTTTTGAGGTAAGGGATGTTATTTTCTTCGTAAATGATATTATTTCTTTCAATATCATTATACCGGAATATTGGTATGAATTTTATTATGAAATTTTTATCTTTTCATGTCGGAGTTACTATTCATGAGTTACTATTCATAAGTACTATTCACGAAGTATGATGATTTTTCTTGTAGAATTTCTACCTTTTAGTGTCGGGGTTACTATTCACGTATACGGCACTATTCACGAATACGACACTACTCACAGAAAAAAATTTTCTTTCTTTGTCCAAGTTGTCTATTGTGGTTACTATCTTTGATTGTATCCATGTTCTGATCTTTATTTTTGAATTCTGCTCCACAATTGATTATTATGGAGTATTTTTGAACTTGGTTAAACCGAAGTACGAATCTCTAATCTTTGTCTTTTGATCTCTCTAGATTCATTTTCTTGAAAATATTTTTATCATCATCAGTCCTAAAGGGTGATATAACTGAATATCTTTGGCCTATAGTGCAAAGATGAATGATTATTTGATCAATATCTTTAGCCCGTAGTGCAAAGATGAACAGGTGTTGAGATGAACATGACCAACTGGTGATACAAATGAATATCTTTGGCATGTAGTGCAAAGAAGAATATTTGATTCAATATGTATATTGATTGATATTACAGGGGTAAAATATTGATGATGGACTTTTAAATCTTAGAAGATAGTAGAATTCATTCTCTACTTGACTCTTCTAATGGATTGTTATTTCCGCTGCAGTTGTTGATCTAAAACTTGTTGTCTATTGTATTCTATCAAATGGTTCCCTGTTGAGGACTAAGGATAATTTGTTCTATATTATCTTAGTCATAATATTCTTTACTGGGCTAGTTGAGCTCACCCTTTTCCTTTTTGTTCCATTTTTATTCTCAGGAGGCGAGAATATAGCGGGAACTAATTGGGATGTGGAGTGATGGTTCAAGACAGTTGTTTTAGTAGTCTTCACTGTTTTGTAAAATAGTGTATCAATAATTATAATGAGGACTTATTTGAGTGTGGATATTGTCTAGAAGACAATATTTGTATTTAAACTCACAGTGTATGTGTTGTCATATTTTGCACGACAATTGTAATATTAAAGTTGTAGTTATTTTCTGTACCATGGATTTGGCGACTCAGAATGGGTTGTGTGGACCTATTTTGGGGGCGTCAAAGTTGGTATCAGAGCTTAGGGATATGGTCTCTGGCGGAGATCGAGGAATAGAACTAGGAGGGGAGAGACGAGTAAATCCTTCGCTAGTGTGTCCTACCTAAGCTTATTTGTTATTTAATTGGTCGGTCATAATATAGGGATAATATGTGGCATGTTAATTTGTTTAATTAACCCTTATTTTGTGACAGTATTTGAGAATGGCAACTGAAAATGTTAACAATGGAGTGAATGAGACCGTTGAGACACCTCTAACCACCAACCAGGATAATGTGATGTCAGGCGAAGAAGAAATTAGAGATATCTATGCGAGGGAAGAATTAATAGTTGCACCCGAGCTAGTCGTAGAGGTAGCAGCTGAGAGTGAGGAAGAAGAGGGACCTGAGGAGAATTTATTAGAAGAAATTTTTGATCGAAATGTAGAACTGCAAGATCGTATTCATGAGTTAGAAGAGCAGGCTGAAGAACGGAAAGCGGTCATGGAGCAAAGGGATGCAATAATTCAAAATTGTGTTACCTGATGTGCGATGCTTGAACAGAAGCACTCTTTGGCAGAGTATAAGATATTAGAGCTGGAATCTTAAAATGCTATGATCAAAGTTCTGATGAAAGAAGAAACAACTGAACGAATGAGAATGGAGGATACATGGGTAAAAGTTGCACGACGCATTGATATTGTAGAAAAAGACGTCCGATCCAATAAGGCCAAAATAGATGAAATGGATTTCACTTTTTGGATAGCAATTGGGAGAATCCAACATCGAGTTCGGAATTACCCTGTGCAGAGCGGTCAACCCCAATTCGATATGGATCGAAAAGTAATGATTCAAATCATGGATCAGGAATGCGAAGAAGTAATTAAGGGTGGAATGTACTCTATAGCAAAGTTAAGTCCAGTTGGGACGATGACACCAAAGGCTGTCCCAGACAAGTCAAAGTCAGTGGTTCAAGGGAAAGCGTTTATCGAGACTTCCCAAAATACGGGGAACCCGAATAAAGTTATCACGGGTTAGTTAATCATAATTTCTTACGAAATCTATACCTTATTAGATATCGGTTCTACCCATTCTTTTATCTCTCCTACTTGTGCTCAACGTTTGAACTTGACTCCTGAGAAATTAGAATTTGACTTATCTGTTGAAACTTCGTTAGGAGAAACTTTCGTTACATCCACTATTTATAAATTTTGCTTGATTCAGGTTGGCATTACCTGTTGATCTCATTTCTTTGAAAATACTTGCATTTGATGTGATTTTAGGGATTGATAGGTTAACCACTCATCACGCTAAAATTGATTATTTTCGTAAGGTTGTTAGTTTTTATATTCCTAACCAACATGTTGTACGAATTCAAGTAACCAAACCATTAAAGTCAATCACTGTCATATCAAGCCATAAAGCCATTCGTTTATTGAAAAATAGATGTCAAGCTTTCTTAGCCCATTTCATGGATTTAAACAAAAATAAGTCAGATTTGAATGATATTTCTGTTATTTCTTGACGTATTTCCTGAAGAACTTCCTGGCCTACCCCCAGAGCGTGATATTAAATTTTGTATCGACTTTGAACCCGGTACAAAACCCATTTCCAAAACCCCATATCGAATGGCTCCTATTGAATTTCAGGAGTTAAAAACCTAACTGCAGGAGTTGGTACCCTAGCCTCTATCTGGTGACTTCCTTTATGGAATGCACCGAAGCCAGACTCTCTATAGGGGACGTCATATCCATGCGGTGGTAAACTGATAGGTGCCATTGTGATGTACTATCCAAGATTGGGATATGAGTCATAGTTGAGAACAACCTAAGTCAGTAATCGAAATACGTAGCTTTCTAAGCTTAGCTGGTTATTATTGGAGATTCGTGAAAGGATTTTCTCGAATCACTACTCCATTAACTCAGCTGACTCGAAAAGATACAAAATTTGAATGGAGCGAGGAATGTGAGAAAGGTTTCCAAGAACTCAAGAGGAGACTCATTTCGGCACCTGTTCTGACCATACCATCCTGGAAAAGCGAACGTGGTAGCTAACGTGTTGAGTATAAGATCGTAAGCGGGTACGAGTGCGCCATTGTCGAACAAAAAGACCCATTTTGTATGACTTACAAATGATAGAGATAGAGTTAAAGACTCTAGGGACCCACGTGATGATATACGAGTAGAATCGACTTTAATTGATAAAGTTAAAACTACTCAAACTACACACCGGAGCTGATTCATATAAAAAGAAGGTGCAAGAAGGCGTTATTCTAGAAGTAAGATTCGGTGAAGAAAAGAAATATCAACCCTCGATTTGTTGGTCCATTTGAAATTCTCGATCGAGTAGGAAATGTAGCCTATAGACTCGCTTGACCGCCAAGTATGTCTCGTGTTTATAACATTTTTCGCATATCCACGCTACGTAAATATGTGAAAGACCTGAACCATATTATTGAGTTAGAACCAGACGAGATAGCCGAAGATTTAACGTACGAATTGGTACCTGTCAAGATCTTGGATAAGAAGGAGCATGTCCTACGCACAAAGGTTATACCACAAGTCAAAGTTTTGTGGAGGAACCATGTTATTAAAGAAATGACTTGGGAGTTGGAAACGAAAATGAAAGCGAGGTATCCTCACCTTTTCGAAACACTAGGTACGTTTGTCAATTTCGAGGACGAAATTTCATAAGGAGAGGAGGTTGTAAGACCCTAACTTTTTATAAATGAAATTGAATTTCTTCTATTTATTTTGAAATAGTAAGGGTTGATTTGATTAATGTGATTAGTTATGGGTAAAATACGCAAATATATTAAATAAGCAATTGGTTATAAAATATTCATTGTTGTCGGGGAATATTCGTTTGGTCGTGGAATATTCTTACTATCGGAGAATATTCGTACAATGACGCAGCCTTTTGTGGGCCCCATGTGAAGTTTATTGGATGAAGAAAACGACAAGTATGAGTTTTTTTTTAAATAACTACAGTAATTGTTACAATTAACAATCGTTGAAATACTCGGTGGTTAAAACACAAGAATACGCCATGTATTTGACACTCAAAGACACCAGTATTGGACCAATTATTGATTCTTACGTAAGAAGTCACTACTCAATAATTGTTACAATAATTACTGTTCAATATTTTATTTTATTGATTCAATAATTGTTATGTTGATATTTTATATTACTGTTGTTTCAATAACTATCACTGCACAGTATTTTCCATTATCAGATCAATAATTCATATTATTTGAATAATATTATTAGATAGCATTATTGACAATGTCAAAGGAAGTTTTTTCTAGGAAGGGGGTTTGGTCACTTAATTGCGCGCCAGTAAAGAGAAAACCTTATCGGAAAGCCCCATCTTTCCTTGGAATGACCTGGTTGTTATTATTGTGATTCTATAATATTATTTGTGAATAATTAATTATTGATTTATGTGATAAGAAAAATATTTATTTATGTTGATATAAATGGACAAATTTTTTGAAAAGTGACAATTATTGAAAATTGATATTTTATCTTTTCTGATAAAATAATTCATTCAAATATATTATTATATTACATTATGAATGTATAATGCGATAATATAATAATATAATAACGATGATATTTTTACAATGAATATGTGATATATGAATAAATAAAGAGAAAGAGGATTTTTGTTACAATAAATGCTAAAAATATGTTAAACATGTTGGTGGGCCCCATTTTGACTAAAATTTGATTATAGCTTTGTAAAATAAATCGTATGTGGATTTGATTCGAATTTACATTTAGAATTTGGAAAAACTTAAATCTACAAAGTTGTAGAGAATTGAATTTTCTATAAAAATGACATAAAATTTGAATTTTTCTGATAAAAGGGCTATTTATTATGAATTATTGAAGTTCCAAAATAATTGATTTTTGGAGTTTTAAATGTTTTTTTTAAGAAAAACATTTTTGGTGAGTTGGTGGGCCCCACTTGTGTGGTAAATGTGTTGAAATCAGAATTTAAATTATGCGTATTATTTTTAATAAATAATATTATTTTATTAAATTTTCTGCTTTGGTGTTCTAAGCATTTTTCTATAAATAGGGTTCTTAGGTTAGAATTGAAAATCATACCAGAAACTGAAGTTTTCTCTCTCTATAATATCGAGCGTATTTTTTGTAAGTATTTTGATACTTTGAGTGTTGCTATACGGTGCAAGTTTTCTTCTGCGTTATATCTGATATTCTAGCCAGAAGAACTATTCTTTTTGAGGTAAGAGATGTTAATTTCTTCATAAATAATATTATTTTTTTCAATATCATTATACCGGAATATTGGTATGAATTTTATTATGAAATTTTTACCTTTCATGTCGGGGTTATTATTCATGAGTTACTATTTACGAGTTACTATTCATGAGTTACTATTTACAAGTACTATTCACGAAGTATAATGATTTTTCTTGTGGAATTTTTACCTTTTAGTAGCAGGGTTACTATTCACGTATACGGCACTATTCACGAATATGTTCACAAAAAAATAAAAAAATTTCTTTCTTTGTCCAAGTTGTCTATTGTGGTTACTATCTTTGATTGTATCCATGTTTTGATCTTTATTTTTGAATTCTGCTCCACAATTGATTATTATGGAGTATTTTTGAACTTGGTTAAACCGAAGTACGAATCTCTAATCTTTGTCTTTTTATCTCTCTAGATTCATTTTCTTAAAAATATTTTTATCATCCTCAGTCCTAAATGGTGATATAACTGAATATCTTTGACCTATAATGCAAAGATGAATGATTATTTGATGAATATCTTTAGCCCATAGTGCAAAGATGAACATGTGTTGAGATGAACAGGACCAACTGATGATTCAAATGAATATCTTTGGCCTGTAGTGCAAAGATGAATATTTGATTCAAGATGTATATTGATTGATGTTACAGGGATAAAATATTGATGATGAACTTTTAAATCTTAGAAGATAGTAGAATTCATTCTCTACTTGACTCTTCTAATAGATTGTTGTTTCCGCTGCAGTTGTTGATCTAAAACTTGTTGTCTATTGTATTCTATCAGATTTTTTCCTGTTGAGGACTAAGGATAATTTTTTCTATATTATCTTAGTCATAATATTCTTTACTGGGCTAGTTGAGTTCACTATTTTCCTTTTTGTTCCATTTTTCTTCTCAGGACGCGAGAATATAGCAGGAACTAGTCAGGATGTGGAGTGATGGTTCAAGATAGTTATTTTAGTAGTCTTCACTGTTTTGTAAGATAGTGTATCAATAATTGTAATGAGGACTTATTTGAGTGTGGATATTGTCTAGAAGATAATATTTGTATTTAAACTCACAGTATATGCGTTGTCTTATTTTGCACGACAATTGTAATAATGAAGTTGTAGTTGTTTTCTGTACCATGTATTTGACGACTTAGAATGGGTTGTGTGGACCTATTTTGGGGGGCGTCACAAAGCACAAATATCAAGGATATTCTACTAATTTCATGGAGTATAGAAGCCAAAACTTAACAAAAAGAGTGTAGAATTCGAAATCTGCAATGAAATAATATTACTT
Organism: Panax ginseng; assembly: GCA_020205605.1. Classification (NCBI taxonomy): domain Eukaryota; kingdom Viridiplantae; phylum Streptophyta; class Magnoliopsida; order Apiales; family Araliaceae; genus Panax; species Panax ginseng. The sequence goes on along the minus strand of CM035134.1, from coordinate 135,580,329 downwards.
ACATACTACAGAGTATAGAAAAAATATTATTTCTTACGAGTATTGAACAAAAATAATATACCTTACCTTAAAAAGAAGAGTATTCTAACTGGTATAGCGGAGATATTCTTGAAGAAAACTTGAACTGTTTTCTACGCTCAAAACTTCTTAGAACTCTAAAAAAATACACTCAATATTATAGAAGAAGAATTATCTGATTCTGTTGTGATTTTTAATTCTAAACTAAGCATCCTATTTATAGAAGAATGGAAAGGGTACTATTAAGAATTTTTTTCACAGACGAATAATTTGCAGATTTACGGACGAAGAAAAAAAAATCTTCAGACGTCCGATTTTTCAAAATATTAATATAATAATCAAATAAAACAAATAACTTTATATATAATATAATATATTCTATTTTCATAAAAAATAAAATTTATAATATATATATATAACCAACTTTTTCCACCCACCCGTGACAAACATATTTCCCCCACCCCTGGCAACTTTTTCAATATACGTGGGCCCCACCTTTATATTTATATATACTAAATAACTTTCTACTAATTATTTTGAAAAAAAATTGGTAAATGGGGGTCCATAAAATAAGCAGAATTTACATCAAATACTTCATAAAAATCTCCTCAATATTTTTAACAACATTTATTCATCATTATTATTATTCGCAATATTTAATAACCAGATCATTCCCAAGAAAGATGAGGTTTTCCAATAAGGATTTCTCCCTATTGGCACACAATTAGGTGACCAAACCCCTTTCCTCGACAGAACTTTCTAGACATCGTCAATAATGCAAATAATAATATGAATAACTGTATCGTCTCAATTATTGATTTAATAATATATAAAATATTGATAATAATTGAATCAAATAACGTGAGATACTACGCAAAGAATTGTTGTAGCAATAATTAAAACAAAGCGAAAGTGACTTCTCACGTAAGCATCAATAATCAATATCGCAGTACTACTTCTTACCCCGCCAGCGACATCAGTATTTTTCATCACCGGGTATTTCAACAGTTAACGGTAAAATTTTCACCGTTATTTTTATAAAAAGATATTTATGTCGTTTTCTAACTCCGATAATAATTTCGTTGTGGGATCCACCAATGATTGTGTCGTCGTACGAATATTCCCTGTTAAAATGAATATTCCCCGACCAATCGAATATTTTATAACAACTTGCAAACTTTTCAAACTTTATAAATGTTACCCACAACTATGACATAATATCAAATTCACACCATAATATTCAAAAATATATTTCGAGAAAAATTTAATCTTTATTCATGAAAGTTGGGGTTTTACATAGGCATCCATTGAACAAAATACATCTCTGTTAACTACCAACTCCAAAAAATGGATAAAAAGAAGAAAAAAAGTACATAAATTTTACTAGATCTTAGTGTATGTGATAGGTTGTAGCATCAGGGATTATATTTTTCATCTTTCAGTCTTCCACCGCCTTACTGCTCTATGCCTCTATTTACCAAAATCCATTAAATCCTCTAGGCAAAGGCACCACACCTTTCAGATCAAGATGTAAAAATACAATCTCACCTCCAGCTTCGTACCCACACCATCTTGCCGTCGTAACCAAATCTAGACCCTCCCCAAACTTTCGATGGCGACTGATGATACATTGGATGTTCTCCTTCAATACCGTTGGGATGAAATGCGATAGGCTGAGAAGTGAGAGGCGGAGAAGCTAAGATTTGGGATGAGAGAGGCGGAGAGGCTGAGATGAGAATTTGAGATTTGAGATTTGGGATTTGGGATTTGGGATGAGAGAGACGGGAGAGGCTGAGATTAGAATTTGAGAAATGAAAAGGGTTTAGTGCAGACTTGAGTGAATAGAATAGATATAAGTATAAAATTATTATTTTTAATTAATAAATTCGGTTATTCGGAATTTTGGATTTCCAAATAGCTTGATTTTTACTAGCGAACCCGAAACCGAATACTGAATAAAAAATTGAATATAACCGAAATTAGAAAGAAAAAAACGAATAATCGAAATAATTCAGTTAAAAAAATTCAGTTATGTTCGATAATTCGATTTTACTCGCTTTTTGCTCACTCCTACATTCACTTTTTAAGCCAACTTGACACAATAACATACTTCAAAAATATTTTAATATTAATAAATATGAATACGACGAATTAAATTGACCAAAAAAGACAAAAAGAGTAATTATAATGGATTAGAGAATTTAATTAAATTCCTTGAAAATGAAGTGCAAGTTACTATCACATCCATTCTTTTTTATGTCTTTTTATAAAATATAAATTTTTTTTCTTTTTATTTGTCGTTTATACTTTTTTTAAAAAAAATATTAATGATTTATTTTTTTATTAAATACTAATTTATTTCTCTTTTATTTTTTGATAATTTTTTAAAAAATAATATCAATATTATATATCTAATTTAATCAATCAAATAAAATATTAAATATATTTTTTATTTTTGATGTTTTCATCTAGAAGGTCAATTAAAAAAAAGAAGGGAGAGAATACACACTCGTTGCTGTTCACTCCGATAAACTCTACGGATAAATAGAATTTGTGAGGGAACTGACAAGACGAGGGCCAGTGACAGGTGACATACATTGAGCGAGAGATTAACTTGCTATTAACCTTTATAAATTATCTATTTTTTAAATTATATTTATATTTTATTTTAAAAATAAATATATTCACATTAAGTTTAATTAATTTTTATATATAAGTTCATTGTACTAAAATTTAATACATTTCATATATGATGAAAAAAAAAACTACTATATAAATATCAATAAAAATTCTTCAAATCATATTCAACGATGACTTCTCATCTAAAAGATGTCCATAAATCCACCATGACAGATCAAATACGCAAGAAATTATGCGAATATAGGAGAGATCACCCTACATGTACTCAGAAAGATTTATAATAGTGGACGCAATGAGAAAATTAAGGATGAAATTCAATTTCAAGACAAAACAACGGGAATAGAATCATATTTTACAAGATTACCCTAGATATATTTGTAGTTTAAAAGAATTATTAATTTATGATTTTGATGGGACCATATATTTATATTAAGGGTCATTTTAAAATTTATTATTTTATTTTTTTATCGAAATTATTAATTTATCCCATTTGCCCAAGTCGGGATGAGAAAAAAATATTATTTCAGAGAGAATATTAATTTATCGAGTATTAATTTATAAAGGTTCTACTGTATCATGCTAATATTTAACACTTGACCTCGATATTAATTGAAGTCTATTTAAAACACCACCTTTTGCATCTTAACAGTTCACCTCTTAATGCATCTTAATAGCTCATATTTTTGTATTAAGAGGTCCTTTAAATAATTAAGATACAAATATGAGTCTAAACTATTCAGATGACCTCTTAATATAAAGACTGAGTTTTTAAGATGTATTAAGAGGTGAGTAGTTGTTAAGATGCAATCAAACACCTCTTTTTTTTTTTATCTTTGAATTGAGTAATTTAAGTCAATTAATTTTGGTAAAAGTTGAAAGGGTAAAATGGGAATTTTAAATTCAGAATTTTAGAACCCAAAATCTTTTTAATTTTAATTTTTATAAACAATCTTTCAACTTGTTTTCTTTTACCATTTTAAATTAGGAAAACCTAGCATCATTTATCATTATTATTACAATAATTCGTATAAATTGCTCTGTAAAATTGCACAAGTGAACTTTATTATTGTCAAAACTCTTGCACAAGTTAAATCTATATTAATGTAAAATAATCATATTTAGTATAGAATTACTGTTATTAATATTCTTAGAATATAGTGAAAATTAATCATCATAAATTTATATTTTAATTTTCAAGCTTAACTTTCTTAATTGCATAAAATTACCAGTCAAATTATTATTTTTCCTGCTGCTATGTAAGCTTTTCAATACTAATAAATAGAATAATTAAAAGGGAGTTTTCATTTATGGAAACTGATATTTTCACATGAAAATCGTATAATCATCGCTATAAGATCTATAGCAATACTTTTTATGTGAAAATATAAAAAAGTCGTGGAATTTCTTTGGTTTATCTTTGTTGAACTACTCAAATTTTATGTCTTAATGTAAAATTAATTTTGTAGCTTTTACAAGCTATTGTTTTCTGTTGAATGATTGACCAATTCAGTCATTCAGTGTGTTTGTTTTTTGAAAAAATTGTCTGAATGGGTGAACCGGTCAAGCCATTCAGACGATTTGGGCTGAATAGTTTAGTACTATTTTTTGGTTGAATGGACTGAATAAGTGGTTGAATATTTTATTTTTTTATAATATTAACTATTATATTAAATGATATTAAATAAATTTATAACAAATTTTTAAATTTTTTAGAGGGGTAAAATAATAAAAATTCATTATTCAAATATTTCAGAAATATCAATTATTAAATAATTTTTTTTATTCAAATTCAAATTCAGCTCATTCTAATTAAAATTAATTTAATTTTTATCAAACAACTCCTACGTAGTCTATTAAAATTTTGTCACTTTCCTTGCCCCTCTATGGCCCACCTTAGCTATGAAGTAACGGCCTCTTTTTCTACTTTTAATAAAGAGTTTACCAACTTATCGGTCTCAATGAAAAGTATAAGGACAATAATAATAATTAATAAGAAAGGAATAATAGTTCAATATTATTATTATAATACATAAAACTTGGTTCACTGGTATGATTATGATTTATTCACGGGCAGATTTACACTGGGGGCAGTGGGGTTCGCGCCCCCAGGATATTTTTTTGAATTTTTTATTTATTTATATTAGGGTATCTATTTGCATTTTAAAAAAATATACCTTCATAATAATTAATATTTTATTTATCTTACTAAATGAGTTTATTTTGACTTTTTAAAGTTAATTTTTAAAATTTAAAAATTTAAAACTATGAAAATTAATTTAATTTAGACAATACAATCAGAAATATTAGTCACTATTCTACAAAAAGATTTTTCTTTGCAAATTTTTTAATTTAAGGATCTATTTTTGTTTAATCATTATTCTTAAATTAGTGAGTGTTTAATTTTATACTGATGGTATAAATTATTACGATGAATTTAAGAATATAATATTATTTTATATTACCAATAAAAATGTGCAATTCTTTTTAATAAATTAATAATATCTCTGTATTTCATTTTTAATATACTTCAAACAAATTTATTAGCCATTAGTACTTGATCACATATATTATTTTCTTTTCAAAAGAAAATTATTAAAATTAACACTGTATTAAAAACATTATTTACTTAGAATTTTTCTTTCTACATATGGGAAAAAATCTATTTAAAATGTTCTATTAATATAAAATTAATACAATACAAATTGGATGATATTTTAGGTTATGATGCATTATTTACTGCATGCACAATTGTTCTTTTATAATTTGAAAATGCACACAATTTTACAAAATTTAAGAAAATGTAACTATATATAAGAAGAAAAATTCACAAAATAAAAATGAACAATATATTTTGTAGGATTTCGAAGCTCCAGTACACCCAATTTCTTTTTATTAGATGTTAAGGATCAAGATTATACCCCTTTTTCATTCTAAAGTAATATATCCAAAATTTTATACCAAGTGTGACAGTTCAATAATATTGATATCAAACACTGCCACTGCAAAAACTATAAACGCTAGTAATCAAACAAGCCCTAAACCAAACACTCGTATTTAGAGATAAATATGAAAAATATATATATTCTTAAAATTTGTAAATTTTGCAAATGAGAATTGTGGAGCCGAAGGAGTATCGTGAAGGTTCAACCTACTCTGTCTTGGCCGAGAGCAGATTCTTTGTCCCCAAATTTTTTGTCTCTTTGTGTCCCCCTACTTAAATTTTGACCCATGTCCTTTTATTTAATTTTAGAATTAATTAGTGTTAAGTAAGAAACTAGGTGTCAATATTTAAGTAGAGGGACACAAAGGGACAAGGAAATTGCTCTCGTCTTGGCCTAATCATGCCATAGCCTAGCATCGCCCATTCCTATCACAAGCACAGCTATCGCTAACCCCAACCACCATACTACTGCTACTAGTGTAAAATTGGAACAACAAGAACACAATCACTTCTATCAACTTTCTTTGCCCTGTAAATCTGTTAGACTTGATGTTAGCCAGAAGAAAATCCTAATATAACTATTATGCTATTGTTTTTGTTATGTAAATCAACAGTGAGAATATAAATACATAACAAACACAAAGAATCAACCTTTAAAGAGAATAATCAAAGTATGATCACAATGATATTAGCATGAAAGCAAGAAGAACACACATCCATTCTTTCAATCGACTTCAACACACTAAATTGACCCAGATAAACTCGATGCAAGTTGATACGTAATTTAACCATAAGCAAACAGAAGTGCATGTCTATTCGTTTCAAACCAGTTTGACACCTGCTTCTTTTAAAGAATCAATCACTGCTTTCACCTTACCATGGTATCTCTGATCTCTCTTATAAAAAACAGAGACTGCGGGAATATCCTTGAGCATCAAACGCTCTCCCAAGATCTTCCCTATCTTTGCAGCAGCGGCAACATCCCGAGTACTTTCCATGCTTGGCCGCAAGGCCTTCTCTTGTGAGCTTGCAGCAGAGGCCACTGTTGTTGTTGGTGTGTGGACTACTTGGGCACTTACATACTTGTTCGAGAAGTGCATTCTCAGGACATAGGGCTTAAGAAAATTTGTGATTCTGTCGGGTCTGACTGGCGGAGGAATAACGATTTCTGTCAACAAAAACGAATCATAAATAGAACATTAGCATGTACTATATGTAATTTATAGTTCAAAGGAACCCATGTGAATATATCATAAAAGAGAAGCCGCAATTGGAGTTTTTCTCAATGAACATTTCTATGAAGATTGAAATGCACAGAATATTTCCAATCAATAGAAAAGACGGACTATTATTTACCATACGATACATTGTGCCACATTTGGAGATGCCATTATCTACAGAAGAGGGTTCATCGAGGTGCAGATCCAGTGACTATAAAGCTCAGTGGGCACCATGACATGTAAAAACTTTGCAGACATACTGATGAACTTAAAGAAAAAGATGAAATGAAACTAAGTGTAAACAAAGAGTAGGTGGCTTGGTAAATAAAGATTAAAGCCACGGGAGCTAATAGATATTCATTATGTTCCTCCAACTCAATGAATTGCCCAATAACAGATAATTTTATTGACTTATGAACTCCTAAAATGTAAAATAAGATCACAATGATTTTTATATCTTACTATGTATCTCAATCACATTATCCTAAAGATAGTAGTATTTAATCATATCTCTAACATATACAATGCTTTTGATTTGTTGAATGAAATCAAAGCCAGCGAGTTGTAAAGCTCAGCCAATCAAATTCATCCGCTGCAAATACACTCCAGGGCCAATGCAATTTTTATCACAAAGAGTTATGGCCCATATCTAAAGCCAGTATCCATACTGTTTTGCAGTTCAATATTTAAAAAAAAATAAAAGTACTTGATAAAAAGTCAGAAGATAAAGGCCTCTTTGGTTTGAAAAACCTCATGTGACCCTTCTTGTTTATTACAAACAATGGAACCGCCCATTACACCCATTACAATACATAAAAAATAATAAATTTGAAAGGACTGCAAAAAATGAAATATCAATATAGTTTTTACATACATACCAAAGTGATTGAAAATTAAAGATATAAAAAAAAACATATCTTTTACTTATCCACCTAGCTTGTCCAACTTTAACTTTCATACATGATTCTTATCAATTTTTCAAGAGACACAGAAGCAGCAATAGAACATGGAGTACATTAATTAAACACAATATTCAAAAATAAATATGATGCTTATAAAATGGGTTTGAAACTTCAAGCTGTGTACTCAGCCTGCTGTAAAGTACTCAAAAGCAAAATTTCCGTAATCCCTGCACAAGATGCAGGTCATATATATCCAGAAGGTTTCAAAATATTATTTTTATGTCTTCAAGTGTTTAATATATTACAATATTAACTTTTCCCCATCCTTTATTTACTTATGCAGGTCATATATGCATACAGTAGGTTTTCTAATTAACCTTTTCCACTCCATTAATTCCTCATATTGATTACAAAATGCATGTGCTGTACCATGAGTATCCCAGTCGAAAAATCTCCATCTATGAGATATGAGGAAGCAATCAAGCCCATAATAGAAAAACACTAGATCAGGTTATTAATAAGAAATAAGTGTTTTCAGTCAATTATGCTCCTTAATTTAGTGTTCTTGTTATGAAAAACTTTTGACGCTAATGTTATTATTTGCCAATATCAGTTTTGTTTTCCCCTTTTCTTTTATTCTTTTTCTTTGCCTTAATACGATTATGTATATAATCTCTTTTTCAATTCAACCATGTATAGTACGCATCTCTTCACTACATTTATTTGGTGGGAGATATATTTTAGCTTTATACAGTTTCCTTTTTCTTGTCCTTTCCTTTCCCTCACGTTCCCAAGTTCTAAACATAGTCTCTAAAGGTCTATATCTAACTATAGAAATATCCATTCCATTTTAAAATGGTACCACTAATTTCAATCAATGTAACTTATCTATGGCCTCCGTTGATCAAACTTGGTAAGTTTTGAATATGCTCATGAATATCACAAATCCGAACATCAAGCTTTAATCTCCAATTCTTCATTTCTAAATAACACGAAGCACTGCATCTATGTCTTCCTAACCTACCTAAGGTAGTCTTCTAGCCAATATTGATATGTTTTATGACTCAGAGTTGCTGGATAATTGAACCCTCGTGATATTGAACTATGTGACATTAAAGCTGTAACTTTGCACCAACAATGACAAAAGATCAATTTGGGCATTGTTAACATAAACCTAAAGTTAAGAGAAAGATTTCTCACCAAATCATTGTAACATACATAAATGAAAAGGCTTGAAATCGAATTATGTAGAAACGCAGATGCAGAAAACTTTACTGAGTGAGAATACTTATTTTCAGCTCATTAAATAAAAGCAGTATATGAAATTCCTTAAATACTACTTAGAACTCCAAAAATCCATTGTGTTTTCTTTCATAAATTTCATCAAACAGTTGGCGGGACATACACAAAACATCCTTACAAGAACTACAAACTCTAATGAAAGATAAAATCTGCACTAGCACCAAATTCAAACGAATACACATCTATATTTTGTGTACATATATATAGATATAGATATGCATTGGAAGAAAACCAACCTGAATCTCTTCTTCTGTTCCTCGGCGTCTTCAATTCAGTTCCCAACTAGAGAAGGCCAAACACGAATGACGAAACAAAAGCTTCCAGCCTCAGGAATTATTGGGCCCAACTAGAAGACAACATTGGTCGGGCTTTTCAAGAAAGCCCAATATCTATCAATATAACTTAGTCATTTATTTGAATAAGTATGAATTATCTAAAAATTACTCTAAATTACAATATTTACTTTTCCAAACCTCAATATTGATAGTCAAATTGTAATAATTTTGTTTTTGTTTTTGGAAAACAGTTAATACTACTCTCTAATTTACAAAAGGAGTTATCATATGTAAATTTTATAAATTTTAAGATAGCTCTCTTATTGTGAAATAAGGGAGAGAGTATAAAATAATGATACGTTCAGATTGGAAGAATGAAATGACTTATTTTTATGGAATGAAAAAAATTGTGTTTGGTTGTTTCATTGGAATGAAATGAACTATTTGTATTCCTCCAAAATTTATGAATTTTATTCGTTAGCGGAGGAGGGTATGAAATGATTCATTTCAACTGGAAGCCTGGAATGTGATGAATCATTTCAATCTCAATTTCATTCGTTCACCCATTCCATTCTTTCAAATTTCAATCCAAGCATAGCATAAGTTCTTAATGTGTTATCCAACCTAATATCTAAACAAACTTTAAAATGGTCAATATGATTTTACGTTTAGATTGAAGGAATAGAATATATGAATAAATAGAATAGAAGAGTGAATGCTGGAATGAGTCATTGGAATGAATCATTTTATGCCCTCTCAAAGAATAAAATTCATAAATTTAAGAGAAATGAGAATAGTTCATTCTATTCCAAAAATAGAACAATCAAACACAAATTTTCTTATTATATAGAAATGAATCATTCTATTCTCACCAACAAATTTATTGTATCACTCCATATGTACACATCCTATTTTAAGACCTTTTTTTTCTCTTGAACGCTTTATTTTAAAACTACACAAAATTCCAAAATTAGGAATCTCGTTTGCTCAAAAAAAGAAGTTTAAAACAAATATATATTCTTCCTTGTATTTTCAGTTATTTTGGGAAGGAAAAACAAAAAAGCATTACCAAAAAAAAAATAAAAAATCTCCAATTTTGGCAAACATAAGAAGTCGTTCCAACTCTAACAAAGTTCAACCATCAAATCTTGTAAACAAAAAATTTCATAAAATAAAAATAAGAAACATTTAAATATATTTAATTTTTTATCAAACAACATTGTCATATTTTGATTTTCACTGGTAAAAACAAAAACAAATGAAAACCAAAATAGAAATCAAAAACATGAAAATAAAAACAGTTAAAAGTTTTCATGTAACATTTATAATATCACCAAAAACTGCTTACAAAATGATGTGCTATATTATTATTTATTGATAATCCACTATACATAAGTAAGCCCAATCATAATAACATAAGAAAACATACAATAATATATATTTGAAAGAAAAGAACTCTTCAAGCTTATTATTAAGATAAATAGCAAAATCATTTTTCGATCAGAGAAAATGTAATATTATTGGGACCTCTGATCTTAACCTAAAAAAACCCATCAGAATCTGAAGTTTGGTAATTAAGTTTGAATACCACAGAAATTGTTAAGCACAAGACATGCAACATCAAAGAGTTGTAAATTTCTTTTATAAGCAAAAGAGATGCACTTAATGTGAACAGGATACTTAAATCATCATTGCGGATAGAATAATTAGGGATGCCTACTGTCAGATTCTACAATTCCAAATGTAACAACAATGTAAAATCCCTGATTCCACAGATGAAACGCAAACAAAAACTACAGAATGAGGCCAGTAAATAAATGTATAGGCTGATTTGCATTATCAATCCTCCTCCTCACCCTCGTTCTCGGCAATGTTGAAGTACCTCAATTCATATATATTTCGGTCCTTGTTGGGCGCTATCACCCTGAGCCAATCACAAGACATTGTTTTTCTTCAAGTACTTCTTTGTTAAGTACTTCAAATACCTATATATCACAACCACACATCAGCAACAACATCAATGATCAAACCAAACCAATTGTCAAATGTGGTTTGACAAGCTCACACACTGTTTTAAATTAACCTGATTACTTACTTCAGATGTCCATTTGTACTGCAGAAACTACATTATACCAAGTAGAAATAGGGAGAGACCCATCCGCTAACACTGGCAAATAAACTATAAAACACTTACTATGACAGGGTGGAAGCATAAATTAAATGCAGACACTAAACAACATGCATGTGATTCTCATCATCTAGTGGTATTTGAGCGTTATCCATAGATCACCTTTACATAAGCAATCCACTACAGAATAAATCCCACATGACAGACATGAACCCAGTTATTAATTTAATTGTTGTAAAAGATATTTAAATCCATTTGCCTATAAAAAAATTAGCCAGAGACCTAAGATTGGAAGGAATTTGAGTGGTTTTTGATGACATAAACACTAACCTATGCTGCTTTGCTACTTGACAAGTGGGTGGATCCAGGAGATGGTTTTGTTGCGAGGGGGATCTACTATTTCAGTTTAGTTCAAATCAGATAACATGTTCAAGAATAAGAAATGATTGTACTTTTCAATCTGCTCTACAGTTTGCTATATTTCCTTGACAAATATATATCCCCAATAATCTATATCAAGTAAACAATAATACAAAGTATTCCACAATAAGTTGGCAAACGAATGAAACGATTGTGACAACAATCCTTTCATATTCAACAAGTATCCAATTTTTTCTTTATTTTGTTTTTCACCTAACTTACACTATACAAATAGACAGATTTTGGTCAAGTCATCATGTTATATGTGAATCAAGAAACTTATGTGCTTTATCAATAAAAAATTTCAAGATCACGTGGGGATATATCTTAAAACAATAGAGACCTTTCCATCTAATTAATTAAAGGAGCTCAAAGACACTTTTTTTACAGGTTTACAATGCTTTTTATGTCGGAACATCTGAATGCACTAGCCTATAAAAGCAAGAAGCAAATGCCAGAATATCAGCTCCATTTCTTATCGGCAACGTACAGCACTAAAGCACTATGGAAAGATTGCATCAGAGACTCTAAATTGTTGCCTCAAAAGGAACCCAAGGATTTTTGGGTAATGCAAATGGTGCTACAGCTGATAATACATATGAAAATGAAGAGACCACCAAGCAACAAAGAAACATGGTCCTTGGCAGAGCCGGCCCTGGGCATGGGCCAACAGGGCAACCGCCCAGGGCCCAAAATTGAAAGGGGCCCATTTTTTTTATAAATTTATGTATTTATGTGTATAAAAAAAATAAATAATAAAAAGATTAGTGATATTATGTATTGAAAATGATATGTTAAAAAACATTAAATATGATAGTATAATTGATGATTTTGCATCTAAAAGTGTAACAAAAAGACATTTTAAATGATGTTTTGTGGTTTAGATTTCATTGGGCAAAACTAAAGAATTATCTACTGTAGTTGGTAAGTTTTACTGATTACACCATTGAACTTTTAATTTTTTAAATTACCCCATCAAACTAATTAAAAATAATTATTTTAAATATTTTTAAAAATAATTATTATTTTAAGTAAAAAATATTAGAAACTTTTTACTTCATAAAATTAGTAGAGTTTCATAAAATATAGATTCAAAAAAATTAAAGTGATTTTAAATTAAATTAATGTCTACTTAATTTTTAAAAGAATGACTCATTCTTAATATTATAATTTTTTTTAAAAAACTAAAAATATAAATTAAATAAAAAAATAGTAAAGATAAATAAAAAATTGATTCAATTTTTTCAAAAAAGAAATTAATAATTTTTATAAATAAATATTATTTTCAAGAAAAAATTTGAAAATTTCTTCATATTTTAAAAAAATGAGTAAAATTTTATAAAATATAGATTCAAAAAAATAAACTTTATTTTGAAAGAAAACAAAAAGATTTTTTTAAAAATCAGAAGAGTTTCATAAAACTTAAATTTTTTAAAATCTATATTTTATGAAATTTTACTCATTTTATGGAAAAAATTAAAGTTTCTAATATTTTTTACTGAAAATAATAACTATTTTTAAAAATATTTAAAATAATCATTTTTTTAATTAATTTAATAGGGTAAAAAGAAAAATTAAAAGTTCAATGTAATCAGTAAAACGTGTCAACTACAATGAGTAATTCATTAGTTTTGTAGATAAAAAATTAACGTCCGTTTATTTTTTATAATGGAATAACCCAATTTCAAAATAATAATTGGTTTAGTGGGGTAATTTGAAAAATTAAAAGTTCAATTGTGTAATCAGTAAAACTTGTCAACTACAGTGTGTATTTTATTAGTTTTACCGATTTCATTGATATTTTTATTTTGTAGGTACATGTGATGAGTCTTTGCTTCGATGACATTTTAAAGTGTTCTTCCTTATCTTTTGTAAATTCTTATAATTTTAATAAAATTAATTAGTTGATAATTTATTTATTTATTTATTTAGTTTGTATAAAGGGGCACACTTAGAAAATTTTGCCCTGGGCCTTAAAAATCGGCTCTGGTCCTTGGATAACTTTTATTTCTTACTTATTCCTTTCCTAAGATACTCTTTAAACCAAAGCATTTGGCAGGATATTGCAGCTAATTACAGCATATCAGGTGAAGAGTAAATCACTAAATTCAAAACCAAATAGATAGTGGGACATTCAGGTCCATAGAAACATACTTATTAATTCATACTCTGAGTGCTCTATTTATCAATTTGTATGCTAAATTCTCCATAACCCCAATAAAATCTAATACAATTGAACGCCCAATGCTTCTTAAACCTTGAAATGAATCATTTTTAAGAGTATCTTTTACTAATCAAAAGAAGAAAGAAAATGAGTCATCCAAGCAAATACAATTTCAATGAAATGCCCATCTATTTATGTAACTCACTATACATCATCTCATACTCATACATCAAGAAGATAACATTACCTCTTGGAGAAGTTACTGTCAGAAGTGACAATAATTTTGCTCTTCTCGCGAATAACAGCGACGGCGTCGCCAAGAGCACCGGCCTTGCCGCCGACTTTGATCCGCTCCTGGAGAAACTTTTCCAGAGAAGCAATCTCCATAATCTTATCCTCCACCGGCTTTCCACAGTCGATCGTGAATGTAGCTCCTTTCTTCTTCCCACCCTTCGCCGCACTTATTCGACTCATCCTTCTTCTTCTTCGGTAAACCTACGCTTCATTTTCACACTCATCCAAAAATTAAACAATAATTCCAAATATAATATATATGCATATATACAAACATATCTATATATACAGAGAGAGAGAGAGATTTACCAGGAGGAGACGATGCAGGAACTGGGAGCTTCTGTAGAGAAATTTCTTTTGGGAGGTTTATTATAAATCTGGCAAAACCCTAATCCGTTTCTAGTAACTTTGTGGACCGAAATGGCCAGGACTTGGGCTGACCAGCTTCAGGCTAACATATATTGTTCCAAACCAGCTTAATGCGGCCTAGCTAAGCACAGCCCACTACGACTTATGTCCAGTAAATGTAATACTATCAGTTATTACTATTTTCAAATTGACATGTAAAAATTAAATACATTTTAAATTTCAAACCAATATTTAAAAGAAAATTAAGGAATAAATATTTAATAAATTAATATTATTACTTTTTAATTAGTTTACCACCATTATAATTATTTGTGTTAATAAACGTTTATTAATAGGTAACGTTGAAAACACAAAGTAAACTTTTATTTTAAAACCCAACTGGCATGACTATAGTAAGTTGTTTTAATACTATTATTCATTCACGTGAAAGGAGTGTTGTGGAACTATCAAATTTTTCTTGTAAAAATATATATTAATTTTCTTAAATGATCAATTTTTTATGTGAGATAACATTGTTTTGTGTATAATTTGTGCACATAAAAACATGGTTGAATCATTGCTTTGGGAAAATAGTATAACTATTTTTGTCGGAAGGTTCGGATTGGTGCCATTGACACACAGGAAGGCAACTGCAGGGTTGAAGCTTGAAGTGAAGGATTCCGGGTTACAAACAAGGGACCCTGCTGGGTTTACCCTTGTCGGTGCCTTGGCTTGTGGGACTGTAGGTCACATAATTGGGGTTGGCCTCAAGAACACGAGTCCTTCTACGGCGACCGGGGCTAGCGATCGGGGCTCTTTTTTTTTTCTTTTTTTTCCTAAACTCTAAACTCTAAATCTTAAATTTTATTTTTTACATGTATTCAAATTACACCTAAATCGTACAAAGTTGGTCCAATTTTTTTTTTGACTCCCTAAATCCTATATTCAAATTAAAATAAATATTATAAAAAAAAATTGAAGTAAAAACAAAGAAGTCCAGTCGCTACCACCGGTCACCCTACAATTATTCCAAGAACATTGGTGCACTCAAAACATTTGTACCAAATTGATCTGTTAATAACAATCTCTTGTTAGCTTCTCTTCCCTTCCCTCATCTGCCTATATTATTCAACTTCTTTTGTCAAACACTTGGTTTCCATTTCCCACATTTTTTATTTTATTTTATTTTATTTTAGTATTAGTTTCTGGGTTATACAAAAAATAAAAATATATTCTTAATATTAGCATTCTTAGAAATGAGACTCTCTTTTTTCTGTGGAAAAGATGGAGTCTAATATAAGACTCTTTATGTTTCCATTGTTCAGTACTCCCTCTGTCCCAAATTGGATGTTCAGTTTGATGTTTTTGTCAAATTAATTAATTTTAACTATTTTTGACAAAATGTAGGTGAAACGGATTAAAATAATAAGAAGCTACTTATAATTTATTATTATACCCAATCAATACTTCAATACTTCAATATATATATATATATATATATATATATATATATATATATAGAGCCCTTCCATAGCAATAGGTTCTTTATGAGTCTTATCTAACACCCTCTTTTTGGACCGTTGATAAATTGAATTGATGGCTGCGATTAACTTTTCTATTTGATAAGCCGGCACAGGTTGTTGTGCCTTATTATTCACTGTCTGGCTTCTTCTATTTTATTAAGTGAATATTAACTTGTCAATTATAGTTATAAAAAGTGAATATTTATTATTAAAATAATCCGTGAAGTCTGAGTTCTCTGAAACACACATTTTTTTTAATTTTTTTATTTCTCCCGTAGACATGCAATTTGATCTGGTGACATTAAAATAATAAAATAATCCGGTCGGTACAGCTTCATCCAACTTACACATTTTTTTTAATTTTTTTTATTTATCAAAGTAGAATACAAAGTGATCTGCTTAACATTAAAATAATAAAATAATTCTACCAAGTCTGTTGATCACTACTGGTATTAAAAATTAAAAAAAAATAAGTAGAATCTACGACATCACTGGTGGTATTAAAAATTGAAAAAATTAATTTTATTCAAGCGATTCATTGCTAAGCATGATTGAACTTCATGACCTCAAACTCCAAACACTCGTATTATATGACCACTTTAGAGCACCAGGCCTAGTCATTAATTTCAACCAAGAATATATCTTTATATTAAAACTTCACCATCCCCAAAATCTATATTCTTGCATTATTATTATATTACGATTTATTATTATTAATAAGTCTATATAATACATATGGGGGGTTTTCTATTTAGAAATAAGTTAATATCTATATTTATTAAGCAATGATTATTAGTAATGATTTTATATATTAAGCAATGATTTTATTATTAAGAAATGATTTTATTATTAATAAAACTAGTGAAGTATAATAATAATGTGATTATCGAATTTATAAAAGTAGTGAAGTATTATTATAATAATAATAATGTGATTATCAATATTAGAATCTGATTATACCAATACTAGTCTTGCATAACATTAAGAGGAATAGTACATATTACATGTTCATTTTCATAAAATAAAAAAACATAGAATGAGTAATACAATCAACGCCTATTTTTTTGGCTCGGGAATCCCTAGCACTCGATAGTGATTTCGCTTATCGTGTGGTCGGTTTCAAAGCCACAAATTGCACATTTTCGATGAGTCTTAGAAGGAATGATTTTCTCGAGTGCTTTCTTGAATCTAGATTGTTTTTTGCGGCCCTTTGTTTGAGAAATATTAGGCGGCAAAAACTCTTCTTCTTCTTCTACCTCTGCATCTTCATCGTCATTATCGTATCCCATATCATGATTTGGATCTCAATTTGTGCAATCAATGTCGTCATACGCCGATTCGATAATATTCTCATCCGGATCATCTTTGGTCAACCAACTCTTTTCCTCGTGCATTCGGTTTAGAAACAGGTTTATAACCTCGAATTTGAGCAAGCCGCTTTGCTTTCGCTAACTCTGGTAATCACCCATCAAATGATTATAAGCGCATTGCTTGATTTTGTTCAAGTCGTGAGATGTGGAGTTAAAAAGTAAGTCTTTACCATTGCTTTTGTTCGCGTCTCTTGTCCACCGATGAAGGATCATGTAATCGATCGGTATTTGTGAAATACTCTTTGCTGAAAAATATCTCAAGATGTACTGCATAATTCACGAGTGAGAAAACATTTGGCAATTACATATTCATTGATCCTAGTTGTCGATTGTTGACAACTTCTTTATATCTTCCACCACTTTCGATTGCATACGCATTATACCTTTGCATAAACCTTAGTATCGGTGACACATAACTCACTAAGTTTATGAACATTGTATTTCATGGAATCGACGAATGGGCGTTGGAAGCGTCTAAACATATCTTTTGTGTACACTTATGCAAAGATGAACTTCTAAAGATGAGCAAAAAGTACCATAATCCTTTTACGATGTTTTGTTATGTAGTCGGCCTTCCTCTCCACGATAAAGCTGTCTTTCTCTGACCTTTTGACTCTAAAGTACAAAACATAGCATACACATTGATGCATTAGTATACTCATCAAAAAAGGCATTCATGCTCTCGCTTCTTCCAGTGGTAGTCATTCCCGCGGCAAAATATCTCTTTGTATATGCTGGAATCCATTTCTGTCGTACATCATACAAACTTCCAAGCCATTCATTAGTATACAATTCATAGGAACTTATCAGAATATGCCAATGCTCTTCAAATTCCTCGATGGACAATGAGTTATACACACAGTTGTTAAAATTATTTTTGAACGATGGGTGCTCAGAATAAACATGATGCAATTTTTTAGGAAATTTATTGCTAATATGCCAAGAACACAATAAATGATAACTAGTTGAAGAAATCAGTAGCAATAGCATTACTCATGGCTCTGTCTTGATCGGTGATGATGGTTGTAGGTGCCTTGTAGTCCATGGCTTCAAGCCGTATACATAATACCCAAACGAAAGTGTCCTCTCTGTCTCATCTCGTAATAAAGTGCAAATCCAAACAATATAGATCGATAATGGTGGTTAACCCCGGCAAATGGAACAAAGCGGCATGCCATACTTATTTGTCCGGTATGTCTTATCAAATGTCACAACGTCTCGAACGTTGATATATAAACCTTGACGCAAGGCGTCAACCCACAAAATACAAGCTATGCGGTTGTTTTTCATGGGTTTCACTCGGAAAAAAAATTTCTTTGGCACTTAGGATGCAAGTTTGTTCAAATGATTGGAGCAATGACTTGTGCATCATTTTCATCTGCAGAATCACTCCTTAAATCTCGACTACATTCTCAACATTAGCGAGAGAAAGGAACATTTTGCAACCCACCTCCCATTATGCTCAAAACATTCATCATCTTACTAGGACCAATCTGGGACTTATTTAAAGTGTCAATTAAATTTCTTGCAACAGGAGTAATATTTCTGTGAGTCTCGATCAAATCTACTTTGGTGGGGGTCACTAAGTGATGATTGTGCTCTAATTCAACAGTAGATATACGCCAATTGTCCTCTTTCTTATTGTGAACAACATATATTCTAGCTTTGCACATTGTTCGTCCTATCGAGTCTCTCTGTCTAGTTATTTTATTACTACTATCTTCATCATCAGGTAAACTCTTGCCAACAATTGGTGTCTGGCTTTCTTACATACATCTTTGCCTAGATCGATATCATTCAGTATTAGCATGTTTATGACTAGTTGCAATTCTAATCTCAAATTCATTTTTTGCGAGCATATGATCTATAAAATATTCAACCTCTTCCAACGCGTACAAAATAATTGACCAACGTCACGAACAATATCAGATTTATTACTTTCAACTTCAACGACAAAATCGGATGTATTATATGACATTTTGAAAAACTTACTTGTGAATAATAGTGATGAATTTTGCTCGATCAAACTTCAACTTGATTTTACTGAAGTGAAAGTGGGCAACCGGATGAAACAAATTATGAGTAGAGGTGAAAAGAAAATAATATCGAGAGAACAAATTCGGGTTCATGGAGAAGAAGATAACTTGAGAAAATAGCAGCTTCCTAGACAATATTTAAAAGGTAAAACTAATGTACTTTTTCTATAAAATCAATGTCAGCTTTTTTCTATTCCCATAGTGCTTTATTATTATGTTTGACCACTTATTCACCAAACAGTCTTTATAATAATAATAATAATAATAATAATAATAATAATAATAATAATAATAATAATAATAATAATAATAATAATAATGGTAATAAAATAATAAAAAGTACATAAGCCGCTACTATATGTAACGGCTTTATACTCAATTCGTAATAATAATAGAATAATAATAATAATCGATTAATTATAATAAAAAAATGAGAACATATAATTTGGGGGGAAATGGAATGTTTTAAGATATATTCAAATCCAAGGTAAAATATGACAGCTAGGCCCGTGGTGCTCGGGTGGTCATTTGACGAATGTTTGGAGCTTGAGGTCGCGGGTTCGATTCTGTCCAGCAGCTATGTAATTTATTTATTACAAGCCGGTATAGCCTGTACCGGCCGAGCGTTTTTATTAAAAATTTATTTTAATTTTTTATTCTAGCCCAGATATATTTCAGATTTCGTAGTAGCGTTTAATTTAATAATTTATTATTACTGTAGTAATTGAAGCGCTTTCTAGAATTTGAAAGCAAAAGAGACAAAGTTTTTTCTGCCACATCACATCGGGAAAGACACCAAATATTAGCCTTTTGACTACTTTTTCAGACACAATGCCTCGGGAAAGAACACCTGCAAGCTTGTAAACTAAAAAGCTGAAACCCACAATCCGAAATTTATGAGTTTGTACCGGCTTGCATGAGCTTATTTAACCATCTATAACCATCTATAGTGATCTATTGAGAACACACGTTGTTCAAACTAAAGTTCAGTATATTAGATTCTAAAGACACCGAGAGTGGAGAGAGGGAGTATTTCGGAAGAGAGGAGCAAAAAACTTCAACAAGTTGAAGCGGCTGGATTCCATTTATTAGATTTTAAAGACACCGAACTTCAACACGTAAGTTTTTATTTATTGTTATTTGTTCAGTTTTTAATAGTTTCTGTTGTTGTTATTATTTTCGTATAATAGTAAAATAATATTATTACATTATATAAATGAAAAAAACTTATTATAGTGTACTCAATCAAGCCATTTTTTTTATCACTGCATGTTATTACTGAATTAAAGGGGATATAATACCATGCATGTATTTGTTTGTCATTAATGCATGTTATTACTGCATATTATGCATGCATGTTATTACTGGAAATTTTTGTTGTCATTAATGCATGATCACTTTATATTTTATTAAAGAATGATATTTATTTTTAATATATTAATTAGACTAATTGGACATATTTTTACAAAAATAAGAAAAAATATTAAAGGGGATAATGCATGTTAGTGTGTATTGTTACATGCATGTTAAAGGGGATAATTGTTACATGCATAACATGCATGTTATTATTACATGCATGTTGTTCAGTTTTTAATGCATGTTAGTGTGTATTGTTATTACTGTCATTTTGCAGCATGTTACTTTCAACTTCATTTTGTCATGCATCTTAATACTAATATGGAATTGATGTATTTTTTAGGTAACAGATGGATAGTTGGGAATATGGGCCAATTGATCCAAGTGTTCTGCATGATCAACAAGATCATGTATTAGATAACATATATCATGGGAGAGATAGGGGAAAACTAAGCTCCAGTCAATATACAGATCAGAAATATAATTAGTGGGCTTTGACAAAAGAACAAAAAATCCTTTTAGATAAATGTGGATTTGGAGTATTTAATTATCAAGGTGTTGTACACCAAACTGATCTTGGTCTGATATCTCCCTTAGTCGAGAGATGGCTCCCGGAGACGTGAGAATCCCCATCACCATTTGTCATTTTACCGAGGGGAGTTAGATATTAAGTCTATGTGGGATGTGGTTTGGCGGCCTTACATAATGTGGGATGATGATATCAGTGGATTTAATTTTGAAGGCGAGGTTGTTGGGATCCGGTGGGGTCCCTTGAT
Source organism: Panax ginseng (assembly GCA_020205605.1). Classification (NCBI taxonomy): domain Eukaryota; kingdom Viridiplantae; phylum Streptophyta; class Magnoliopsida; order Apiales; family Araliaceae; genus Panax; species Panax ginseng. Next base: position 135,558,616 of record CM035134.1, on the reverse strand, counting down.
CCACTTTGATATTGTGGAATTTTAGATCTTGGGGAGTGTGATGAGACGAGTTCGGGTTCATGCAAGGCATACCATCAATGACTAAAAACCACGGTGACCTTAGGAAGGAGAAAAAGTTTAAATTTATTGATGTCGAGGATTGCATGGCCTTGAGAGGGGAATATATTTCGATGTGGGAGGCATACATGGATCATCTCAAAGGACAACAAACTAAAATTTCTGATTATGTCCCAATAGATGATTACATGGTGCGGTATAGGAAAATTACACGTTGGAAAATCCACCGACCTCGGCGAGTGAGCGACCACGACGGTTGTTATGAGCCTCGGGCCATTTACAACCAACAACACCTTATTCAAATGGTATAAAATTATATTCTTCTTTAATAAATCATGTATTGGAGTAAATACTTAATATTACATTTATTCATATTTATTGTTAATAATATTTGTTTGTGTTTATCTTACATGACAGTTGAGAGTGCAAAAGTCGTTACTTGATAAATTTTGAAGATTACTCATTTGCCTCCAGAGTTGGTTACGCAAAAAAATAATTGGGATTTCAAACACGCCCTATCGACTTCAAGCAAGAGGTAAACAAATACCTCGGATGAGGGGTCCCACAAATTTTGGACCACACGGTCCCAATACACACAACTCAATGAAGGGCTTGGGAAACAAGCGCTTATGTTGTACAAGAGAACTACATACCCACCCCACAAGTAATCGAGGAGAGCTCCATTCCCACCACCCAAGCTACGATTGAGTGTTACATTCCAACCTTCCAAACCTATGAGGAGTGTTACATTCCAACCAACTCTTCATTTGCGGGACTTTTTCGGCGCCAAGGATCTAGTTCACAAAAGGTATATATAGTTATGTTAATAGTGATGGTTTTAATTATTATTGCTATATAATAATAATGTACATTTAGGTCTCAATCAGTACAAGATGCGGAGACCACATCTCTTATGGACCAAAAGGGTCCTTATCCAAAAGACTTAAAGATTGGAAGGAGACATTTGTAAATAAACATATGTTTAGAAATGTGGTGGCACCGGAAGGATTTATATCCTTTATCACATCGCGCCGATTATATGAATTAGAACACAATGCAAAGTAATCCTTAGGGCACAGGAGTTGGATATTCGAGCATGTCATCGACGCTTATATGTTGTTGCTATGAGACGAGAGAGGAATACTACTGGTCATGGGGAATACAAAGGTGGTCCCAATTTGGTTTCATGAATTCATTCTTCATGCATCTTAGGCGGGGCTATGTGCCCTCTGACTAACGTGAATCTTGCATGGAGTTTTTTGCGATCCGTATGTTAACCAAGATGTTGGTCCACCTTTACGAATGCAAATACATATTCATCCCTGTGTAGTACCAATCAACGCCATTTTATCTTGTTCCTATTCGCAATTGAAGATTGGATGGTTACCATAATTGACCCACACTACTGATGACACTAAGTATATTAAGTTACATGAAATGTACTCGAATTAAATTAAAGTTGCGGTATGTTTAGTTTTAAAATATTTTAATTTTATAATGTCCTTTAATATTAAAAATTATTAACCAACTACTTTGTACATGCGGTACATTTGATACCATTTTGTTTTTTGAAATGGTAATCCGATGCGATGAGTGGCCCAAATGGTAATCCTTCATGTGAGATTTTAAAGATTCGACAAAACAACACAACAACTCATTGTGGCATTTTTGTATGCAAGTATGTTGGTATTTTATTTCGTTAGGGCCAATGGTAATATTTTTGAAGAGAAGTGGTCCTTGGAAGATGTCACAGTCTTTCGTTACCGCGTCGCATGGGAGCTCTACAAGAAATTCGCAAGATTACTTCAGGCCTCTGAGATATAGAACTTATCCAACGTTATCTAATGTACATATTAATTAATAAGAATGTCTATTTGGTTTAACTTTATGGGATTTTCAAATTCATAACTTAGTAGTATGAATATTATTGAATCACATAAAACCACTTCATATTAATTAATCTGAAAAAATTTATCTATTTTGTTGAAGCGTATGGATATTTTTATTCTAGGACTAATATTAATAATCACATTATTTATATTAATATTAAAAATCATTATTAATATTATTTTTAATAATAGTAATACATGAATATAATAATAATAGTAATACATGAATACAAAATCATTATTTATATTTTATTAAAGAATGATATTTTTTTAATATATTAATAATCCTTTTATTGATATTATTACAAAATAAGAAAAAATATTAAAGGGATAATAATAAATATAGATATTAAATTATTTCTAAATAGAAAACCCCCATATGTATTATATAGACTTATTAATAATAATAAATCGTAATATAATAATAATGCAAGAATATAGATTTTGGGGGATAGTGAAGTTTTAATATAAAGATATATTCTTGGTTGAAATTAACAACTAGGCCCGTGGTGCTCGGGTGGTCATATGACGAGTGTTTGGAGTTTGAGGTTGCGAGTTCGAATTTGTTTAGCAGCGAATTGCTTGAATAAAATTAATTTTTTCAATTTTTAATACCGGTAGTGATAAGATGTTGTCTAATCGTAGGTTATTTTTTCAATTTTTAATACCGGTAGTCATCATTGTCTCTACGTGGGATATTTTTTTCAATTTTTAATACCGGTAGTATCGATTTTGTATCGGTAGGGAGAAAAAAAAAAATGTATGGTAAATTAGAACTGTCTGCTATGGGATTATTTTATTATTTTAATGTCATTTGTGTCGTCATGACAGTAGGAGAAATAAAAAAAAAAAAAAATGTGTGTAGGGTAGAAACTCAGATCTACTCGAATTATTTTATTATTTTAATGCTTACCAGTACGTGTCATTTTTGCATAAGTAGGAGAAATAAAAAAAATAAAAAAAAAATGTTTAAGTTGGTAGAACTCAGACTTAGTGGGATTATTTTAATAATAAATATTCACTTTTTATAACTATCTTTGACAAGTTAATATTCACTTAATAAAATAGAAATAAATGCAGGTAAAATAATAAGGCACAACAAATCATCTTGTAAACTTATCAAATATAAAAGCTAATCTCGACCATCAATTCATTTTATCAACGGTCCAAAAAGGGGTATCAGATGAAGACTATAAAGAACCTAACTGCTATGGAAGGGCTCCTATATATATATATATATATATATATATATATATATAAATGATGACATCATCAAATCAAATCAATTGAAAAATTATTGAGTCCACTCTTAATTAATTAAGAGAGTTAACTCACTTAATTTGATAACTCATCTATTCTTCTATTCTTATATATAAATACATAAATGATGATACACATAAATAATTTTTTATTTTTATTCTCTAACAAAAGAAGGTAAGTCTAAAATATTTTTATTTTTCGTTCTACCAAACTTATTATAATATTTTTTATTAAAAAAATTGTTTAAGAAAATATATCTTGACCAATTTTATGTAAGATAATCTAATTATTACAATTTTATTAAGATATTCAATTTTTAGATATAGCCAATTAAAATTTGAAAATATCATTATTAAATTAATTAATTGAAATATATAGTGTAGGTTTTCTTTCTCAAATATTACTATAATCAATTTAATTTAGCACAAAAAATTATTAGGAATTAGTATTCCAATTATCAAATATCACTATTTAATTAGCGTTATTAGGTACTTACGAGTAAAAATAATTATTGAATTATGCAATGTTTTTTGACATGAATGTCTAATAAATTATTAAAACTATTATTCAAACTAGTCCGTACATTGCACATGTTATCAACTAGTTTTATTAATTTCAAAAATGTATTTATATATGTTTAATTATTTATTCTAAAAACAGTAAATCTGACCACCAAAAAAAGACAAAATAGAACAATTATTTTGGGACGGAAGGAGTAATTATCATGCATCACAAACAATTATATCAATATCAAGATATTGTTAAAACTTTAAAGAAACCCAAATTTTATTCAGAAATATTGATTAAAAATGGTAACAACTTAGAACTAAACATAGGAAAATACTGATTTTTCTCTAGCAGTTGAGATAATTATGCAACCATTAGAACCATAGTAATGATTGCGGTTATGGAGGCGGTTGCTCAGGTGGTGCCTGAGGTGGGCCTGGTGGCGGTGGCGGTGGCGGGGGCAAGTGTCCCGGTGGCCCACCATTATAATAGTTATAATAATAGTCATCATAACCATCCCGGTAGTTCCTGAAGTTCATCCTCAACTGGGTGGACTGCTGAAGTTCAACGTTTTTCAAGCGGCGAATTCGTGACAGCTGGTCCACTTGGGCTATGTAACCGCTATCCATATTAGGCCAAGCAAATCGCGGCGGCGCCGGTGGTCTTTGGTCAGCCTACACACATACACAAGTATAACTTTAAAATGTCAGATAAATAGCAATAAATAAAGCTAGGCCGGGGGCACAAGACAAAAACTCTGAAAAATAAAGAAACGAATGCAATTTTTTTCTATACAGTCGGTATAACAAAAAACATAAATATTAAAAATAAAAAAAATTATATAATCATAATTTTTCTATTTACTGTGACATTTAAGTATAAGACTAATAAATTTTTATTTCACATAAAAGGCTGAAGGGCTAAGAATAGTAGATCTTCATGATGCTATATCAATCGGTATGATTTTCAAAATATATAAAAATCATACGTCTCTAACAATAACAAATGGAGTATTGTATATTGATAATCATAAACTATACAAATAAATCTCAATATAAATAAAAAAAAGGAGTAAAGAGACAAATGACAAGCAATTTAGGACAAAGTAAGGGTATATGCAGGCTACCATTGGAGAGTACTCTAATTACCCAAAAAGCCTAAATGTGAATATATAAGGAGGATGTTCTTGATCTTTTCTTTTATATATATATATATATATATATATATATATATATGATGGAAATCAAAGAGAATGATTTGTGTATCCCATGCACACATTATTTATGAATTAATTATTGTGTCAAAATAAATAACAGAATAAATTATACAAGGATGACCTGTAATTAAATAATAATGTAATTCATTTCAAATTCCTTTATCTCCTCCTTGATTCTATACATGGCATGTTGTTATTAGATGATGTAAAGCATATATATATAGTTTTACAGGCCATCCTTAAATAATTAATTCTCAATAAATAAATCTTACATAACAAAATCATATTTTTTGGAAGGTAAGTAAATATAAGCATTTAACAACTTTAAAAGTAATTGATTCCATTATAATTATGAGTGATAAAAATTTATGGCGGGATTAACTGAATTCTGTTTTTATAAACTTAATTAAAAAGAAGGAAAAAAATAGACAAACTCTAATTTTTGGTTTTTGGGCATCATTTATTTTTTTAAAGTATAATATATAAAATGTAGTATAAAGATAAGATTTTAGTTATTCTAGATTCATTAATACAAAAATAAAATTTTAAATTTTCTAGTAAGTCATGCCTACGTTGCTTTGCTATTGAGAAATTAGAAACTCTAAGATATTATAGTGATCAGTATCCCCCATTTTTACGTATGTAATTTAATTTTATCATGCTCAAATTAATGTATGAATATTGATATATTTTGGCAATTAATTTTTCATTTATGGAGTAAATTAAAGTTGATGGCACCTCCCACTGCCGGGATAGTTGCCTTTTTTCTTTTACTTAAATTAAAATAATCTACTAATTTATTACAAAAATACTTAGTTTTGAATCAATCCCAAAAATATCTAATTGAAAATTAATTGTTCATATATATATATATAGCAATGATCAAGTGTATACATTTCTTCTTACTCACCCGTGCTCATCCCTTTTTAGCGACGGATCATGACGATTTCGGTTCATACAACTCGTCGTCTCATACTTTTAGCGACGGACAACATATAAGCGTCGCTAAAAAGTATAGACTACAGTTTATATGACCAAATAAATCAATTTCAGTCCGTCGCTAAAGGGGGTGAAATAAAGATAAAGGTATGTGAATTGATCCTGATATATATATATATATATATATATATATATATATATATATATATATATATATATATATATATATATATATATATATATATATATATTAGAGCATCTAAATGCTAAAGGAAAGCTTAAATCATGTTAGAAAATAGTGCCACTAATTGATTTGTTTGTTTAGTTTAGTTTTCAAAATTCAAAGGTTCTTTATTAATTTGATTGTTAGTTTTCAAACTATGAAATTGAAATCATTTAGTTTAGGCACCATTAAAGCAATAAGTTATGTTAATTTTATTTTTATTATATTTACACCACAACTACACCATATCTTGTTAGATACAATATAGATACTATCACACGTACAATCATACTCAATTTGATAAAATTATTTGATCTCAAATGAGTTTTTTTATAATGAGGGATTATTTTTGGCGAACGAATGGATTGTACTGTTAAATTATTCGCTGAAATAAATTTCTTTTGTTCTTCCGATCTAATTATTCAATCTTATTTACCTGTCTGCATAGAAGGACTCTTTAAATTAACATCAAACTTTTCAGGTGGTGGCTTCACTGGCTTGGTGTGTCGTAATTTAGTCCAAATCTATTTCAACTAATTAAGCATCAAATTTTATTTTAGGGGAACACTATTTTCTACGTAAATTTTGTAATATTTTTATATGATTCTTTCTTACATAAAGGTAGGACCCACTGTATGCTCGTGTGAAAGAGCACTATGTGAAAATATGAGTTCCCTTTAATTTAATTTTGGGTTAGAATTGAAGGGATAACCACCTTCCATTTAAAGGAATGAAAAATAATATTTTGTTGCAAATTTAATGAAATGGGCATTTCACTAGAAGCAGTTGAAGAACAGTAGAACACCATACAGACCGACAACAAGACCAAATATCACATAGGCCGCTATCACATAGGCCACAGATCTCTCTTTGATGGTTATAATAAAATGATCGCTTTGTTTTTGGTTACAGGAAAGGTAATGCTGGTAACCAATTTGTAATACTCTATAAAAATAATAATAATAAAAATTATATATTTTTAAAATATATTAATTGGACTTTATTTTTTATTTAGGTCAAATTAATTATTTAATTTATGTGGGCTAATAAATATTAATAAGTGATGAATAAATTAATTTAGTAAAATTAGGCCTTAAAACTAATTGAGTTTAATTTATATGTGGGTAATATTAAATCATATTATAATTAAGAGAATTAACACGATATATTACTAATAAATAAATATCTAAAAGCTAATTTACTCAATATATATATATATATATATAGGAGGGAGTTTTTCAATGCATGATCGACCGATGATCTCTCTGAATTGAATTGAGTCTTTTTCATACGAGACTTCACTTGCGCGTTCTGGGCCCCATGAACTATTTTTGGTCTTTACAAATTGTTGTTGGCGGTATTCGATCTCAAGACGTCCGAATTTATGGCTCGTCTTGAGACGTCATTTAAGCCACTACGCCAATTATTTGGATTAATTTACTCAGTATTAAGCCTCATACTCAGTATTAAGCCTCATACGAGTTGAGGGATAATAACGAAAAAGTGGCGGCATTGTGTGGAGAAGAAAGAAACTTGGAATCCAAAATATGCTAACAAGTTGTTTTTATAAATTAATTAAATTTTAGTGGTTTAGTATTTGAATAAAGATTAAAAGACAATTTGCACTTCAAACTTTACTTTCTATTTATGTTTGCACCCCAAACTTAAAAAAGTATCTAAGTACACCCCAAACTTCATTATACGTAACAAAACACACACTTTCTTCACTTAACCGGTCAAAAATGACCGGCTAAGGCGGTAACACAAGTTTGGGGTGCAAATTGTCTTTTAATCTTAAAAATTGGCAAAAATAATTAATTTTAAATAAAATAAAATAATTTTAAATATAAGAATTTTTAAAAACAGAATTTTAAAATAGTTACCATACAATGATCATACAATTCAAAAACAAAAATAGAATTTTGAGTAAATTCTGTTTTTAGAATTTTAAAATTTCAAAAACAGTTTTTACAAAAATAGAATTTTTTTTAAAACAAATTTTTACAAAATATTCTGTTCCAAACAGAATTTTAAAACAAATTTTTACAAAACAGAATTTTAAAAATAGAATTATATTTTAAAATTGAATTTTAAAATTTTAAAAATAGTTTATACAAAAATAGAATTTTTTACAAAAACAGAATTTTTCAAAAACAAAATTTTATTTTACAAGTTAAATTTTTTTTTTGTAACAGTTTAAAATTTGTAACAGTTTTTAAAATTTATTTTAAAATTTGTTACAACATTTATTTTAACTTATTTTTTTTTAAAATTTATTAAAAACAGTTAAAAAATTTGTTTGGTGATGTCAACTTTCTAAAACAAAATTTTAAACTGTTAAATTTTTAAATTTCAAAACAGTTTAAATTTAAAACAAAATTTTAAACTGTTTTTAATAAATTTTAAAAAATAAGTTAAAATAAATGTTGTAACAAATTTTAAAATAAATTTGTTTGGTGATGTCAACTTTCTAAAACAAATTTTTAAACTGTTAATTTTTTTTAAAATTTTAAATTTCAAAAACAGTTTAAATTTTAAAACAAAATTTTAAACTATTTTTAATAAATTTTAAAAAATAAGTTAAAATAAATGTTGTAACAAATTTTAAAAAAAATTTGTTTGGTGATGTCAACTTTCTAAAACAAATTTTTAAACTGTTAAATTTTTAAAAATTTTAAATTTCAAAAACAGTTTAAATTTAAAATTGTTTTTAATAAATTTTAAAAAATAAGTTAAAATAAATGTTGTAACAAATTTTTAAAATTGTTACAAATTTTTAAACTGTTACAAAAAAAATTTTAACTTGTAAAATAAAATTTTGTTTTGAAAAATTCTGTTTTTTGTAAAAAATTCTATTTTTGTATAAACTATTTTTGAAATTTTAAAATTCTATTTTAAAATAGAATTCTGTTTTTAAAATTCTGTTTGGAACATAATATTTTGTAAAAATTTGTTTTAAAAAAATTCTGTTTTAAAAAAAATTCTATTTTTGTAAAAACTGTTTTTGAAATTTTAAAATTCTAAAAACAGAATTTACTCAAAATTCTATTTTCGTTTTTGAATTGTATGGTCATTGTATGGTAACTATTTTAAAATTCTGTTTTTAAAAATTCTTATATTTAAAATTATTTTATTTTATTTAAAATTATTTTATTTTATTTAAAATTAATTATTTTTTGCCAATTTTTAAGATTAAAAGACAATTTGCTCCCCAAACTTGTGTTACCGCCTTAGCCGGTCACTTTTGACCGGTTAAGTGAAGAAAGTGTGCATTTTGTTACGTATAATGAAGTTTGGGGTGTACTAAGACACCTTTTTAAGTTTGGGGTGCAAACGTAAATAGAAAATAAAGTTTGGGGTGCAAATTATTTTTTAGTCTTGAATAAATTAATTATATAAAATTTGGTAAGGCTTGGTACTTCCAGCGTGAATATAAGAAGGTGCAAATGAGTAAAATGATGATGATGATCTGATCTGTAAACATGTACATGTATTTATAAGTAAAACCTCTATAAAACTTTAGAAGAATTCAACTCCATCTCAACTTCTAAAATTCCAGCAGATAGATTCAGTTTCCTTTTTAAGTTTGGACTTACTTCTTGTTAACGTCAAGATCTTTCCACGCGCCTCAATCACATAAAAGTGCGTTCAATTCTGAACAGTAAATACGTCAATACCAGAAGCTTGACGACTTGGACCGTCGAGGGATAGCTCCAGCGTGAGAGTCAGTACAGGTAGATACAAGAATAACAATAGAGGTGATAAACTCTAGTGTTTCGATAAGAGAAAATATCAATTACCTCTATTGTCCTGTGTCGTGCCCTCATATACTCTGTTCTTTCATCTTGCATGCCGTCGACCTGCTATGACATTAGCCGACTGCATGCAACCCACCTGCTAATCCCATCACTGTTTGCCACCCAGCCGGGTTCTGTCTAATCCCCATTAATTAAGAGCAGAGATAACAGTCAAAGCTTATCTCTCTGCTCATCACCGGTCAAAGCCCAAATAGAACCATATTCATCCATTGGTCCGGCCCAACAGCTCGGCCCAATACTCCAAAGTCCCTAAATGATGATAGCCCAATATATATAAAATGTCATGGCCCAACATTGCCCCCCAGTCTTTTATTAAACAGAATGTTTAATAAAAGAGTATAAAATATAAATGGCCCAAGATTTAAAGAAGTCCAGATGAATCCATATTAAGCCCAAATAAAATTAAGTCAAACCCAATTTTGTAAGATAAACCAAAATCGGAAGCCCAATGTGAGACCCCAGATTTTATGAATAAAGATTTAAATTTCTCGAAATATTATTTTTTGAATATTATGGTGTGGATTTGATATAATGTTATAGTTGTGGGTAATATTTACAAATTTTGCAAAGTAAGCAAGTGGTTATATAATATTCGATTGGTCGAGTAATATTCGTTTTAACAGGGAATATTCGTACGACGAGACAATTATTGGTGGACCCCACAACGGAAGTATTATCGTAGTAAGAAAAGCATGAATTATCGTTTATTAAAATAATTCGGTGAAAGTGTTACCGTTAAAAGCTGTTGAACTACCTTGTAGTAAAAGTGCGATGTCTGGCATACGGCGTGGTTGCGTAGTAGCTTTACGGTATTGGTTATTGATGCTTACGTGAGAAGTCACTCGGTTATACTCAATTATTACTCACGATAATTGTTGCATCATATCTCTCATATTATTGATTCAATTATTGTCACAGTATCATCTGCATAATATGATATATTATTAAATCAATAATTGAGATGACAAAGTTATTCATATTATTATTTGCAATATTGACAATGTCTATAAGTTCTGTCAAGGAGAGGTTTGGTCACCTAATTGCACGCTAATAAGGAGAAATCCTTATCGGAAAGCCCCCTCTTTCCTGGGAACGACCTGGCTGTTAAATATTGTGAATTATAATATTAATGATGAATAAGTTCGTGTTGATTAAAGATGAAATTGATAGTTCCATTGTGTTGGAATTATTAGTGTTAGTGAAAATTGACATTTATTTTGATATTAATTGATGTCTGGAAGTTATACTAACTAGTCGGGTAATTAACTGGATAAATGAGCAATTAATTGCTATTAATTCACATGATTATAACTATTTGTTCACATGTGTGTACTATTGATTCATATTCTTTTACTATTAGGGGAGTTTGTGCAAGATTGATAATACTTGCATGACTAAGTTAAAAATGGAGGTATAGATGGAGGTACTATATTGTAATCCGTATTTTCACATGATTATAACTATTGATTCACATGATTGAACTATTGATTCACATTATTTACTATTAGGGGAGGTGGTGCAAGTTTGATAATACTTGCAGGACTAAATTAAAATGAAGAAAAAGAGGAAGGTATTATATTGTAATATTTTGAGCCCCAAAACGTGCAATTATCGAAACTATATTTTTCTATAAATAGAAGCTCATTCTTCCTTCATTTCTCACCAATTCACTAGAGCTATAGAGCAATTATTATAGAGAGAAAGAAGAAGAGAAGTCTGCTACCTCACTATTCCAGTATCCAGTTTTTTCTAAGGTAAGGGGTATTATTCTTTTGTATTCATGAAGAGAGTTATTTTCTTTTAATACTCGTAAGAGTTGTTATTCCATTCTTTATTATTATGTTGGAATAACCTGTCTATGCGAAGTACCACATACATGGTGAAATCCTTCTGTTATTCCATTCTTTATTATTCTGTTGGAATAACCTATCTATGCGGTCTATCACATGCCTGGTGAATTTTGTTGTTATTCCATTCTTTATTATTTTGTTAGATCATCTTGTCTGTGAAGATTACGCATGACCTGGTTCCATTCTTTATTATTCTGTTGGATCATTCTTTTGGTAGACTTCTTTTGGCACTTAGCAAACCCTGAACCCTTCTTGAATGTTTTGCAGACATGGTTTTGCACTTATTCAGTTTCAGCTTTAGGTTCATGGTGATTCGTAGAGTGGCTCTCCTGATCTTCTTTGTACTCTGCCACTTTTCTGAATGCTATCTTCTTGTCCTTCTCGGATCTAAGCTTGGCTGCCATCTTCAATGGCATTCTCATCTTTGTTGAGTGAAGCTCTAATTCGTTTAAGTCCTTCTTCAAGGCTGCTTCACTTCCACCTTGGTAGTCTCACTGTCACTGAGACTTGTTCTGTTGATCTTTTGGTGAAACTCGTAGAGTCAACAATAGTATTCAATAACTCAACGATTCTGCAACATAGTAGTCATCAACAACTCTTGATCTTTGAGGTTCTGTTGATTTATAGTCCTTCCCAATCTTCTCGTTGGAATATAGCCGTTAGAAGCTATTTGAATTGCCTCGCAGATCTTGAGTTATTTGATGTAGACTGCAGATGTGACATGACATCCCCTTTTCTGACTTTCTAACACTGCAGTCTACTGTTTCACCTACCCTATCAGAGATGTCACTTTCATGTCTCGGGCAGGTAGTCAACTTTATTTCTTCCTTCTAATTTCTAGATCAGAGGTTGTCCTTTTGTATCGATGCTCTCAATAAGCTCTATTCGAATATCAATCTTTAGATTGAGCCGTTGCCAATGCCTCAATCTTTAGTTGTTCGAACTCTACGATTCTAATTCATATCTTATTGGACCTGATCATAGTGTCTTGTTGATTGTTGCTTCTTGACTTGTAGAATTAACATTACGATCTTGAAGAGTGTTTATTAGATCTACAATGTGGAACACCTCTTCCTATTCTTGTACAGTGCTTCTGTTTGCCTCGACTGTTCTCAGATACTGATGGCTTGACTCCTTGTTCTGGCCCCTTCTGAATAACAAGACACTTCAGATTTGTGGCGTGTCCAGCTCGCTTTCTCCTTGTGATCTCCTGTTCACTTATCATCAATGGATTGACCCAATGCTTAATCACTTTAGCCTTGTTATTTAGAGGCTAACCAGTATCTTTGTGTATACTCCATCAGTTTCTTCTTTATTTGGCAGACACTACGATCCTGGTTACTTTCAGGATCATTGTCATATTTCTACTTGACAGCCACTGCATATGCTGACTTTCCTTAGTCAGCAAATGAAGTCTTCTTATGATCATCTTGTGGAAGACTTTACCTTGAATGGCTTCTCAACTCAATCTGGATGTTGATTGAGTTGATGCTTAGATCTTCTATTAGCTTGCATGCCATTCGTTGAGTGCTCTCTGGCTTCCTTCAGGTGAGATGTATATTTGCATTACCAAACAAAGGCTTCATTCCTTTAGATATTCTGGGAGTGCTCAATTGTTGAGAATCGTGTTTGCTCTACGATTCTACTATGGCCTTGTGAGCACATCTGTTAAGATCTTAGCTCTGCAGACTCCACGATTCAAACTTGTACCGTGCGGACACTACGACTTTGAGATCAGATCATGATACTACGATTTCTGTCGTTGTGCTTGTTGTCTTCATCTGATCTTGCTCGACTACAATCTCTGCCTTTGATACGATCAGTAGACTCTACAATTCTGAGTGCAGTCTACGATTCTTGAATTGGCTTTGACATTAGTAGACTCTACGACTCCGAGTGTAGTCTACGATTCTTGACTGGCTTTGGCAGATGCTCGATCGGCTCGTGGGGCATTTCTCTCACGATTTCGAACATGACTTCTCAAAGACACTACCACGGCCCTAAGGAAGTTCTCCTCGACACACTACGATCCTTGCTCGTCTCTCCTGGAAGTCTACGAACTCCGAGATCTACTATCTTGCAGACTACGATTCTACCTCGATAGCTCTCGAGTTTTTCTTGACTCTTCTGACAGACTACAATTTTTGGTGCAGTGCTCGACGATCAGACAAGCCTATCTATTACATCATAAGATCAACCTAACATGCTTGATCTTTCTATATTTATAGTCCTTGTACATCATTTCTTTTTAAGGACTTTATAAAGTTGTTTTGCTTATGTAGGATCAACCTAACACATTTGATCAATTCATTCTAAGTCCTTGTACATATGTTTCTATTATCTATCAAAGGACTTTACAACTTTTCTTAATGCAAGCATGCTTGCATATTCATTCATATATATATATATATATATATATATATATCATAATCAAATCATATGTAAATATGAATATCATTCACATGCTTATTCCTGACATTCTCCCCCTATTTGATTATGACAAAAATAATAAGTTCATATGCATGTTATGAATGAATCTTATATATAGTGAGCTGCTGTATTTCTAAAATAGATAATCATGAATGTCATTTATAATAATATGGAATTTAATACACTATGACATTTTACATCCTGGATCCAGAACATACCTAACTAGTTAGAGATGTACCTCTTTTGGCTCCATGTATGCTTCCAGGATGTCTGTTGACCCAGCTATTCATCTATTTGATTTCTTTGGTTCTGCTTCCCTTGGGATGTTGATTTCATTTCATTTGTTTGCTCCTCTGAAGACGTATGCTCCTCTTCTTCTTCTGACTCCCCCTCAGTCTTTGCAAATACAGGCTCATCATCCTTTGGCTCCCCCTCAGATGATGAACCAGCTTCTTCTTCTGTTGTCTTCTTCTTTGTCTTCTTGTCTTGTTTCCTTCTGTTCTCCTAGCCCTTTCTTGAATACCTTTTACTCTGCCTCTTTCTATGCCTCTTTTTCTCCCCTTTTTTGTCATTAATCATTTGGGAGAGCTGCTCCATGTTGGACATAAGCTGCTCCATCAGATAGGAGGAGTTAACAACTTCAAACTTGAGTTCTTGTTGGCTCAACTCAAGTTGCATAGAGAAGGTTTGATTCATGTTGTCAATCTTGTCAGAGAGGACTTTTAGTTGTTCTTTATTTGCTTTTTGTGCTTGTAGAGCTTCAGCCTTTTGATCATGTATGGCCTTTAGATAGATGTGATCTCTCTCTTTGATTTTAAGAGATACATCTGCCATAGAGGTTTGGATTCTGTCTTGAACTGGGTTATCTTCTGTTGCTGTCAACATCTTTGACTCTTTATTGATTAGAGATATCTTCTCAACCAGCTCAACAAAATTTCTCAACAGCTCCTGCTCCATAGGAATTTGGTCATTTGGTCTGAAAACTTCTTGTGGAACACTATTTTGGACTCTACGATGTTCATCCTTGGACAGATTTTCGAAAGTGTTGATAATTTAAAAAATTGTTGAGTACCAATCGGTATTGGAAGATGAAGGGATGTTGGGCAACAGTGCTTGAGCAGATGAAGGATTCTCATCTTGAATTTTAACACTATCAATGATAGAGTTAACAGTCTCTACGATTAGTGTCTTGGTCATATTCCTTTTTCCATCAGAGTCCACTCTTCAATCATAAGGAATATAATGATTTTCAGCATGTCGATAGACTTTGTAGTGGGTCTTATCATTTATCGTCATGATAAATTGAGAAGTTTTGTGACACCAGCTCTAGATTTGGAAATTGAGAATAGCACCAACTGAAGTAGCTCTCGTCAGCATTAGTATGTGCCTTCAACCATGGCATCCACGGGAAGAACCATCTCATCAGAAGGTCTTCAGAGTTATACAGTATTGTTGTGCAGTCTAATTCCATGTTTTTCCAGTTGTGAAGCACTTCATCTGTGGTCATTCTTACAACTCGAAGTTGTTCATTTCCTTAATTTATTCATCTTGCTGGTGGTTCAGCTGGTGGTTCATCAAAGACTTCCACTACAATTCTTCTGCTAATTCTAGCTGGAGAGAGAACATGATAGTATTCTGGTTCCTCTGACTCCTGATGTTCAGAATCAGAATCTTTCTCTATCTCTTCCCTTGTTGAGCCTGAATCTTGCTGATCCCCTTCATCAGATTTATCAGTGAATTCTTCTTGTTTGTCTTCATTTTCAGAACCTTCTTCAACAATGTCTTCCTTGGAATGCTCTTCTTCAGTGCTGATCCTATCTTTAGCATTCTCTTCCTGTGATTCAGATTCATCATTACTTAATTCAATGACTGCATTAAAGTGATCACTTCTCCTTTTGGAGGCAAATTGAGCTATCAATCTGTGGCTCCTCCTTCTTCTTGGAGGTTCAGTTATGGGAGAATCAGATACTTCTTCTTCTTCAGACTCTGAGGTCTTTGAGTCATCAGACGAGCTTTCTTGATTTTCAGCATTGATGGGGGCATGTCCTTCTTCTTCAGAATCATTTTCATTTATATCACCAGACAGGATAGCTTGATGTTCAGCAGTAGTAGAGGCATGTTTTTCTTCCTCAGACTCTACATCTTTTGAGTTTGTTAGAGCGTTTGCTGTAGAAGATATTGTTGTGTCATCCTGTAGCCTTTCTTTATCATCAGAGTGGATGCTCTGATACTTCTCCTTAGGGCTTGCACATTCCCTTCCTTCATCATCAACCTTGGCTCTTTTTTTCATGGATTCAACTTCTTCCTCATTGTTGAACTTGCTCATTGAGGATTCAATCTTTGAACTTTCAGTTCCTTTCTCATCTTCAGACTCTTCATGTTTTTCTTAGTTGGATGGACTTTCCTGGGGAGCTAGGGCTGATTTCTTCATCACTTTTGCTTTCTTCTCGGGTGGTTCTTGGAGTAGTCTGTTACTCCTTCTTTTTGGGTTTTCAGCAGTCGATTCTGGTTTCTCTTCTGCTCCTTATTTCTTCTTGTCAGTGGAGACATGGCTTAATCTGAAACCTTTGCATTCTTCACACTCTTGAGGCTTCTTCTTTTGTCGATGTGACAACAATCGATGCGAGAGTCGTCGGACTCATAGCTTTCCACCTCCTTTGCTTTTATCTTCTTTGCAGAGTTCTTTCTGCTGCTTCCTGCTATAGTTAACCTTCTATTCTCCTTTGGGTTTTTCTTCCAATTCACGAAAAGTTGTGGAGACATTACTTTGTGAACATTCAAGGGTTCTCCCTCATCATCCTTGATCTTGCTTTGACCTTTTTTCATCATCACAATACTCGTGATCTTCCATGAAACACCTTTGTAAGTGGTTTTTCTGTAGACTCCTTCAACTCAGCCTTTTCCACCCATTTTGAGATTTGATCGAATAGGATAGCTCCAAAGTTTATTCATTGCTTCAGAACTATTGCAAACATAATCTTCAGTTGTTGATCAAGCACAGTGTCATGTGCAGTATCCTTGCATAATATACATTTGCCTACTATTTCAGCAAGGAACTCGAATTCCTTTGGAAACTCCTTTTTCTTCATGTCCTTCAGGCTAGGGTTTCTTTGGTACCCCATAATCTTCTTTGCTTTCTCAGTGTCAATCTCATCAAGGTTTTTCAGTCCTAGGTCAGGAAAACCTAAGCATTGGTTGATATCGGATGATTTTAGTTTTAGAGACTGACCTTTAACCTTGGTTGAAAGAGTTCCAGCATTTGTGGATGCATTTGAGTAGAATTCCTTAACTAGTTTAGTGTATACATGAGTGCTTGCCTCAAGACATTCTGAGAATCCAGCTTTCTTCACGAGTTCAAGAATGTCTCTGAACTTCTTTTTGGATTTCTCAAATGACTTGGTTCCGAGTTGAATGCCAGTGATTACTCGCCAGTCTTCCATTTGAATGATTCGAGGAATATGGATATTGATTCAGGTAGATTTATGGAGTATGGCTAATTGTGATTTGGACTCTGAAAATTTGAGTGGTTTGGCTTCGAAGAGAATTCTAGGGTTTGAAAATGGGAGGGAGAGCGATTCAAGAGGTTCTGATAACTGTTTGCAGATTTGAATCTATCTTTATGGCAGTTCCTTCTGACTCTGCATACGCTGTGATGTGTCACCCAGTCATTGGTTGCACGATGCCCAGTAACAAGTTGTAACTCCCCAGTAACTTGTCAGTTAGCTGTCTCTTTTAGAAGAGTGGACGTTTGATTGACGTGGATTGACCTTTGACCTCTTGAGTTCATAGAGTAGCATGATAGGATAGCTATTGACTCTACGTTTTCCTTTGTTAACTCAACGATCAACTCTCTGAAGGATGTTGCAGTGGATGGTTTTGACATTACTTCTCATTTTGAACCTCCACGCCTCATCCACTGTTGTGTTTTATGAAGCCTTGGGCACTTTCCTTCAACAGGACATCTTTCCAACCAACATTCAAACTTGTCTTTCCTCATTTTGAATGATTGAGCAATTTTCCTGTTCTTTCAACTCCTCATAAGTTAGGAGTAGCCACTTGTAAGACTGCGATCGTAGATTCTATTTCTACGATTGCTGAGGTTGCATTACGATCGTTGAGGTTACATCACGATCGTTGAGTTTTCTCAAACTTTACTCTGCGATCATTGATTGTCTTGATCCTTGAGATGAACTTGATTAAGTAATTCTTCTGGGTTTAGGTAGCTCGGGAAGGCCAACCTCTTAGAGTGAGCTAAAGTCGGGGTTTGTCCGAGGCGCTTTCGGATGAAGTACTTTAGGAGTAATTGCTTGATATCTCTTTTGACCTTTTCTTTTGGGGAGGTCATATCCCAATCTTTAGTCAATTGTATTTGCAGTAATCGTGGTGTCCTCCTGCTCTTAAACTACGATCAGATGTTTGATTGTAGGCACTCCATGATTTTGAGTTGGGTGGCTGATAGGTTATCAGTAGTATGTTTTGAGACGTTTCTATTGACTATGGATCTTCATTTGGTTCATCAGCCACAAAGTTTTGGGACTCTGTAGCTGGTACATTGCTTCATAGAATATTTCAGCGCTGTTGTTCCTTAGCAGATCACTACTCCCCCATGGTTGATGCTGTCTTTTCAGTGAGGTGTGATTTCCTTTTCTTCATGCACGTAAGAAAGCATCCTTGCATATCTCCTTCTGATTGAAGTCATTAAATCTTCTTATATCGTAGAAATGGGTATCTTCAGGGTTGATCATTCTACAATCCTTTGACAGCACTACGAACGTAGTCTTCCTTGTCAGCTTGTACTTGTGAAGTTCTGCTCCCGCAATAAGTTCCTAATGTTTTATGCTCGATAGTCCTCTGATGTGAGCTTCCTTGAGAACAAGTTTTTCTTGCTTGAGCATCTAAGACCCTTTTTTTTATCTCTAGTTGAGTGGCATGCTTTCATATAAAGGTTTGCAGCCATTTGAGCTTTATTTAGATTAGCTCAGCAGGTCTTCAAGGACAGGCTTTGACATGTAGGAGGTTTGTCAGAATTATTTCAGAACAGTCCTAAGCCTTCTGCTGGTTGACTCATATTGACTGAAGTCTTTTGCTTTAGCATTCCTTAGTGTGGTCAGATAGACTAAGTACCTGTAGGTTATTCATTTCTAATTTTTGGTACCCATGGTCAAATTGGTCCCTGCTAGGTTATTTTACCAAACCCCTGTTCCTCATATTTGAGTAATCATCATGTTGACCACCATCAGTCGTATTCATGCATATACTTCATTTAGATAATATATTTTGAGATGCATGGTGGTGAGTGTGAGAGAAATTTGTTATTTTAATAAAACACTCTTTTCCTTGATGGTTTCATCATATGCTAAGTTATGATCACAGAGTTTAAATGTTCACAGAGTGAGAATCAGCTCTATGATTTATTAGCATCTGGTTGATTTATGGAGGTGATCGCTTTTATGAATCTTCAAGATTCTCTTGTAGATCGATCATACTACGTGTGTCATTAAACACTTAGACCATAGGATGTACAAAGCACATTAACTCATCAGCAAAGATTTCTTCACATTCAATCGACCTGTGAGGCTCTTAAAACTATTTCAGGTCTCTTTCAAGTTATCATCTTCAACCTAAAACTTGGATGGAGAGAAAGTTTATAGACATTTGAGTTTCCACCAACAGTGTACTTTATCTCTTCACCTTTTTAGGTAGATTATGATTCCTTGAAGGGAATACTTTTATAGTTCATAAGGGAGGTGTAAGTATGATGAACATATTTATATTAGTGAGGAATCGTACCTTTTTGCTGTTAGTTTCTTAACAGTCATTTATCTTAGATATACTGAGTTTAGGCATTGATGTGCATAGTTTCTCAATTTCTCCCGACGACTGAAGTTGCTCCAAGTTGACCTTCAATCAATCGGTCGTGGTCTTAAAGATGTAAGCTAAGAAAATATCAACATCTTTAGTTCTTTGACATCCTTGAGTTCACAAGGTTTACATCCAGCTGTAGGTTGGCCAGACACATGTTTGAGAAGTTCTTCTTCTTCTTCCCGGATAAACATTACTTAGCATGTATGGCCTTTTCATCTTTTTCAGTGGTGAATTTTGATTCTTTTTCGTTGATGTCTCTTGAGCTTTCTAGCCTGGTCTCTAGACTACAAGATTGACCGCGAACAAGGATTGGTCTTGTTGATATGGCAATCAAGAACATGGACCAATTTGAGCAGCTTCAGGTGTATATGTACATTTACCTGTACACAATATTTCCATCGTGTGAGCTCATTTGCATATAACAAGTGACTTACTACTAAACTAAGTTTAGAACAATGTTTGTGCATAGTATCAGACTCAAAGCGATTAGCTTTTGAATATAGCATGAGAACCTGCTCTAATACCAATTGTTAGTTCCCAGTAGGCACAATAGATCTAGAAGAGGGGGTTGAATAGATCCTTTTAATTTCAAATACTTTTCTAGTTTATTTTGTATTGCTAATAATTTAGCATGTGACAAACTTAAGAATCTTTTCAAGCACAGCAGAATAAGTAAAAGATCCCCTTCATTGATATATTCATAATCATACATACATTGTTCGTAGAGTTAGTTCAATTGGTAGCGATTAAAACATACATATATGATTATAGCGGTTAATGTACATAATGTAAATGACATAAAGTAAAAGACACGAAAGGGTTTTAAGTGGTTCAGAGACTCAAGCTCTAATCCACTCTTCGCTTTCAACTAGGTGAGATTTCACCAAGGAAGGGCAACACCTAAATCACTAAGATTCCTTGAGGCCGGCTGACCTTGGGACTTGATTCACTAAGAACTCCGTCAAGGCCAATGACCTTGGAACTTCTCTAGTTCCCATGGAACTCTTCAAGCCCAATGAGCTTGGAATCTTCATTTAGTCCCTTGGACAAGGACCCTCAGCCCACGACTTCTTGTTGTTGATGTTGTTGGTGCTGAGATGCTAAGATGTAATTAAGCTCTGAACATCTTACAGACTTAGCAAACCGTTTGGTCCTCTTTGCATTCTGCTTCGAGTCTGGACCACATCTTCTTTAGTGCAGCTGATCTTACTCTTTTCTGCTCATCTTCATCTGATGTCAGCTGTGCACCATCACCATCTGGATTTGCTAAGTCCCTGAGCTTTTGGTAGACTTCTTTTGGCACTTAGCAATCCCTGAACCTTTCTTAAATGTTTTGCAGACATGGTTTCGCACTTGTTCGGGCCACTTTAGGTTCATGGTGATTCGTAGAGTGGCTCTCCTGATCTTCTTTGTACTCAACCACTTTTCTGAATGCTATCTTCTTGGCCTTCTCGGCTCTAAGCCTGACTGCCATCTTCAATGACATTCTCATCTTTGTTGAGTGAAGCTTTAATTCGTTTAAGTCCTTCTTCAAGGCTGCTTCACTTCCACCTTGGTAGTCTTACTGTCACTGAGACTTGTTCTGCTGATCTTTTGGTGAAACTCGTAGAGTCAACAATAACATTCAACAACTCAACGATTCTACAACATAGTAATCATCAGCAAATCTTGATCTTTGAGGTTCTGTTGATTTATACTCCTTCCCAATCTTCCCATTGGAATATAGCTGTTGGAAGCTATTTGAATTGCCTCGCAGATCTTGAGTTATTTGATGTAGACTGCAGATGTGACATGACATCCCCTTTTCTGACTTTCTGACACTGCAGTCTACCCTATCAGAGATGTCACTTTCATGTCTCGGGCAGGTAGTCAACTTTATTTCTTCCTTCTGATTTCTAGATCAGAGGTTGTCCTTTTGCATCGATGCTCTTAATAAGCTCTATTCGAATATCAATCTTCAGATTGAGCCGTTGCCAATGCCTCAATCTTTAGTTGTTTGAACTCTACGATTCTGATGCATATCTTCTTGGACCTGATCGTAGTTTCTTGTTGACTGTTGCTTCTTGACTTGTAGAATTAACATTACGATCTTGAAGAGTGTTCATTAGATCTCCAATGTGGAACACCTCTTCTTATTCTTGTGCAGTGCTTCAATACTTCTGTTTGCCTCGACTGTTCTCAGATACTGATGGCTTGACTCCTTGTTCTAGCCCCTTCTAAATAACAAGACACTTCAGATTTGTGGCGTGTCCAGCTCGCTTTCTCCTTGTGATCTCCCGTTCACTTATCATCAATGGACTGACCCAATGCTTAATCACTTTAGCCTTGTTATTCGAGGAGGTCACCAAGATCTTTGTGTATACTCCATCGGGTTTCTTCTTTGTTTGGCAAACACTACGATCCTGGTTACTTTCAGGATCGTTGTCATCTTTCTATTTGACAGCCACTGCATATGCTGACTTTCTTTAGTTAGCAAATGAAGTCTTCTGATGATCATCTTATGGAAGACTTTACCTTGAATGGCTTCTCAACTCAATCTGGATGCTGATTGAGTAGATGCTTAGATCTTTTATTAGCTTGCATGCCATTCGTTGAGTGCTCTCTGGCTTCTTTCAGGTGAGATGTATCTTTGCATTACCAACCAGAGGCTTCATTCCTTTAGTTATTCTGGGAGTGCTCAATTTAATAAAGAATGAATACGAAGGATCATTCACCATGCATGCGGTAATCCACATAGACATGTTATTCTAACAGAATAATAAAGAATGGAATAATGAAGAATTCACGAGCGTGCATGCGATGAAGGCCGCTTATGCATAAAGTTATTCCAATGAATAATAAAGAATGAAACTAGGTTAAGCGTAATCCGCGCATGACGGGATATTCTAACATAATAATAAAGAATGGAACCGGGTCATGCGTAATCCGCATGCAGACGGATATTCCAATGTAATAATAAAGAATGAAATAATAGCAGAATTCACGCATGCGATAGATGAGCCTTGCAGAAAAGTTATTCCAACAAAATAATAAAGAATGGAATAATGAAGAATTTCACCATGTATGCGGTGACTTAGCATGACAAAGTTATTCAACATAATAATAAAGAATGGAATAACAACCCTTACGAGTATTGAAAGAAAATAACTCTCTTCATGAATACGAAAGAATAATACCCCTTACCTTAGAAGAAAACTGGATACTGGAATAGTGAGGTAGCAGACTTCTTTTCTTCTTTCTCTCTATAATTTCTCTCTATAATAATTGCTCTATAGCTTTAGTGAATTGGTGAGAAATGAAGGAAGAATGAGCTTCTATTTATAGGAAAATATAGTTTCAATAATTGCACATTTTGGGGCTCAAAATATTACAGTATAATACCTTCCTCTTTTCTTTCATTTTTAATTTAGTCCTGCAAGTATTATCAAACTTGCACCACCTCCCCTAATAGTAAATCATGTGAATTAATAGTTCATTCATGTGACTCAATAGTATAATCATGTGAAAAAACTAATTACAGTATAGTACCTTCAACTATACCTCCATCTTTAATTTAGTCATGCAAGTATTATCAATCTTGCACCAACTCCCCTAATAGTAAATGAATGTGAATTAATAGTACACACATGTGAATAAATAGTTATAATCATGTGAATCAATAGCAATTAATTGCTCATTTATCCGGTTAATTACCCGATTAGTCAATATATCCTCCAGACATCAATTATTATCGAAATAAATGTCAATTTTCACTAACACTAATAATTTCAACATAATGGAACTATTAATTTCATCTTTAATCAACACAAACTTATTCATCATTAATATTATAATTCACAATATTTAACAACCAGGTCGTTCCCAGGAAAGAGGGGGATTTCCAATAAAGATTTCTCCTTATTGGCGCGCAATTAAGTGACCAAACCTCTCCTTGAGAAAACTTCTAGACATTGTCAATATTACAAATAATAATATGAATAACTTTGTCGTCTCAATTATTGATTTAATAATATAACATATTATACAGATGATACCGTGATAATAATCGAATCAATAATATGAGAGATATGATGCATCAATTACTTTAGCAATAATTGAGTATAACTGAGTGCCTTCTTACGTAAGCATCAATAATCAATACCGTAATGCGACTATGCAACTAACGCCAGCGTATCTTTGTACTTTTTACTACCGTAGTTAGTTCAGCGGTTTTAACGGTAACACTTTCGCCAGTTATTTTTATAAAAGATAATTACATCTTTTTCTAATTACGACAATACTTACATTGTGGGGTCCACCAATGATTGTGTGTCGTCATTTAATATTCCTCATTAAAACTAATATTCCTCGACCAATCGAATATTATATAACAACTTGCATACTTTGCAAAATTTATAAATATTACCCACAACTATAACATTATATCAAATACACACCATAATATTCAAAAAAATATTTCGAGAAATTTAAATCTTTATTCATAAAATTTGGGGTCTCACAATCTCCCCTCCTTATGCAATTTCGCCTTCGAAATTTACGTAAGTACCTGTTATGCCGAAGAGGTGAGGATACCTTGACTTCATTTCAGATTCTAACTCTTGAGGTATAACCTTTGAGTATCGAATATGATCTTTCTTATCCAAGATTTTAACACGTATCTCATCATACGTTAAATCTTCTGCTATCTTGTCTAGTTCTAATTCAATAATGTGGTTTGGGTCATCCACATAATTACGTAACATCGATACGTGAAAAAAAACGTTATGAACACGCGACATACTTGGCGGTAAAACGAGTCTATAGGCCACAGTTCCTACTCGATCGAGGATTTCAAATGGGCCAATTAAATCGAGGGTTGAGATTTCCTCTCTTCGTCGATTCTTGCTTTTAGAATAACGTCCTCTTGAACCTTCTTCTTCACATTCATCAGCTTCGGGTCTGTAACTTGAGCGGCTTTAACTTTATCGATTAAAGTCGATTCTAATCGTATATTCGTTATCTTCACGTGGTTCCCTAGAGTCTTTAACTCTATCTTTATCTTTTGTAAGTTATACGAAATGGGTTTTTGTGTTAACAACGTCGTACTAGTAAATGCATACGATCTTTTACTCAATGCATCAGCTACCACGTTTGCTTTTTCCACGATAATATTGAATGGTATGGTCATAATCTTCAACAGCTCGAGCCAACGTCTTTGGCACATTATACGTTCATTTTGGTTGAAGAAATATTTAAGGGTTGAAGAAATGGGTTTTCTACTGGGGTCAATACAAATTAAATTTCACGCTCTAGGGGTAGGCTAAGAAGTCTTCAAAAATATGTCAGAAAATTTATTAACAATAGAAATATCATTCAAAACTGCGACTCTCATCCAAGACTTGGATAGCACATGAAATGAAGGTTTCTCCTAATGGAGTTTTAACCGATAAGTCAAAGTGTAATTTCTCCGGAGTTAAATTTAAACGTTGAGCGCAAGCAAGAGAGATAAAAGAATGGATAGAATCGGTATCTAATAAGGTATAGACTTCACAATAATTTATAATTAACTAACCCGTGCTAACTTTGTTCGGGTAACTCGCTTTTTGAGAAGTCATGAAAAACGCTCTTCCTGAAACCACCGACTTTGTTTTGTCCGTATCTGCCTTTGGTGCCACCATCCCAGCTGGACTTGACTTTGGTGCACGACAAAATTGGGCTAGGTGACCTTCTTTTCCACAATTGTAACATGCTTTGGACAACATCACGCAATTTGGACTGATATGTCCCTCCCCTCCGCATTTGAAGCATATAATTGGTGGTCGTTCTCCTTCCTTGAAAACGGGTGTTGGTGCTGCTATCTTTTCATCGTTGTTGAACCTTCTCTTCTTGAAATTTCCACTCCTATTATCTTGGCCATGGTTACCACCGAAGTGGTTACCATTCTTGGCATGATAATTTCCCCCACGATGTTTATCATTGTTCCGATGGCCGTTGCCACTAGTACGATTATTATCGTGTTGTTGGTCGTTGCCTTTTGGTTGTGCTGACTCATTATCGCGCTCTAATAACTGAGTCCTATTCACAACATCTGTATACAAACACAATTTGTGAGAAATGAGGTATTGACGTATTTCGGGTTTCAAACCTCTTAGAAATATTCGTGTCATTCGCTCCTCATTATTGACCAAATGGGATGCAAACCAGGATAACTCCACAAATTTAGCCTCGTACTGGACCACGATCATATTGTTTTGCTCCAACTTGATGAACTCCACCTCCTTCATGTGACGAATGCTTTCGGGAAATTACTTGTCGTTGAAAAATTCTTGGAACTTCTCCCAAGACATCTTGAGTGCGTCAGGTTGGATACGTTTTATAGATTTCCACCAGTGATCTGCCTCTTCATGCAACATAAAGGTGGCAAAGGGAACCTTTTGCTCCTCGGAGCATCCCAAGACATCAAATATCTTGGTGATCTGCTTTAACCACGTCTTCGCCTTAAGTGGTTCTGGCTTTCCCAAAAACTTCGGCGATCCCGGCTCCTTGAAGCGCTAATGGTGACGGTAAATGGTTGCCATTATTTCCACCTGCATTTTGAACAGGAGTCTATCTCGCCTGATGTTGCATGAATTTTTTAAAGCCTCTGAACATCCCATCGTTCATCATTTCATCGGTGTTCTTATTTACCTGAGGATTATTGTCTTCTTGTTGTACATTATCCTAGGTATTGATCGATGGTGACTCAACGGTCTCATGTGCTTCATTGCTGATCTCAACATTTTCCAATACTGCCACAAAACAAGGGTTAATTAACATATCACATATTATCCCTATACTCTGACCGACCAATTAAATACCAAATAAACTTAGGTAGGTCATACTAGCAAAGGAATTCCCCGTCTCTCCCCTCCTAGTTCTTGTCTCACATCTCAGCTAGGGATCATATCCCTAAGCTTTGATACCAACTGTGACACCCCCAAAATAGGTATACATCACGCATCTTGAGTCACCAGATACATGGTACATAAATTCAAATACAACTTAATTATACAACAGTTGTGTAAAATACGACAAAACATAGCTGAGAGTTTAAACAAGAATATTGCCATCTAGACAATATCCATACTCAATGGTGTCCTCATTACAATTATTATCATATTATTCAGTAGAATAGTGAGGACTACTAAAGCCATTTATCCCTGGACCATCACTCCATTCCCCGACTCGTCCAAATTTATATTCTCATTTCAAGAGAACAATAAAAGAAAGGGTGAGCTCAACTAGCCCAAGAAGAAATATTATGACTAAGATAATGCGAGAATAAATTATCCTTAGCCTTCAACAATATAACAACCGATATAATACAATAGACAATAAGTTTTAGATCAACAAGCAATTTTAGCGAAATAAGCAATCCATTAGAAGAGTCAAGTAGAGCATAAAATCTACTATCTTCTATGATTTAAAAAGTTTTCATCAACTTTATCATTTGAGACTCGGCTTAATAAATAAAATCGAATCATCCTTCGCACCACGACCAAGGATATTCATGTAATCATCAATGGTCATGATTATACCGAATAATCCTCGGTCATAATCATACCAACAATCGTCCGTCAATGAACTACATGCCAATGAGGACTTTTACCACATCATTCGTCACATTACGATTCATGATTATCCGAATAATCCCTCGGTCATAACCATACCAAGTCCATCTATGCACATAAGCCAAAGATGACTTTAATCACAATATAAGCATGAGGATGATGACAATGACATAATAATTCAATAAAACAAGTTCAAGGATAAATTTTAAAGATTTATAATTTAATTTATCCAGTAAATCAATAACGTCTAAATTATCAACATGATATTGCTTTGTGAAGTAAAATTAGGAATAATATTCATGTACCAAAATAATTTGGATGAGAAAAGAAATACATTTTGAAGTGAATAGTACCCGTGAATAGTACTTGAAATAGTACCCGTGAATAGTACCCTGGCATGAAAAGTACCCCAAATACCCAAGTGAATATTGGTGAATAGTAATTTGGGTGAATAGTAACCCGTGAATAGTAACTCGTAAATAGTATTTCGACATGAAAAGTGTCCCTAATACCCGAGTGAATAATACTAGAATGAATAGTAACCGGGTGAATAGTAACCCATGAATAGTAACTCGTAAAAAAATACCAAAGAAAATGATATTCCATGACGAGTACAAAAGAAATGATATCTCATACGAGTATAATAGATTATCTAAAGCTAAAATGGATTTTCACCCCCCATGCGGTAATCCATGTAGACAGATCATTTCCACAATTTAATAAAGAATGAATACGAAGGATCGTTCACCATGCATGCGGTAATCAACATAGACAGGTTATTCCAACAGAATAATAAAGAATGGAATAACAAAAGAATTCACCGAGGCATGCGATGAGCGCGCAGATGAGTTATTCCAATGAGAATAATAAAGAATGAAACGGTCATGCAGAATCCGCATGCATGGGATATTTCAATGAATAATAAAGAATGGAACTAGGTCATGTGTAATCCTTGCAGATGAGGATATTCCAATGGAATAATAAAGAATGGAATAACAATGAGAATTCACCGGGCATGCGATAGGCCAATGGTATGCAAACAAAGTTATTCAATGAGAATAATAAAGAATGGAATAATGTAAGAATTTTACCATGTATGCGGTACTTGGCAGAAAGTTATTCCAACATAATAGTAAAGAATGGAATGACAACCCTTACAGTATTGAAAGAAAATAACTCTCTTCATGAATACGAAAGAATAATACCCCTTACCTTAGAAGAAGCTGGATCTTTGGAATAAAGTGAGGTAGCAGACTTCTTTTTCTTTCTCTCTATAATTTCTCTCTATAATAATTGCTCTGTAGCTTTAGTGAATTGGTGAGAAATGAAGGAAGAATGAGCTTCTATTTATAGGAAAATATAGTTTCAATAATTGCACATTTTGGGGCTCAAAATATTACAGTATAATACCTTCCTCTTTTCTTTCATTTTTAATTTAGTCCTGCAAGTATTATCAAACTTGCACCACCTCCCCTAATAGTAAATCATGTGAATTAATAGTTCATTCATGTGACTCAATAGTATAATCATGTGAAAAAACTAATTACAGTATAGTACCTTCAACTATACCTCCATCTTTAATTTAGTCATGCAAGTATTATCAATCGTGCACCAACTCCCCTAATAGTAAATGAATGTGAATCAATAGTACACAAATGTGAACAAATAGTTATAATCATGTGAATCAATAGCAATTAATTGCTCATTTATCCAGCTTAATTACCGATTGGTCAATATAACCTCCGGACATCAATTATTATCGAAATAAATGTCAATTTTCACTAACACTAATAATTCCAACACAATGGAACTATCAATTTCATCTTTAATCAACACAAACTTATTCATCATTAATATTATAATTCACAATATTTAACAACCGTGTCGCTCCTGAGAAAGAGGGGCTTTCAGATAAGGATTTCTCCTTATCATTAGCCAATTAGGTGACCAAACCTCTCGTTGAGAGAACTTACTAGACATTATCAATATTGCAAATAATAATATGAATAACTTTTGTCGTCTCAATTATTGATTTAATAATATAACATGTTATGCGGATGATCTTTGTGACAATAATCGAATCAATAATATGAGAGATATGATCGTGAATTATCATGTAGTAATAATTGAGTATACCCGAGTGACTTATTACGACGCATCAATAATCAATACGATTAATGCGACTATGCAATACAGCGTATTCTTCAGATTTTTACTACCAGGTAGGTCAACAGTTTTAACGGTAACACTTTCGCCGTTAGTTTTATAAAAAGATAATTCTGTCATTTTTTAACTACGACAATACTTTCGTTGTGGGGTCCACCAATGATTGTGCCATCGTACGAATATTCCCTGTTAAAACGAATATTCCCTGACCAATCGAATATTATATAACAACTAGCATACTTTGAAAAATTTATAAATATTACCCACAACTATAACATTATATCAAATCCACACCATAATATTCAAAAATATATTTCGAGAAATTTAAATCTTTATTCATAGAATTTGGGGTCTCACAAATACTTCTTCTACCTTTTCTGAAAAGGATCTTTGTATCATCAGAGAACGCTATCAAATCCTAGAGACTTATCATATGAGATTGCCTTCTTCTACTGAAAAAATGTATCAGCGACCTGAGGGTTGGACTGCTATTCCACTTACTCTCCTGGAGAAAGGAGTTCACTTCCCCCCTTCACGCTTTCCTTGTTACCCTTTTAGGGTTTGTTGGTGTCGGATTCGCCCAACTTGTCCCCAACTCTTATATCCATATCCTTGCCTTCATAGCCTTCTGTCACGAGGTAGGAGTTGCACCTACTCTCGATTTTTTCTTCTCCATCTATACCATTAGCGAATCTCGTGAAAAGGGATTTAAAGTAATGAGTAAACAATCCCCTAAGTCTGGTGAAAATTTTGAAAGACGATCCTTGATATCCACTCCTTCAAGCAACAAAGGATGGTATAAGGAGTGGCTCTTCGTCAAAGGACCGAAAATCTCTTCTATCCCAGATTGGACTACTTTGGATAAACTCTCTGCAGACTTTGGTGACATTCCAGACGAGCGCATAAATGAAATGATAACGCTTATAGAGAATTTCTCGAAGAAGGAATGAATATTCGGACTCCTAACCAAGCAGGCATGGTTGTATGATCATAAATGTAAGTCCCGAACTTAATATTCATATAATTCATCAAATTTTCTTTGATAACCTGTTCTGAACTATCATTTCTCATTCTTTGTAGTGTCTCTTATTAAGCCAACATCTTCTGATCGAAGAGATCTTGAAGTCTTCTTATTGGCCAAAGATTCTTAAACTTCTACCGAACCCCCAATTTTAAAACCCTCCACTTCTGAACCCCAAAATATCGAATCACAACCCACTGAACCCATCCCTACTACCGAGACCATCCATCCTCGCCGAAGAAAAAGAGGTGCTCAAAATCCCAAACACGTCCCCGCACCCACTTTGAACGAATGTCTCCTCGATATTCCCCTTGACAAACGGACCTGAGTCCTTCGTACCAAAAAGAGAAAAATCAAAATAACCCCTCTTTCTGCCGAAGAACATCGAGTGCCCCCCACCGAAGCCGCTCAACTGCCTGTAATACATGTCAAAATAAACGTTTCTGATGGCGAACCTGACGAACAAGTTGAGCCCTCTCCATCTCTTATTCGAAAGAGAAAACAACCTTCTGACAGCCAACCAACTCCACTGCCTGGACAGACAACAACCATTACTCCACATCCTCCTGAACAACCCATTCCATCTCCATCAAAACAAAATTCTTCTGAGGCTAGGCCCAAAGCTGTGGCATCTCCCACACTATGGCCAGACCTCAATGAAAATTTCCCTTCCAACTCTACAACTCCTTCGTTCACGATATCGATGACCATCAGTTCGGCAACAGCTCCATCATAGACCTAATCAACACTGGGATGATGCACCAAGCCAGAGTAAGTTGCTATTTGACTTATCCATTTACATTTTTGCCCATCTATTTAAAATTAATTGATTAACTCTAAACATCTATAGGCAAACGGTATCTTCGGGCGCCTTCATCAAAAGTACAAAGAAGCTGAAGCCGAAGAAGATGCGGCCCGGAGAGAGAATGCCATACTAAAGTCTGCTCTGGCCAAGGAGAGGAGTCAACTTGGAGACGCTATCTTCAACAATAAGTGCAGAAAGAACTTGCTCAAGTTAAAGAACAACTAGAGAAAACCGAGGCCACTCATCAATCTACCGTTGAAAGAAATGAAGTGTTGAAGAAGAAGAATGAAGATCTCGCCCAGTCCAACTTGAGCTTGGTAAATGAAGTTAACAACGCCAAAATCATTGAGGAAAAATATGGTATACCACCGTAAGCTTGAAGAGGAGCTACGGGCACTTAAAGATCTGGGTCATCCCTTGACCGAAAAGCTTCGTAAGGAGATCCACGCAGAATACCGCAAATCAGTCGAGCTGAACGATGAGATCGTTCATATGTATTTTGAAGGATATGAAATTGCCTGAAGCAAAGGCAAAGCAAATCTCGCGGCGGCTTCGGTGGATCTCACTCTCCTTGACTCATCGGATGATGAAGACGAGGATAATGTCTGAAGATGAATTCCTTCAATCTGTTTAATCTTTAGAACTTTTTGTAAATTTTTTTATGTTTTCGTAAGCACTCCTATATTAATGAAATGATATTATTTTCACATCCTTATTACTCCTTTATGATCATTTCTTGTCAATAATTTGCCATCAATCCACTTGAAAAATATACAAGCTCCCTTTAAATTTAGCTTGAACTGTTAGAGCATTAATAACAGTTTCCTTAATCAACTCTCCATCCCCAATTTTGAAGAATACATCAACAAATCATTATCCAACAACTTCCTTATCCTTATTTGACTCTCTATTTTAATCCCTATATAGGATTTTACTCCCCAGTGTAAGGGAGTCAAAAGACTGTTCTCTATATATACAAAATGACATTTCACACCCTCATTTAAGTGGACAACTCATCAATCATACACATTTTGACATTTTTACTACTTTATTTTCAAATTATAAACTTAATATTGACTTATTTTTAAAAAATTAATTTCAAACGTATTCAAATTTAAAATTGATATAAATTTATTTAATTTATGTCAATATAATTATAAATATTATAAAAGTACTATTAATTATAAAATTTATTATTTTCAAAATTTAAATGAATCATATTAAATTTAAATTTAAAAATATCACAAATTAACTTTTAAAAGTTAATATTGATACATTTGCAACTACAATCCATTCAATATTCACTCCATAAATTACTTAAAATTTAAAATAAAATAAAAATTATTTTAAAGTGGAATATAATTGATAAATTATACTGTCTCTTTTATAAATTACAAGATTATTATTAATTTGATGTTTTGACTGTTGGAACTTTTAAATTTTATTATTTAAGAAAACAATATAAGGAACCTGTTGAGTACATAATGAAAAAATTGAATCCCTATTTTGCAGAATGACTCAATAGCACTGCAGAGTAAGGATAAATATAAGGAAACTGTTATGAATGCTCTTAGTCAATAATCAAGCAAATTGAAAAACATATAACACCATGTAATAATATAATTTGAACTCAACACTTAAATAAAATCTGGTAATAAAGCAATGTAATACTTATTCGTTACCGAAGTGTGAGAAAGATCTGCAACAATCCAGTTCGCCACCTTTAGGACGAACTGATCCAACTGAACCTCTGAACGTGCCTGTTCGCCATTTTAAGGACGAGGCAAAACCAATCGAACCTCCTTACGCCAATTAAACCCCATAAAATTGTTCCGCCATCGAATGGTGGAATAAGCCTGTTCACCACATTCATGGCGAGGCAAAATCAACTGAACCTCCTTACGCCAATTGAACCACATAAAATTTGTTCCGCCATCGAATGGTCGAATGAGTCCAACCGAACCTCCTTACGCCAATTAAACTCCAAAAAAATTGTTTCATCGTCGAATGGTCGAGCATGTTCACCATTTTCAGGGCGAGGAAAAACCAACCGAACCTCCTTACACCAATTAAACTCCAAAAAATTTATTTCACCATCGAATGGTCGAATAAGCCTGTTCACCATTTTCATGGCGAGGCAAAACCAACCGAACCTCCTTACACCAATTAAACTCCATAAAATTTGTTTCGTCATCGAATGGTCGAATAGGTCTGTTCACCATTTTCAGGGCAAGGCAAAACCAATCGAATCTCCTTACACCAATTAAACTCCAAAAAATTTGTTTCACCATCGAATGGTCGAATAAGCTTGTTCACCATTTTCAGAGCAAGGCAAAACCAACCGAACCTCTTTACACTAATTAAACTCCATAAAATTTGTTTTGCCATTGAATGATCGAATAAGCCTATTCACTATTTTTAGGACGAGGCAAAACCAACCGAACCTCCTTACAACATTTAAACTCCATACGTGCCTGTTCACCATTTTCATGGCGAGGTAAATCCAACCGAACCTCCATATACCAATTAAACTCCATACGTGCCTGTTCACCATTTCATGGCTAGGCAAATCCAACCGAACCTCCATACGCCATTAAACAGAACACCATTGAACAGAACACCATTGGAGAAAAAGCTTCTTTTATTGATGATGATTAACATAATTACAATCTTCTGTACATTGATACTGTCTCTATTGAAAATACTTCTGAAGCCTTCCAATATGCCAAGTATTCTTGATTTCAGATCCATCTAACGCTCTCAACCGATAAGTCTCTAGCTTCGGCACTTCAATAACTTCATAAGGACCTTCCCAATTCGGCATCAGCTTTCCCAAATTCTGAGGCATAGAAGCTTTGACTTCTCTAAGAATGAGATCTCCCACTTCAAACCTTCGAAGCTTTACCCCTTTGCTATAGTGCTTATCTACACATTGCTGATAAGCTGCCAATTTTATCAAAGCTGCTTCTCTAACTTCTTCCAGTAAGTCCATGTTGACTTTCAGTCCTTCATTGTGATGCCCCCAAAATAGGTATACATCACCCATTCTGAGTTGCCAAATACGTGGTACATAATTTAAATACAAACTTAATTATACAACATGAGCTGTGAGTTTTAATACAAATATTATCTTCTAGACAGTATTCAAACTCAAAATAAGTCCTCATTTATTATCACACTATTTCACCGAATAGTGAGGACTACTAATACAAACATCTGGACTATGACGCCCCCAAAATAGGTATATATCACCCATCTTGAGTCGCCAAATACATGGTACATAATACAACTATAAACTTCTTTTAAACAACTGTCGGGTAATATACGACAAAACATAGCTGAGAGTTTAAACAAGAATATTATCTTCTAGACAATATCCACACTCAATGGAGTCCTCATTATAATTATTATCATACTATTTTATAAAAATAGTGAGGACTACTATAGCCACTTATCCTGGACCATCACTCCGTTCCCCGACTCGTCCCAACTATATTCTCATTTCCTGAAGAGAACAGTGAAAGAAAAGGGTGAGCTCAACTAGCCTAGTAAAAAATATTATGATTAAGATAATGCAGAATAAATTATCCTTAGCCTTCAACAATATAAAAACTGATAGAATACAATAGACAACAATTTTTTAGATCAACAACTGCAGCGGAATAAGCAATCCATTAGAAGAGTCAAGTAGAACATAATGTCTACTATCTCCTCTAGATTAAAAGTCCATCTTTAATATTTCATTCCTGTAATACTCATCAACAGTTCTTTGTTATACCCAAGACAAAAAGAACTATCATCACCTGTCTTCACCTAAACCACCAAAGATTATAGTTAAATCCACAATTCATATTTATAATCATGTAAATCAACAGTTTCTCCTTGCCACAAAGGCTTAATAAAACGTTTACTCAATATCCTTACCCCAAAGGCTAAAGATATTCAAATGTAATAACAATGATCATACCAATCAGTTGTCTACCTTTGCACCACGGGCCAAAGATATTCAACTATAAAACCAATGGTCATGATCATTCCAATCAATTAATGTCAAAGATCGATTACTTCTACCAAAGACATTCAACTGTTAACTAATGGTCATAATCCTGCCAATCATATTATCGAATTATCCATGCACTATGGGCCAAGGATATTCGTTATTATCACCAGTGGTTATGATCATGTCATACACTTGTCAATTTTTGCACGTAAGTCAAAGATATACAACTATAAAACCAATAATCAATAGTCCATCTATGCACGTAAGCCAAAGATATACAATTGTAAAATCAATAATTAACAATCCATCTTTGCACCACCTCCCCTAATAGTACATTCATGTGAATCAATAGTACACACATGTGAACAAATAGTTATAAGCATGTGAATTAATAGCAATTAATTGCTCATTTATCCGATTAATTACCCGATTTGTCAATATAACCTCAAGACATCAATTATTATCAGAATAGATGTCGATTTTCACTAACACTAATAATCCCAACACAATGTAACTATCAATTTCATCTTTAATCAACACGAACTTATTCATCATTAATATTATAACTCACAATATTTAACAACCAGGTGGTTCCCAGGAAAGAGGGGGCTTTTCGATAAGGATTTCTCCTTATTGGCGCACAATTAGGTGACCAAACCTTTCCTTGACAGAACTTCTAGACATTGTTAATATTGCAAATAATAATATGAATAACTTTGTCGTCTCAATTATTGATTTAGTAATATAACATATTATGCAGATAATACGGTGACAACAATTGAATCAATAATATGAGAGATATGATGCAACAATTACTATAGCAATAATTGAGTATAACTGAGTGACTTCTTACGTAAGCATCAATAATTAATACCGTGTGCTACTATGCATCCACGCGTATTACTGTACTTTTACTACCGGTTATTTATGACAACTTGCTTACTTTGGAAAATTTTTAAATATCACCCTTAACTTTAAACTTTTATCAATTTAACTATTTACCAAAATAGAAAAATTGTATACTTTTATTTCATAAAATTTGGGATCTCACATGGACTGTCACTCCGTTCCCCGACTAGTCCCAGCTATATTCTCATTTCCTGAAGAGAACAATGAAAGCAAAGAGTGAGCTCAACTAGCCTAGTAAAAAATATTATGACTAAGATAATGCAGAATAAATTATCGTTAGCCTTCAACAGTGTTAAACTGATAAAATATAATAAACATCAAGTTTAGCTACAACAGAACAAACAATCCATTAGAAGAGTCAAGTAGAGCATGATATCTACTATCTTCTATGATTTAAAAAGTTTATCATCAATTTTATCGCTGAGACTCAGCTTAATAAATAATCCACATCATCGATGTGACGCCCCCAAAATAAGTATACAACACCCATTCTGAGTCGTCAAATACATGGTACAGAAATAACTACAACTTTATTAATATAATTGTCGTGCAAAATACGACAACACATAAACTGTGAGTTTAAAAACAAATATTGTCTTCTAGACAATATCAACACTCAAATAAGTCCTCATTACAATTATTGATACACTATTTTACAAAATACCGAGGACTACTAAAAGCGACTTTCTAGAACCTTCATTCCATATACCCTTAGTACTACTTTACATTCTCGCCTCTTGAGAAGAAAAATGGAACAAAAAGGAAAATGGTGAGCTCAACTAGCCCAGTAAAGAATATTATGACCAAGATAATATAGAACAAATTATTGTTAGTCCTCAACAGTGAAAAATCTTATAGAATATAATAGACAACAAGTTTCAGATCAATATTCGCAGCGGATATAACAATTCATAGAAGAGTTACGTATAGAATGAAATCAACTATAATCTATGAATTTAAAAGTCCATCATAAATATTTTATCCCTATAACACCAATCAATATTCATCTTGAATCAAATATTAATCTTTGCACTATAGGCCAAAGATATTCATCAGTTGGTCATGTTCATCTCAACACCTATACATCTTTGTACTACGGGCCAAAGATATTCATAAGAAAATCAACCATCTTTGCACTACAGGCCAAAGATATTCAGTAATATCATCATTTAGGACTGAAGATGATGAAAAATATTTTAAAGAAAACTAATCCAGGGAAACAAAAGAACAAACAATAAGGATTCGTACTTTAAATAGTCCAAGTTCAAAAATACTTCATAAATAACCATAGTGATGTAAAATTCAAGAATGATCAAAACATGGATACAATCAAAGCTAGTATCCATAATAGATATTTTGGAAAAAAAATAAAAAATTATTTTTTTTGTGAATAGTCTTGCAAATGATTCGTGAATAGTCAAGTATATGTGAATAGTCTGCAGTATCACGTGAATAGTAATCCAAACACTAAAAGGCGAGAATTTCACAAGAAAAATTTACCAATATTTTGGCATAATGATATTGAAAGAAATAATATCATTTATAAAAAAAATAACATCCCTTACCTCCAAAAAAATAGTACTTCTGACTGGAATACTGGATATAGTGTTGAAGGAACTTGCACCGTATAGCAACACTCAAAGTATCAAAATACTCACAAGAATACACTCGATAATATAGAGAGAGAAAGAGAGAGAAAACTTTAGTTTCTGGTGTGATTTTTAATTCTAACCTAAACACCCTATTTATAGGAAAATGCTTAGAACACAAAAGCAGAAAATTTAATAAAATAATATTATTTGTAATAAAATTCTACGCCCACCTCTAGACATTTGAAACCAGCATGTTTATAACATTTGTGGGGTCCACCAAAATAATAAAATGTTTTTCTTTAAAAAAATAACTAAAACTTCCAAAAATCAATTATTCCAGAACTTCGGAACTTCAATAATTCATGATAAATAGTCCTTTTATCAGAAAAATTCAAATCTTATGTCCATTCCATAGGAAATTCAATTCTCTACAACTTTGCAGAAGAAAGTTTTTCCAAATTCCAAACAGAAATTGACCGAAATCCACATACGGACGATTTTACAGGTTATAATCAAATTTCAGTCAAGAAATGGGGTCCACCGACATGTTTAACATGTTTTTAATATTTTTTGTAACAAAAATACTCTTCCTTCTCATTTATTCATATATCACACATTCATTGTAAATATATCACAATTATTATATTATTATAATATAATAATATATTAAAATAAATTATTTTATTAGAAAAGATAAAATATCAAATTTTCAACAATTGTCACTTTAAAATTTTCTTCATCTATATCCACATAAAATTAATATTTTCCTTATCATATAAATTAATAATTAATTATTCACAAATAATATTATGAGAATCACAATATTTGGCAACTGTGTAGTTCGAGGAAGAGTAGGGCTTTCAATAAGGATTTCTCCTTACTGGCGCACAATTTGGTGACCAAACCTCTCCTTAGACAGAACTTTCTATACATTGTCAATAATGCTATCTAATAATATTATTCAAATTATGAATTATTGCTCCGATAATAGAAAATATTGTATAGTGACAATTATTATTGAAACAACAATAATATAAAATATCAACATAGCAATTATTGAATCAATAAAATAAAATATTAAACAGTAATTGCTGTAATAATTATTGAGTAGTGCCTTCTTACGTAAGAATCAATAATTGGTGCAATACCGTGTGCTATTGTGTTTTAACCCCCGAGTATTTCAACAGTATTAACGGTAACAACTAAACCGTTATTTATAAACAACTTATACTTGTCATTTTCTTCATCCAATCGCTTTTCCAGTTATGGGGGCCCACAAAAATTTGCTTGTCATTGTAAATACGAATATTCCCGACGGTAAGAATATTCCACGACCAAACGAATATTCCCAAACAACAATGAATATTTTATAACCACTTGCTTATTTGAAATATTTTAGCATTTTACCCATAACTAACCACATTAATCAAATCAACCCTTACTATTTCAAAATAATAAATAGAGGAAATTTAATTTATTTTATAATAAGTTGGGGTCTTACAACCTCCCCTCCTTATGAAATTTCGTCCTCAAAATTGATGTACGTACTTGGTGTTTCAAAAAGGTGAGGATACCTCGCTTTCATTTTCGTTTCCAACTCCTAGGTCATTTCCTCAATAGCATGGTTCCTCCACAATACTTTGACTTATGGTATGACCTTTATGCGTAGGACATGATCATTCCTATCCAAGATCTTGATAGGTACCTCTTCGTACGTTAAGTCTTCGGCTATCTCGTCCGGTTCTAACTCAATAACATGGTTCTGGTCTTTCACATATTTACGAAGCATAGATATATGAAAAACATTATGAACACGAGACATACTTGGACGTAACGCGAGTCTATAGGCCACATTTTCTACTCGATCAAGAATCTGAAATGGACCAATAAATCGTGGATTGAGCTTTCCTCTCTTCCCGAATCTTGTAACTCCCTTCCATGGGGCAACACGCAACAATACATGATCCCCAATACTAAATTCCACATCCTTTCGATGAAGATCCGCATAACTCTTTTGTTGATCCTGTGCCGTTTGTATACGTTGTCGAATCATTTAGATCTTTTCTGTAGTAATACGTACCAACTCTGGTCCCAACAATGTTGCTTCACCCACCTCATCCCAACATACTGGAGAGCGACACTTTCGTCCATACAATGCTTCGAATGGAGCCACACCTATACTTGCTTGATAACTGTTATTGTAGGAGAATTCCACCAATGGTAAATACTTATCCCAACTCCATTTGAAGTCTAGAACACAGAGTCTTAATATATCTTCAAGAGTTTGAATAGTCCTCTCTGATTGTCCGTCCATTTGAGGATGGTATGCCGAACTGAATCGTAAATCTATGCACATAGCTTTTTTCAAGCTAACCCAAAATCGTGAAGTGAATTTTGGGTCACGATCCGAAACTATGGATACTGGCATGCCATGCAATCTCAAAATCTCATCCACGTATATACGAGCAAGACGTTCAAGGGAATAAGTCTCCCGTATCGGCAAGAAATGAGCAGACTTAGTTAATCTATCAATAAT
The DNA here is from genome assembly GCA_020205605.1 of Panax ginseng. Classification (NCBI taxonomy): domain Eukaryota; kingdom Viridiplantae; phylum Streptophyta; class Magnoliopsida; order Apiales; family Araliaceae; genus Panax; species Panax ginseng. Next base: position 135,517,944 of record CM035134.1, on the reverse strand, counting down.
AACCCAAATCGCATCTATGCCTTGAGAAACCGTGGGAAGACCCGTAACAAAATCCATGGTAATGTGTTTCCACTTCAATTTCAGAATCTCAAGTGGTTGCAATGGACCCTTAGGAACTTGATGCTCCGCCTTTACACGTTGACAAGTTAAACACCTCGAGATAAACTTTGCAATCTCTCTCTTCATATTGTTCCACCAAAATGTATGTCGAAGATCATGATACATTTTGGTACTTCCAGGATGGATTGCAAATGGTATATTGTGTGCATTTTTTCAAATCAGAATCGTTAGGAACACAAAGTCTGGAGTGGACTCTAAGTATTCCTTCTTCATCGATCCTTGCTTCTAGAATAGCACCTTCTTGTACTTTCTTCTTCATACGCATCAGTTCTGGGTCTGTAGCTTGAGCAACTTTAACCTTATCAACTAAAGTTGGTTCTATGCGTATACTTGACATTATTGCATAGGTCCCCAGAGTCTTGACTTCTATCTTCATCTTTTATAAATCACACAAAATGGGCCTTTGTGCTGACAACATCGCACTCGTTCCCGCATATGATCTTCTACTTAACGCGTCAGCTACCACGTTCGCATTTTCAGGATGGTATTGAATGGTGTGGTCGTAATCTTTCAACAGCTCGAGCCAACGTCGTTGTCGCATGTTGAGTTCCTTTTGGGTGAAGAAATATTTGAGGCTTTTATGGTCTGAATATATCTCCACTTTCTCTCCATATAGATAGTGCCTCCAGATCTTTAAGCGAAAACGATGCGCCGCTAACTCTAGATCATGAGTAGGATAATTCCTCTCATATTCTTTAAGTTGTGGCGAGGCATAGGCTATGACTTTCCCATGTTGCATTAGAACACACCCTAACCCTTTGCCCGAAGCATCGCTGTAGAATCCATCCGAACCAGATGGTATTGTCAGAACAGGTGCCGAAATGAGTCTCCTCTTAAACTCTTGGAAACTCTTCTCGCATTCCTTGCTCCATACGAATTTTATATCTTTCTGAGTCAGCTAAGTTAACGGAGTAGCGATTCGAGAAAATCCTTCCACGAATCTCCGATAATAACCACTAAGCCTAGAAAGCTACGACTTTGGCCACCGAGCCGGTTGCTCCCAACTTTGTATTGCTTCAATCTTCGCCGGGTCAACAGATACTCCATGTTTTGACACCACGTGCCCAAAGAATGCTACTTCTTCAAGACAGAACTCACATTTCTTCAACTTGGCATAAAACTTGTTTTCACACAGCCTTTGGAGTACTAGCTTCAAATGGTGCTCATGATCTTCATAACTTTTGGAATATATGAGGATGTCATCAATAAAGACAACAATGAACTGATCCAAATATTCCTTGAATACTCGGTTCATCATATCCATGAAAGCCGCAGGAGCATTAGTCAATCCAAAAGACATTACTAAGAATTCATAATGTCCGTACCGAGTTCTAAAGGCAGTCTTTGGAATATCCTCATTTTTAATCTTCAGCTGATGATATCCAGAACGAAGATCGATCTTTGAAAAGAATTATGCTCCTTATAACTGGTTTAACAGGTCATCAATGCGATGTAGCGGGTACCTATTCTTGATGGTGACATGGTTCAATTCCCGGTAATCAATACAAAGTCGCATACTCCCGTCTTTCTTCTTTACAAATAAAACAGGAGCACCCCAAGGAGATGTACTAGGACGAATGAAACCGATGTCCAACAACTCTTGTAGTTGGACCTCTAACTCAAGTTCAATAGGAGCCATTCGATATGGGGTTTTAGAAATGGGCTTTGTACCAGGTTCAAGGTCAATAAAGAATTCAACTTCACGTTCTGGGCGTAAACCGGGAAGTTCTTTAAGAAATACGTCAGGAAATTTACTAACAACAGGAATATTATTCAAATCTGATGTGTCTTTATTCAAATCTATAACATGGGCTAAGAAAGCGTAACATCCATTTTTTAATTAATGAATAGCTTTATGACTTGATATGACAGTGATTGATTTTAGTGGTTTAGTTGCTTGAATTCGTACAACAATTTGGTTAGGAATATGAAAACTAACAACCTTACGAAAATAATCAATTTTGGCATGATGAGTAGTTAACCAATCAATCCCTAAAATCACATCAAAAGCAAGTATCTTTAAAGAGATAAGGTCAACAAGTAATGTAATGGTGCCAATTTGGATCAAACAAGATTTATAAACAGTGGATGTAATAAAAGTTTCTCCTAACGGAGTCTCCACAGATAGGTCAAAGTCTAATTTCTCCGGAGTTAAGTTTAAACGTTGACCACAAGCAGGAGAGATAAATGAATGGGTAGCACCGGTATCTAGTAAGGTATAAAATTCGCAAGAATTTATGATTAGCTTACCTGTGATCACCTCGTTTGGGTTCCTCGTATTTTGACCAGTCACGACAAACGGTCTTCCAGGAACCGTTGACTTTGACTTTTTTGGGACAGTCTTATGAGTCACCATCCCCCTTGGACTTGGTTTCGCTACCGTACAATCTCAAGCGATATGTCCTTCTTTTCTACAATTATAGAATACCTTGAATTGTTGTGGACAGTTTGGGCTAATATGTCCATTTTTTCGCATTTATAGCATACGACCGGTGGTCGTTCTCCTCCCTTAGAACCAGTTAATGCTGGTGCTGACGTCTTCACATGGTCATTGTTGAAGCTCCTCTTTTTAAAATCTCCTCCCGACTCGCTTCTTCCATTCTCATGGCCCTGATTACCACCAGAGTGGTTGTCGCTTTTGTCCGTATTTTTCTTTCCCCATTGGTTACAAGTTGTTCGAGGATGATTCGCCACATCCTTTGGTATGACCACTCGGTTGTGATCCCTCGGTTGAACGTACTCGTTATCTCGCTCTAATAATTGAGCCCTATTGACAACATCTGAATATAGAGAAAATTTATGAGAAATGAGATACTGACGTATGTCGGGTTTCAAACCTCTCAGAAATAGCCGCGTCATACGTTCCTCATTCTCCACCAAATGAGGTGCAAACCTGGATAACTCCGCGAACTTCGCCTCGTACTGGGACACCGTCATGTTGTTCTGCTCCAGTCTAATTAACTCTACCTCCTTCATATGACGAATACTTTCAGGAAAGTACTTGTTATTGAACAATTTCTAAAACGTTTCGCAAGACATGCTGAGTGCGGCTGGATGGGTACGCTTCACAGATTCCCACCAGTAATCTGCCTCATTACGGAACATAAAGGTGGCGAATGCTACCTTTTGTTCCTCCATGCATCCCAAGACATCAAATATCTTGGTAATTTGTTTGACGCACGTCTCCGCCTTAATCGGATCCGGCTTTCCCCAGAATTCTGGTGGTCCCAACTCTTTGAACTGTTTGGTTGTGACAAACCATGCGTTGCTATCATTTCCACCTATATTTTGTACACGTGTCTCCTTCATCTGATTTTGCATGAACTGCAAAAACCTTCTAAACATCCCATCGTTCATCGTCTAATCAGTGGTGTTGTTTACAGGAGGAACATTGCTGGCCTGTTGCACATTTTCCTCATTATTTGGTAAAGGTGTCTCCACGGTCTCATTTACTCCACTGTTAACATTCTCAGCTGCCATTCTCAAATACTGCCATAAAACAAGGGTTAAATAAAGAAATTAACATATCACATAATATCCCTATATTCTGACCAACCAACAAATAAGCTTAGGCAGGACACACTAGCGAAGGATTTACTCGTCTCTCCCTTCCTAGTTATATTCCCCGATCTCCGCCAGAGATCATATCCCTAAACTCTGTTACCAACTATGATGCCCCCAAAATAGATATACAACACCCATTCTGAGTCGCCAAATACATGGTATAGAAACAACTACAACTTTATTAATACAATTGTCGTGCAAAATATGACAACACATAAACTGTGAGTTTAAAAATAAATATTGTCTTCTAGACAATATCAACACTCAAATAAGTCCTCATTACAATTATTGATACACTATTTTACAAAATAGTGAGGACTACTAAAACGACTTTCTAGAACTTTCATTCCATACCCCGACTAGTACTCGCTACATTCTCGCCTCCTGAGAAGAAAAATGGAACAAAAAGAAAAAGGGTGAGCTCAACTAGCCCAGTAAAGAACATTATGACCAAGATAATATAGAACAAATTATCGTTAGTCCTCAACAGTGAAAAATCTCAACACCTATACATCGTTGCACTACGGGCCAAAGATATTCATAAGAAAATCAACCATCTTTGCACTACAGGCCAAAGATATTCAGTAATATCATCATTTAGGACCGAGGATGATGAAAAATATTTTAAAGAAAATGAATCCAGTGAAACAAAAGAACAAACAATAAGGATTTGTACTTTAAATAGTCTAAGTTCAAAAGTACTTCATAGATAACTATAGTGAAGTAAAATTCAAGAATGATCAAAACAAGGATACAATCAAAGCTAGTATCAATAATAGATATTTTGGACAAAAAATGAAAATTTAATTTTTCTGTGAATAGTGCCGTATTCGTGAATAGTGCCGTATACGTGAATAGTAACCCTGACACTAAAAGACAAGAATTTCACAAGAAAAATCTTACCAATATTTCGGTATAATGATATTGAAAGAAATAATATCATTTATAAAAAAAATAACATCCCTTACCTCCAAAAAAATAGTACTTCTGACTGGAATACTCCAATAGTGTTGAAGGAACTTGCACCGTATAGCAACACTCAAAGTATCAAAATACTCACAAGAATACGCTCGATAATATAGAGAGAGAAAGTGAGAGAAAACTTTAGTTTCTGGTGTGATTTTCAATTCTAACCTAAGCATCCTATTTATAGAAAAATACTTAGAACACCAAAGCAGAAAATTTAATAAAATAATATTATTTATAATAAAATTCTATGCCCACCTCTAGACATTTGAAACCAGCATGTTTACAACATTTGTGGGGTCCACCAAAACAATAAAAATGTTTTTCTTTTAAAAAATAACTAAAACTTCCAAAAATTAATTATTCCAGAACTTCGGAACTTCAATAATTCATGATAAATAGTCATTTTATCAGAAAAATTCAAATCTTATTTCCATTCCATAGGAAATTTAATTCTCTACAACTTTGCAGAAAAAAGTTTTTCCAAATTCCAAACAGAAATTGACCGAAATCCACATACAAACGATTTTGCAGGCTATAATCAAATTTCAGTCAAGAAATGGGGTCCACCGACATGTTTAACATGTTTTAAACATTTTTTTGTAACAAAAATACTCTTCCTCCTCATTTATTCATATATCACTCATTCATTGTAAAAATATCACCATTATTATATTATTATAATATAATAATATATTTAAATGAATTATTTTATCAGAAAAGATAAAATATCAATTTTTCAACAATTGTCACTTTAAAATTTTCTCCATCTATATCCATATAAAATTAATATTTTTCTTATCATATAAATAAATAATTAATTATTCACAAATAATATTACAGAATCACAATACTGGCAACCAGGCTGTTCCTAGGAAATAAGGGGCTTTCCAATAAGGATTTCTCCTTACTGGCGTGCAATTAGGTGACCAAACCTCTCCTTAGACAGAACTTTCTAGACATTGCCAATAATGCTATCTAATAATATTATTCAAATAATATGAATTATTACTCCGATAATGGAAAATATTGTATAGTGACAATTATTGAAACAACAATAATATAAAATATCAACGTAACAATTATTGAATCAATAAAATAAAATATTAAATAAAGAATTATCGTAACAATTATTGAGTAAAGTGCCTTCTTTACGTAAGAATCAATAATTAGTACAATACCGAAGTGCTTTATTGTGTTTTAACCACCGAGTATTTCAACGAGATAATTCAGAATAACTACGCCATTATTTATAAACAACTTATACTTGTCATTTTTTTCATCCAATCACTTTCCGTTATGGGGCCCACACAAGGCTGCTGCGTCGTACGAATATTCCCCGACAGTAAGAATATTTCACGACCAAACGAATATTCCCCGACAACAATGAATATTTTATAACCACTTGCTTATTTGAAATATTTGTGTATTTTACCTATAACTAACCACATTAATCAAATCAACCCTTACTAAAATTATAAATAGAGGAAATTTAATTTCATTTATAATAAGTTGGGGTCTTACAATCGAATCATCCCTACACTACGGCCAATGATATTCATTAATATCACACGACCATAAATTATCCATGCACTACGGGCCAAGGATATTCGTGTTTTCACCAATGGTCATGATCATGCCAACCACTGTCCATCAATGCACTACGGGCCAATGAGGACTTTTGCCACATCATTTGTAACATTACGGTAATGATTATACCGAATAATCTCTGGTCATAATCATACCAAGTCCATCTACGCACTACGACGACAGATGACTTTCATCATAACATAAGAATGAGGATGATGACAATGATATAAGATTCAATTAAATGAAAGCAAAGGATAAATATTAAAGACTTTAATAATTTAATTTATCTAGAATTCAATAATGTCCAGATTGTCAACATGATACTGCTTTGTGGAGTAAAATTCAAGAATAATATTGTACTAAAAATGATTTGGACAGAAAAAAAATTAATTTTTGCTATGAATAGTACCCCGGGTGAATAGTACTTGAGTGAATAGTAATCCGTGAATAGTATTTCGAGAATAGTACTCTGAGAATAGTACTATGTGAATAGTACATTGTGAATAGTAACCCATAAATAGTACTTTGTGAATAGTAGCCTGTGAATAGTACCTCATGAACAATACTCCGGCATGAAAAGCTTAACATTTAACAAGAATGTTCAAAAAATATCCTTGTGAAATGATACTGGATGAAGCGCAAATTTCAAGGATATTCTACTAATTTCACGGAGTATAGAAGCAATACTTTAACAGAATGAGTGTAGAATTAAGAATACAAAATGAAATAATATTACTCACATATTACAGAGTATGGAAGAAAATATTATTTCTTACAAATACTGAACAAAAATAATATCCCTTACCTTAGAAGGAGACTTGACACTGGAATAGTGAAGTAGCAGACTTCTCTTATTATTTCTCTCTCTATAATTGCTTTTGTGAGTCTTAGTGAATTGGTGAGAAAGAAGAATGAACTTCTATTTATAGGAAAAAATAGTTTTGATAATTGCACGTTTTGGGGCTCGAAATATTACAGTATAATACCTTCATCTTTTCCTTCATTTTTAATTTAGTCCTGCAAGTATTATCAAACTTTCACCACCTCCCCTAATAGTACATGCATGTGAATCAATAGTTCTATACATGTGAAAAAATAGTTACAGTAGAGTACCTTAATCTATACCTCCATTTTTAATTTAGTCATGCAAGTATTATCAATCTTGCACTACCTCCCCTAATAGTACATGCATGTGAATCAATAGTACATTCATGTGAATAAATAGTTATAAGCATGTGAATTAATAGCAATTAATTGCTCATTTATCTGATTAATTACCCGATTGGTCAATATAACCTCCAGAAGTCAATTAGTATCGAAATAAATGTCGTTTTCCACTAACACTAATACTCCCAACACAATGAAAATATCAATTTCATCTTTAATCAACACGAACTTATTCATCATTAATATTATAACTCATAATATTTAACAATCAGATCATTCCCAGGAAAGAGGGGGCTTTCCGATAAGGATTTCTCCCCATTGGCGCACAATTAGGTGACCAAACCTCTACTTGACAGAACTTTCTAGACATCGTCAATATTGCAAATAATGATATGAATAACTTTGTCGTCTCAATTATTGATTTAATAATATAAAATATTATGCATATAATACTGTGATAATAATTGAATCAATAATATGAGAGATATTATGCAGCAATTACTGTAGCAATAATTGAGTATAACTGAGTAACTTCTCACGCAAGCATCAATAATCAATATCGTGTGCTACTATACAACCACGCGTATTACTGTTCTTTTATCACTGGGTATTTCAACCGTTTAACGGTAAAACTTTCGCCTTTATTTTTATAAGAAGATAATTATGTAGTTTTCTAACTTCGATAATAATTTCGGTTGTGGGGTCCACCAATGATTGTGTCGTCGTACGAATATTCCCTGTTAAAATGAATATTTCTTGACCAATCGAATATTTTATAACCACTTGCTTAGTTTGCAAAATTTGTAAATATTACCCACAACTATAACATTATATCAAATCCACACTGTGAGATCCCGAATTTTATGAAATAAAATTATTCAATTTTTTCTATTTTGGTAAATATTTAAATTGATAAAAGTTTAAAGTTAAGGGTGATATGTGAAATTTTTTCAAAGTAAACAAGTTGTCATAAAATAACCGGTAGTAAAGGTACAGTAATACGCGTGGTTGCATAGTGGCACACTGTATTAATTATTAGTGCTTACGTGAATTCACTCATTATACTCAATTATCGCTTGAATCATTGATCATATCTCTCATATTATTGATTCAATTATTGTCACAAGATTTAATAATATGTTATATTATTAAATCAATAATTGAGACGACAAAGTTATTTATATTATTATTTGCAATATCGACAATGTCTAGAAGTTCACAAGGAGAGGTTAGATAATCTAATCAAGCGCGCCAATAAGGAGAAATCCTTATCGAAAACCCCTCTTTCCGGGAACAACCTCGTTGTTAAATATTGTGAGTTATAATATTAATGATGAATAAGTTCGTGTTGATTAAAGATGAAATTGATAGTTCCATTGTGTGGGAATTATTAGTGTTAGTGGGAAATCCACATTTATTTCGATAATAATTGATGTCCTGGAGGTTATATTAACCAATCGTAATTCAATAGGATAAATGAGCAATTAATTGTTATTAATTCACATGCTTATAATTATGTGTTCACATGTGTGTACTATTGATTCACATGATTTACTATTATGGGAGGTGGTGCAAGTTTGATAATACTTGCAGGACTAAATTAAAAATGAAGAAAAAGAGGGAGGTATTATACTGTAATATTTTGAGCCCCAAAATGTGCAATTATTGAAACTATATTTTCCTATAAATAGAAGCTCAATCTTCCTTCATTTCTCAGCAATTCACTAAGTCTCACAAGAGCAATTATAGAAATAGAAGCTATAGAGAGAGAAGCTATAGAGAGAAAGAAGAAGCGAAGTCTGCTACTTCACTATTCCAGTATCCAGTCTTCTTCTGAGGTAAGGGTTATTTTTTTTATATTGTGAAGAGATATTATTTTTCTTATTCGTATGAATATTATTATCGTTTAATATTCATTATATTCGTTTAATATTCGTAAGAAATATTATTTCCGTTCAATATTCGTAAGGAATATTATTTTCGTTCAACCGTTGTAAGTAAGGCGTTTCTGCCAGGGGCAGTTTCGTAATTTTTCCGGCTCTAAAAAATTTTGGAAAAATTTAAAATGATAATTTGATGAGTTTTCTAGATTGTGTCCAAAAATGGCGATTTTTGGATGTATAGATTGAGAGTTATGAATTTTATGGGAAAAGACTATTTTAAATGTAAACCCTTATAACTCCTTGTGGTTAACTCCAAAATTGGGGAATTTTTTTTATTGAAAGTACATATATATAATAGCAGTATACCCTGTAAATTTTGAAATTTCTGTACAAAAGTATAATTTATGATAAATATCTAAATAGTCGGCAGTTTTGGCCATATGAAAAATAGTAAATGAATTTTAAAACTTCCGAGAAAAATATATGTTCAATATGGGATTATATTCTGCTAAATCCCAGAAAAAAAATATTTTTGGGACTGATTTGGTATTTTTCATGAAAATGAACTAGTTATGAGTAAATGAATTAAATATGTTGTGTGAAGTAAAAGAAATTGGAAAATAGAATTTTATGGCTTGAGAATCCTATATAAGGTATATGCAGATTTTTTATGAGAGTTTTGGTTATTGGTGATGAAATCTTATGAGTTTGTCATTTTAGGATGATTAAATGCATTAATTAGTAAAGTGTAATTAATTAAAATAAATTGTTTATAACTTTAAGAAATGATTAAAATATTGTGGTAATATTAATAATATTAGATTATGATATTATTAAGTGATTTATAACATTTGGATTAAGGTGTTATAAATATTGATATGGATTTTATTGTGAACCTTTATCTTTTTGTGCCGGAGTTACTATTCACGTATACGACACTATTCATGTATACAGTACTATTCATGTATATGGCACTATTTGTGTATATGACATTATTTATGTGACGCCCTCAACATAAGTATTCATCACCCATCTTGAGTCGCCAAATACATGGTACAGAATACAAATACAAACTTAATTATATAAACGTCGTGAAATATACGACAAAACATAGCCGAGAGTTTAAACAAGAATATTGCCTTCTATTCAATATCCACTCTCAAATAGAGTCCTCATTACATTTATTGTCACACTATTTTATAGAATAATGAGGACTACTATAACACCATCTCGGACCATCACTCCGTTCCCCGACTAGTCCCGGCTACGTTCTCATTTCCTGAAGAGAACAATGAAAGCAAAAGGGTGAGCTCAACTAGCCCAGTAAGATATATTATGATTAAGATAATCCAGGATAAATTATCATTAGCCTTCAACAATGTTAAACTGATAAAATACAATAGACATCAAGTTTAACTGCAGCGGAATAAGCAATCCATTAGAAGAGTTAAGTAGAGCATGATGTAAGAGCCCAACTTATTATTAATGAAATTGAATTTCCTCTATTTATTATTTTGAAATAGTAAGGGTTGATTTGATTAAGGTGGTTAGTTATGGGTAAAATGCGCAAATATTTCAAATAAGCAAGTGGTTATAAAATATTCATTGTTGTCGGGAAATATTAGTTTGGTCGTGGAATATTCTTACTGTGAAAGACCCGAACCACGTTATTGAGTTAGAACCGGACGAGATAGCCGAAGACTTAACGTACAAAGAGGTACCTGTCAAGATCTTGGATAGGAAGGAGCATGTCCTACGCACAAAGGTCATACCACAAGTCAAAGTATTGTGGAGGAACCATGCCACCTTTTCGAAACACCAGGTACGTACGTCAATTTCGAAGTCGAAATTTCATAAGGAGGGGAGGTTGTAAGACCCCAACTTATTATAAATGAAATTAAATTTTCTCTATTTATTATTTTGAAATAGTAAGGGTTGATTTGATTAATGTAGTTAGTTATGGGTAAAATGCGTAAATATTTCAAATAAGCAAGTGGTTATAAAATATTCATTGTTGTTGGGGAATACTCATTTGGTCGTGGAATATTCTTACTGTCGGGGAATATTCATACGACGGCGCAACCTTGTGTGGGCCCCATAACGAAAAGCGATTGGATGAAGAAAATGACAAGTATAAGTTGTTTATAAATAACGGCGTAGTTATTACAGATTATCTTGTTGAAATACTAAATTGGTTAAAACACAAGTAGCATTACGATATTGCACCAATTATTGATTCTTACGTAAGAAGGCACTACTCAATAATTGTTACAGTAGTTACTGTTCAATATTTTATTTTATTGATTCAATAATTCCTACGTTGATATTTTATATTATTGTTGTTTCAATAATTGTCACTACACAGTATTTTTATTATCAGATCAATAATTCATATTATTTGAATAATATTATTAGATAACATTATTGACAATCTCTATAAAGTTCTGTCTAAGGAGAGGTTTGGTCACCTAATTGCGCGTCAGTTAGGAGAAATCCTTATTGGAAAGCCCCCTCTTTCCTGGGAACAGCCTGGTTGCCAGTATTGTGATTCTATAATATTATTTGTGAATAATTAATTATTGATTTATATGATAAGGAAAATATTTATTTTATGTGGATATAGATGAAGAAAATTTTAAAGTGACAATTATTGAAAAATTGATATTTTATCTTTTCTGATAAATAATTCATTTAAATATATTATTATATTTTAATAATATAATAAAGGTGATATTTTTACAATGAATGTGGGATATATGAGTTTATGAGGAGGAGGAGTATCTTTGTTACTAAAAATATTTAAAACATGTTTTTCATGTTTGTGGACCCCATTTCTTGACTGAAATTTGATTATAGCTTGTAAAATCATCCGTATGTGGATTTCGGTCAATTTTTGTTTGAAATTTGGAAAAACTTTCTTCTGCAAAGTTGTAGATAATGGAATTTCCTATGGAAAAGGTATAAGATTCGATTTTTTCTGACAAAAAGGCTATTTATTATGAATTATTGAAGTTCCGAAGTTCCGAAATAATTGATTTTTTGGAAGTTTTAATTATTTTTTTAAGAAAAATGTTTTTGTTATTTTTGGTGGGCCCCACTAGTAATGAAAACATGATGAATTCAGATTCAAGAGGTGGGCATGAAGATTTATTAAAAATATTAATATTTTATTAAATTTTCTGCTTTGGTGTTCTAAGCATTTTCCTATAAATAAGGTGCTTAGGTTAGAATTTAAAATCACATTTAAATGAAGTTTTCTCTCTATATTATCGAGTATTATTCTTGTGAGTATTTTGATACTTTGAGTGTTGCTATCTATACGGTGCAAGTTTCTTCATTCGTTTCTATCCGATATTCAACCCAAAATCTTTATACTTTTCGAGGTAAGGGATAATTTTTTTTTAAAAAATGATATTATTTCTTTCAATATCATTATCTTAGGAATATTGATAGTAGTTTTCTTTCATGAAATTCTTGTCTTTTAGTGTGGAGTTACTATTCACTTGAGATTATTCACGATACTGAGATTATTCACTTAATATCGACCATTATTCACGAAAAATTAATTTTTTGTTTTTTTGTCCAAAATATCTATTATGGATACTAGCTTTGATTGTATTCATGTTTTGATCATTCTTAAATTTTACTCCATTATGATTATTTATGAAGTATTTTTGAACTCGGATTGTTTAAATTACGAATCCTTAATATTTGTTCTTTTGTTTCACTAAATTCATTTTTTTAAAAATATTTTTCATCATCCTTGGTCCTAAATGATGATATTACTGAATATCTTTGGCCTGTAGTGCAAAGATGGTTGATTTTTTTATGAATATCTTTGGCCCGTAGTGCAAAGATGTACATGTGTTGAGATGAACATGACTAACTGATGAATATCTTTGGCCTGTAGTTCAAAGATGAATATTTGATTCAAGATATATATTGATTGATGTTACAGGGATAAAATATTGATGATGGACTTTTAAATTCATAGATTATAGTAGATTTCATTCTTTACGTAACTTATCTATGAATTATTATTTTCGCTGCAAATATTGATCTGAAACTTGTTGTCTATTGTATTTATCAGATTTTTTCCTGTTGAAGACTAACGATAATTTGTTCTATATTATCTTAGTCATAATATTCTTTACTGGGCTAATTGAGCTCACCATTTTCCTTTTTGTTCAATTTTTCTTCTCAAGAGGCGAGAATGTAGCGAGTACTAGTCGGGGTATGGAATGAAGGTTCTAGAAAGTCATTTTAGTAGTCCTCACCATTTTTATAAAATAATGTATCAATAATTGTAATGAGGACTTATTTGAGTGTTGATATTGTCTAGAAGACTATTTGTTTTTAAACTCACAGTTTTTATGTTGTATTAATAAAGTGGTAGTTGTTTCTGTACCATGTTATTGACGACTCAAAATGGGTGATGTATACCTATTTTGGGGGCGTAACACATGATATTTACTATCTTCTATAATTTAAAATGTTTTCATCAATTTTTATCGCTAAGACTCAGCTTAATAAATAAACCACATCATCAAGTCATCCCTGCACTACGGGCCAAGGATATTCATTAAATCATCAATGGTCATGACTATACCAAATAATCCATGGTCATAATTATACCAAAAACTGTTCATCAATGCACTACAGGCCACTGAGGACTTTTACCACATCATTTATAACATTACAGGTCATAATTATACAGAATAATCCCTGGTCATAATCATACCAAGTCCATCTATGCACGTAAGCCAAAGATGACTTTCATCACAATATAAACATGAGGATGACGACAATGACATAATAATTCAATAAAACAAGTTCAAGGATTAAAGATTTAAAATTTTAGTTTATCCAAAAATCAATAACGTTCAAATTGTCAACATGATACTTTTTTGTGGAGTAAAATTTAAGAATGCTCAGAAGAATATTTTCATGAAAAGAGACTGGATGAAGCGCAAATATCCAGGATATTCTACTAATTTCATGGAGTATAGAAGCCAAAACTTTAATAAAGAGAATAATACAGAATGGAAACAGGTCATGTGTAATCCGCACAGACAGGATATTCCAAGAGAATAATAAAGAATGGAATAACAACAAAATTTACCAAGCAAGCGATAGACCGCACAGACAGGTTATTCCAACAGAATAATAAAGAATGGAATAACAGAAGAATTTCACCATGTATGCGGTATTTAGATAAGCAAAGTTATTCCAACATAATAATAAAGAATGGAATAACAACTCTTACAGTATTGAAAGAAAATAACTCTCTTCATGAATACGAAAGAATAATACCCCTTACCTTAGAAGAAGATTTGGATCTTTGGAACAGGTGAGGTAGCAGACTTCTCTCTACTTTCTCTCTATAATTTCTCTCTATAATAATTGCTCTATAGCTATAGTGAATTGGTGAGAAATGAAAGAAGAATGAGCTTCTATTTATAGGAAAATATAGTTTCGATAATTGCACGTTTTGGGGCTCGAAATATTACAAAGATAATACCTTCCTCTTTTCTTCATTTTTAATTTAGTCCCGCAAGTATTATCAAACTTGCACCACCTCCCCTAATAGTAAATAATGTGAATCAATAGTTCAATCATGTGAATCAATAGTTATAATCATGTGAAAATACGAATTATAGTATAGTACCCCCATCTATACCTCCATTTTTAACTTAGTCATGCAAGTATTATCAATCTTGCACCAACTCCCCTAATAGTACAAGAATGTGAATCAATAGTACACACATATGAACAAATAGTTATAATCATGTGAATTAATAGCAATTAATTGCTAATTTATCCGATTAATTACCCGACTGGTCAGTCTAACTTCCAGACATCAATTATATCTAAATAAATGTCGATTTCCACTAACACTAATAATTCCAACACAATGAAACTATCAATTTCATCTTTAATCAACACGAACTTATTCATCATTAATATTATAAACACAATATTTAACAACTAGGTCGTTCCCAGGAAAGAGGGGGCTTTCCGATAAGGATTTCTCTTTATTGGTGCGCAATTAGATGACCCTTGACAGAACTTCTAGACATTGTAAATATTGCAATTTAATAATATGAATAATTTTGTCATCTCAATTATTGATTTAATAATATATCATATAATGCAGATGATACTGCGACAATAATCGAATCAATAATATGAGAGATATGATGCATCAATTACTGTAGCAATAATTGAGTATAACTAAGTGACTTCTCACGTAAGCATCAATAATCAATACCGTAGTGCTTACTATGCAACC
Organism: Panax ginseng; assembly: GCA_020205605.1. Taxonomy (NCBI): domain Eukaryota; kingdom Viridiplantae; phylum Streptophyta; class Magnoliopsida; order Apiales; family Araliaceae; genus Panax; species Panax ginseng. The sequence goes on along the minus strand of CM035134.1, from coordinate 135,502,362 downwards.
ACGCGCTTTTCTTGTATTTTTTACTACGGGTAGTTCAACAGTTTTAATTCGGTAACACTTTCGTCGTTATTTTTATAAAATGATAATTACGTCATTTTCTAACTACGACAATACTTTCGTTATGGGGTCCATTAATGATTTGTGCCGTCGTAAGAATATTCCCTGTTAAAACGAATATTCCCCGACCAATCGAATATTATATAACCACTTGCTTACTTTGCAAAATTTATAAATATTACCCACAACTATAACATTATATCAAATCCACACCATAATATTCAAAAATATATTACGAGAAAATTATTCTTTATTCATAAAAGTTGGGGTCTTACAACCTCCATTTCTTATGAAATTTCGTCCTCGAAATTAGGGTACGTACCTGGTATATCGAAGAGGTGAGGATATCTTGATTTCATCTCAGATTCTAACTCCCAGGTCATTTCCTCCACATCGTGGTTTCTCCACAACACTTTGACTTGAGGTATAACCTTGGAGCGTAGAATATGATCATTCTTATCCAAGATTTTAATAGGTAACTCTTCATACGTTAAATCTTCCTCTATCTCGTCTGGTTCTAATTCAATAATTTGGTTCGGGTCTTTCACATATTTACGTAACATAGATATATGAAAAATGTTATCAACACGAGATATACTTGGCGGTAAGGCGAGTCTATAGGCCACAGTTCCTACTCGATCGAGGATTAAAAATGGGCCAATGAATCGAGGATTGAGCTTTCCTCTCTTTCCAAATCTTGTAACTCCTTTCCATGGAGCAACACGTAACAACACATGATCTCCAATATTGAATTCCACGTCCTTTCGATGAAGATCAGCATAACTCTTTTGTCGATCTTGTGAGGTTTTTATACGTTGTTGGATTATTTGAATCTTTTCCGAAGTCATACGTACCAACTCTGGTCCTAAAAACGTTGCTTCACCCACCTCATCCTAGCATACTGGAGAACGACACTTTCTTCCATACAATGCCTCAAATGGAGCCATGTCAATACTTGTTTGATAACTGTTATTGTAGGAAAACTCCACCAATGGTAAGAACTTGTCCCAACTTCCCTTGAAGTCAAGGACACAGAGTCTTAATATATCTTCAAGAGTTTGAATAGTCCTTTCCGACAGCCTATCCGTTTGAGGATGATATGCTGAACTAAATCGTAAATCCGTGCCCATAGCTTTTTGCAAACTAACCCAAAATCTTGAAGTGAATCTTGGGTCTTGATCAGAAACTATGGATATTGGCATACCATGAAATCTTACAATCTCATTTATATACATACCAGCAAGACGTTCAAGTGTAAAAGTTTCTCGTATCAGTAAGAAATGAGTAGACTTGGTCAATCTATCAACAATGACCCAAATCGCATCTATGCCTTGAGAAACCTTGGGAAGACCAGTAACAAAATCCATGGTAATGTGCTCCCACTTCCATTCTAGAATTTTAAGTGGTTGCAATGGACCTTTTGGCACTTGATGCTCTGCCTTGACTCGTTGATAAGTTAGACACCTTGAGATAAACCCCGCTATCTCTCTCTTCATATTGCTCCACCAAAATGTATGTTGAAGATCACGATACATTTTGGTACTCCCAGGATGGATTGCAAATGGTGTGTTGTGCGCCTCCATCATGATTTTATACTTCAAGTCAGAATCGTTAGGAACACAAAGTCTGGAGTTGACTTGTAGTATTCCTTCTTCATCGATTCTTGCTTCCGGAATAGCGCATTCGCGTACTTTCTTCCTCATATGCATCAGCTCCAGGTCTGTAGCTTGAGCAGCTTCAACTTTATCGATTAAAGTCGGTTCCAATTGTATATTCTCCATCATCACATGGGTCCCTGGAGTCTTTAACTATATTTCCATCCTTTCCAAGTCATACAAAATGGGCCTTTGCCTTGACAATATTTCACTCGTACCCGTAAATGATCTTCTACTCAATGTGTCAGCTACTACGTTCGCTTTTCTAGGATGGTATTGGATGGTATGATCATAATCTTTCAACAACTCAAGCCATCATCGTTGCTGCATGTTGAGTTCCTTTTGAGTGAAGAAATATTTGAGGTTTTTATGATCCATATAGATCTCCACCTTCTCTCCATACAGGTAATGCCTCCAAATCTTAAGCGCAAAAACAACTGCTGCCAACTCTAGATCATGAGTAGGATAATTCCTCTCATATTCTTTGAGTTGTCAAGAGGCATAGGCTATGACTTTCCCATGTTACATGAGAACACATTCTAACCCTTTGCCTGAAGCATCACTGTAGATGACAAATCCCTCCGAGCCAGATGGTATTGTCAGAACAGGTGCTGAAATGAGTCTTCTTTTGTGTTCTTGAAAACTCTTCTCACATTCCTCGCTCCAACTGAATTTTGTATCTTTTCGAGTCAGCTGAGTTAATGGAGTAGCGATTCGAGAAAATCCTTCCACGAATCTCCGATAATAACCAGCTAAGCCGAGAAAGCTACGTATTTCGGTCACTGACTTAGGTTGCTCCGTCTTTGAATTGCTTCAATCTTTGTCGGGTCAACAGATATTCCATGATTTGATATCACATGCCCAAGGAATGCAACTTCCTCAAGCCAGAACTCACATTTCTTCAACTTGGAATATAACTTGTTTTCACGAAGCTTTTGGAGTATCAGCCTCAAGTGTTGATCATGGTCTTCACGGGTTTTGGAGTATATGAGGATGTCATCAATAAAGACGACCACAAAGTGATCCAAATATTCCTTGAATACTTGGTTCATCTTGTCCATGAAGGCAGCAGGAGCATTAGTCAATCCAAAAGACATGACTAGGAATTCATAATGCCCGTACCGAGTTCTGAAAGCAGTCTTTGGAATGTCATCAGTTTTAATCTTCAATTGATGATATCCAGAATGAAGATCAATATTTGAAAAGAATTTGGCTCCTTGCAACTGGCCAAACAGGTCATCAATGCGAGGCCACGGGTACCTATTTTTGATGGTGACATGACTCAACTCCCGATAATCAATACAAAGTCGCATACTTCCATCTTTCTTATTCACGAATAGAACAGGGGCACCCCAAGGAGACGTACTAGGAAGAATGAAACCGATGTCTAACAATTCCTGTAGTTGGGTTTTTAACTCCTGAATTTCAATAGGAGCCATTCGATATGGGGCTTTGGAAATGGGTTTTGTACCGGTTTCAAGGTAGATACAAATTTCAATTTCACGCTCTGGGGGTAGGCCAGGAAGTTCTTCAGGGAATACGTCAGGAAATTTATTAACAATAGAAATATCATTCAAATCTGATGTATTTTTATTTAAATCCGTGACATGGGCTAAGAAAGCTTGACATCCGTTTTTCAATAAACGAATAGCTTTATGGCTTGATATGACAGTGATTGATTTTAGTGGTTTGGTTGCTTGAATTCACATAATAGGTTGGTTAGGAATATGAAAGCTAACAACCTTACAAAAATAATCGATTTTAGCATGATGAGTAGTTAACCAATCAATCCTTAAAATCACATCAACTGCAAGTATTTTCAAAGAAATAAGATTGACAGGTAACGTGCGGTTACCGATTTGAATCAAACAAGACTTATAAACCGTGGATGTAATGAAGGTTTCTCCCAACGGAGTTTCAACAGATAAGTCAAAGTCTAATTTCTTTGGAGTCAAATGTAAACTTTGAGCGTAAGTAGGAGAAATGAAAGAATGGGTAGAACCGGTATCAAATAAAGTATAAACTTCACCAGAGTTTATGATTAGCTTACTCATGATCACCTCGTTCGGATTTGGGACACCCTTTGATGCCTCCATCCCAGCTGGACTTGACTTTGGTGCACGACAAAATCGGGCTAGGTGACCTTCTTTTCCATAATTGTAACTTGCTTTGGACTGCATCGTGTAGTTTGGACTTATGTGTCCTTCCCCTCCACATTTATAACATACTACCGGTGGTCGTTCTCCTTCCTTAACAACAGGTGCTGGTGCTGACGTCTTTCCAACATTATTGAATCTCCTCTTCTTGAAATGTCCACTCTTATTGTCATGGCCATGATTACCACCGAAGTGATTACCATTTCTGGCATGTTGATTACCTCCACGTTTGTTGTCACCGCTTCGATGACTGCTACCATTGGTATTATCGACTTATCGGCTGCTCTCTCTTGGTTGGGTTGACTCATTATTGCGCTCCAATAACTGAGCCCTATTCACAACATCTGAATACAAACACAGTTTATGAGAGATAAAGTATTGATGTATCTCAGGTTTCAAACATCTTAGAAACATCGCGTCATTCTTTCCTCATTATCAACCAAGTGGAATAAACCGAGACACAACTCGACAAACTTAGCCTTCAGATTTCACGCCACGGTCATATTGTTTTGCTCAAGCTTGATGAACTCTACCTCCTTCATGTGATGAATACTTTCAGGAAAGTACTTGTCGTTGAACAGTTCTTGGAACTTCTCCCAAGACATCTTCAGTGCGGAAGGTTGAGTACGCTTTACAGATTCCCACCAGTAATCTGTCTTTGCTCGCAACATGAAGGCCTTGGAGCATCCCAAGACATCAAATATCTTGTTGATTTGCTTTATCCACGTCTCTGTCTTAAGTGGTTTTGGCTCTCCAAAAAACTCCGGTGGTCCCGTCCGAGAGTTGTCAGTGTTTCCACCTGCATTTTGGACAGGAGCCACCTTCGCCTGATGTTGCATGAATTGCATAAAACCTCTGAACATCCCATCTTTCATCATTTGATCGTTGTTGTTTACCTGAGGATTATTGTCTTCCTGTTGCACATTATCCTAGGTATTAATCTGTGGTGACTCAACGGTCTCATGTGCTTCATTGCTTATCCCAACATTTTCGGATGCCATTTTTAAATACTGCCACAAAACAAGGGTTAATTATCATATCACATATTATCCCTATACTCTGACCGACTAATTAAATACCAAATAAACTTAGGTAGGTCATACTAGCGAAGGAATTCCCCGTCTCTCCCCTCCTAGTTCTTGTCTCACATCTCAGCCATGGATCATATCCCTAAGCTCTGATACCAACTGTGACGCCCCCAACATAGGTATACATCACCCATCTTGAGTCGCCAAATACATGGTACATAATACAAATACAAACTTAATTATACGAACGTCGTGTAATATACGACAAAATATAACTAAGAGTTTAAACATGAATATTACCTTCTAGACAATATCCACTCTCAAATAGAGTCCTCATTACATTTATTGTCACACTATTTTATAGAATAGTGAGGACTACTATAACACCATCTCGGACCATCACTCCTGTCCCCGACTAGTCCCGGCTACGTTCTCATTTCCTGAAGAGAACAATGAAAACAAAAGGGTGAGCTCAACTAGCCCAGTAAGATATATTATGACTAAGATAATGCAGGATAAATTATCATTAGCCTTCAACAATTTTAAACTAATAAAATACAATAGACATCAAGTTTAACTGCAGTGGAATAAGCAATCCATTAGAATAGTCAAGTAGAGCATGATATCTACTATCTTCTATGATTTAAAATGTTTTCATCAATTTTTATCGCTGAGACTCAGTTTAATAAATAAACCACATCATCGAGTCATCCCTGCACTACGGGCCAAGAATATTCATTAAATCATCAATGGTCATGACTATACCGAATAATCCCTGGTCATAATTATACCAAAAACTGTCCATCAATGCACTACAGGCCACTGAGGACTTTTACCACATCATTTATAACATTACAGGTCATGATTATATCGAATAATCCCTGGGCATAATCATACCAAGTCCATCTATGCACGTAAGCCAAAGATGACTTTCATCACAATATAAGGATAAGGATGAGGATGATGACAATGACATAATAATTCAATAAAATAAGTTCAAGGATAAATTTTAAAGATTTAAAATTTTAGTTTATCCAGAAATCAATAACGTCCAAATTGTCAACATGATACTTCTTTGTGGAGTAAAATTCAAGAATGCTCAGAAAAATATTTCCATGAAAAGATACTGGATGAAGCGCAAATATCCAGGATATTCTACTAATTTCATGGAGTATAGAAGCCAAAATTTTAACCAACTGAGTATAATAGAATATATGAAACTGCAAATGGATTTTCGCCCGCCATACGGTAATCCACGTAGACAGATCATTTCCATAATTTAATAAGGAAAGAATATGAAGGATCATTCACCATGCATGCGGTAATCCACATAGACAGGTTATTCCAACAGAATAATAAAGAATGGAACCAGGTCATGCGTAAACTGCACAGACAGGATATTCCAATAGAATAATAAAGAATGAAACTAGGTCATGCGTAATCCACGCAGACATGATATTCTAACAGAATAATAAAGAATGGAATAACAACAGAATTCACCAGGCATGCGATAGGCCATGCAGCATGAGTTATTCCAACGAGAATAATAAAGAATGGAATAATGGAAGAATTTCACCATGTATGCGGTACTTGATGTACAAAGTTATTCAACATAATAATAAAAAATGGAATAACAACTCTTATGAGTATTGAAAGAAAATAACTCTCTTCATGAATACGAAAGAATAATACCCCTTACCTTAGAAGAAGACTGGATACTGGAATAGTGAGGTAGCAGACTTCTCTTCTTCTTTCTCTCTATAATTTCTTTCTATAATAATTGCTTTATAGCTTTAGTGAATTGGTGAGAAATGAAGGAAGAATGAGCTTCTATTTATAGGAAAATATAGTTTCGATAATTGCACGTTTTGGGGCTCGAAATATTACAGTATAATACCTTCCTCTTTTTCTTCATTTTAAATTTAGTCATGCAAGTATTATCAAACTTGCACCACCTCCCCTAATAGTAAATAATGTTAATCAATAGTTCAATCATATGAATCAATAGTTATAATCATGTGAAAATATGAATTACAGTATAGTACCTCCATCTATACCGGCATTTTTAACTTAGTCATGCAAGTATTATCAATCTTGCACCAACTCCCCTAATAGTATAAGAATGTGAATCAATAGTACACACATGTGAACAAATAGTTATAATCATGTGAATTAATATCAATTAATTGCTCATTTATCCGATTAATTACCCGACTGGTCAGTATAACTTTCAGACATCAATTAATATCGAAATAAATGTTAATTTCCACTAACACTAATAATTCTAACACAATGGAACTATCAATTTCATCTTTAATCAACACAAACTTATTCATCATTAATATTATAACTCACAATATTTAACAACCAGGTTGTTCCCAGGAAAGAGGGGGCTTTTCGATAAAGATTTCTCCTTATTAGCACGCAATTAGATGACCAAACCTCTCCTTGACAGAACTTCTAGACATTGTAAATATTGCAATTTAATAATATGAATAGCTTTGTCATCTCAATTATTGATTTAATAATATATCATATTATGCAGATGATACTGTGACAATAATCGAATCAATAATATGAGAGATATGATGCGATAATTATGTAGCAATAATTGAGTATAACTGAGTGACTTCTCACGTAAGCATCAATAATCAATCTGGTGTGCTACTTGAAACCACGCCAGACATCATTTACTTTTACTACCGGTAGTTCAACAGGTTTTAACGGTAACACTTTCGCCATTATTTTTATAAAATGATAATTCGCTGCTTTTTAACTACGACAATACTTCCGTTGTGGGGTCCACCAATGATTGTGACGTCGTACAAATATTCCCTATTAAAACGAATATTCTCCGACCAATCGAATATTATATAACCACTTGCTTACTTTGTAAAATTTATAAATATTACCCACAACTATAACATTATATCAAATCCACACCATAATATTCAAAAATATATTTCAAGGAAATTATTCTTTATTCATAAAAGTTGGGATCTTACAATCTATGTATACGGTACTATATTCAAATACGGAGTACAATTCATGAGTTACTATTCACGAGTTACTATTCATGAGTTACTATTCACGAGTTACTATTGACGAGTTAGTATTCACGAGGTACTATTTACCAAAAAAATATATTTCTTTTTTGTCCAAATTATTTTTAGTACATGAATATTATTCTTGAATTTTACTCCACAAACCATTATCATGTTGACAATTTGGATATTTTTAAACTCTGGATAAATTTAAAGTCTTTAATATTTATCCTTGATTTCGTTTGATTAATGCCTATATAATTTTCATCATCCTCATGCTTATATTGTGATGAAAGTATCTGTGGCTTACGTGCATAGATGGACTGTTGATTATTGGTTTTATAGTTGTATATCTTTGGCTTAAATGTAAAGATGGACAGGTGTATGACATGGTCATAACCACTGGTGATAATAACGAATATCCTTGGCCCGTAGTGCATGGATAATTCGATGATGTGATTGGCAGGATCATGAGCATTAGTTAACAGTTGAATGTCTTTGGCCGTAGTGCACTGATAGACAATTGATTGGTATGATCATGACCATTGGTTTTATAGTTGAATATCTTTGGTCCGTAGTGCAAAGGTAGATAACTGATTGGTATGATCATTGTTATTATATTTGAATATCTTTAGCCTTTGTGGTAAGGATATTGAGTAAACGTTTTATTAAGCCTTTGTGGCAAGGAGAAACTGTTGAGTTATATGATTATAAATATGAATTGTGGATGTAACTATAATCTTTGGTGGTTTAGGTGAAGACAGGTGATGATAGTTCTTTTTGTCTTGGGTATAACAAAGAACTGCTGTTGAGTATTACAGGAATGAAATATTAACGATGGACTTTTAATCTAGAAGAGATAGTAGACATTATGTTCTACTTGACTCTTCTAATGGATTGCTTATTCCCATGCAGTTGTTGATCTAAAACTTGTTGTCTATTATATTCCATCAGTTGTTATACTGTTGAAGGCTAAGGATAATTTATTTTGCATTATCTTAGTCATAATAATCTTACTGGCTAGTTGAGCTCACCCTTTTCTTTCATTGTTCTCTTCAGGAAATGAGAATATAGCTGGGACTAGTCAGGAAATGGAGTGATGGTCCAAGATAAGTGGCTTTAGTAGTCCTCATTATTCTGTGAAATAGTGTGATAATAATTGTAATGAGGACTCCATTGAGTGTGGATAATATCTTGAAGACAATATTCTTATTTAAACTCTCATCTATGTTTTGTCGTATTTTGCACGACAATTGTATAATTAAGTTTGTAGTTGAGTTATGTAGTATGGTATCTGGCGACCCAAGATGGGTGATGTATACCTGATTTGGGGGCGTCACACACACACCATAATATTCAAAAAAATATTTCGAGAAAAATTAATGTTTATTCATAAAAGTTGGGGTCTTACAACCTCCCCTTCTTATGAAATTTCATCCTCAAAATTAGGGTGCGTACCTGGTATGTCGAAGAGGTGAGGATACCTTGACTTCATTTCAGATTCTAACTCCCAGGTCATTTCCTCAACATTGTTGTTTCTCCACAAAACTTTGACCTGAGGTATAACCTTGGAGCGTAGAATATGATCCTTCTTTTCCAAGATTTTATCATTTAAATCTTCATACGTTAAATCTTCCGCTATCTCGTCTGGTTCTAATTCAATAATGTGGTTTGGGTCTTTCACATATTTACGTAATATAGATATGTGAAAAACATTATGAACACGAGACATACTTGGCGGTAAGGCGAGTCTATAGGCCACAGTTCCTACTCAATCGAGGATTACAAATGGGCCAATGAATCGAGAATTGAGCTTTCCTCTCTTTCCAAATCTCGTAACTCCTTTACATGGAGCAACACGTAACAACACATGATCTCCAATATTAAATTTCACGTTCTTTCGATGAAGATCAATATAACTATTTTGTCGATCTTGTGAGGTTTTTATACGTTGTCGGATCGTTTGAATCTTTTCTATAGTCATACGTACCAACTTTGGTCCCAACAACGTTGCTTCACCCACCTCATCCCAACATACTGAAGAACTACAGTTTCTTCCATACAACGCCTCAAATTGTGCCATGCCAATACTTGCTTGATAACTATTGTTGTAGGAAAACTCCACTAATGGTAAGAACTTGTCCCAACTTCCCTTGAAGTCAAGGACACAGAGTCTTAATAGATCTTCAAGAGTTTGAATAGTCCTCTCTGACTACCCGTCGATTTGAGGATGATATGCCGAACTGAATCGTAAATCCGTGCCCATAGCTTTTTGTAAATTAACCCAAAATCTTGAAGTGAATCTTGGGTCTCGATCAGAAACTATAGATACTGGAAAATAATACAATCTTACAATCTTGTTTATGTATATACGAGCAAGACGTTCAAGTGTATAAGTTTCTTGTATCGGTAAGAAATGAGCAAACTTGGTCAATCTATCAACAATGACCCAAATCGCATCTATGCCTTGAGAAACCTTGGGAAGACCAGTAACGAAATCCATGGTAATGTGCTCCCACTTCCATTCTAGAATTTCAAGTGGTTGCAATGGACCTTTTGGCAGTTAATACTCCGCCTTGACACGTTGACAAGTTAAACAGCTTGAGATAAACTCCGCTATCTCTCTCTTCATATTGCTCCACCAAAATGTATGTTGAAGATCATGATACATTTTGGTACTCCCAGGATGGATTGCAAACGCTGTGTTGTGCGCCTCCATCATGATTTTATACTTCAAGTCAGGGTCGTTAGAAAAACAAAGTCTGGAGTTGACTCGAAGTATTCCTTCTTTATCGATTCTTGCTTCCGGGATAACACCTTCTTGTACTTTCTTCCTCATACGCATCAGCTCCAGGTCTGTAACTTGAGAAGCTTTAACTTTATCAATTAAAGTCGGTTCTTCTCGTATATTTGCCATCATCACGTGAGTCCCTGGAGTCTTTTTCTCTATCTCCATCCTTTGTAAGTCATACAAAATAGGCCTTTGCATTGACAATATCGCACTCGTACCTGCATATGATCTTCTTGTAAGACCCCAACATATTATAAATGAAATTAAATTTCCTCTATTTATTATTTTGAAATAGTAAGGGTTGATTTGATTAATGTGATTAGTTATGGGTAAAATGTGCAAATATTTCAAATAAGCAAGTGGTTATAAAATATTCATTGTTGTCGGGGAATATTCGTTTGGTCGTGGAATATTCTTCTTTGTCAGAATATTCGTATGATGTATTGTGAATTTTATGTGGGCCCCATAACGAGAAAGCGATATGGATGATGAAAACGACAAGTATAAGTTGTTTATAAATAACGGCGTAGTTATTCTTTATTAATCTTTGTTGAAATACTCGATTGGTTAAAACACGATGCACTGCGGTATTGCACCAATTATTGATTCTTACGTAAGAAGGCACTACTCAATAATTGTTATTGTAATTACTGTTTAATATTTTATTTTATTGATTCAATAATTGCTACGTTGATATTTTATATTATTGTTATTTCAATAATAATTGTCACTATACAATATTTTTCATTATCAGAGCAATAATTCATATTATTTGAATAATATTATTGGATAGCATTATTTGCAATGTCTAGAAAGTTCTGTCTAAGGAGAGGTTTGGTCACCTAATTGCGCGCCAGTAAGGAGAAATCCTTATTGGAAAGCCCCCTCTTTCTTGGGAACGACATGGTTGCCAGTATTGTAATTTTGTAATATTATTTGTGAATAATTAATTATTGATTTATATGATAAGGAAAATATTAATTTTATGTGGATATAGATGGAGAAAATTTTAAAGTGACAATAGTTGAAAAATTGATATTTTATCTTTTCTGATAAAATAATTCATTTAAATATATTATTATATTATAATAATATAATAATGGTGATATTTTACAATGAATATGTGATATATGAATAAATGAGGAGGAAGAGTATTTTTGTTACAAAAAATGTTGAAAACATGTTAAACATGTCGGTGGGCCCCATTTCTTGACTGAAATTTGATTATAGCCTGCAAAATCGTCCGTATGTGAATTTCGGTCAATTTCTATTTGGAATTTGGAAAAACTTTCTTCTGCAAAGTTGTAGAGAATTGAATTTCTTATGGAATGGACATAAGATTTAAATTTTTCTGATAAAATGGCTATTAATCATGAATTATTGAAGTTTCAAAGTTCCGGAATAATTGATTTTTGGAAGTTTTAGTTATTTTTTAAAAGAAAAACATTTTTTATTGTTTTGGTGGACCCCACAAATGTTGTAAACATGCTGGTTTCAAATGTCTAGAGGTGGGTGTAGAATTTTATTATAAATAATATTATTTTATTAAATTTTCTGCTTTGGTGTTCTAAGCATTTTCCTATAAATAGGGTGCTTATGTTAGAATTGAAAATCACACCAGAAACTAAAGTTTTCTCTCTCTTTCTCTCTCTATATTATCGAGCGTATTCTTGTGAGTATTTTGATACTTTGAATATTGTTATACGGTGTAAATTCCTTCAAAACTATATCCAGTATTCAAGTCAGAAGTACTATTTTTTTGGAGGTAAGGGATGTTATTTTTTTTATAAATGATATTATTTCTTTCAATATCATTATGCCAAAATATTGGTAAGATTTTTCTTATGAAATTCTTGTCTTTTAGTGTCGGGGTTACTATTCTCGTATACGACACTATTCACGAATACGACACTATTCACAAAAAAATTAAATTTTCATTTTTTGTCCAAAATATCTATTATGGATACTAGCTTTGATTGTATCTATGTTTTGATCATTCTTGAATTATACTTCACTATGGTTATTTATGAAGTATTTTTGAACTTGGACTGTTTAAAGTACGAATCCTTATTGTTTGTTCTTTTGTTTCACTGGATTCATTTTTCTTTAAAATATTTTTCATCATCCTCAGTCCTAAATGATGATATTACTGAATATCTTTGGCCTGTAGTGCAAAGATGGTTGATCTTTTTATGAATATCTTTGGCCCGTAGTGCAAAGATGTACAGGTGTTGAGATGAACATGACCATCTGATGAATATCTTTGGCCTGTAGTGCAAAGATTAATATTTGATTCAAGATGAATATTGATTGGTGTTACAGGGATAAAATATTGATGATGAACTTTTAAATTCATAGATTATAGCAGATTTCATTCTCTACGTAACTCTTCTATGAATTGTTATTTCCACTGCGAATATTGATCTGAAACTTGTTATCTATTATATTCTATCATATTTTTCACTGTTGAGGACTAACAATAATTTGTTCTATATTATCTTGGTCATAATGTTCTTTACTGGGCTAGTTGAGCTCACCCTTTTCCTTTTTGTTCCATTTTTCTTTTTAGGAGGCGAGAATGTAGCGAGTACTAGTCGGGGTATAGAATGAAGGTTCTAGAAAGTCGTTTTAGAAGTCCTCACTATTTTGTAAAATAGTGTATCAATAATTGTAATGAGGATTTATTTGAGTGTTGATATTCTCTAGAAGACAATATTTATTTTTAAACTCACAGTTTATGTGTTGTCGTATTTTGCACGACAATTGTATTAATAAAGTTGTAGTTGTTTCTGTACCATGTATTTGGCGACTCAGAATGGGTGTTGTATACCTATTTTGGGGGCATCATAGTTGGTATCAGAGATTAGGGATATGATCTCTGGCGGTGATCGGGGAATAGAACTAGGAAGGGAGAGACGAGTAAATCATTCGCTAGTGTGTCCTACCTAAGCTTATTTGTTGGTTGGTCAGAATATATGGATATTATGTGATATGTTAATTTCTTCAATTAACCCTTGTTTTATGGCAGTATTTGAGAATGACAACTGAGAATGTTAATAGTGGAGTAAATGAGACCGTGGAGACACCTTTACCCACCAATGAAGAAAACGTACAACAGGCCGGCAATGTTACTCCTGTAAACAACACCACTAATCAGACAATGAATGATGGGATGTTTAGAAGCTTTTTACAGTTCATGCAAAATCCGACGAAGGAGACTCGTGTACAAAATACAGGTTAAAATGATAGCAACACACGATTTATCACAGCTAAGCAGTTCAAATAGTTGGGACCACCAAAATTCTGGGGAAAGCCTGATCCGATTAAGGCGGAGTCGTGGGTCAAACAAATTACCAAGATATTCGATGTCTTGGGATGCACGGAGGAACAGAAGGTTCCATTCGCCACCTTTATGTTCCGTAATGAGGCGATTCATTGGTGGGAATCATGAAGCGTACACTCCATCCACCCAAGACTCTTTCGGCATGTCTGGGGAAGCGTTTGAAACTATTCAATGACAAGTAATTTCCTAAAAGTATTCATCATATGAAGGAGGTAGAGTTTATTAGATCGGAGTAACAACACAACATGGCGGTGTCCCAAAGACGAGGCGAAGTTCGCAGAGTTATCCGAGTTTGCACTTTATTTGGTGGAGAATGAGGAACGATGACGCCATTTGCTTTTCGAGAGGTTTAAAACCCGACATACGTCAATATCTCATTTCTCATAAATTTTCTCTATATTAGGATGTTGTCAATGAGGCTCAATTATTAGAGCGAGATAACGAGTACATTCAACCGAGGGATCACAACGAGGTCATCTGGGGTGACAACAAATCATCGGAGCAATGGTAACTAAGGGAGGAGAACGACCACCGGTCGTATGCTATAAATGCGAAAAAGAGGGACATATTAGCCCAAACTGTCCACAACAATTCAAGGTATGATATAATTGTGGAAAAGAAGGACATATCGCTCGAGATTGTACGGTAGTGAAACAAAGTTCAGGGGGGATGGTGACTCAAAAGACTGTCCCAGAAAAGTTAAAGTCATCGGTTCCTGGAAGAGCATTTGTCGTGACTGGTCAAAATGCGAGGAACCCAAACGAGGTGATCATGGGTAAGCTAATCATAAATTCTTGCAAATTTTATACCTTACTAGATACCGGTGCTACCCATTCATTTATCTCTCCTACTTGTGGTCAACGTTTAAACTTAACTCCGGAGAAATTAGACTTTGACCTATCTGTGGAGACTCCATTAGGAGACACTTTTATTACATCCACTGTTTATAAATCTTGTTTGATCCAAATTGGCACAATTACATTACCTGTTGACCTTATCTCTTTAAAGATACTTGCTTTTGATGTGATTTTAGGGATTGATTGGTTAACTACTCATCATGCCAAAATTGATTGTTTTCGTAAGGTTGTTAGTTTTCATATTCCTAACCAACCTGTTGTACGAATTCAAGCAACTAAACCACTAAAATCAATCACTGTCATATCAAGTCATAAAGCTATTTGTTTATTAAAAAATGGACGTTAAGCTTTCTTAGCCCATGTTATGGATTTGAATAAAGACACATCAGATTTGAATAATATTCCTGTTGTTAGTAAATTTCCTGACATATTTCCTGAAGAACTTCCCGGTTTACCCCTAGAACGTGAAGTTGAATTCTTTATTGACCTTGAACCTGGTACAAAGCCCATTTCTAAAACCCCATATTGAATGGCTCCTATTGAACTTCAGGAGTTAAAGGTCCAACTACAAGAATTGTTGGACATCGGTTTCATTCGTCCTAGTACATCTCCTTGGGGTGCTCCTGTTTTATTTGTAAAGAAGAAAGACGGGAGTATGCGACTTTGTATTGATTACCGGGAATTGAACCATGTCACCAATAAGAATAGGTACCCGCTACCTCGCATTGATGAACTGTTTGACCAGTTACAAGGAGCACAATTCTTTTCAAAGATCGATCTTCGATTCGGATATCATCAATTTGAAGATTAAAAGCGAGGATATTAGAAGGCGCCTTTAGAACTCGGTACAGATATTATGAATTCTTAGTCATGTCTTTTGGATTGACTAATGCTCCTGCGGCTTTCATGGATATGATGAACCGAGTATTCCAGAAATATTTAGATCAGTTCGTTGTTGTCTTTATTGATGACATCCTCATATATTCCAAAAGTTATGAAGATCATGAGCACCATTTGAAGCTAGTACTCCAAAGGCTGCGTGAAAACAATCTTTATGCCAAGTTGAAGAAATGTGAGTTCTGGCTTGAAGAAGTAGCATTCCTTGGGTATGTGGTGTCAAAACATGGAGTATCTGTTGACCAGGCGAAGATTGAAGCAATACAAAGTTGGGAGCAACCGAAGTCGGTGACCGAAGTACGTAGCTTTCAAGGCTTAGCTGGTTATTATCGGAGAGTCGTGGAAGGATTTTCTCGAATCACTACTCCGTTAGCTCAGCTAACTCAAAAAGATACAAAATTCGTATGGAGCGAGGAATGCGAGAAGAGTTTCCAAGAGCTTAAGAGGAGACTCATTTTGGCACCTGTTCTGATAATACCATCTAGTTCGGATGGATTTGTTATCTATAGTGATCCTTCAGGCAAAGGGTTAGGGTGTGTTCTCATGCAACATGGGAAAGTCATAGCCTATGCCTCGCGACAACTTAAAGAATATGAGAGGAATTATCCTACTCATGATCTAGAGTGGCGGCGATGCGTTTGCCGCTTAAATATCTGGAGGCACTATCTATATGGAGAGAAAGTGGAGATATATTCAGACCATAAAAGCCTCAAATATTTCTTCACCCAAAAGGAACTCAACATGCGGCAACGATGTTGGCTCGAGCTGTTAAAAGATTACGACCACACCATTCAATACCATCCTGGAAAAGCGAATGTGGTAGCTGACGCGTTGAGTAGAAGATCATATGCGGGAACGAGTGCGATGTTGTCAGCACAAAGGCCCATTTTGTGTGATTTACAAAAGATGAAGATAGTGTAAGACCCCAACTTTTATGAATAAAGATGAATTTTCTATAATTATCATTTATAAATATTATGGAATGAATTGGATATAATGTTATAGTTGTGGGTAATATTTAGAAATTTTGCAAAGTACGCAAGTTGTTTATAATATTCGATTGGTCGGGGAATATTAAATGCGACAAGTACAATCATTGGTGGACCCCACAGCGGAATTATTGTCGATTGAGAAAACGATAAAATATTTTTATGAAAATAACGGCGGAAGTTTTACAGCTTAAGCTGTTGAAAAACACGGTGTTAAAAAATCTGAGAATCTGGCGTGGTTGCATAGTAGCTACGGTATTGATTATTGATGCTTACGTGAGAAGTCATTCGATTTTATTCAATTATTATTCGATATTTTATATAATAAATAATTGAGATGACATAGTTATTAATATTATTATTTACAATATTAATGATGTCTAGAAGTTATGCCAAGGAGAGGTTTGGTCATCTAATTAAGGCCTGATAGGGAGAAATCCTTATTGGAAAGCCCCTCTTTCACGGGGAGCGACTTTAGTCGATTAATAGTGTGAATAATAATAATGATGATGAAGTTTTGTTTTATTAGTATTATTAATGTAATAAAATGGAAAAGCTTTTATATATAAACAAAATACTTTTATAAAGTTATACGTTTTATTAGGCTAATAGTAAAATCTTTTTATATAAAACAGAATACTTTTATAAAGTTATTCATTTTATTAGATAATAATTAGAATATATTATATTTTATTATGCATCATGTTTGCATAGTGCCTGCATAGTGTTTGCATAGTAAAATCTTTTTAAAAGTTATTCGTTTTATTAGATTATAAATAGAATATATTATATTTTATTGTAAACCAATCTGGACCTTCCGTTTAAAGTAAATCGATGCATGCACTGTTTCATGGATTGGTTCTTATTAGGTCCATTCTTCTATAAATAGAAGCTCATTCCTTCATTATTTCTTACGAATTCACTGAAACTCTAGAGAGAGAAAATGTAGAGAGAATTATTCTTCTATCTTGAGCGTATTTCTTTAGCGTTTAAGAAAGCTTTAAGCGTAGTGAAAGTTTCTTCAAGTATATCCCCGCCCTACCATCGGAGTACTCTTCTTTATAAGGTAAGGGGTATTATTTTTTTCATATTCATAAAGAGAACTTCTGTTATTCTATTGGAATAACCTGTATACGCGGTCTACCCTATACTTGGTGATTTCTGTTGTTATTTCATTCATTATTATTCTGTTGGAACATCCTGTCTGTGCGTTATACGACGGACCTAGTTCCGTATTTATTATTTTGTTGGAATATCTTATGCATGCATTTTACGCCGGACTGGTTAAAATCTTTATTATTACATTGGAATATCACGTCTGCATGCATTTTGTGCCGACTCGATTCCGTTATTTATTATTCTTTTGGAATAACCTGTCTATGGGAAGTACCGCATGCATGGTGATTTTTGTTGTTATTCCATTCTTTATTATTCTGTTGAAATATCCTGTCGGTGCGTATTACGCCTGACCTGGTTCCATTATTTATTGTTCTGTTGGAATAACCTGTCTATGCAAAGTACCGCATGCATGGTGATTTTTTTTGTTATTCCATTATTTATTATACCTAGTTGGTTAAAGTTTTGACTTCTATACTCCATGAAATTAGTGGAATATCCTTGATATTTGCGCTTCATCCAGTATCTTTCATGGAAATATTCTTCTGAGCATTCTTAAATTTTACGCTATAAAGAAGTATCATGTTGACAATTTGGACGTTATTAGTTCCTGGATAAATTAATTCTTGAACTTGTTTTATTGAATTCTTATATCATTGTCATCATCCTCATGTTTATATTTTGTTGAAAGTCATCTGTGGCCCGTAGTGCATTGATGGACAGTTGTTGGCATGATCATGACCATTGATGAATACACGAATATCCTTGGCCCGTAGTGCATGGATAATTTGTGGTTGTGATACTTATGAATATCCTTGGTCGTAGTGCATGGATGAGGTGGATTATTTATTAAGCTGAGTCCCAGCGATAAAAGTGATGAAAACCTTTTAAATCATAAAAGATAGTAGATTTTATTCTCTACTTGACTCTTTTAATGGATTGCATGTTCACCGCAGATTAAACTTGATGTCTATTGTATTTTATCAGTTTAACATTGTTGAAGACTAATGATAATTTATTCTGCATTATCTTAGTCATAATATTTCTTACTGGGCTAGTTGAGCTCACCCTTTCTTTCACTGTTCTCTTTAGGAAATGAGAACGTAGCCGGGACTAGTCGGGGAATGGAGTGACGGTCCAGATGATAATATTAGTAGTCCTCATTATTCTGTTAAATAGTGTGATAATAAATGTAATGAGGACTTATTCTGAGAGTGGGATATTGTCTAGAAGACAATGTTTGTATTAAAACTCACAGCTTTCTTGTTGTATATTAAAGATTGTATTTGTATTCTGTACCATATATTTGGCGACTCAGAATAGGTGATGTATACCTATTTTGGGGGCGTCTGATTAATATCAAAGCAGAGAGCGGCTCTCATCCAAAATGCGAGGTGGAAACATCGGCAACTCTCGACTGGTCACCGCCAAAAAGTTCAAGGAGCTGGGACCACCGGAGTTTTTTTGGAGAGCCAAAACCACTTAAGGCGAAGACGTGGATAAAGTAGATCAACAACATATTTGATGTCTTGGGATGCTCCGAGGAGTAAAAGGTTCCTTTTCCACCTTCATGTTATGAAGAGGTAGATTACAAGTGGGAATCTATAAAGCGTCACTCGACTGCATGCTTTGAAGATGTCTTGGGAAAAGTTCCAAGAATCGTTTCAACGACAAGTACTTTCCGAAAGTATTTGTCACATGAAAGAGGTAGAGTTCATTAAAGCTGGAACAAAACAACATGACAGGTGTCGCAAAGATGAAGCCAAGTTTGTCGAGTTGTCGGTTTTGCGCCCAATTTGGTTGATAATGAGGAGAGAATGATGCGAATGTTTCTAAGAGGTTTGAAACCTGAGATATGTCAATATCTTATCTCTCATAAACTATATTTGTATATAGATGTTGTTAATAGGGCTCAGTTATTGGAGTGCGATAATGAGTCAACCCAACCAAAAGAGAGCAGCCGGCAAAATGATAATACTAGTGATAACAGTCATCGAAGCGGTGACAATAAGCGTGGAGGGAATCTATATGCCAGAAATGGTAACCACTTCGGTGGTAATCATGGCCAAAGCAATAAGAATGGACATTTCAAGAAGGGGAAATTCAACAATGATGGAAAGACGTCGACAGATCATTTTTGTTGTTAAGGAAGGAGAACGACCACCTATCATATGCTTCAAATGCGGAGGGGAGGGACACATCAATCCAAACTGTGCGATGTCGTCCAAAGCATGTTATAATTGTGGTAGAGAAGGTCACCTAGCCCAATTTTATCGTTCACGAAAGACAAATTCAGCTAGGATGAAGGCACGAAAGGACGCCCCAGAAAAGTCAAAGCCAGTAGTGCAAGGGATAACGTTTGTTGTGACCTCCCAGAAAGCAAGGAACCCGAATGAAATCATCACAGGTAAGCTTATCATAAACTCTAGCGAAGTATATACTTTATTTGATAACGGTTCTACCCATTCCTTTATTTCTCCTACTTGCGCTCAATGTTTAAATTTGACTCCGGAGAAATTGGACTTTGACTTATCTGTTGAAACTTCGTTGGGAGAAACCTTCATTACATCCACTGTTTATAAGTCTTGTTTGGTTCAAATCGGTACCCTCACATTACCTGTCGATCTTATTTCATTGAAAATACTTGCATTTGACGTAATTCTAGGGATTGATTGGATAACTACTTATCATGCAAAAATTGATTATTTTCGTAAGGTTGTTAGCTTTCATATTCCTGATAAACCTATTATGCGAATTCAAGCAACCAAACCATTAAAATTAATCACTGTCATCTCAAGCCATAAAGCTATTCGTTTATTGAAAAATGTATGTCAAGCTTTCTTAGCTCATGTCACGGATCTAAACAAAAATACATCAGTTTTGAATGATATTTCTATTGTTAATGAATTTCCTAACGTATTCCCTGAAGAACTTACTGGCCTACCCCCAGAGCATGAAATTAAATTTTGTATCGACCTTGAACCCGGTACAAAACCCATTTCCAAAGCCCCATATCGAATGGTTAGGAGTTAAAGACCTATCTGCAGGAATTGTTAGACATTGGCTTTATTCGTCCTAGTACTTCTCCTTAGGGTGCTCCTGTTCTATTCGTGAAGAAGAAAGATGGGAGTATGCGACTTTGTATTGATTATCGGGAGTTGAATCATGTCACCATCAAAAATAGGTACCCATTGCCACGTATTGATGACCAGTTTGACCAGTTGCAAGGTGCCAAATTCTTTTCAAAAATTGATCTTCGTTCTGGATATCACCAATTGAAGATTAAAACCGATGACATTCCAAAGACGGCTTTCAGAACTTGGTACGGGCATTATGAATTCTTAGTCATGTTTTTTGGGTTGACTAATGCTCCTGCTGCCTTCATGGATATGATGAACCGACTATTCAAGGAATATTTGGATCACGTTGTGGTCGTCTTTATTGATGACATCCTTATTTATTCCAAAAGCCGTGAAGATCATGAGAAACACTTGAGGCTAATACTCCAAAAGCTTCGTGAATATAAGCTTTATGCCAAGTTGAAGAAATACGAGTTCTGTGACACCCCCAAAATAGGTATACATCACCCATTCTGAGTTGTCAATACACGGTACAGAAACAACTACAACTTTATTATTACAACAGTAAAACTGTGAGTTTGAATACAAATATTATCTTCTAGACAATATCTATACTCAAATAAATCCTCATCACATTTATTGATAGATTATTTTACAAAAATGGTGAGGACTACTAATCATCTCTCTCTAGAACCTTCATTCCATACCCCAACTCGTACTCGCTATATTCTAGCCTCCTGAGAAGAAAAATGAAACAAAAAGGAAAAGGGTGAGCTCAACTAGCCCAGTAAAGAATATTATGACTAAGATAATATACAACAAATTATCATTAGTCTTCAACAGGGAAAAAAATCTAATAGAATACAATAGACAACAAGTTTTAAATCAATATTCGCAGCGGAAATAATAATTCATTAGAAGAGTTAAGTAGAGAATGCAAACTACTATCTTCTATGTATGAATTTAAAAGTTCATCGTCTATCTTTTATCCCCGTAACATCAATCAATATATATCTGGAATCAAATATTCATCTTTGCACTACAGCCAAAGATATTCATCGATTGGTCATGTTCATCTAAACACTGTTCATCTTTTGCACTACGGGCCAAAGATATTCATCGAAATCATTCATCTTTTGCACTACGTGCCAAAGATATTCAATAATATCATCATTTCGCATGAGGATGATGAAAATATTTTAAAAAACGAATCCAAATTGAAACAAAATGACAAGGATTGAGGATTAAGGATTCGTACTTTGTTTTATCCATGTCCAAAAATACCTCAAAAATAATCATAGTGGTGTAAAATTCAAGAATGATCAAAACATGGATACAATCAAAGCTAGTATTCACAATAGATATTTTTAGGCGAAAAGGAAAATTTACATTTTTCGATGAATAAGTGTCGATATCGTGAATAGTGTTGTATACGTGAATAGTAACTCAGACACCAAAAGTTCCAAATTTGATAAAAACTTCAGATCAATATTTCAAAGATAATGATATTGAAGAAATAATATCATTTACGAAAAAAATAATATCTCTTACCTCGAAAGATCGGTACTTTAAGGTAAACAACAGGATATAGGCTATGATCGAACTTGCACCAGTATAGCAATACTCAAAATACTCACAAGAATACGCTCGATAATATAGAGAGAAAACTTGATTTCGGTGTGATTTTCAATTCTAACCTAAGCACCTTATTTATAGGAAAATGCTTAGAACACCAAAGTAGAAAATTTAATAAATTAATATTATTTATTTTTCCACATCTTCCTACGCATCCAAGCATCCGAATTCAGGTCTCTAACACATGTTAAAGATGCCCACCAAACACAAAAACGTTTTCTTATTTAAATTATTTTAAACTTCCAAAAATCAATTATTTGAACTTTGAACTTCAATAATTCATAATAAATAGCCCTTTTATCGGAAAAAATTGAATCACGCGATTTTTATAGGAAATTCAATTCTCTACAACTTTGCGTAAGAAAGTGTTTCCAAATTCAAACAAAAATTGGTAGAAATCCATAAATGGGCGATTTTACAGGCTATACTCAAATTTCAGTCAAGAAATGGGGTCCACCGACGCATAAAACATGCTTTAAATATTTTTTGTAACAAAAATACCCCTCCTCCACATATACTCATATATCCCACATTTATCGTAAAAATATCATCATTATTATATTATTAAAATATAATAATATATTTAAATGAATTATTTTATCAGAAAAAGATAAAATTTCAATTTTCAACAATTGTCACATTAAAAATTTTCTCCATCTATATCCAGATAAATTCAATATTTTCCTCATCATATGAATCAATAATTAATTATTCACAAATAATTTTACAAAATCACAATATTGACAACCGTGCGGTTCGAGGGAGAGGGGTTTTCAATAAGAATTTCTCCTTATTGGCGCGCAATTAGGTGACCAAACCTCTCCTTAGACAGAACTTTCTAGAGATTTCCAATAATGTTATCTAATAATATTATTCAGATAATATGAATTATTGCTTCGATAATGAAAAATACTGTGTAATGACAATTATTGAAACAACAACAATATAAAATATCAACGCAACAATTATTAAATCAATAAAATAAAATACTGAACAGTAATTACTATAACCATTATTGAGTAGTGCCTTCTTACGTAAGAGTCAATAATTGGTGCAATACCGTAGTGTCTTCTTGTGCAACAATAGCGTACATCGTGTTTTAACCACCGGGTATTCCAACAGTGTAAACGGTAACAACTACGCCGTTATTTTTAAACAACTTATATTTGTCGTTTTCTTCTTCCAATCGCTTTCCGTTATGGGGCCCACACATGGGCTGCGCCGTTGCCGTCGTACGAATATTCCCCGACAGGAAGTACGAATATTCCACGACCAAACGAATATTCCCCGACAACAATGAATATTTTATAACCACTTGCTTATTTTGAAATATTTGCGTATTTTACCCATAACTATCCACATTAATCACATCAACCCTTACTATTTCAAAATAATAATTAGAGGGAATTAAATTTCATTTATTAATTATTTGGGGTCTTTACAACCTCCCTCCTTATGAAATTTTGTCCTCGAAATTGACATACGCACTGGTGTTTCAAAAGATGAGGATACCGCTTTCATTTCCGCTTTCCAATTCCCAAGTCATTTCTTCTATAGCATGGTTCCTCCACAAGACTTTTACTTGTGGTATGACCTTCGTATGCGTGGGACATGCTCCTTCCTATCCAAGATCTTGATGGTACCTCCTCATACGTTAAGTCTTGACTATATCTCGTCCTGGGTTCTAACTCAATAACGTGGTTCGGGTCTTTCACATATTTACGAAGTACAGATATGTGAAACACATTATGAACACGAGACATACTTGGAGGTAAAGCGAGTCTATAGGCTACATTTCCTATTCGGTCAAGAATTTGAAATGGACCAATAAATCGTGGATTGAGCTTTCCTCTCTTCCCAAATCTTAAAACTCCCTTCCATGGGGCAACACGCAACAATACATGATCCCCTATACTAAACTCCACGTCCTTTCGATGAAGATCCGCATAACTCTTTTGTCGATCCTGTGCTGTTTGTATGCGTTGTCTAATCATTTGGATCTTTTCTGTGGTCATACGTACCAACTCGGGTCCCAACAATGTTGCTTCACCCACCTCATCCAAACATACTGGAGATCGACATTTTCGTCCATATAATGCTTCGAATGGGGCCACACCTATACTTGCCTGATAACTGTTATTGTAGGAGAATTCCACCAATGGTAAATACTTATCCCAACTGCCCTTGAAGTCTAGGACACAGAGTCTTAATAAATCTTCAAGAGTTTGAATAGTCCTCTCTGATTGTCCATCCGTTTGAGGATGGTATGCCGAACTGAATCGTAAATCTGTACCCATAGCTTTTTGCAAGCTAACCCAAAATCTTGAAGTGAATCTTGGGTCATGATCTGAAACTATAGATATTGGCATGCCATGCAACCTCACAATCTCATTCACATACATACTAGCAAGACGTTCAAGAGAATAAGTCTCCCGTATCGGCAAGAAATGTGCAGACTTGGTTAATCTATCAACAATAACCCAAATAGCATTTATGCCTTGAGAAACCGTGGGAAGACCCGTGAACGTGAAATCCATGGTAATGTGTTCCCACTTCCATTTCGGAATCTCAAGTGGTTGCAATGGTCCCTTAGGCACTTGATGCTCCGCCTTTACACGTTGACAATTTAAACATGTTGAGATAAACTTTGCAATCTCTCTCTTCATATTGTTCCACAAAATGTATGTCAAGATCACGATACATTTTAGTACTTCCGGATGGATTGCAAATGGTGTATTGTGTGCCTCCATCATGATCTTGTACTTCAAATCGTAATCGTTAGGAACACAAAGTCCGGAGTGGACTCAAGTATTCCTTCTTCATCAATTCTCGCTCGAATAGCACCTTCTTGTACTTTCTTTTTCATATGCATCAGCTCCGGGTCGGTGGCTTGAGCAACCTTAACTTTTTCTATTAAAGTTAGCTCTATGCGTATACTTGACATCATCGCACTCGTTCCTGCATATGATCTTCTACTCAACTCGTCAGCTACCACGTTCGCTTTTCCAGGATGGTATTGAATGGTGTGGTCGTAATCTTTTAACAGCTCGAGCCAACATCGTTGCCGCATGTTGAGTTCCTTTTGGGTGAAGAAATATTTGAGGCTTTTATGGTCTGAATATATCTCCAATTTCTCTCCATATAGATAGTGCCTCCAGATATTTAGCGCGAAAACGACTGCTGCCCACTCTAGATCATGAGTAGGATAATTCCTCTCATATTCTTTAAGTTGTCGCGAGGCATAGGCTATGACTTTCCCATGTTGCATGAGAACACACCCTAACCCTTTGCCTGAAGGATCACTATAGATAACAAATCCATCCGAAGTAGATGGTATTATCAGAACAGGTGCCAAAATGAGTCTCCTCTTAAGCTCTTGGAAACTCTTCTCGCATTCCTCGCTCCATACGAATTTTGTATCTTTTTGAGTCAGCTGAGCTAACGGAGTAGTGATTCGAGAAAATCCTTCCACGACTCTCCGATAATAACCAGCTAAGCCTTGAAAGCTACGCACTTACTTTTGGCCACCGACACTCGGCGTTGCTTCTAACTTTGTATTGCTTCAATCTTACCTTTGGTGCAGATACTCCATGTTTTGACACCACATACCCAAGGAATGCTACTTATTCAAGCCAAAACTCACATTTCTTCAACTTGGCATAAAGATTGTTTTCACGCAGCCTTTGGAGTACCAGCTTCAAATGGTGCTCATGATCTTCATAACTTTTGGAATATATGAGGATGTCATCAATAAAGACAACAACGAACTGATCTAAATATTTCTTGAATACTCGGTTCATCATATCCATGAAAGCCGCAGGAGCATTAGTCAATCCAAAAGACATGACTAAGAATTCATAATGTATGCATCGAAGTTCTAAAAGCGTCTTTGAATATCCTCGCTTTTAATCTTCAATGATGATATCCGAATCTAAGATCGATCTTTGAAAAGAATTGTGCTCAGAATCGGGTCAAATAGTTCATCAATGCGAGGTAGCGGGTACCTATTCTTATTGGTGACATGGTTCAATTCCCGGTAATCAATACAAAGTCGCATACTCCCGTCTTTCTTCTTTACGAATAAAACTGGAGCACCCCAAGGAGATGTACTAGGACGAATGAAACCGATGTCCAACAACTCCCGTAGTTGGACCTTTAACTCACGAAGTTCAATAGGAGCCATTCGATATGGGGTTTTAGAAATGGGCTTTGTACCGGAGTTCAAGGTCAATAAAGAATTCAACTTCACGTTACGGGGTGAGGCGGAAGTTCTTCAGAAATACGTCGAGATAGTCAATAACAACAGGAATATTATTCAAATTTGACGTGTCTTTATTCAAATCCATAACATGGGCTAAGAAAGCTTGACATCCGTTTTTCAATAAACGAATAACTTTATGATTAGATATGACAGTGATTGATTTTAATGGTTTAGTTGCTTGAATTCGAACAGGTTGATTAGGAATATGAAAACTAACAACCTTACGGAAACAATCAATTTTGGCATGATGAGTAGTTAACCAATCAATCCCTAAAATCACATCGAAAGCAAGTATCTTTAAAGAGATAAGGTCAACAGGTAAGGTGATGGTGCCAACTTGAATCAAACAAGATTTATAAACGAGTGGATGTGATGAAAGTTTCTCTAACTGAGTTTCCACAGATATGTCAAAGTCTAATTTCTCCTGAGTCAAGTTTAAGCGTTGAGCACAAGTAGAGAGATAAATGAATGGGTAGCACCAGATATCTAGTAAAGTATAAACTTCACAAGAATTTATAAATAGCTTACCCGTGATCACCTCGTTTGGGTTCCTCGCATTTTGACGGTCCACAACAAACGCTCTTCCAGAATCGTTGACTTTGACTTTTACGGGATGATCTTTTGAGTCACATCCTCATTGAACTAGGTTTCGCTACAAATGCAATCTCGAAGCGATATGTCCTTCCTTTCCACAATTATAGCATACAGGAATCTGTTGTGGGCGATTTGACCGATATGTCCTTCTTTTCCCGCATTTATAGCATATAACCGGTGGTCGTTCTCCTCCCTTGGAACCGATTCTTCTTTGGCACATCGCTGCTTTCACATGGTCGTTGTTGAATCTCCTCTTTTTAAAATCTCCTCCTGACTCGCTTCTTCTATTTTCATGGCCATGATTACCACCAAAGTGGTTACCATTTTTGTCCGTCTCTTTTCTTTCTCCTTTGGTTATTGTTGTTTTGTTGATCGCTATCTGTATTATGATCGATTGTGGTACCTCGGTTGACCGTACTCGTTATCTCGCTCTAACAATTGAGCCCTATTAACAACATCTTAATAAAGAGAAAATTTATGAGAGATGAGATACTAACGTATGCCGGGTTTCAAACCTCTCGAAACATCTCTGCCATATCGTTCCTCATTCTCCACCAAATGAGGTGCATATACCGATAACTCGCAAACTTCGCCTCAGATTGAGACACCGTCATGTTGTTCGCCGGTCTAATAAACTCCACTTCCTTCATATAGACCGAACACTTTCGGGAAAGTATTTGTCATTAAATAGTTTTTGAAACATCTCCCAAGACACGCTTTGAAAAGGGGTGGATGGGTACGCTTCCTGCAGACTCCCACCAAGAGTCCCGCTTCGCCCATACGGAACATAAAGGTGGCGAATGGAACCTTCTGTTCTCTCGCGTGCATCTTAAGACATCGAATATCTTGGTAATTTGCTTGACCCATGTTTCTGCCATGATCGGATCGGGCTTTCCCTTAAATTCTGGTGGTCCCAACTCTTTGAACTTTTTGGCTGTGACAACCCGTGAATTGTTATCATTTCCTCCTATGTTTTGAACACGAGTCTCCCTCGTCTGATTTTGCATGAACTGCAAAAAGCTTCTAAACATTGCGTCGTTCATCGTCTGATTAGTGGTGTTGTTCACAGGAGGAACATTGCCAGCCTGTTGCACGTTCTCCTCGTTGGTGAGTACAGACGTCTCCACGGTCTCATTTCCATTGTTAATATTCTCAGTCGACATTCTCAAATACTTTCATAAAACAAGGGTTAATTAAGGAAATTGATATATCACATAATATCCCTATATACTGACCAACTATCAAATAAGCTTAGGTAGAACACACTAGCGAAGGATTTACTCATCTCTCCCCTCCTAGTTCTATTCCCCGATCTCCGCCAGAGATCATATCCCTAAGCTCTGATACCAACTGTGACACTCCCAAAATAGGTATACATCACCCATTCTGAGTTGTCAATACACGGTACAGAAACAACTACAACTTTATTATTACAACAGTAAAACTGTGAGTTTAAATACGGATATTGCCATCTAGACAATATCAACATACAAATAAATCCTCATCATAATTATTGATACATTATTTTACAACAATGGTGAGGACTACTAAACAACTCTCCCTAGAACCTTCATTCCATACCCCGACTCGTACTCGCTATATTCTCGCCTCCTGAGAAGAAAAATGGAACAAAAAAGGAAAAGGGTGAGCTCGACTAGCCCAGTAAAGAATATTATGACTAAGATAATATACAACAAAATTATCGTTAGTCTTAACAAGGAAAAATATAATAGAATACAATAAACAACAAATTTTAAATCAATATTCGCAAGTTGAAATAATAATTCATTAGAAGAGTTAAATGCAGAATGCAAACTACTATCTTCTATGTATGAATTTTAAAGTTCATAAATCTATTTTTTATCCACCGTAACATCAATCAATATATATCTGGAATCATATATTCATCCTTGCACTACAGGCCAAGGACATTCACCAGTTGGTCATGTTCATCTAAACACCTGTTCATCTTTACACTACGGGCCAAAGATATTCATCAGAAATCATTCATCTTTGCACTACAGGCCAAATATATTCATTAGAAATCATTCATCTTTGCACTACAGGCCAAAGATATTCAATAATATCATCATTTAAGACTGAGGATGATGAAAAATATTTTTAAAGAAAGCGAATCCGGTGAAACAAAAATGACAAGGATTAAGGATTAAGGATTAAGGATTCGTACTTTGTTTTATCCACGTCAAAAATACCTCAAAAATAATCATAGTGGTGTAAAATTCAAGAATGATCAAAACATGGATACAATCAAAGCTAGTATCCGAATAGATATTTTAGACTTAAAAGAAAAATTTTCATTTTTCGATGAATAAGATCAGATTCGTGAATAGTATCGTATCGTGAATAAGGCTGCGATATCGTAAATAGTAACTCGACACCAAAAGTTCCAAATTTGATAAAAACTTGAGATCAATATTTGAAAGATAATGATATTGAAGAAATAATATCATTCTGAAAAAATAATAATATTCTTACCTCGGAAAAGACAAAGATTTAACTGGAATCTTTGGATATAGGCTATAACTTGAACTTTCACCAGTATAACAATACTCAAAGTATACTCAAAATACTAATAAGAATACCGCTCGATAATATAGAGAGAAAACTTGATTTCGGTGTGATTTTCAATTCTAACCTAAGCACCCTATTTATAGGAAAATGCTTAGAACACCAAAGCGAAAATTTAATAAAATATTAATTTATATTAAAATTTTCATCGCCCACTTAGACTTCGATGATTTCAGCAACTTAACATGTGATTCATGAGGCTTACGGTAGATGTAAAAAACGTTTTTGTTAATATAAATATTTAAAACTTCCAAAAATCAATTATTTGAACTCCTAACTTCAATAATTCATAATAAATAGCCCTTTTATTAGAAAATTCGAATCTCGCGAGTTTTTATAGGAAATTCAATTCTCTACAACTTTACAGAAGAAAGGTTTTCCAAATTCCCAACAGAAAATGACCGAAATCCATAAACGAGCGATTTTTCAAGCTATAATCAAATTTCAGTCAATAAATGGGTCCACAGACATGTTTAACTTGTTTTAAACATTTATTGCAACAAAAATACTCTTTCTCCTCGTATACTCGTATATCACACATTCATTGTAAAAATATCACCATTATTATATTATTAAAAATATAATAATATTTTTAAATGAATTATTTTATCGAGAAAAGATAAAATTTTAATTTTTAACAATTGTCACATTAAAAATTTCTCCATCTATATCCATATAAAATCAATATTTTCCTCATCATATGAATCAATAATTAATTATTCACAAATAATATTATGAGAATCACAATATTGACAACAGTGCGGTTCCCAGAAAGAGGGGCTTTCAATAAGAATTTCTCCTCATCTTTGGCAAGCAATTAGGTGACCAAACCTCTTCTTAGAGCGAGAACTTTCTAGACATTGCCAATAATGTTATCTAATAATATTATTAGGATAATATGAATTATTATTTCGATAATGAAAATCTTATGTGTAATGACAATTATTGAAACAACAACAATATAAAATATCAACACAACAATTATTGAACCAATAAAATACTGAACAGTAATTACTATAACCATTATTGAGTAGTGCCTTCTTACGTAAGAGTCAATAATTGGTGCAATAGTGTCAGTTATCTTCTTGTGCAACAACGCCAGACATCGTGTTTTAACCACCGGTATTCCAACGAAGGTAAATTCAGAATAACTACTGTAGTTATTTTTAAACAACTTATATTTGTCGTTTTCTTCCTCTAATCTTTTTTCGTTATGGGGCCCACACATGGTCTGCTTACTTGTCGCATGCGAATATTCCCCGATAAATGCGAATATTCCACGACCAAACGAATATTCCCAAACAACAATGAATATTTTATAACCACTTGCTTATTTTGAAATATTTGCGTATTTTACCCATAACTATCCACATTAATCACATCAACCCTTACTATTTCAAAATAATAATTAGAGGGAATTAAATTTCATTTATTAATTATTTGGGGTCTTACAAGTTCTGGCTTGAGAAAGTAGCATTCCTTGGGCACGTGGTATCAAGTCATGGAATATCTGTTGACCCGATAAAGATTGAAGCCATTCAAAGCTGGGAACAACCTAAATCAGTGACCGAAGTACGTAGCTTTCTCGCATATTTGGTTATTATCGGAGATTCGTAGAAGGGTTTTCTCGAATCGCTACTCCATTAACTCAAATTTGACTCGGAAAGATACAAAATTTGGTTGGAGTGAGAAATGTGAGAAGAGTTTTCAAGAACTCAAGAGAGGACTCATTTCAAAGACTTGTTCGATAATACCATCCGCTCGGAGGATTTGTCATCTGGTGATGCTTGAGGCAAAGGGTTAGGATGTGTTCTCATGCAACATGGGAAAGTTATAGCCTATGCCTCTCGACAACTCAAAGAATATGAGAGGAATTATCCTACTCATGATCTAGAGTTGGCGGTTGTTGTCTTCAAGACTTAAAATTTGGAGGCATTACTTGTATAGGAGAAAGTGGAGATCTTTACTGGATCATAAAAGCCTCAAATATTTCTTCACTCAAAAGGAACTCAACATGTGACAGCGATGTTGGCTTGAACTGTTGAAAGATTATGATCATACCATCCAATATCATCCTGGAAAAGCAAACGTGGTAGCTGACGCATTGAGTAGAAGATCATATGCTGGTACGAGTGCGATATTGTCAACGCAAAGGCCCATTTTGTATGACTTGCAAAGGATGAAGATAGAGATAAAAACTCCAGGGACCCACATGATGATGGCGAATATACAAGTAGAACCGACTTTAATCGATAAAGTTAAAGTTTCTCAAGCTACAGACCTGGAGCTGATGCATATGAGGAAGAAAGTACAAGAAGGTGTTATGCCTGAAGAAAGAATCGATGAAGAAGGAATACTTCGAGTCAACTCCAGACTTTGTGTTCCTAACGACCCTGATTTAAAGTATAAAATCATGATGGAGGCGCACAACACACCGTTTGCAATCCATCTTGAGAGTACCAAAATGTATTATGATCTTCGACATACATTTTGGTGGGGCAATATGAAGAAGGAGATAGCGCAGTTTATCTCAAGGTGTCTAACGTGTCAATGAGTCAAGGCGGAGCATCAGGTACCAAAAGGTCCATTGCAACCACTTGAAATTTCAGAATGGAAGTGGGAGCACATTACCATAGATTTTGTTACTGGTCTTCCCAAGGTTTCTCAGGGTATTGATACAATTTGGGTCATTGTTTATAGATTGACCATGTCTGCTCATTTCTTACCTATACGAGACTCTTATACACTTGAACGTCTTGTTCGTATGTACATAAACGAGGTTGTAAGATTGCATGATATGCCAGTATCCATAGTTTCTGATCGAGACCCAAGATTCACTTCACAATTTTAGCTTAGTTTGCAAAAACCTATGGGCACGGATTTACGATTTAGTTCGGCATATCATCCTCAGACGGAAGGACAATCAGAGAGGACTATTCAAACTCTTGAAGATTTATTAAGACTCGTGTCCTTGACTTCAAGGGAAGTTGGGACAATTTATTACCATTAGTGGAGTTTTCCTACAACAACAGTTATCAAGCAAGTATTGGCATGGCTCCATTCGAAGCGTTGTATGGAAGAAAGTGTCGTTCTCCAGTATGCTAGAATGAGGTGGGTGAAGCAACGTTGTTGGGACCGAAGTTAGTACGTATGACTACGGAAAAGATACAAACGATCCGGCAACGTATAAAAACCTCCCAAGATCGACAAAAGAGTTATGTTGATCTTCATCGAAAGGACGTGGAATTCGATATTGGAGATCATGTGTTGTTATGTGTTGCTCCATGGAAAGGAGTTACGAGATTTGGAAAGAGAGGAAAGCTCAATCCTCGATTCATTGGCCCATTTTTAATCTTCAGTCGCGTAGGGATTGTAGCCTATAGACTCGCTTTACCGCCAAGTATGTCTCGTGTTCATAACATTTTTCATATATCCATGTTACGTAAATATGTGAAAGACCCGAACCACATTATTGATTTAGAACTGGACGAAATAGCGGAAGATTTAACGTATGAAGAGGTTCCTGTTCAAATCTTGGATAAGAAAGAACATATTCTACGCTCCAAGGTTATACCTCAAGTCAAAATTTTATGGAGGAACCACGATGTTGAGGAAATGACCTGGGAGTTAGAATCTGAAATGAAATCAAGATATCCTTACCTCTTCGACATACCAGGTACGTACCCTAATTTTGAGGGCAAAATTTTGTAAGAAGTGGAGATTGTAAAACCCCAACTTTTATGAATAAAGATGAATTTTCTATAATTATCATTTTAAATATTATGGAATGAATTTGATATAATGTTATAGTTGTGGGTAATATTTAGTAATTTTGAAAAGTACGCAAGTTGTTTATAATATTCGATTGGTCGAGGAATATTAAATGCAAGACAATCATTGGTGGACCCCACAACGGAATTATTGTCGATTGAGAAAACAACAAAAAAATATTTTTATGAAAATAACGGCGGAAGTTTTATCGTTAACTGTTTGAAACACCGGTGTTAAAAAGTACGAGAATACGCTGGCGTGGTTGCATAGTAGCACACGGTATTGATTATTGATGCTTACGTGAGAAGTCATTCAGTTTTATTCAATTATTGTCAATATTTATATAATCAATAATTGAGATGACATAGTTCTTAATATTATTATTTACAATATTAACGATGTCTAGAAGTTCTGCCAAGGAGAGGTTTGGTCACCTTATTGCGCGCTAATAGGAAAAAATCCTTTTTGGAAAGTCCCCTCTTTCCTGGGAACGACCTGGTCGATTAATAGTGTGAATAATAATAATGATGATGAAGTTTTGTTTTATTAGTATTATTAATGTAATAAAACAGAAAAGCTTTTAATATAAAAAAGAATACTTTTATAAAGTTATTTGTTTTATTAGGCTCATAGTAAAATCTTTTTATATAAAACAGAATACTTTTATAAAGTTATTCATTTTATTAGACAATAATTAGAATATATTATATTTTATTATGCATAGTGTTTGCATAGTAAAATCTTTTTAAAAGTTATTCGTTTTATTAGATTATAAATAAAATATATTATATTTTATTGTAAACCAATCTGAGCCGGTCATGCTTAAAGTAAATCGATATGGACCGTTCATGGATTAGTTCTTATTCGATCCATTCTTCTATAAATAGAAGCTCATTCCTTCATTATTTCTTATTTAATTCCTTTGAAACTCTAGAGAGAAGCCGTAGAGAGAATTATTTTTCTATCTTGAGCGTATTTCTTTAGCGTTTAAGAAAGCTTTAAGCGTAGTGCAAGTTTCTTCAAGTATATCCCCGCCCTACCATCATAGTACTCTTCTTTATAAGGTAAGGGGTATTATTTTTTTCATATTCATGAAGAGAACTTTTGTTATTCCATTCTTTATTATTCTATTGGAATAACCTGTATACACGGTCTACCCTATACTTGGTGATTTCTTTTGTTATTCCATTCGTTATTATTACGTTGGGACATCACATGCATGCGTTATATACCGGACTGGTTCCGTCTTTATTATTCTGTTGGAATATCACATGCATGCTTTTTCTGGCGGGACGGTTCCATCTTTATTATTACGTTAGAATATCACATCATGCGCGTTTTACGTCGGACTGGTTCCGATTATTTATTATTCATTGGAATAACACATACATCTAAGTACCGCATGCATGGTTATTTCGGTGATTTCATTGTTATTCCATTCTTTATTATTCATTAGAATATCTTGTCGGTCGCGTATTACGCTTTGACTTCGTTCCGTTATTTATTGTTACATTGGAATAACCTGCCTCATGCGTAGTACCACATGCATGGTGATTTCTTTTGTTATTCCAATCTTTATTATACTCAGTTGGTTAAAGTTTTGACTTCTATACTCCATGAAATTAGTGGAATATCCTTGATATTTGCGCTTCATCCAGTATCTTTCATGGAAATATTCTTCTGAGCATTCTTAAATTTTACTCTATAAATGAGTATCATGTTGACAATTTGGACGTTATTAGTTCTTGGATAAATTAATTCTTGAACTTGTTTTTTTGAATTCCTATATCATTGTCATCATCCTCATGTTTATATTTTGTTGAAAGTCATCTATGGCCTCTAGTGCATAGATGGACTTGGTATGATTATGACCAGGGATTATTCGGTATAATCATGACCGTAATGTTACAAATGATGTGGTAAAAGTTCTCATTGGCCCGTAGTGCATTGATGGACAGTTGTTGGCATGATCATGACCATTGATGAATACACGAATATCCTTGGCCCGTAGTGCATGGATAATTTGTGGTTGTGATACTTATGAATATCCTTGGCCGTAGTGCATGGATGAGGTGGATTATTTATTAAGCTGAGTCCCAGCGATAAAAGTGATGAAAACCTTTTAAATCATAAAAGATAGTAGATTTTATTCTCTACTTGACTCTTTTAATGGATTGCATGTTCAATTGCAGATTAAACTTGATGTCTATTGTATTTTATCGGTTTAACTTTGTTGAAGACTAATGATAATTTATTCGCATTATCTTAGTCATAATATTTCTTCTTGGGCTAGTTGAGCTCACCTTTCTTTCCTTTGTTCTCTTGTGAAATGAGAGCGTGGCAAGGATTAGTTGGGGAACGGAGTGATTGTCCAGATGATAGTATTAGTAGTCCTCACTATTCTGTTAAATAGTGTGATAATAAATATAATGAGGAATTATTCTGAGAGTGGATATTTTCTAGAAGGCAATGTTTGTATTAAAACTCACAGATTTCTTGTTGTGTATTAAAGATTGTATTTGTATTCTGTACCATGTATTTGGCGACTCAGAATTGGTGATGTATACCTATTTTGGGGGCGTCACAGATAGAATTCAAGACTCGGGGGACCCATGCAATAATGTCAAGTATACGCATAGAACCAACTTTAGTTGATAAAGTTTAAGTTGCTCAAGCCACATACCCGGAGCTAATGCGTATGAAGAAGAAAGTACAAGAAGGTGCTATTCTAGAAGCAAGGATCGATGAAGAAGGAATACTTCGAGTCCACTCCAGACTTTGTGTTCCTAACGATTCTGATTTGAAGAACAAGATCATGATGGAGGCACACAATATACCATTTGCAATCCATCCTGGAAGTACCAAAATGTATCGTGATCTTCGACATACATTTTGGTGGAACAATATGTAGAGAGAGATTGCAAAGTTTATCTCGAGGTGTTTAACTTGTCAACGTGTAAAGGCGGAGCATCAAGTGCCTAAGGGTCCATTGCAACCACTTGAGATTCCGAAATGGAAGTGGGAACACATTACCATGGATTTCGTTACGGGTCTTCCCATGATTTCTCAAGGCATAGATGCGATTTGGGTTATTGTTGATAGATTAACCAAGTCTGCTCATTTCTTGCCGATACGGGAGACTTATTCCCTTGAATGTCTTGCTCGTATGTACGTGGATGAGATTATGAGATTGCATGGCATGCCAGTATCCATAGTTTCGGATCGCGACCCAAGATTCACTTCACGGTTTTGGGTTAGCTTGCAAAAAGCTATGGGCACAGATTTACGATTCAGTTCGGCATACCATCCTCAAACGGATGGACAAACAGAGAGGACTATTCAAACTCTTGAAGATCTATTAAGACTGTGACACCCCCAAATCCGGGTACTTCAATCCCACAGATTTAGTGTTCCCTGTCCAATTAAATCATAACTAACTACCCATAAACAAAGGATATAATTAAACTCAAAAGCTTAAACAATAA
Source organism: Panax ginseng (assembly GCA_020205605.1). Taxonomy (NCBI): domain Eukaryota; kingdom Viridiplantae; phylum Streptophyta; class Magnoliopsida; order Apiales; family Araliaceae; genus Panax; species Panax ginseng. The sequence continues at coordinate 135,465,014 of CM035134.1, read as the reverse complement.
ATCTCCCATCAAAGGGTTACATAATCTCAAATAAATCCCAGGTCATCTAACCTTTATTACAATCATCAGCGGAAAACTAAAACATAAGTTTACGGAATACATCACATATTTAAAACAAGTCTTGAAACATAAAACATAAAACATAAAATTATCATAAGTCTTCATCATTTGGACATCTTGCCCTTGCCTTTGCTAGTCGACGGCTCATCAACTTTCTCCACTTTAGCTGCAGTGTTAATTACAAGAGTGAGCAAACAAATGCTCACTGATATAGAACGTAGCAATGATAATAACATGTGAGTGAACAACGAAAGCTGAACAATAATGAACTTGTTCTACAAATCAAACTAGAAAATAAGTTTGAACTTTAATTATCGAGGGTCTTAAGACCACGAACTATGTCCCTGTGATTTAGGTATTATTACCCAACCTTAATGATCATTTAGACTATACGGACCCTTTTATCGCACTTAGGGGATCACCCTTTGTACCATGTATTGTGCACAAAAATCTAAACGTTACGCATCAAAAATCCCCTATGTTAGGGATGTTCGTCTCAGTTTGGATTTAGAATTTCCTCACTAAAGAAAGTTTAGTTTGGAACTAGCTTATCAGTGTTTCTAGAATTTTAGAACACTATTTGAATATAGATTAATTCAATCAATAAAAGTTTGCTTACTACTTGAAGGTTTAATACAACGATAAAGCTTTGAACAAGGTTACCAAAGTTAAAGATTGAATAACAATAATATATAATTGAGTAATCATGATATACATGCAAAGCGCTATAGAAGAGTTAAAACAATCTCCCTTGAATCAATGTATTAGAACATTATATGCTTTGAATAATAATTAGGAAACTAAATCTCACTCAATGTAACGAATTAGGTTACATAAGCTTGTACAAACATACGCAAAGATAGGTTAAGCTTGCTCAAATTCATAAAGAATGTTAGAAACTTGCAGAATAATAATATAGGAATGGAAACTTGCGTTCGATATGAAAAGAACAAAGTTCGAAAGCTTGCTCAATTGTAAAGAGATAAGGTTTAAAACTTGCACAATTATAAAAGTAGGGTTAGAGAACTTGCCTCGTGCGTAGGTTAAACAATCACTACTCACGTTCACCCCAAGTCCTACACATACCATATGTATTGACAATACACATTAGTTACACTAACATTACCTTCATGAGTTACTTTCTACTTTTAGTATAGCTACTAACTAAGTTTAAGTTTAAACAACATCGCATCTTTTCATGAACATTACTTTTTAGCTTTATTACAACTACTTAAGTGATCATGTCATTGCACCACATACACATTAACAACTTGATACAACATCCTATTACATGTCCAACATGTTATCATTAAGTTATACTAATACACAAAGGATTGCACTTGCATTAGCGCATCCCAACGCCCTCCGATTGGCTCCAAATACACAACAGTCCTAAATATGGCCATTTTGACCCTTCATAACGATTTCAAATTGAAAACCTTAAAGTATAAAAGTTATAGGCCTATTCGTCCTCTTTCCGAATCATCTTGAATCACCTCAATCGAAGCTTGTATGAAAAACTTATGGCCATTTTACTACAAGAGGTCAAAACTGTCCAACCCAGACCACTTTTCCAGTGCTGGGGCGCGAGACAGTGGTGTCGGGACGCGAATTCCAGCGCTGGGGCACGAACTTCTGGCCTATTTGTGGCGCTAGGGCGCGAAATTTGGCGCTGGGGCTCCGAATTACAGAACACCCATAACCAGAAACAAAACCAAGCTACTATGTCTTAATTTCTAACACCAATTAACATGTATAACTTATGTAAAGTACACGTAAATATTACCAAGCATATATGTACCAATTTAAACAACTAAACAAAAATTTTAGAAAACTTAAATTTTGAAAACACGGTTTAAAAACCAAAACTCCATAGTTGATATATTTTAACACAATAAATACTGTAAATTCTAATAACAACCAATTTGTTTACTTTAACTACAATTCTCTGAAATTCATAACAAACGAATTAACATAATCACAGTTTAATTTCTCAATTTTCATGTTTTTCATATAAAACTCCTTTTTTTTATAGTCTTCCCAAAAATCATCACTGTGAACTCGTTACTTGACCAAATCATTCCATTCAAATTATGTTATGTTCGTATCTCAATGAACTACCATATAGAAGCATCAATTTATAGATTACTACACACATTGGACAAGGAATTTGGTACTTTCTAAGGCCATATAAGAAGAACACAAACACTGTGATTTTCCTTTTCTTCCTCAACCCAATTTCTCATGAATTTGATAACAGATAACATGTTTACATAATAATTAACAGATTTTTGAAATTCTACAAGAACATGTATACATCACAATCTCGTGATTTCCAAATCATACCAAGAAGATATATACATAAACAACAAAAACTAAAGAATAACAATAGGAGTAGTTTATACCTTAATCTTTGATGATATTATAGCCAAACTAAGAGAAATCCTTTCCCCAAAACCCTTCTTCTCTAACCCTCCAATATCACTGTGTTTTCTTCTTCCAAGCTCTCTCTCTCTCTCTCAACACTCTGATATTTTACCTTAGAAAAATAGACGCGTAGGAATAATATAACTGGCCTCCCACAAACGTCAGGTTGAAAAACAAAAAGGTAGCGTCAGTTGAATAATGCCAAAGGCCATAAGGCCTTGTTTGGCTAACCAACTCTCCCAACTAAGTTATTTTAATAATATTTATATTATATAATTTTATGTCACACTTTTAGTTGATTAATTTAAATAGCTTAGTTTAGTTAATTTAAATAACTTATAATACTAATAATAATAAAAATCTTATTATCATTAATAAATAATTATATATCTAATTTAATTATTAAATTAGAAACATTACTTTATCTAATTCATTAATTTCCATTAAATTAAACAATTTATTTAATTTAATTATTTTCTTAAATATTAAGCAATTGATTTAATTTAACTATCTCCTTAAATTAAATCCAACAAATAAAATTATCATTACTCGATTCAATTAACATTAATTAATTTAGCTACTAAATCAATTCATGACAATTCATCAAATATTTATTTTCCTCAATAAATAAATTATTTTAAATATTTATTTAATTCCATAAATATTTAAATTAAATTACAAATTCCTCGATCGTTACAAAGACTCTGTGTTCTAGACTTCAAAGGGAGTTGGGATAAGTATTTACCATTGGTGGAATTCTCCTACAATAACAGTTATTAAGCAAGTATAGGTGTGGCTCCATTTGAAGCATTGTATGGACAAAAGTGTCGCTCTCCAGTATGTTGGGATGAGGTGGGTGAAGCAACATTGTTGGGACCAGAGTTGGTGCGTATTACTACAGAAAAGATCCAAATGATTCGACAACGTATACAAACGGCACATGATCGACAAAAGAGTTATGCGGATCTTCATCGAAAGGACGTGGAATTTAGTATTGGGGATCATGTATTGTTGCGTGTTGTCCCATGGAAGGGCGTTACAAGATTCGGGAAGAGAGGAAAGCTCAATCCATGATTTATTGGTCCATTTCAGATTCTTAACCGAATAGGAAATGTGGCCTATAGACTCGCGTTACCTCCAAGTATGTCTCGTGTTCATAATATTTTTCACATATCTATGCTTCGTAAATATATGAAAGACCCGAACCACGTTATTGAGTTAGAACCGGATGAGATAGCCAAAAACTTAACGTACAAAGAGGTACCTGTCAAGATCTTGGATAGGAAGGAGCATGTCATACGCACAAAGGTCATACCATAAGTCAAAGTATTGTGGAGGAACCATACTATTGAGGAAATGACCTGGGAGTTGGAAACGGAAATGAAAGCGAGGTATCCTCACCTTTGTGAAACACTAGGTACGTACGTCAATTTCGAGGACGAAATTTCATAAGGAGGGGAGGTTGTAAGACCCCAACTTATTATAAATGAAATTAAATTTCCTCTATTTATTATTTTAAAATAGTAAGGGTTGATTTAATTAATGTGGTTAGTTATGGGTAAAATGCGCAAATATTTCAAATAAGCAAGTGGTTATAAAATATTCATTGTTGTCGGGGAATATTCGTTTGTTCGTGAAATATTCTTACTGTCGGGGAATATTCGTACGACGGCGCAGCCTTGTGTGGGCCCCATAACGGAAAGCAATTAGATGAAGAAAATGACAAGTATAAGTTGTTTATAAATAACGTAAGTAGTTGTTACCATTAATCTTTGTTGAAATACTAAATTGGTTAAAACACAAGTAGCTTTTACCGGTATTGCACCAATTATTGATTCTTACGTAAGAAGGCACTACTCAATAATTGTTACAATAATTACTGTTTAATATTTTATTTTATTGATTCAATAATTGTTACGTTGATATTTTATATTATTGTTGTTTCAATAATTGTCACTATACAATATTTTCCATTATTGGAGCAATAATTCATATTATTTGAATAATATTATTAGATAGCATTATTGGCAATGTCTAGAAAGTTCTGTCTAAGGAGAGGTTTGGTCACCTAATTGCGCGCTAGTAAGGAGAAATCCTTATTGGAAAGCCCCCTCTTTCCTGGGAACGGCATGGTTGCCAGTATTGTGATTCTGTAATATTAATTGTCAATAATTAATTATTGATTTATATGATAAGGAAAATATTAATTTTATGTGGATATAGATGGAGAAAATTTTAAAGTGACAATTGTTGAAAATTGATATTTTATGTTTTCTGATAAAATAATTCATTTAAATATATTATTATATTATAATAATATAATAATAGTGATATTTTACAATGAATGTGTGATATATGAATAAATGAGGAGGAAGAGTATTTTTGTTACAAAAAATGTTTAAAACATGTTAAACATGTCGGCGGACCCCATTTCTTGACTGAAATTTGATTATAGCCTGCAAAATTGTCCGTATGTGGATTTCGGTCAATTTCAATTTGGAATTTGGAAAAACTTTCTTCTGCAAAGTTGTAGAGAATTGAATTTCCTATGGAATGGACATAAGATTTGAATTTTTCTGATAAAAGGGCTATTTATCATGAATTATTGAAGTTCCGAAGTTTCAAAATAATTAATTTTTGGAAGTTTTAGTTATTTTTTTAAAGAAAAACATTTTTATTGTTTTGGTGGACCCCAAAAATGTTGTAAACATGCTGGTTTCAAATGTCTAGAGGTGGGCGTAGAATTTTATTATATATAATATTATTTTATTAAATTTTCTACTTTGGTGTTCTAAGCATTTTTCTATAAATAGGGTGCTTAGGTTAGAATTGAAAATCACACCTGAAACTAAAGTTTTCTCTCTTTCTCTCTCTATATTATCGAGCGTATTCTTGTGAGTATTTTGATACTTTGCGTGTTGCTATACGGTGCAAATTCCTTCAACACTATATCCAGTATTCCAGTCAGAAGTACTATTTTTTTGGAGGTAAGGGATTTATTTTTTTTATAAATGATATTATTTCTTTCAATATCATTATGTCGAAATATTGGTAAGATTTTTCTTGTAAAATTCTTGTCTTTTAGTGTCGGGGTTACTATTCACGTATACGACACTATTCACGAATACGACATTATTCACAGAAAAATTAAATTTTCATTTTTTGTCCAAAATATCTATTATGGATACTAGCTTGATTGTCTCTATGTTTTGATCATTCTTGAATTTTACTTCACTATGGTTATTTATGAAGTATTTTTGAACTTAGACTGTTTAAAGTACGAATCCTTATTGTTTGTTCTTTTGTTTCACTGGATTCGTTTTCTTTAAAATATTTTTCATCATCCTCAGTCCTAAATGATGATATTACTGAATATCTTTGGCCTGTAATGCAAAGATGGTTGATCTTCTTATGAATATCTTTGGCCCGTAGTGTAAAGATGTACAGGTGTTGAGATGAACATTGTGACGCCCCCAAAATAGGTATACATCACCCATTCTGAGTTGTCAATACATTGTACAGAAACAACTACAACTTTATTATTACAACAGTAAAACTGTGATTTTGAATACAAATATTATCTTCTAGACAATATCTATACTCAAATAAATCCTCATCACATTTATTGATATATTATTTTACAAAATGGTGAGGACTACTAAACAACTCTCTAAGAACCTTCATTCCTTACCCCAACTCGTACTATTTATATTCTCGCCTCCTAAGAAGAAAAATGGAACAAAAAGGAAAAGGGTGAGCTCAACTAGCCCGATAAAGAATATTATGACTAAGATAATATACAAAAAATTATCATTAGTCTTCAACGAGGAAAAAAATATAATAGAGTACAATAATAACAACAAGTTTTAAATCAATATTCATGGTGAAATAATAATTCATTAGAAGAGTTAAGTAGAGAATGCAAACTACTATCTTCTATGTATGAATTTAAAAGTTCATCGTCTATCTTTTATCCCCGTAACATCAATCAATATATATCCGGAATCAAATATTCATCTTTGCACTACTGGGGCAAAAGATATTCATCGATTGGTCATGTTCATCTAAACACTGTTCATCTTTGCACCACGGGCCAAAGATATTCATCGAAATCATTCATCTTTGCTTTCTGGGCCAAAGATATTCAATAATATCATCATTTCGCATCGAGGATGATGAAAATATTTTTAAAGAAAGCGAATCCAGTGAAACAAAATGACAAGGATTGAGGATTAAGGATTCGTACTTTATTTTATCCATGTCCAAAAATACCTCAAAAATAATCATAGTGGTGTAAAATTCAAGAATGATCAAAACATGGATACAATCAAAGCTAGTATCCACAATAGATATTTTAGACGAAAAGGGAAAATTTACATTTTTCGATGAATAGTGTCGTATTCGTAAATAGTGTCGTATACGTGAATAGTGCTATATACGTGAATAGTAACTCTGACACCAAAAGTTCCAAATTTGATAAAAACTTCAGATCAATATTTCAGCATAATGATATTGAAGAAATAATATCATTACAAAAAATAATATCCCCTTACCTCGAAAGATCAAGGTACTTCTAAATTTGAAACATGGGATATAGGCTATGACTTGAACTTGCAAGTATATCAATACTCAAAATATACTCAAAATACTCACAAGAATACGCTCGATAATATAGAGAGAAAACTTGATTTCGGTGTGATTTTCAATTCTAACCTAAGCACCTATTTATAGGAAAATGCTTAGAACACCAAAGTAGAAAATTTAATAAATTAATATTATTTATTTTTCCACATCTTCCTACGCATCCAAGCATCTGAATTTAGTCTCTAGCACATGTTAAAGATTCCCACCAAACACAAAAAACATTTTTCTTATTTAAATTATTTTAAACTTCCAAAAATTAATTATTTCGGAGCTTCGGAACTTCAATAATTCATAATAAATATCCCTTTTATCAGAAAATTCGAATCTTGTGAGTTTTTATAGGAAATTCAATTCTCTACAACTTTGCAGAAGAAAGTTTTTCCAAATTCCAAACAAAAATTCAATAGAAATCCACAAGCGGAGATTTTACAATTTATAATCAAATTTCGGTCAAGAAATGGAGTCCACCGACACATAAAACATGCTTTAAATATTTTTGGTAACAAAATACTCCTCCTCCACATACACTCATATATCCCACATTTATCGTAAAAATATCATCATTATTATATTATTAAAATATAATAATATATTTAAATGAATTATTTTATCGAGAAAAAGATAAAATTTCAATTTTCAACAATTGTCACATTAAAATTTTCTCCATCTATATCCACATAAAATCAATATTTTCCTCATCATATGAATCAATAATTAATTATTCACAAATAATATTCTGAGAATCACAATATTGATGACGAGGCGGTTCAGGAAGGGGCTTTCAATAAGAATTTCTCCTCTTCTTTGGTGCGCAATTAGGTGACCAAACCTCTCCTTGATGAGAACTTTCTAGACATTGCCAATAATATTATCTAATAATATTATTCGAGATAATATGAATTATTGCCGATAATGAAAATCTTCGTGTAATGACAATTATTGAAACAATGACAATATAAAATATCAACGCAACAATTATTAAATCAATAAAATAAAATCTTTGAGCGATAATTATCGTAACCATTATTGAGTAGTGTCTTCTTACGTAAGAATCAATAATTGGTGCAATATCGCAATCTTCTCTTGTGTTTTAACCACCGAGTATTTTAAGCGTATTACTTGGTAACAACTACTGCTAGTTATTTTTAAACAACTTATATTTGTCGTTTTCTTCATCCAATCGCTTTCCGTTATGGGGCCCACACATGGCTGCGCCGTCGTACGAATATTCCCCGACAGTACGAATATTCCATGACCAAACGAATATTCCCCTACAACAATGAATATTTTATAACCACTTGCTTATTTTGAAATATTTGTGTATTTTACCCATAACTATCCACATTAATCAAATCAACCCTTACTATTTCAAAATAATAAATAGAGAAAATTAAATTTCATTAATAATAAGTTGGGGTCTTACAACCTCCCCTCCTTATGAAATTTCGTCCTCGAAATTGGCGTCACGATACACAGTGTTTGAAAAGGTGAGGATACCTCGCTTTCATTTCCATTTCAATTCCCGGTCATTTCCCCTATAGCATGATTCCTCCACAGAACTTTAACTTGTGGTATGACCTTTGTGCGTAGGACATGCTCCTTCCTATCCAAAATCTTGACAGGTACCTCTTCGTACGTTAAGTCTTCGGCTATCTCGTCCGGTTCTAACTCTATAACGTGGTTCGGGTCTTTCACATATATACGAAGTACAGATATGTGAAACACATTATGAACACGAGAAATACTCGGAGGTAACGCGAGTCTATAGGCAACATTTCCTACTCGGTCAAGAATTTGAAATGGACCAATAAATCGTGGATTGAGCTTTCCTCTC